>OY288283.1:79973759-80573759 GCA_958450335.1 Hibiscus tridactylites | reverse complement strand
GTCCAAATATTTAAATTCTTCGGTTGATAGTTAATATCATAATCAAACCATGGACTAAGACATTTCTTTTTCTTAAAAATATATTATGGTATTTTATTTTAATGAAATAAATTATTTGTCGAATATTTACATTTATTAATATATAAATTAAATAAGTCATAAAATTTATATTGAAAAAGCAAAACCATAAAAGGTTTTGAACCCATTATTTTCAAAATATTCATTATTAATGAATATATGGATTAGTCCGTTCTATGCAATGGTAAAACATACTCAAATAATGGTCTCCAAAAATTAATATTTATATTGCTCGAAATAGATGTTAAATATTTTGAATATCTAAATATTAATATAATCAAATTAAATATTTAAATTATATTAAATTATTCATCAATTTAATGACACGAGTCGATTTACTGACTTAGAAAATAATGTTTTTTTATATTTTTAAATGACATTAAAAAATATTAGTAAAAATTTATTGGTTAAAAAATTAATAAAAAAAAATAATAACAAAGTGAGTGGTTTATTTTGGTTCTGTCCTTGGATGGATGGTGATACGGTGGGGAGGTTAGGTGAAGTGGAGAGCTATACAGAACAGAACCGGGGTTGGCTTGACTTGAAAATTTAGCTAACAATAATAGTCAAATGAAAAATGTGATAAATAACCCTTGTTAAACTTTATTTACGCCCTTGCCATGTAACTATTATTAGTATTATTTTTTTAAAATGGTTTTTCAATGTATCTATCGTCGAGAATTATATCATGGACATGATTTATCACATCAGTTATGATTTTATCCAATAAAAATCACTCACTTCATCATTATTTTTTTTATTTTTCTGACTAATGAATCTTCAATAATATTTTTTATGTCATTTAAAAAACAGTTGTCTTCATCATTATTTTTCCCATCATTGTCGTCCATATATGGGATAAAACATTAATTATAATTTTTTTTAGTTATATGTATATTCGTCTTGCGGTCTATGTTCAAGATGCGAAATTGTTCCTCTCAAGTTCAACAATGTCATCTTTAAAGTTTGAATTCACGTTCTCTCATTGAGAGTACAATGCACTTTACCAATTGTAAACTTCTTTTTGAAAGTTATTCTCATTTAAAAGCTATTCTTATTTATGTCCGTAGTAATTTAATTTTTAATTAATAAAATATAACTTTTTAAAAGTTAAATTTTATATAATATATTGATTGTGTAATGAATGTAAGATAAAATTTTAGGCAAAATGACAAAAGATGCCCCCAACGTTTGCATGTTTTGTCATTTGACCTATTATTCTTTTTTTTGGTTTAAATATGCCCCCAACGTTTGCTTGTTTTGTCATTTGGCCCCCTATTCTTTCTTTTGGTCCAAATATGCCCCTAACATTTCATTCATAGTCCAAATATGCCCATGTTGGATGTAAACTGTCAATCAACCGACGCTCAACAGCTTATAAATTTTTTTTTAACGTGGCATCAGCAGATCTTAATACGTGGCAAGTCCAGTCAGCATCAGTTGTTGAACGTCAGTTGACTGACAGTTTCCATCTAACAGGGGGCATATTTGGACCAAATTGAAACGTTGGGGGTATATTTGGACTACGAATAAAACGTTGGGGGCATATTTGGACCAAAAGAAAGAATAGGGGGCCAAATGACAAAACAATCAAACGTTGGAGGCATATTTGGACCAAAAAAAAGAATAGGGGGTCAAATGACAAAACATGCAAACGTTGGGTGTATCTTTTGTCATTTTGCCAAAATTTTAATACATAAGTTGTGGAAAAATTATTTTACACAAACCTACATATTTATAGTTTTACACTATAAAATTTAAATATTCAATCTTGTCGTGGCAGGGGAAATTCATAGTCTTAGACAACTTTTATGGGAAAAGTATCGTAGGGATGAACGAGAGTGGTTCCAGAAGTCAAGAATCAAATGGTTCAATGAAGGTGATAAAAATACGCAATTCTTCCACATCTCAGCATCGGTTAGGGGTAGCAGAAATAGAATTTCTTCTATCGTCAGCAACGGTCGGGTGGTTACTGATCCAAAACTGATTGCTAAAGAGTTTGAAGATTTTTACCGTAAGATTTATAAGAAGTCCCGCACTCTTCCAGTTAAGTCCCTTGACTGCGAGTTAAACAAACTTAGCCTAGCTTCGGCTGAAGGCTTGGAAGCTCCTTTCTCTGAAGAAGAGATCTGGCAGGCAATCAGATGTTCCGATGGAAACCGGGCCCCTGGCCCCGACGGCTTCAATTTGGACTTCTACAAGAAAATGTGGCCTTCTATTAAAGATGCAGTGTTGGATTTCTTCTCCGATTTTTATGAAGGCAGAGTTCCTGAATACCATTTTAATCGCACTTATATCACACTGATTCCGAAGAAGCCGGTCCCATCCTCTTTCAATGACTTCAGACCCATCTCCCTCATTGACAGTCTCTATAAAATTCTGGCTAAGGTGCTGTCCCGCAGATTAGCACGCTGCATTAGCGAAGTGGTGGGCGAGACGCAGTTTGCATTCACCCCGGGTAAGCAAATATCGGACTGTTCTCTTATAGCTAATGAAGTGATCGATGAAGCTAAAAAGAAAAAGTATGGGGTAGTTGTGTTTAAGGCTGATTTTAGACGTGCTTATGATAGTATTGATTGGGAGTTTCTGGATTTGGTAATGTGCAACATGGGGTTCGGAAGGCGCTGGAGGCAATGGATTAAAACCTGTGTTTCGTCGGCTGAAATTGTTGTTCTAATCAATGGTCTTCCTACTAGATTTTTCCCAATAGAACGTGGTTTGAGGCAGGGGTGTCCCCTATCACCCTATCTGTTTAATATTCTTGGTGAAGCTCTTAGTGCTTTAATTAAGAGAGCCGTCGAGCTGGACCTGTTCAATGAGATTTCGATTGGTAATTCAGTGTCTGTCTCCCATTTACAGTTTGCAGACGACTTAGTTGTATTTGCTAAAGCTGATCCATACAAAATTATGAATATCAAGAGGCTCCTCCGCATCTTCGAACTAGCCTCGGGGCTGAGCTTAAACCTTAGCAAAACAAGCCTAACTGGGATTAATGTGGAAGAGGATTCGGTGAAGCGCTGGGCTGATACTTTGGGCTGCAGTGTGGGCTCTCTGCCTACAACCTATTTGGGCCTGCCACTGGGAGCTCCGAGAAATTCTTTGGCTATTTGGCAACCGATTATAGATAAACTTTTGCTCAAGCTTGAAGGTTGGAAAGGTTCTCTGCTATCATTCGCAGGTAGAACAATTTTAGCTAAACATGTCTTAAGTAGCCTACCCATTTATTTCCTCAGTTTGTTCCTAATGCCTTCTTGTGTCGAGCAAAAGTTTAATAGTATTATTGCTAAGTTCGTGTGGGGCCCAAACAACAGCAGGCCCATTCATTGGGTTAAATGGTCTATTGTTACTAAACCGAAAGATATGGGAGGCTTGGGGCTGGTGAACATGAAGACTAAGAATCAAGCTCTCTTAAATAAGTGGCTGTGGCGTTTTAGCATAGAAGTAGACTGCTTGTGGCGTAAAGTGATCGTGGCAAAACACGATTTGGATGAACGCTCATTAATTCCGAGTAAACCCCCTGTCAAAAACGTTTCTTGGATATGGAAAAATATTTCATCACCGCTTGAGAGCTCCTATGATTGCTTTACTTCGAATTTGCGATGGGTTCTTGGAAATGGATCTTCAATCCTTTTTTGGACGGATAATTGGACCGAAGTTCCAGCCCTTAAGATGGCCTTTCCGAGAGTCTTTAGTGTGGCTGTGAAGAAATCCGGTATGGTCTGCGAGTTTGGCACCAAATCTAATGAGGGGTGGAGTTGGAATATCATAACTAGAAGGAATTTGTTCGAATGGGAGAAACCCATGTGGGAAGAGTTTTTTGGGGTTTTGTATCGTGCTTCTCAAAAGGCTCTTTCTTCGGATCAATTAAAATGGGCTGGTTCCTCCTCTGGAATCTATAAAGCTAAGGATTATTGTTTGACAGTCAGTCGTGAAGGGGGACATCCAGATAAATTTTGGAAACTCATTTGGCTCAACATTGCTCCACCGAAAGTAGAGATTTTCCTTTGGAGAGCTGTCCTGAATAGAATCCCCACTGCGAGTGGACTCCGACGGCGTGGTGTATTAGGAGTGGGGTCTGGTTCATGTACCTTTTGTCTATCTGCAGAAGAGACCGTAGATCATCTTTTTTGTAGATGTAATTTCGCTTGGTACATCTGGCTCAGATGGTGCAGGATGTGGGGACTTTCCTTTACTATGCCTGGTACTCTCAAAGGACTGGTTGAGAGTTGGCATACTCAGCCAATTAACCGTAATTCGAAACCGATCTGGTCTATGGCCCTCTTCGGGTTTGTGTGGTCAATTTGGTTGCATAGGAACGAAGTCATTTTTAGTAAAAAACAAATCAGTTCTAATATGCTCTTCGACGTGGCCATTCATCGTATCGCCTTCTGGTGTAAGTGTAAATGGCCTTCTTCCCTTCTCCCCACGTTGGATTTTGCCACCCACCCTAACCTTCTAAGGATAGCCACCGTACCATCATCTAGAAGTATGGCTTCCTTCTGGGTTGCTCCACAAAAGGGATCCCTGAAGTTTAATGTCGACGCCTCTGTCAATGGGAGCTATGGATTCAGTGGCATTGGGGGTGCTCTTCGCGACGACAAAGGTAGGGTACTAATGAAGTTCTCCAAACCCAATGGCAATTCTGACCCGACGGGAGCAGAACTTTCTGCTATAGCGGAAGCGTGTGAATTATTTGGGGCATCAAGCTGGCATCCGAAATTTAAGGTGCTGATCGAAACTGATTGTCTCCTAGCAGTTAAGTGGATTTCCGAGAATATTGTGTGTCCCATGGTGTTTGCAGAACTGGTTAACAGATGCAAAGAACTTTGTTCAAAACTGGATGCTAGAGTTATCTTTGCCTTCAGGGAGCTCAATACCATAGCGTATAAGCTAGCTAAAGATGGTAAGCTACGCAACAACGCTTATGTGTGGATTGCAGGAGAAGAAAGGAAGTAGGGCGTGAATAACTATGCTGCTGGTGATGATCCAGTGCTACTGGTTCGTTTGTTATTTCTATTTACATCTGTCGATGCTTGTAGGTTTCTCTTGATCAGTGTTTAATGTGTTCAGTGTGGGAATATTTGTATTCCCTCATTCGAATTACAGCGTTGTAAGACTTTTATGATTAATAATAAAATGGGCACTCTTTTCCCCCTATGTAGGTCTAGAGGGGGTTTTTAACGAGGCTCGTACCTTTTCAAAAAAAAAATTAAATCCTAAATCTTAAACAATTAAATTATAATATCTAAAGCTAATATCATAAATTCTAAACAATAACCTTAAATTTTAAAACTTAAAGCCCTAAACCCAAAAATTAAAAACTTTTTTAAACATACTAAAACTAAAAGACTTGTACAAACTAAAGTTTACACGGCAGATATATTAAGATAAAATTCATAAAATATGTTAAAAAAATATCAATCAACATGTCCAAAATGTCATGACTAAAAAGCAAGGGTAACAATTTTAAATGTTTTGGAGTTTGAACAGATAAGTGTTTAAATAGAAAAAAATAAAGTGAAGCATTGGACTATAGCAGTCAGAGGTTGACTTGACTATATCCGCAATGCATAATAGAATGAATCGCTAAGCTATTTCTCGCATTCTCAGAAAAATTATATTATGGGTAGTTCCCACCACGTCATCCATGGGACCAACCAATAGAAACCACCCACTTCACCATGATTTTTCCATGTCATTTTTTCCAACCAATGAATCTTCACTAAAATTTTTCCATGTCATTTTAAAAACTGTTTTTTTGAAAGTTATTTTATTATTAAATTAATGATATGGAAAAAAATGATGAAGTGGGTGGTTTCTAGTGGTTGGTCCCATGGATGACGTGGTGGGAATCACCCATGATATAATTTCTCTGCATTCTCATGTTTATTATTATTATTATTATTATTATTATTATTATTATTATTATATGCATGGTAATAGATTATATGCCACGATTCAAAAATGGTGGCATGTAGATTCTAAATGGTCAAATAACTTTAAATTAACGCAACTAATCTTCAAGCAAGCATACAAATAGTAAATTAATAGCCTTTTTTTCATAGGTGCCGGCTGATTGGATATTATATTTATGATTATTATACATATTTAAAAATATACTTCACATATCACTTATATAATTATTTTTTATTAACTATGTATCAAATAATAATTCGTATATATTGTAAATAATTATTAATAATTGTTATATTAGTTGGAAAATATTCAATCTTATAAAAAATTAAATTTGATTAATTTCTTTTCTCACCAAAGCTATAGCAGACAATTAGTTTATTACCCATTATTTTTATCAGATTTTAAGGCTGCTATATAAAACCTTATTCTTTAAAGAAAATTCTACACATAACGCCATATATTATGAGCTGTGAAAAGAAAATCAAGAGAGAAAAAGACAAGGTTTCTGATTGGCAATTAGGAATTTGCTACAGGAGAGAGAGCGAAATGAGCCACTTTTTTAAAAGGTTATTCAAAGATAAATATAAAGGGGATATATTAATGATATTTATGTTCGATAAATATTGTTATTTGTGCTTTTTTTTAGAAAAAAAAATACTATACATGGGAGTGAAAATTTTGATTTTTATATGTGTTTAGTTTTTACTATTGGGGTTTGAATGTTTGTGGTTAGATTTTAAAGTTTAAAAATATATTTTATGGTTTAAAGTATAAGGTTTGAAATTTAAGGGGTTATGATTTGGGACCTCTAAAAGAGATATGTGGCAGTTTTAGCAGCCCGCTTGTGAAAAAAAATTCTATTGGCGGTGCATCAAATAATTATCTAATAAAAAAGAAAAATATTTCATGCACTGACAATAGGGGTGTTCAAATTCGGGTAGCCAAGTCTTCGGGTACCTAAAGTATCGGGTATTCGGATCGTCGGGTAGTCATATAATCGGCATGTGTCCTAGCTCGGGTGTTGCGGGTACCCAAATATAAAAAATATCTATTTTTAATATAAAAATATGTATTTATTAATTTAATATAAAATATGTATTTATTAAAGGATTAATATCTTATACACAGGCGGTGGAAATTGGAAGTTTCCGCAAGCGTCTTAGTTTTAGGGTATAAGGAGTTAGTTTAGGGTATATGGTTTAAGGTTTAGGTGTAGGGGTTTAGAATTTAGGGATAATTGTTTCAATTTAAGGTTTAGGGTTGTAATTTAAGGTTTATATGCTAGGATTTAATTTTTAGGGTAATATGGTGAGGATTTAGGTTTTAAC
This sequence comes from Hibiscus tridactylites, assembly GCA_958450335.1. Taxonomy (NCBI): domain Eukaryota; kingdom Viridiplantae; phylum Streptophyta; class Magnoliopsida; order Malvales; family Malvaceae; genus Hibiscus; species Hibiscus tridactylites. Next base: position 80,566,437 of record OY288283.1, on the reverse strand, counting down.
CTACAAACCCTAAATTATAACCCTAAACCTTAAATTGAAACAACTATCCCTAAATTCTAACCCCTTACACCTAAACCCCTAAACCATATAGCCTAAACTAACTTCATATACCCTAAAACTAAGGTGCATGTGGAAACTTTCAGTTTCCACCGCCTGTGTATAGAATATTTATCCTTTATTAAATATAAAAATATAAAAAATAATATTTTTTATTAGTTTAATATATATATAATATAAAAATATTAATTTCAAATATATCTAGGGTACCTGAGTATCCGAAAGTTTGGAATATTGTGACCCAGGCCCGACCCGACCAATTTTTTTTTGAGTAAATACCTAATTATTTATGTTTTAGTAAACGGATAGTCGGGTTAAGTCGGTCGGGTCGGGTTTTTTTAACACCCCTAACTGCAACGTAAAACTTATTTTCTAGAAGCAGATTCAATTTAAGGTTTATGAGTTTAATTTAGGGTTTAGGTTTTATGTGTTTAGGTTGAAGGGTTTATAATTTGTGTGTTAGGCTCAATATCCTTCAACCGAATTGCTTGCCAAGTGGGGAGAAAATTAATTTTTTGAGTGTTTTTGGTGGAAGAAAAAGATAGACAAAATAGACAAAAGATTTATAGTGGTTCAAGCTTCTAACAAGCTCTACATCCACTACCTTAGCTCTCACTAATGATTTCAACCAATTCACTAAGAATTCTTCCCCTTTTTCTTGGTTTAGGAGGTAACCAATTACAGCCTAGATTCACTCACCAAGTCTAGCAACCAAAGCTCACAAACCAAACTTTAGGATCACTCTCTAACAAAAAAAAATTTAACAAACTAAAAATCCCTCAAAAAGGTTGATGTTTGCACTCTTAAGCTCTCACCCAAAATCTAATACACTTAATCATACATTGACATTTAAGCTCAACAAGTGTAATTTACAAAGAACGGGAAAAATAAGTACTAAGACTTAATTACAATCATAGACATGTTGGCATTATGATCATTAGTCTTTCATAGATACTTGAAGGTCCATTTTATACTTTCAATTTAGTTCTTAGCTGTTGCAGACCGTTGGAATTAAATTGAAGCCGTTGAGACTTTTATATTCAACAATAAATGTAGTTTTGGGCAGTAGGGTATCAATACCCGTGATACCATATCGGTATGCCCTTCTAAAAAATTAGTCGTTGAGTTCTAAACTGCCTTTAAGTATCGGTACGCTTAATAGCGTATCGGTACGCTTAATAAATACAATTTTGGGCAGTATGATATCTATTTTTTCCTAAACTTTCAGAGTATACAAAAATGGTCATTGAACTTTTGATTCAGTTACAAAATAGTCCTTATTAGTTATAGTTTTTTCCCAATAATTTTTGATAATTTAAGGACTATTTGTAATAATTTGATAATTTTGAATGACCATTATGTAACATTTAATAATAATAATAATAATAATAATAATAATAATAATAATAATAATAATAATAATAATAATAATAATAATAATAATAATAATGTAGAACTAATGTTTTGATATAATAATTCAAAAATGTTTTGGACTGATTTAAAAAGTATTTAAAACATTTTCAAAGTTCAAACAACTTGAAATTATGTTTAGGGAAGCTTTTAAAAGGATTTTACATGTTTTACAAAGCCAAACTTCACAAAACCATCCAGGCGTTTCGAAACATGGGATTCCAGTAGCAAAAACGTTCCGATACGAGTATCGAAACGAGCTTTTCCTGGATGAGGATTTTGCCCAGCGTTTCGAAACGGGCTATGCCGTTTCGATACGCCTACGTGGCATTGACCACAACGGTCATAAACCCCAACGACTATTTCCCAACAAACTTTTAAATGCAGGCGTTTCGATACGGTTTTTAACGTTTCGATACGGGTGTTCCGAAACGGCCAGAGGCGTTCCGAAACGGGTGCCCTGACAGACTGCAATGACTCTTTCTACTTAAAGAGCGTTTCGAAACTGGTTCGAGCGTTTCGAAACAGGGAGCTGCAGAACTGCATTTATGATGAGAATTAAAGTCCTCAGCGGCTCCAAATTGATCCCAACGGCTAGCAACAGCTACAAACTCAATTGGGAGTATAAAAGAGACCTCCATGCATCAAGTAAATGCTAATGCTCATATTGAAAAACAACAAATGATCAAATATTGTCTTAGTGCTTAAATTGTCATTTATTGTATAGACAAACACTAGTGAGCCAAAATTGTCAAATTTGCTCAAGTGTTTTAGGTTTTGGGTGAGTGCTTTAATTGTGCAAACAAATACCTTTTAGAGGGATTTGTGTTTGCTTCTTATTTCTCTTTGTAAGAGAGGGTTTCAATCAAGGCTTTGGGTAGAAAGCTTGATTGTGTGTAAGGGTAGCCTAGAAAAGAGGACAAATCAATAGTGGATTAATTGGAAATCCTTAGTGGGGAGCTAAAGTAGTGGATGTAGACCTTGGTTAGAAGGTTGAACCACTATAAATCTTTGTGTCACATTTCATTTTAGCTTCCACAACCCTTCCACCCAAAAATCCACCTCTCCGCCACTTGGTGAGCCACATTGGTTAAACGAGTCGAGCCCCACTCAACTCAACAATTGGTATCAGAGCTTGGCTCAATCGAAGGGGATTCATATCCTATTGAGAAGATTCAGCAAGCTCGATCACTATTTCATCAACCGGCTCAAATGGCACAATCAATCAACAAACCGCCTTTCTTTGACGGAACCCACTATGCCCATTGGAAGACAAAGATGAAGTTCTTCATCAAATCAAAAGATTACAAGCTATGAGATATAGTTGAAGGTGGTCCGTTCATGCCTCAAATAAGCAAAGCGGAGTGGAGTGCCGACGATCGCAAGAAGATTGAGCTTAATTGCAAAGCCTTGCACATCTTGTTTTGTGCATTTGGCCCAACCATCAATGAGAAGATGTCTTCTTGTGAGAGTGCCAAGGAGGTATGGGACAAGCTTGAAGTCACATAAGAGGGGATCGATGAAGTCAAGGAGACCAAGATTGGGCTCCTAACCTTAGAGTATGAGAACTTCAAAATGGATCCGGAAGAGAACATCGACAAGATGTTTGATAGGTTCTCCATCATCACCAATGGTCTCAAAGGCTATGGAGAAGCCATCTCGGAAGAAAAGCTTGTTCGAAAGCTCATCTACTCACTTCCCGAGTCTTGTGACTCAAAGAGGACCGCCATCATCGAAGCCAAGAATTTGAAGACTTTGAAGCTTGATGAACTCATGGGGTCACTCCTTACTCATCAAATCATGAAGAAGAATAAAGAAGATGAGAAGAAATTAGAGCTATGGGAGAGAAGAAAATCAAAGGGTCTGGCATCAATGCAAGTGTCATGGCTCTCAAATCCTCCACGTGTCATCATGTCTACTCAAGTGAAGAGGAGGATGAAGATGAAGAGATAGTTCATCTCTTCAAGAAGTGTGCCCCGTTCATGAAGAAAGCCTTGAGAGAGCTTGAACGAGAACCCAAGAGAAAGGAGATGGCAAGCAATCCAAGCCGTAAGAAGAAGGCACATGTGGCTACTTGGAGTGATGAGGACTCCACCGACGATGAACAAGCCAACCTTTTCCTTATGGCCATCGAAGAAGATTCAAGGGTAACTTCTAATTCATCTACTTCATGTTCTTATACTTTTGATGAATTACAAGATGCATATGATGATTTGGTTTTAGAGTTTAAAAATCACATTTTGAAAAACAATAAATTGATTTCAAAGTTGAAAATTCAAAATGATTTGATTTCTAAAACCAAACTTGAACTTGAAGCAAAACTCGAAGAGTTTGAATTGAAATGTTTTGATTTACAAAATTTGCTTCAAAAAGTTCAAGAAGAAAAGGATTTGATTTCCAAAGAACTTGAAAAGAAAAATAATTTTGGAAAATCTAATTTCTATGTTAGACAATCTAGTGCCCCTAGATTTGTAAAAGGAAAATGTTTTAGAAGTGTTTGGGTGCCAAAAGGACTAACCACTTCAACTAAAAAGGATGACATTGAAAATGGATTCCTAAGGGGACTAAAATTTGTGTTACTAACATTCATGGATCCAAAGCAATTTGGATACCAAAAATTACTTGATTGTCTTTTGCAAGGTGTGATGGAGATGTTCAACAAGTCAAACATTGAGGGGGAGCTCCATGCACACAAGGAAGAACACTTGAAGAATGAAGGCTTAACATCCTCCCTTGGGTTCAAGTGTTGGTAAAAAATCTAGTTGTTTTTGCATTTATTTGTTTTATTTTTATTTTATTCAACTAGATGATCATATGTGTTGGACTAACTTTTTAATGATGCTTCGAGTAAGGGGGAGCCATTTTAAAACCAAATTCTTATTTTTGTCAATTTTTACCTCTATTGTTATTTTGAACTTAATATTTTAAATTTTTTTTTGATACAACAAAAAGGGAGAGAAATGATTTGAAAAATTGAATTTTCAAATGAATAAGGGGAGCTTTATTTGATTTCATATCTTCAATCTCTTATTCACATTTTTAAAGATAAAGGGGGAGAATCCCAAACAATTTTTCAAGTGAGTTTTATTATATCAAAAAGGGGGAAATTGTAGAACTAATGTTTTGATATAATAATTAAAAAAATGCTTTGGACTGATTTAAAAAATATTTAAAACATTTCCAAAGTCTAAACAACTTGAAATTATGTTTAGGGAAGCTTTTAAAAGGGTTTTACATGTTTTTCAAAGCCAAACTTCACAAAACCAAACTTTTAAATGCAGGCGTTTCGATACGGTTTTTAACGTTTTGATACGGGTGTTCCGAAACGGCCAGAGGCGTTCCGAAACGGGTGCCCTGATAGACTGCAATGACTCTTTCTACTTAAAGAGCGTTTCGAAACGGGTTCGAGCGTTTCGAAACGGGGAGCTGCAGAACTGCATTTATGATGAGAATTAAAGTCCTCAACGGCTCCAAATTAATCCCAACGGCTAGCAACGACTACAAACTCAATTGGGAGTATAAAAGGGACCTCCAAGCATCAAGTAAAGGCTAATGCTCATATTGAAAAACAATAAATGATCAAATATTGTCTTAGTGCTTAAATTGTCATTTATTGTATAGACAAACACTAGTGAGCCAAAATTGTCAAATTTGCTCAAGTGTTTTAGGTTTTGGGTGAGTGCTTTAATTGTGCAAACAAACACCTTTTAGAGGGATTTGTGTTTGCTTCTTGTTTCTCTTTGTAAGAGAGGGTTTCAATCAAGGCTTTGGGTAGAAAGCTTGATTGTGTGTAAGGGTTACCTCCTAAGCCTAGAAAAGGGGATGAATCAATAGTGGATTGATTGGAAATCCTTAGTGGGGAGCTAAGGTAGTTGATGTAGACCTTGGTTAGAAGGTTGAACCACTATAAATCTTTGTGTCACATTTATTTTAGCTTCCACAACCTTTCCACCCAAAAATCCACCTCTCCACCACTTGGTGAGTCACATTGGTTGAACGAATCGAGCCCCACTCAACTCAACAAATAATAATAATAATAATAATAATAATAATAATAATAATAATAATAATAATAATAATAATAACAACAACAACGATCTCGTAAACGAAACAAAAATTAAATGGTATTTTATAACTTTCGAAAGTACAATGTAAAAAAAAAATTATTTCAACATAATTTAATGATCATTTGTGTACTTTATCAAAAAATTATATATAAATAAATATATAATAATTATAGACAAAACCCACTCATAATAAGAATAAATCAAAATAAATTATGAGATAATTTACATATAATTCGTGTCTAAATGCCTTAGCATTTACAGAGTGTACCAAAATGACATTGACATATTTGTACATATGTTGATATATATATATATATATATATATATATATATATATATATATTGTATTTTTGATTTTTAAAGCTTCGCCCTAATTAATCCGGACCAACCCGCGTCGCATATCTAGTTTTGGTGGATGAGTCTCCCAACAAAGATTTCTTACATACACAACGCCTCAAACTAGAAACTTTGCTTAAGCGATACTAAGCTGCTTACCACTTGGACCAACCTCTTTGATATATATGTTGATATATTGATAATTCATATTAATATATTTTAATATTTGTCTGGTCTCCAAACTTATTAATTTATTTAAAGTTGGCAGTGGTTCGTAATCCGCCCATCTTCTATTTTTATATATTTCCGTTGGTCAAAAAAAGAAATTAGAGTAAAAACCATGATGTGTATTAGATAATATTTTACTAATTTCAGTCAAAATTGGTCTGCCATATTATAGGATGAATATTGGTCACAATTTCAACAGGTGCAAGTCACACTAACACAGTTGATAAGGTTGACTTCAAAAATTATTATTTTATATATTGTTTGTGAAATAAAAGTACTCCACAAAAAAAAAACAAATTAAGTAATCTATATTTATATAAAAATAATTTCCCTTTTCTCATTGTGAAAATTTTATATTATTTGCGTTGCCTAAAATAATCACTCTTTTATTTATGGCTTATACTAATATTATCATTTAAGTATAGGTGTTGGCGAGGGATATTATATTTAAAATAAAATTAAAAATTAGACTCAAACATTACATATAATATTGTTAAGAGTAATATCTTGAATTTTAAATATAGACAATAAAATAAAAATAAAAATATTTAAATAAAACAATAAATTAAATATTTTACATTTTGTATAAAAAAATATTAAATTGCAACACAAATAAGTGACTGAAGTTTTAAGGGACTAGGGCCATGCCCCCAATTTTGAAAAATTAGAATTTATCCCTTAAAATTTATATTAAATTTTAAAATCGTGAATATTTTTAATTAAATCTCTTATTTTAATTTTAAATTTTTTATTAAATCTCTCAAAATTATTACAAATTTTAATTAAATACTTAAATTTTATAAAAAAAATTAGTTAAACCACCTATTTTTTTCTAAAAAATATAATTGTCTCTTAAACTCAAACCTCAAATTCCGTCACCGACGCAAATATATCAATAAATTTGTACGCAATCAAATAAATTCAATAACAACAAAGTGGGAAACAGAAATATTTTAATAATTCACGTGGTGCAGTGAGTGTGATACTGATGTGACTAAGGTGACAATGCTTTATTTGGACTTAAAGGCGAAGAATGAAAACCATTTAACCTTTTTTTTCAAAAATCCAAAAACCAAGGGACCTTCTTTAACAAAAAATAATGATGTTATTTATAGTAATTTGGTGTGGTGTAACAACCGGCTGGCATCATAATTTATAAACGGGGGCATAACCTTAGCATGGGTAGCTCCGTAACTAACTTCCATCGAGACATTGGGCCTAACTTCCAAGTCATAATAATTTTATTTTAGCTTTAGAATTTTAAAAATTAAATAATTTGATAAGTAGACATATTTCACCTTAAATAGAAGGTTAACGTTTAAAATTTTAATGTTATGAATGACGTAATTTAAGTTGGAAGGTCACCCTATAATAAGTTTTTACAGCAGGGACGAAATTAAGATTCACCCGCGAGGAAAGCATGTTGCTTAATTTTGAAATGAGTAGGTTATTAAAAAGCAATTAATTTATAAAAATTAATGAAGTTAATGTTTTTTTTTTATTTTTGAAATTAAAGGGAAAAAATTAGGAGTCAATACTTAATTTTATTAATTTAAAAACTAACATAATCTTAACAATTAATTAAACATGAAATTTTGAGAGGGGTAAAGACTTAATAATAAAATTTTGGGAGGGTCAAAGACTTAATTACAATAGTTTCAAAACTATCAATGACTTAAAATACAATTAAACCATCAAAATTGGGAGCGACAATATCCCCTCCCGCAATTAAGGTGCATCCGTCCCTACTCTATAATATTCGATAAATTTAGTGATCATTTTAAGGTGCATCCCTCCCACAGTTGGGAGTAAGCATATTTGACTGGTTGGTCAAGCTGCTCATCTTTGTTTTCTCATATTCCTTTAGTTCATAGGGTTTAGACCCACTAGTAACAACTCTTTTCTTCCCCTAGAATCTCCTATTCTCTTCCTTTCTAAGTAGAATTATGATTAGAATTTGTCAAAAAAATATTTTAATAAAATTTAATGACTGTTTTAAAACAGTTTAATAAAAATTACTGACTATTTGGTAACCTATTATGTGTAGTCTACGCAAAGAGCAAGAGTATTTTTCAGCCCTCGCTGTTGACCAGAACAACGTTGAAGTTCGTGAGTTGCATATTGTATTATTTTTCTTTGCTTATTCAAACAAAGCTCAAAGCTGTATATAAGTTTGGTGGAGGCCGTGAAGGCCAGACAAAACCGCACAAACAAGACCAAAATTAATTTTGCATGCTACTTTTGAAATCACTTTGTATTTTTTAAAAATATATATTTTATTAAAAATATTAGTAATGAACACGTTCGAGATGTAGGAAAACTTTAAGAATTAGTTTTTTTTAATATTTCCAACTTAGCTGAGGGGAAGGAAATTTGCTCATAATAAGTAATGAGCCCACAACTTAAGGGAAGATGAGAGTGTGAGCGTTAATTTAAAACTTTTAATCATATGTTCTAGAGATTGTAACACTTTAAGAATTAGTTAAAATCAATCAAATTCGAATTGCATGCATAATAATGATGATAAATACTTAGTTAATTTTTTAGGGTAAATTACATTAGCAGTCTGTGAGTTTTTAGGGCGCTTTCACTTTTGTCTACTGAATTATAAAATTTGCAATACAATGACTAAAATTTTAACTTGCTTTCATAACGGTCAATGTCGTTAAGAAACGTTGATGTGGCACGTAAAAGTCTTCTTTAAAAAACCTAATATTCTAAATTGGTAGTTGTCGTGAAGGTTGAGTTTTTGATGAATGAAACAGTCACTGATCAATTCCAACAATGGGCGACTTCGTTTGGCCAGAATATTAATATAATTTGGTTTTAAGCTGTTTCGACGTTTAACAATTGTGAACCGAAAAATTTTAGTTTTTAGTTTTGATTGTACTGTCACCTTTTATCGTCTTTTTTGTTCTCATTTGTTGATTTCTCTGATCAAAAAGATTATTGAACTACTCTTCACCTTTCTCTTTTTTCTTCTTCTTTATTTCTTTCAATTCAAACTCGTCAGAATACATTTCAATCTTCTCAAATCTCAATTGAAGTTAAAAGGTAAAACTTTTCAATCGGCCATTATCAATCAAAATCAACTTAAAACCGAATTATAAGAATCTTCTTACCAAACAAAGTCTTTTTACTATTGATATTGATTGAAGACACGCCCTTTGCAATGACAAACAACCAAATATCACTCGACATGTTCTTTGTTGTGGCGGGCTCTATCCAAAGTTTGGAATGAGTTGTGGTCAAATATGGTTTGGTTAGCTAGTGATGGCTTGAGCATTTAGGTATGAGATGATGTTTGGGTGCTCATTTTAAGACTATTGTGCACCTAGGATTTATATAGGGGTGTTCAAACTTCTGTTTTAACCAAATTAATCGACCGGACTAAAAAAAATCCGGTTAATAGGTCAGTTAGTTTTAGATTTTGTCAGTTAACGATTAATGGTTTTTTTAAATTTCGGGTATCGGTAAATTTGGTTCAAAATTAGATAATTAACCGAAATTTTTATATATTATATATTATATGTATTACATATATATATATTTCGTCATTGAACTTTTAAGAATTATAAAATTATCATTAAATTTTTTGATATATTATAAAATGGTAATTAAATTTCACTAAACTAGCACAAAATAATCATTAAATTTATTGAATTATTAAAAAATGATCATTAAACTTTTCAATATTTATCAATAATTTATAACGTGCAATGAGTCAATGACCATTTTATAATAGTTCGATAAGTTTAATGGTTGTATTATAACTTTTGAAAGTTTAGTGGCTAAAAAGATCATTTTAACATAGTTTAGTGACCATTTGTGTAATTTACCCAAAATTTTGTAACAAATTTCGGTTAACTCGAAAACCGACCAAACTAACCGAATTTTTTTTTGTTCGGTTAAAAATTTTCGAAGAAATTTCAGTTCGATTAACAGTTAATAAGAAAAAAATTAGTTAAATATTAAGTATATGTATATTAAGTATATGAATATGAAGTTAGTTATTTCTGTTAGTAGGGTTAGTAAGGTTCTTATGTAAACATACCTATATAAAGGCATGCTAGTTTACTTTGTAAATTACTGAATTCAGTTTCAATAATAACAACTCAGTTTTCTTAGTTTCTACATGTTATCAGATGAATTAGTTTCCGTTTCCAAGAATTCGTTTTTCTGAGTCATCTTTCTGTTCAATCTTTTCAGTTTTCTTTTTCTTCTTTTCCAAGTTCTTTCTGCGTTATCACCATCCATGGGGGAAGTCGGTTTGAATGATCAGTTCAACAATGGTGCCAATCCTTATTATCTTCACCAGTCCGATAGCCCTGGTATGATTCTGGTCACGCAACAGCTTGGTACTGACAACTACAACAGTTGGAGCCGTTCAATGTTAATGGCACTTTCAGCCAAAAACAAGATTGGTTTCATCGATGGGTCCATTTCTGCTCCTGCTGTTACTCAGGTTGCTACTTACAGTGCCTGGAAAAGGGCCAATGATCTTGTAAATTCTTGGATCCTGAATTCTGTCTCCAAAGATATTGCAGCTAGCTTGATATATCAATCGACTGCTGCTGAAATATGGAAGGATCTTGAAGATCGTTTCCAGCAACATAATGGTCCAAGGATGTTTCAGCTTCGCAAGAAGTTAATTGATCTTGCTCAAGGGTCTATGCCTGTAAGTATATATTACACTCAGCAAAAAATCATTTGGGATGAATTGTGCTTTGTAAAGCCTATCTGTACGTGTTCAAATTGTACCTGCAGTGGTGTTCAGAAGATGATCGATGAACAGGGTAAAGAGCAGGTTTTACAATTCTTGATGGGCCTTAATGATTCTTTTTCACATGTTCGGGGGTCAGATTTTGCTAATGGATCCTTTACCCTCGATCACTAAAGTCTTTTCTTTAATCATACAAGAAGAGAATCAAAGAATTATCAAGATAGATACACCTATTCCTGAAGCCACTTTTGCTGTTCGGACCAATGTTCCTTCTGGCTATTCTCAAAAAAAATCTAGACCACAGTGCAGTCATTGCAATTTAATGGGTCATACAAAGGAGAAGTGTTATAGACTTCATGGCTTTCCTCCTGGGTATCGTACACGACAACCAGTGGCTAGATCGAATGCTGTTTCCAATGATTCCCCTGTGATCAATTCACAATCTCAACAGAATCAAGAAGGTCTTTCTACTCAACAGTGTCAACAGCTTATTGCTATGCTTACAAATAAGCTGAATGTTGCTTCAATCTCAGAAACACCTTCTACCACTATCAATTTGGCTATGCAAGGTAGAATTTTGCATATGTCAATCATTTTAGTTCCTTAGATAAAGAAACATGTTGGATTATTGACTCGTGTGCTTCAAGACATGTGTGTTGTTCCAAGATTCTTTTTGAATCTTTGCATCCCATTTCAGGAGGAAATATTCTTTTGCCTAATAAGATTCTGGTTTCAGTTAATTTTGCAGGGACTGTTCGAATTTCTTCAAAACTGGTTTTGAATGATGTTCTTTATGTTCCTGAATTTTCCTTTAACCTTCTCTCTGTTAGCTCTTTGATTCATGGTTCAAAGATTAATGTTCTTTTCTCTGATTCTCAATGCATTTTACAGGACCTTTGTCAAGTGATTGGGAAGGGTGAATTGCATCAAGGATTGTTTCTCTTAAGAGTACCTTCTGTTTCAAGTTTTGTTTCTAATATTTCCTTGCATGATAGACTAGGTCACCCTAGTACTCGTGTTTTACAGGCTTTGAAAGATGTAATACATGTTAATAATAATAAATATCATGTTTGTCATATTTGCCCTCTTGCTAAGCAACATTGCTTGCCTTTTTCTAATTCTGTCAGTCGAGCAAGCATGCCTTTCGAGCTTGTTCATTGTGATATCTGGGGACCATTTAAGATTCCCACTCATAGTAACCAAAGATTTTTTGTTACACTAGTTGATGATTATACTCGTGCAACATGGACCTTTCTTTTGCATCATAAATCGGATGTGGCTAATATAATTCCTGATTTTATTAGTATGATCAAAAGACAATTTGGTTGTGATCTCAAAATTTTTCGATCTGACAATGCTAAGGAATTGCAGTTTAGTGAGCTTTTTGCCAAACTTGGGATCGTGCATCAATTCTCATGCGTTGAAACACCTCAGCAAAACTCAGTTGTAGAGAGGAAGCATCAGCACCTCTTAAATGTTGCTCGTGCTCTTTTCTTCCAATCAAAGGTTCCTTCGAATTTTTGGGGAGAGTGTCTTTTAACTGCTACTTATATCATTAACAGACTGCCTACTCCTGTTTTGTCTAATAGATCTCCTTATCAAATGCTGTTTAATGCTCTTCCTGATTTCAAGTTTTTAAGAGTGTTTGGATGTCTTTGTTTTGTTTCGACCTTGCGTGCTGGGAGGGGTAAGTTTTCAGAACGTGCCTTACCAAGAGTATTCTTAGGATATTCTCTTGGTGTAAAAGGTTATAAGGTGTTTGTTCTAAAGACCAAACAAATTCTTATCTCTCGAAATGTTGTTTTTCATGAAACAATATTTCCTTTTCACAAGATTAAAACTGATGTTGTTTCAATTGATCCCTTTCCTCAATTGGAGCAATAGATTCTTCAGCATAATTACCAGATTAAAACACAGGGTTTACAACAAATGTTTAATGATGCATCTCCTTCTAATTCTGAAAATTCTGATGTTCTTCATGAAGTTCATTCTCCTGAGGATATTCCTGAAGTCAATACTGCAGATCATGTTGTTGTTCTACTTGGGAATGACACCTTTAAGGAACATCATGTTGAAGAAAATACTTCTGAAGACAATACATCTGGTAATTATGCTGAAGAATCTATTGCTCCAATTGAGGAACATCATGCTGAGATCAATGATCATGAAGCTAATCATGATGTTTTACAAGATGTGCATGTTCCTCAGCCTGAAATCAATGAACCTCGAAGATCTTCCAGAATTATTCATAAACCAACTTACCTAAATGATTATCATTGCAACAGCTTCTCTCTTGTAAAATATCCCATTGAACATTATGTGTCGAGTGAGAAGCTATCTTCTCAGTATGCTACATTCATTGCCAACATTTCTTCTACAACTGAACCTACTTTTTATCATCAAGCATGCAAAGATCCAGCTTGGAGGGATGCCATGCATGAAGAGCTATCTGCCATGGAACGTTTACAAACCTGGTCAGTAGTACCTCTTCCTGAAGGAAAGAAAGTTATAGAATGTAAGTGGGTTTATCGAATTAAGTATAATCCTGATGGCACAGTGGAGAGATACAAGGCACGATTAGTTGCCAAGGGTTTTACACAGGTGGAAGGCATTGATTATGTTGAAACTTTCTCTCTAGTTGAAAAAATGACAACTTTCAAAGTCTTGTTGTCTTTAGCTGCTTCGAAAGGTTGGCATATGTTACAACTGGATGTTAGTAATGCCTTTCTAAATGGATCACTAGATGAAGAAGTTTACATGAAACTTCCACTTGGATATAGCATCAATTCTGGTTCTAACCCTAATCTTGTTTGCAAGCTTCATAAATCCATATATGGTCTTAAGCAAGCATCTAGACAGTGGTTTAATGCTTTTTCTAAGGTTGTTTTGAAGCTTGGATTTCAACAATCTTCAGCTGAGCACACTTTATTTGTAAAAGGTTTTGATGACACTTTGGTTGCCATCCTTGTTTATGTCGATGACATTGTCATTGCTGGCAAGGACATTCAACTTTTGACTGAGGTTCGTTCTTCTCTTCAACAACATTTCAAACTCAGGGATTTAGGCCAATTGCGTTACTTTTTAGGATTTTAAATTGCTCGCAATTCCTCTGTGATCTCATTGTCACAACGCCATTATGCATTAAAGCTGCTGGAAGACACTGGCTCCTTAGCCAAGAAACCTGTTGCTACTCCTATGAATTCTTCTTTAAAACTAAGTGCTAACGATGGAGATCTACTTGAAGATCCTCAGTCCTATATACGATTGATTGGTCGCCTTCTTTATCTTACTCATACGCGACCAGACATTACATATGCTGTTAATCTACTAAGTCAGTTTGTTTCAGCACTTAGACAACCACATTTTGTAGCAGCTCAGCATCTCTTGTCCTACATTAAACAAAATTCTGGTTTAGGTCTCTTTTTTCTTCTGCTTCTTCAACACAGCTAACTGGCTTTGTGGATGCTGACTATAGTTCTTGCATTGACACAAGAAGATCGATCACTGGTTATTGCACTTTTTTGGGAGACAACATCATTTCATGGAAATCCAAAAAGCAGCACACTGTCAGTAGGTCATCATGTGAAGTCGAGTATCGTGCAATGGCCTCTGCTACATGTGAGCTTGTTTGGCTGGCTTCTCTTCTTCAATCCTTTCAAATTTCGATTCCTTTCACTTCTTTATTCTGTGATAACCAGTCAGCAATATATTTGGCTCAAAATCAAGTGTTTCACGAGAGAACGAAACACATAGAAGTGGATTGCCATTTCATTCGAGACAAGGTTAAAGAAGGATTTCTTAAGCTCTTTCATGTTCGATCACATAATCAAATCGCGGATATTTTTACTAAGGCTCTTCATAAGCCTACTTTTGTATCTTTAATGGACAAGATGAGATTACTTAATATCCATTGTAATCCATCTTGAGGGGGTTATATTAAGTATATGAATAGGAAGTTAGTTATTTCTGTTAGTAGGGTTAGTAAGGTTCTTATGTAAACATACCTATATAAAGGTATGCTCGTTTACTTTGTAAATTACTGAATTCAGTTTCAATAATAACAACTCAGTTTTCTTAGTTTCTACATTAAATAAATTTTAGTAGTTCGGTTGGTTAACTGAACCGATGAACAAATTTACATCCCGATGATATAAAGGTTGGATTCGGTGTAAATGACTTGCATTATAAACAAAAAGACTCTTGATTATACTGACATGTCTGATTATTGTATGTGGTTATGAGGTGTTATGTTGTCGGAATTTCCTATAAGTTGGTTGAGAACAATTGCCTATAAGTTGGGTGAGTCATACTCATACGAGACATGATGCTAACAAGTTTGTAGAAGTGTAGGAGTCGCCAATGTTCTACGAGCTGAGTTGTGTGGTTTATTCGAAGTTTTGCAATTCTCATATACTTATGGTTTCGAATAGGCATAATGCCAAAAAAACGCTTCTAACGTTTGACTGAATAATTACTTTGGTTCTTGTTTTTTTAAAATAATTTAGTAGTTAACGTTTTTTTTTGGGTCAAAATGACCTCCTGCGAATAAAAACGGTTAGTCAACTGACTATAAACAACTTGAAATTACTTGACGAATTTTAAAAAAAATATGAATGGGTTATAATTATAGTTAAAATCGACACATGATAAGAGTAAATCAAAATAAATAACGAGGTAATTCACATATAATTCATGTATAAATGCCTCAGCATTTACTGTACCAAAATGACATTGGCATGTTTGTACATATGTTGATTTATTAATAAATTATAATAATATTATTTCAAAAATAATTAATATAACTATATTTTAGACTTAGGAAGCACTCAAATTTTAAAAAATTAATTCAGCTCCTAAAATTTTGACGCATATTGAATCAAAAAATTGAATCAATTGAGCTCTTTGACCATTTTTACCACTTAATCTTGACTTTTTTTCTTTGGATATTATGACATATGATACATTACAGTTCTAACACGTGACATTTACAAAGTTTGTTTTTTTAAAAATATTTTTTAAATTTTATAAGTTTTAAAGATTTTTTTAAATAGCATAATTTTTTTTGAAAATGTCAAGTGACAATACTGTGACACGACGTGTTGCACTAACAAATCCAGAAAAATCCGTTAAATTGAACAGTCAACATTAGAAGAAAGTTAAATTATTAAATTAAAAATTTTAAACTCTAGTGGCCAAAATAGGAGTGAGAAGAAAGTTGAGTGATGTTGGTGTAATTTACCCATTTTTATTAAGGAAAAACAAAATTAACGTCAGCTTTTAACGGAAGGTAACGAGAGGCACCATATTGGAAGCGAACTAAAAGTTCGGTGACTATATTGAAATCGAACTAAAAATTAGGTGATCTTATCGAATATTTTAAAAGTATGACGACCAAAATGATATACTCTAAAAGTTCGGTGACTATTTATGTAGTTTACCCATATTTTTATATTTGTCTGGTTTCCAAAATCCAAAGGTATTAAGTTTATTTAAAGTTGCCAGTTGTTCTTAATCCAATCTTTTACTAATTTCAGTCAAAATTGTTCTGCCGAATTATAGGATAAATATTGGTCACAATTTCACCAGGTGCAAGTTGATAAGGTTGACTTGAAAAATATTGTTTTTATATATTGTTTGTGAAATAAAATGACTTCACAAAAAACTTTTTAAGTATTATACATTTATATAAAAATTTAAGGAAATTTGGGTTTAAATTATTTTGTCTATAAAATATGTGTATTGTCAAAAAGTTAAAAATATGTATAAATATATATTACATTATAATCAACTTTAGACTATTTAAAAAAAATATTTCACTGTGGAATTTTTATTTTATTTGCGTTGCCTAAAATAATTACCCTTTTATGCATGGGCAGATGCATATGGCTCCCAATAGGGAGTATATGCATCTCCATTTTTGGGAAAAATTTAAAAATATAGTGTAAATTGTAAATAAAATTTTATTTTGCATACCATTTATAAAGAAAAAAGTATATTAAAATTTTGGACCCTAATTTTTTAGATTCTAGATCCGTCACAGTTTTATGTATAACTTATACTAAAACTTGTCGATAAGCATCATCTGTTGGAGAGATGTTAGTTATATTTAAAATGAAAAAAAAATCAAATATTATAGACTATATTTTTTGGAGGATATCTCTAATTTAAAATATAAATGAGAAAATAATTAAATAAAAATAATAAATTAAGTATTTTTTTATTAAATAGAGTTGAATTTTCTAAATTTATTAGTACATGGTCGACGTTGGAAGCCGAACTATGAGGCGTATACGAACAACAAAGGACTTAAATGTGCCGCTAAGTTGAATGATGCCCGTATCAATGTTGAGTATGATAATTTGCAAGCTATTAGGTTGCTTCAAAGCAAAACAACATAAATATGTCATGAGATCTTGAAATATTTAATATAAATATTTTGATTACTTAATCCATTAATAAATCTTAAATTAAATATTTAATATTTATTTAAAAATTATTCAATTACAACACAAATATGTCAATAACATAGCGAGAAACATAAATGTTTTAATAATTCATGTGGTGCAATGAGTGTGATGTGACGAAGACTTAAAAGCGAAGAATGACAACCATTTAACATTTTTAGGGTAAAATACACATATCATCACTCAATTATCTTTTCACTTTTATTTTAGCCACTTAACTTTCAAATATTTTAATTTATTAACTGAACTTTCAGATTACTCATGTTTTGGTCACTTTTGATTATTTTTTATTATTTTTGAAAATTTTGTATTTTTATTAGTATTTAATATAAAAATAATTTAAAATATAAAATTAAATCTAACTATTCGCCAGCCACCATTCGTCGTCGTCGGACGCCACCACCGACGGCCATAGATGGTGACTGTTCGGTCCCAGATTTTACCGGTTGCTTCGTCTCGACCCTCTGAGTCCGAATCCAACCTCCATTTTGTCGGAAAATACTCTGAAGTCCACGAAAAAGAGATCGAAAGTGACGAAACCAAAAAATTTCAAACGAGATTTGCGAGTTTTGGGACATTTTCAGGTGAATCAAACACCATCTTCAGACTCAGCGTGTCAAAAAAAGTCGACCGATGCAATTTGGGATCAAATGGTCGTCGATCTTGAGACCGATGGTGGTGATTTTTTTTATATTTTTTAATTTAATAATAATAAAATATGATTTTGTTATTTATTTTTTCATATTTAATAATATTAAAGAATTTGAAAATAATAATAAAATATTTTAGAGTGACCAAAACAAGAGCAATCCGAAAGTTCAGTTAGTAAATTATAAAGTTTGAAAGTTGAGTGGCCAAAATAGGAACGAGAAGATAGTTGAGTGATGAATGATGTATTTTACCTTTTTTTAAGATCCAATGTGGGACCTAGGGGTGTAAACGAGCCGAGTCGAGCTTGAGTAGT
This sequence comes from Hibiscus tridactylites, assembly GCA_958450335.1. Lineage (NCBI taxonomy): Eukaryota > Viridiplantae > Streptophyta > Magnoliopsida > Malvales > Malvaceae > Hibiscus > Hibiscus tridactylites. The sequence continues at coordinate 80,548,188 of OY288283.1, read as the reverse complement.
GCTGAGCTCGGCTCAGCTCGTTAAGATTTCGAGTCGAGTTCGAGCTCGAGTAATTTTTAACGAGCCTGAGAAATCTGAGCTCGACTCGGCTCGTTAAGAACTCGAGTCGAGTTTGTGCTTGATTCGAGCCCAATCGAGTCAAGTGTTGACCAACCTTTGACCGTGTTGGACTCGAGTAGCTGTCGATATGTCAGTCTCATTTAAAGCCCTATTAGGGGAAAAACTTTGATGCACAAATAGTGTAAACTCAAGCTTGTTAATTTAAGGGTTTATGGTGTTAGTTTATGGTTTAGAGGTTTAGGTTGTTGGGTTTAGAATTTAGGAATTAGATTTTAGGGTTCATGACTTATGTTTAAGGTTTATGTTTTAGGGGTTTAAGTTTAGGAATTTAGATTTTAAATTTTAAAAAATAAAAAAATAGTAGATTATATTTTAGAGTAGCTCGCGAGCTTTTTGAGTCGAGTATCAAGTAGCTCGGCTCGGCTCGTTAAGAACTCAAGCCGAGTTCAAGCTCGAGTTGAGTCCAATCGAGTCGAGCTTTGATCAAATCGGACTCGAGTAACTCGCGATCTGTCTCGTTTCATTTACAGCGCTAGTGAGACCTTCAAAAAATTAAAGTAAGGGTTATAACCTAAATCCTTAAATTTTAAACTCTAAAATTATTTTTAACCTCTAAATTTGCTAATCACATGTAAATTTTAATTTATACATGCCGTGTATCAAATTTTTTCTAAAAATTAATGATATTTTTTAGTAAGATGGTGTGGTGTAACAACCGGCTTGTATCATAATTCATAAACAATGAAGGGCATAACTTAGCATGTGTAGCTCCGTAGCTTACGTCACAAATTTTAATTTGAGTTGTGGGGTTTGCAAATTTCATGGGCTTATGGTTTCGAACAATAATAGCTTTTTACACTTTTTAGACACTAGGTTCAACGCTTAGTTGACAGAAACATTTTTGGTCCTTTTTGTTATTGTTTTTTTTTTTTTTTTAATTTCTTGGCCCAAACCTCCTTACAATTTAAAAACAAGAAAACTTCTTTTTAAGCATGAAACACAATACTAAAACTTAGTCATTTTAGTAAAAAAAATCTTAACATCAAAATACTTGAATTAAACAACACATTCCTAGTATAAAAAACTTAATTTATGAAAATTACATACTTTTTTAAAAATGAACTTTTTATTTTATCTTCTGAGTTCTAACTTTATTATGCAGTTTATCTAAAGGTTAATTTGATTTTATACGCCAGGAGTATATGAACCTTCAAACATAAAAAAAGTTTACTTGTGAAAATCGTACTCTATTGAGGATTCGCACCCAAGAATTTCAATAATGTTATATTTTGACTAACGAAATTTATCATTTAGGACATGTTCAACAAGAATTTTTAAACGAAAAGTAATAGTAGACGGGCGTTTGGAAGCAAAAACTGAAATTTCTAGAGGTGGCGAAACGACCGTTTGAAGCTAAAATAGATGGAAAAGCAATAGCAAACTGGCGTTTGATGGCCTGTTCAGCAAAAAAATTTCGTTTGCGTCTGAAACGTCTGTCGGTCTAGCGCTACTGAACGGGACTTAGTCGTTTAAGATGCGTTTATGTGACTATTAAGTGCTATGGGTGAATTCATTAGTGTCTGATGGTGTACCAAAGAACCCAAAAGAATATAGGCCCAGTTACAAATTTTAAATATTTAATAATTTTAGTCTAATAGCATTTGATGGTTGTAAAAATTAAATATGTAAATTAAACAAAATTTAAGAGCTTATTAAACATTTAATTAAGTAGGGGCTGAATTAAAAAAAAGATGGTCTTGTGCCCTCAAATATTTTAGTTTAATAATAATTTAGGTCACTATAAGCTTAAATATTAGACAAATTAGTCATTGTGTTAGGCTCGATATCCTTTAACCGAATTGCTCGTCAAATGTGGAGAAAATTGATTTTTGGGTGTTTTTGGTGAAAGCAAAGAATAGACAAAATGGACAAAAGATTTATAGTGGTTCAAGCTTCTAACAAGCTCTACATCCACTACCTTAGCTCACACTAAGGATTTCAACCCATTCACTAAGAACTTCAACCAATTCACTAAGAATTCTTCCCCTTTTCTAGGCTAAGGAGGCAACCATTTACAACATATACTCACTCACCAAGTCTAGCATCCAAAGCTCACAACTCGAGCTTTGGGCATACTCTTAAACAAGAGAATTCTAAGCAAACGAAATCCCTCTACAAAGGTTGATGTTTGCACACTAAAGTACTCACCCAAATCCTAGAACACTTGAGCATACATTGACAATTTGAGCTCACAAGTGTTTGTCAATACAAGGAATGAAAATTTAAGCACTAAAACAATTTTGCATCATAATGTTGTTGACTTGGGGATCATTAGTCTTCCATAGATGCTTGGAGGTCCCTTTTATACTCTCAATTGAGTTTGTAGCCGTTGGGATTGAATTGGAGCCGGAGGCAACCATTTACAACCTAGACTCACTCACCAAGTCTAGCATCCAAAGCTCACAACCCGAGCTTTGGGCACACTCTTAAACAAAATAATTCTAAGCAAACGAAATCCCTCTACAAAGGTTGATATTTCCACATTAAAGTACCCACCCAAATCCTAAAACACTTGAGCATACATTGACAATTTGAGCTCACAAGTGTTTGTCTATACAAGGAATGGAAATTTAAGCACTAAGACAATTTTGCATCATAATGTTGTTGACTTGAGGATCATTAGTCTTCCATGGATGCTTGAAGGTCCCTTTTATACTCTCAATTGAGTTTGTAGCCGTTGGAGACTGTTGGGATTGAATTGGAGTCGTTGGAGCCTTTATTTCCCGCAATGAATGCAGTTCTGGTTCGATACGCTCGAAGCCGTATCAAAACGCCCTTCTTCAGAACTATTTGTTGATTCTGTTGCAACAATGCCGTATTGAAACGCCTCTGCTTGTTTCGGTATGCCCGTATCGATACGCCTTGCACCGTATCGGTACATGTCTCTTTTAATGCTGCAGGGAACTAGCCGTTGAGGGGGGGTTCAAATAGTTGTTAGGCTTGACACGTAGGCTCATCGAAACGCTGGAAGGCATATTGAAATGCTTGACCTCTGTATCGATACGACCTATACCAGTATCGATACGAGTTTTGGCAAAATCAAAACATGTAGCTTAAACCCTTAAGGTGTATCGATACAGGTATGCCCGTATCAGTACGATCGAGCTGGAATCTTTGGTTTGGATACTTTAAAACATTTCAAACACTACAAAAACTTTTTGAAAAACACCCCAAACATAATTTTATGTTGTTTGGACTTAAAAACATTTTTGAAATCTTTTCAATTTAGTCCAAAACTATTTTTCAATTATTATATCAAAACAAACATCTCAACACATTGCCCCATGAATTTTAACTTTAAATACTTAATTAGTCATTGTATTTTTTAAATTCAATATTTTGACCCTTTTAATGTTCAATCCTGAATTCACCACTGATATACGAGCTAGATGATACCACGACAAAAATAATAACATGAAAACAATTGGTTTTTACCTTTTCATTTACTTAATAAGCATTTTGATGTATTTTTTAAGCAACAGTAAATTGGGTCCATTTTCTAAAGGGTAAACTACAACAGAGGTCACTCAATTATGAGTAAGGTTATACTTGGGTCACCTAATTATTAAAAGTTATACCTGGATCACTTAATTATGGGTAAGGTTACATTTGGGTCACCCACTTATTAAAGGTTACATTTGGGTCACTCAATTATGGGTAAATTTACATTTGGGTTACCCAATTATTTAAAAATATATATCAATTTAGTCAATTTTCTTCCAAATCACTTGTATATCCCCGTTAACACTAGAGTACTTCATTTGAAATCATTAATTAATCTAATACACAAATTGATATATATATATATATATATATATATATATATATATATATATAAAATTTGAAGGGAGGCCCAAATGTAACATTTCCCATAATTGATTGACCCAAGTGTAACTTTTAATAGTTGAGTGACCCAAATGTAACCTTACCCATAATTGAGTGACCAAAATATAACTTTTAATAATTAGGTGACCCAAATGTAACCTTAACCATAATTGAGTGATCTTCGTTGTAATTTATAAGATAGTTTTAAATTAATTACAAAATAAAAATCCTAACAATATGCTCCTAAACCATCGTTTATTTTCACCACCTTCTTCATCATTGGGTACCCTCATCATCGGTCCATTTCAATTTTTTCAATAGTTTTAAAGTAATTATAAGATAGTATATATTTCATACTTTTTTCTTAATTATTTGATAATATATACACCTTGTAGATGAAACTGCTTAAACTCAGATCTCTTAGGATGTACATCACACTCTTTTTCACTGAGACGACTTGTTGAATTCAGACCCATTTAAATTTCAAATTGATTTTCTATGATGTCATTAACATGCCACATCAATTTTATTGTCATCGCTCATTTAACAAACCTAGGAGAAATATTTTTATAGACCTTTTCACTACATCATTCATAATTTCAACCATTAAAATTAACCTACTTCACTATTTTTTTCACGGCGTCAATAGTAATACATCTAAAATTAACTTTCAAGTAATCACCCACTTCATATTTACATAGAGTGTAGAGAATATAGGTTCGAAGAAGACAAAGAATGAAGAAGAGGATTTGGTAGGTAAGGATGAGAGAAATGTATCGTACATTGATCACCAAATGAATTAGTTTACATGGACGTTAACCTTCATTATATAGAAGGATCTAAGAAACCCTAACGGTGTAACAACCTTTGCTAACTATATTCAGCTGTAAACCCAGCTGTATACCTAACACACTTCCTACCCTCTATCTTTCTGTTCTCTCTCTCTCTTTTTTAAAGAGAACGTACAAAATTCTCATGCAAACCATGCAGCATCAGCGGAAGAAGTTTCCTCATCTTCAACTTCACTTTCCTCACCTTCAACTTCACTTTCCTCATCAACATCTTCCTGATTAAGAAACATATTCTTCATATCCTCAGAAGTACAAACCCTTAGCTTTTGTCTGAGTCGAGTAAAGAATGCAGTAGACAATGGCTTAGTGAAAATGTATGCTATCTGATCTATCGCAGGGACATAACTGACACCAATTACTCCTTCACATATCTTTTCTCGCACAAAACTTAGATCAAGTTCTACATGTTTCATCTTTGCATGATGGACATGATTAGAGGCATGTGCAATAGCGCTGGTATTATCACACCAAATTGTAGGTGTTGAAGAGATACTAACACCAAGTTCATCTAAAAGAGACTTGATCCACATAATATCTGTCATTGCATTTGCCAAACTTCTATATTCATCCTCTGCAAACGATCTTGATACAACATTTTGCTTTTTGGAACTCCATGCAATTGGATTGCTACCAAGAAATAAGCAGTAACCAGATGTAGATCTTTTGTCATCAACATTTGTTCCCCAGTCAGAATCGGAGTATCCAACAAGTTTATCACATGAGGTTCTAAAGGAGAATGCATGAACTGACTAACCTTGTTAACTGCAAAATAAATGTCTAGTCGAGTGTTGCAGACATGTTGTAACATTCCTACCACCTTTCTGTACAAAGAGGCATCAGAGAATGGATCACCATCTTGAGCCGATAATTTGAGTGTAGATACTATGGGTGTTGGTACTGGTGCAGCATCGAGCATGTTGGCTATCTTTAATACTTCCATAATATGTTTTTGCTGACACAAAATAATCCCATGATCAACATATTGAACATTCATGCCAAGGAAGAATTCTAATTTTCCGAGATCTTTTAACGAGAAAAAGGAATTAATTTTTCCTATAACATTCTCCACATCTTCAACATTCTAACATGTCACAACCACATCGTCTACATACACCATAACATATGTTCGATGACCATTAGATTCACGAAAGTAAAGAGACATATCTGCTTTTGAAGCAGAAAAATGAAGTTGCTCAAGTAAGCACATCCTAAACTTGTTGAACCAGGCTCTGGGGGCTTGTTTTAGGCCATACAAGGACCTTTTAAGACGACAAACAAGAGTTTCTCCTTTTTCTCCATGAATTTTGAACCCTGGTGGTTGAGGCATGTATACTTCTTTAGAGAGATCACCATTTAGGAAAGCACTGTCTACATCAAACTGTCTTAAGCACCATCCATTCGATATTGCAAGGCTTAACATAATTCTTACAGTGGTTGGATTTACAATAGGACTGAACTTTTCTTGGTAATCAAAACCAACCTTTTGTGAATACCCTTTTGCCACCAAACGTGCTTTGTATCTGTCTATACTCCCATCATTATTCCTCTTAATTTTGAATATCCACTTGCACCCAATAGGAACACGATCATCTGGTAAAGAAACTAGATCCCATGTCCCTTTTTCCTTCAAGGCCATAAGCTCTTTATCAACAACTTGCTTCTATTCTGGAGAGACCAAGGCCTGCTGAATGTTAGTTGGTTCTGACTGCTGTAATTCTGCTAAGAAAACCTTGGGCTTGAAGATTCCTCTTTTGGACCTTGTGACCATGGCATGCGTTGAAACTGTTCTTGTGGTCCTTTGATCTATAAGACTCGAAGTGCCACCTGAAATTTCTGAAGGTAAGCTGGCAGGTTCAACAATTTCATTAGAACAACTGGCTGAAATTGTTTGATTTTGATCAACATTATTCTCAGCTGGACCAGAATCTGCATACCCAAAGAATCACCAGCACCCTCTATAGGAGAACCTTCTGTAGCAGAATTTGAAGGTTCTTTATCACTTACAGCGGGATAACTTTCTGAAGTAGTAGGTAATTCATGTTGTCGTTGTAGAGAATCCTCAGAACAACTATGTTCATTCGAAGCTGAACGAGACTGCATTGAATGTCTTTGACCAGATGATATTTTAATTTGCACTATTGCCTGATCGTGTTGTACAGATGAGTTTGCATCCTTATCCTTGGAAAGCTTGTTTGCAAAAGGAAAAATCTTCTCTTGGAATTGAACATGACGAGTAACATACACCCTGCCATATGGACTCAAACACTTATATCCATGTTGTTGCGAACAATAACCAAGAAAGACACAAGCTTTCGATCTGAATTGCAACTTGTGTTGATGTAGGGTCGAAGCAAGGGGAAACATTAACACCCGAAAACTTTAAGAAAGTCATAATTTGGTTTAGCTTGAAATAACATCTCATAGGGTGTTTTTCCTTCCAAAGCAGCTGAAGGTAACCTATTAATAAGATAGGTTGCAGAATAAAAAACATTAGTCTAAAACTTGAATGGTAAGGATGCTTGTGCTAAAAGAGTTAGCCCAAGCTCAACAATGTGCTTGTGCTTACGCTCTACAATTCCATTTTGTTCTGAAGTGTAGGGGTATGTGGTTCTAAATTCAATGCCTTGTTCTTGAAAAATATGAATCAAGGGTTTAAACTTACAATTAAATTTCCTTTCTGCAAGCTTTTGAAATGAAAAAATAATATTAGCTGCATCAGATTTACGAGCAAGAAAATACATCCATGTGTAACGAGTATAAACATCAACAAAACTAATATAGTAAGAAGCATTGTTGGAAATGACATGGACATGTCCTCATAAATCTATCTGAACAAGTTGTAAAGGACAAGAATAAGTAGCAACTGAATCTTGAAAAGACAATTTTTGAGATTTTCCCAACTTGCAAGCAGAACAAAGAGATGAAATTTTATTAGTATTAGAAGAAACATTACAATCTCTAAGAACTTTATGAAGAACATGATCAGAGGGATGGCCAAGCCTCCTATACCATAACTCTGATTTCTCGATTACAGACAAATTGACAGAATGAGAAGACATCACACTTCTATTGCTATTATTCAAAGAAACACTTCTATTGCTATTATTCAAGGATTGAGTTTTGATTGCACCAGCATTACAAGACTGAAGCTTGTAAAGTCCATCAACTTCCTATCCTTCAAGGATTACCTGCTGTGTTGCTAAGTCCTTCACAAGACAAAAGTTAGGATAGAATTTTATGGAAACACAATTATCTTTAGTAAAACGAGAAACAAACAAAAGATTCTTCTTAATCGAAGGAACATGTAATAACTGATTTAACATTAAGGGCTTAGACTGAGAAATTAAAGCAGCTTGTCCAATGTTTGAAATTAAAACATTTGACCCATTGGCTACTAAAATTCTACCTGTGCCTTGGTACTCAGTGGCATTAGTGAGATTGTTTGCATCAGAAGTTAGGTGCAGTGTTGCACCAGAGTCTGGAAACCATACTGCATCCCCAAACAGATTGGAAAAATCAGCAGCAACCATGTTCATTGAGCCATCATCCAAAGAGTCTTGCAAACCAAAAGAGGGATCATTATAGTCAGCATAATTGACTGGATGACTGAAGTTGTCATTTCCAATTCCAGCAAAGGCTTGATTAAAACGATAGTAGCAACGACCAACAAGATGGCCAGTCTTGCCACATATCTGGCATTAAACACGCGAGCGTCCACCATTGAAACGACCACCTCTTCCTCTAAAGTTGATTCTCCCTGAAGGTTGAGCCATAGCCTTACCGCCTTGCTGAACAGTTTCTTGATGCATGACACGAGATGACACAGAAAACCCTATAACAACCCTTTGACCAAGGCTTGGAGAGGACATTCGTGCCGCAAAACCATAAAGGTTTGTATTATCTGAATGAAATGAAGAATTTCCTTGAAAACCTCCTTGAAAACCAAAATCTTGAACCATATTTACTGAAAGATTCTGAGAAATTGAACCTTGTTGACGTGCTTCAGTGTCAAGAAGAACACTACACACACCATCAACTTTATATGGTTGTTGACTAGACGTAATAACAGCTACAACAGGTTCATATTCTGACGGTAACCCAAATAAAATCGCAGAAATATGCATGGTCTCGGTAAGTGGATTACCAGCAGCAGCTAAACTATCGCAAATAGATTGAATCTGCCCCAAGTATTCTTTCATACTCTGATCTCTTTTCCTAAGATTCTTTAAAGAACAATGAAAATGCATGAGTTTTGTTGTAGAAGAAGTCGAATAAGCTTGATGTACCTTTTCCCATAGGTCTAACGCAGTCTTGCAACCCACAAGAGAAGGCAAAATCGATAGACTGATCGACACAAGGAGCCAAGAACACAAGGCACTGTCTTCTTGCTTGTAAAATAGATTATCGGGATTGGGAACTTTAACCCCTTTTTCATCAACAACAACCCGTAGAGGAATGAAGATTGTGCCATCAATATGATTGATTAATCCAAGACTCTCCACATTAAAAAAAATTGTTGTTTCCAAAGAAGAAAGTTGGACTCATCCAATCTAATAGTAATGGTTTTATTTGTAAAAGGTTTGGATGAAGAAGAAGAAGCCATGGAAGAAGTAACCTCTGATACCATGTAGAGAATATAGGTTCGAAGAAGACAAAGAATGAAGAAGAGGATTTGGTAGGGAAGGATGAAAGAAATGTATCATATATTGATCACCAGATGAATTAGTTTACATGGACGTTAACCTTCCTTATATAGAAGGATCTAAGAAACCCTAATGGTGTAACAACCTTTCCTAACTATATTCAGCTATAAACCCAGTTGTATACCTAACATAGAGAAAAAGTGAAGATCCATCCTCAGAAAAATGATGATATGAAAAAAATAAAATTGAGGAGAAGATTTTCATTAGATGAATTTGGCGTATTGATACCCCTCAAATCAATATCGATACAGTCCCGACCTGTTAAGTGACCCGACCTGTTATTGACCTGAACTAATATTGACCCGAAATCTATGACTTGATGAATTAAAAACTTTCATAAGTTGATATATCATATACATATATAATGTATATACATATACACCTACATATATTGATATACATGATGTATATGCGTGCATATATATATATATATTAAGTACTAAAATTAAAAAAATATTAAGTGATTGATAATTTATGAACTGCAAAAATTTAATGAATTGTTGTTTTTTATTTCTTAGTAACTTAAATAAAATTTTAGACTTACAAATTCTAATAAAATACATAACAGTTATATAACCTAAAGTAACAGATTCAAGAATTGTTTTCTTAGCTTAAGTTATAAATAGAATTGTTGTCTTAGCTTAAGTTATAAATTAGATTGATTTTACTTAACTTAAGTTATAACAGATTCAAGAATTGTTTTCTTATAACAAAATATATAACAGTTAAATAACCTTAAGTAACAGATTCAAGAATTATTTTCTTAAGTTATAACAGATTCAAGAATTGTTTTCTTATAACAAAATATATAACAGTTAAATAACCTTAAGTAACAGATTCAAGAATTATTTTCTTAAGTTATAACAGATTCAAGAATTGTTTTCTTAACTTAAGTTAAGTTATAAATTAGATTGATTTTACTTAAGTTAAGTTATAAATTAGATTGATTATTCATATCTAACCTTTAGTAATTTGAACTACGTAAACAGACATTAACTGTTATAAATTAAAAAATTAGAAATCAAGAATATTAACTGTTATAACTTAAATAAACGAACAGAATATTTAAATACTTGATAACTTATAAAAAAGTTCAAAATAATATTAACGGTTTTCCCCCCTTCCGCTTTCAATGCTGACCGCCACATATATCTTTTGCTTATAAACCTTTCTCTCTTACCGATTACCGATGAAAAAATTGAAGGAGAAATAAAAGCCCGTCACCTCCCTCCTGTACTTCAATCTCAATCACACATGCATCATCATTTAAACCAATTTTTTAGACCTCATATCTCACGTCCAATTCTAATACTAAAGAAACCCTGAACGGTGATGATACCATTGGTTATCAAAGTTTACGCCCCCACTGCTGAAACAATTTTTGCAGACCCCAAGACCCAACATTTATTTAGTTTAGCCAACCTACTATTGAATTGAATCATATTAAACAATATTATTTATTTTTTAGGGTTTTAAATTTTGATTTTATGTATCAATGTACGAACCCTAATCCATAAACCCTTAATCTTAAACTTAAACCCCTAAACCATACACCCTAAACCTTTAAATCTTAAACCTAAATTCCTAAACCATAAACCCTAATGTATGTAAGTATATATGTATATATCTATCAATGTATGAACCCTAAACCCTTAATAAATTTTCCCTAAACACTAAACCCTAAGTACTTAAATCATAAACATAAACCATACACCATAAACCCTAAACCTTAATGTATGTAAGTATATATATGTACCTATCAATGTATGAACCCTAAACCCTTAATGAATTTTTCCTAAAGTCTAAACTCTAAATCCTAAACCCTTATCACTAAACCATAAACCCTTAATGAATTTTTTCTAAACCCTAAACTCTAAATCTTAAACCCTTATCACTAAACCCTTAAATCCTCAACATAAACCACTAAACCATAAACTCTAAACACTAATATATATACATATCTATCAATAAACCCTAAACCCTAAACTCTTAATACATTTTTCCTAATCCCTAAACCATTAGATCTTAAACATAAACCCCTAAACCCTAAACCATAAACCCTAATGTATATAAGTATGTATGTATGTATCTATTAATGTATGAACCCTTAACCATTAATGAAATTTCCCTAAACCCTAAACCATAAACCATAATGTATGTAAGTGTATATGTATATACTTATCAATGCCTGGACCCTTAATGAATTTTCCCTATACCCTAAACTCTAAACCATAAACCTAATACCATAGACCCTTAAATCCACAACCTAAACCATAAACTCTAAATCATAAACCTAATATATGTAAGTATGTATGTATCTATCAATATATGAACCCTAAACCCTTAATAATTTTTTGCTAAACCCTAAACCCTAAACCCCAAACCCTAATATATGTAAGTATGTGTGTATGTACATATTAATGTTTGAACCCTAAACCCTTAATGAATTTTTCCCTTAACCTGAACCCTAAACCCTAAACCCTTATATCCACAACTTAAACCCCTAAACCATAAATTCTAAACCCTAATATATGTAAGTATGTATGTATCTATCAATGTATGAACTCTGAACCCTAAACTCTAGTCCCATAAACTTTAGTTTAATTTCAAATAGACCCCTATTTATTGTTTTTTAATTCGTCTGATGTTTTATAATTTTAATATGGTACTTTGTTCATTCTAATCCCTTAAATTTATTTCAATTCCAAATTGACCCATATTCATTGTTTTTTTTAATTCGTCCAATGTTTTATAATTTTAATTAGACCCTAAAACTTTATTTTTATTTCAAATTGACCCACATTTATTTTTTTAATTTGTCCAATGTTTTATTATTTTAATTTAATATTTTCTTCATTATAGTCCCTAAACTTTATTTTAATTCTATATTGACCCATATATATATTTTAATTCATCATGTTTTATAATTTTAATTCTAAATTTTGTTCATTCTAGACCCTAAAACTTTATTTTTATTCTAAATTGACCTCTACTTATTGTTTTTTTAATTACTCTAATTTTTATACTTTTAATTTGATATTTTTGTTCATTATTGTCCCCAAAACTTTATTTTTATTCCAAATTGACCCATTTTCCTTGTATTCTTTTAAATTTGTCTAATGTTTTTATAATTTTAATTTGATATTTGTTCATTATAATCCGTGAAACTTTATTTTTAATCCAAATTGACCCATTTTTATTAATTTTTTAATTACTCCAATGTTTTATAATTTTAATTTGATATGACTTTAAATAATTAACTCCAAATCAATGACGATTGACGAAGGCCAACCTAAAGTCTATCGACTACTTATACGGTTGTATCGAACTCAAACTCAATACGAATTCCAATCCCGAAAATACCCCGACCTAAATTACCCGACCTGAAACTACCCGACTTGAAATTACCCGACCTAAAATGCACCCGACCTGAAATGCAACCGACTTGATACGGACCCCACCTGAAGTGTATCCGAACCCGAATTAACCTGTCAATTATTTGCTTCGGACCCGACCCGTTTAGACCCGGCCTGAAATAGACCCGTCCTGAAATGGACCCAACCTGAAATGAACCGACCTGAAATGGACCCGCACCCGACCCGAGTCGAGTCAAAACAGAAAAATGACCTGAAATAACCTGTATCCGATTTTACCTGACCTGACAGTACCCGACCTGAAACCCGTCCGATTACCATTTTTTACATCCCCACATATTCCTTTATACTTTAATGGAAAAACCTTCGGTTTCTTCGGAGGTGGAAAAGCAAAACCCTGATTTGGTGCAATCTAGGGGCTCGCTTGATCCGCCGACGGATGGGTCGGGGGGTCGACCGCAGGACTCGAGCATGGAGTTAGTCAAGGAGAAAGGTGTTGAGTAGATGCAAGTGGATATCTCGCTCCAGGCTAGTCCGTTTGAGGATGGTTTAATCCCCATGGGTGAAGGAGTATCGAAGGCTCAAGGGCAAGCCAGTGGTTCGCAACAGGTCGTTGCGTCTGGGAAAGATGACAGAAATCATGATAAGAAAATGATGTGTCCTGAGAATCCGAAATAGATGGAGGTGCCTCCACCCATAGTTTCGTTTTGGGATATCCTCCAGGGCCAAAGCAGTGGGGTTAAGTACGTAGAGGCTATTCCTGATTTAGATGTGGAGGTAAGCGATGGGGATGTGCATATCGGATCGTTGATGGTATCCCTTTGATTGAGTTTGCGGAACGTCTTCATTCACAGATTGATGCGAAACTGGTGAATTCGGTAGTGGTATGACTCATTGGTCGTTCGATTGGTTATGCATCGTTGTTGACTCGGATCAAGAATTTGTGGAAACCAAGTAGGGAGATAGCTCTTATAGATTTAGACAATGACTATTATCTAGTTCGTTTTGCTGTGGAGGCATATTTTTTGAAGGTTCTTGTGGGTGGTCCTTATGTAATCTATGGGAGCTACTTAACGGTGCAACCATGGAGCCATCATTTTCCACGAATAGGGATCATCCGAATAAAATTTTTGTGTGGGCAAGGCGCTATTATTCTAAGAGCATTTTTAAGCGGATTGTTAATTTCCTAGGTATAGTATTCCGTATTGACTACAATACTATAGCTGGTAGACGTGGTCACTTCGCCAGGTTAGCGGTCGTTGTTGGTTTGAAGAAACCTTTAGCATCTTTTATTTTTATTGATGGGATTCGTCAACGAATTGAGTATGAAGGGCTTCCCACCATTTGCTATACCTACGGTAAGTACGGACATACTTCAGACACTTGTAAACCTATTGTTGAAGAAGGTGAGGATGGTGCTGGGATTGTTGATATGACGATAGTGGAGCCGGAGGAACGGTACGGCCTGTGGATGCAAGTTATTGGTTAGAAGCCACGACGTTCTTTAGCTAATAAAGATGTTGTCTGGGTTTAAGGGACGGTAATACGGATAGTGACGTGTCTGCTGGCCGGTTTGCGATTCTAAATTTGTCTAGGGAAGCCGATAATATACAAGGTGGTGTTGAGCCGCAACGAGCAGATGCACATCCAGTGTCACGTGAGGTTGTGAGTGCGAAGCAAGTTACTAAGCAATCTGTGATGTCTAGTAGTGCCAAAAGAGCGGGTCGGAAGGTATGTGTTGAGTGTATAAAAGTTCTATATTTTAGCCCTCATTTACCCATATTTCTACTGCATTCAAGCATAATTCATTGCATTTAGGATAAAGTTTTGCATATACATCACAATTAGATAAAATGGCGCAGTTGCTACTGATTTTGGTTACTTTTGCAGGTATCTGCTGCGGCAGACCCAGGGCAGCAAAGGAACCGAGGCGGATTGCAGAGCTGGAGCCAAGAAGCAAAACGCTGTCGTGACTACTTCCGTGGCAGCCATGACGACAGAATGCTGAGGTAGAAAAGTGAAGTGGAGCTCGATAGATAGAGGATTTCAAGCCGGTCTGTCGTGGACCACTCCCATATTTTCTGAGCCCTGAGGCAGAATGAAGGCCAAGCCCAAAGTCCAAGGAAGAAACTCAAGGCAAGAAAAGAGGACAAATTCAAGGCATCTACTCAGAAGATTTAGTCTTAATTAGAGTTTCACTTTAATTCGAAATTGTATTCTTGCCATAATAGAAAACTTGGACCCAAGGCCTATATAAAGGCATGTAATTCGACCTAGGGAAGGATATCTCATTCCTAGCTGTCTAACCCTAAACCCTTGTTGTTTCCCTCTCTTCACCATGTTCTAAACTCCCCCTAAGACTAAGGGTTGATTCTGTAATGTAGTTGCAAGGATTGTATTGTTTTAGGAATTTTCTGTCAAGTAATAAAAGCTTCAAGTTTATTTATTCTGGTTTTTCACATCTTACAAGAGTATCGAGAGAGCATTGTGAGGTTATCCATTTGTTTGATATCGGGAGAGTCAAGCATACAAACGGAATAAATACGCGTTTTCCAGTTTATGGTTAAACCATCTCGGCTTAGGGATAAGTACGAGGTTAAGTGGCTAAGGAAGAATTCAACAACATTGGTGTTCACCCTTTGATTCACGCTGGGAGGTATCATCTAAGAAGTGTCCATCAACAGAACTTGGGCCTAGGGATAGGACAAGTCATAGCAGAGATTCTTGCCAAGCTTGAAGTACAGAGTTGTTGATCGCTGCCACGACATCAACAGACCTCTGCCGCGACAGGAACGATGACAGAAGACAAAAGTTTCTCTAACAGTGCAACACCTGCACTACTGAGCAAATCAATACCGGCCTATTTCTTAAATCTGATTCTTGATTCTTTTACTTTAGTTGTTTATCAAGATTATTTCACCAATTCAATTCAACTATTCATTTCTCTTGTGCAGCAATTCAAGGATAGAGTTATTTCCAGTCCCTGTGGAGACGATATCCGATACTCCAAGTATCACTTTACTACTTGCGTCGTGTACACTTGCACTATTTGCAATAGGACTCTTTTACACGCAACAAGTTTTTGGCGCCGTTGCCGGGGACTGGCAACATATCTTTACCCCTTTTATTACTGCACTTTTTCTTTTTCTTTTTCTGTTTTTAGTGGTGTTATTTACCCCGTGCTTTTCACAAGGTTTGATGTTTGTTTATGCGCAGATCCAGACGAGGTAAAGAACCTGAGTACGGATTAGATCCAGAAATCGAACGTATGTACCAACTCAGGAACCAAGCCCGACTCTTGAAAGCAAGAAACAACTATCTTGAGGAGACATTAGAAGCAATTGTGAACAGAAGGCAAAACGACGGGATTGATGACCCCAACAACAATAACCAGAGAGTTATTGTTGGTCCTCCCCAAGATGCCCGGAACGAACGGCCTGCTGCCGCTGTCGCATGGCAGACCTATCGAGACTACATGGACAATGAGCATGTTGAACTGGAAACCACCTTGCCAGACGTGGAAGCTGAAAACTTCGAGCTGAAACCTTTCGTGTTCAGCATGATAAATTCCGATGGCCAATTTAGTGGTTCTGCAACTAAGGATGTCCGAGAACATCTTAAAACGTTCCAAGAAATCTGTGGATCGTTCAGACTGCCATGAATAAATCCGGAAGTACCGAGGCTCCGGTTATTCCCCCATTCATTGAGAGATAGAGCTAAAACTTGGTGGAATAAATTAACGCCGAGTTCAATAAGAACTTGGGCAGATCTCTCTCGTGAATTCCTTTCTCGTTTTAATCCTTCTTATTTATCTGAAAGATTGCGTAACAAGATTGCTACTTTTCAACAGGAAGATGACGAACCAATGCACGAGGTGTGGGACAGATTTACAACTCTTTTACGGAACTGCCCGATGCATGGATTCCCCGTGTGGAATTAGGTTGTCAAATTCTACAACGCTACCAATGCACACACTCGACTGAGAATAGATTCAACAGCGAATGGGCTATTACTGGATAAGGAACCAGATGAGGCAATGATAGTGTTGAAAAAGTTAGCAAAGAACGATGATCAATTTCCTACAGCTAGGAGAGGGGGCAAACGAGGAATATCTGTAAAGGATTATGAAGCTGATAATTCAATGAAATCACAGGTTGCATACCTCACAAAGATAGACAAAAATCTGCAGCGGAAAGATTCTAAAGTCGTATATTCTACAGAAGAGGTATGTAAAACCTGTAGCGGGAACCACAGTTCAGAAGACTGTCCTTTACAGCTGGAAGAAGGGATGTATGTTGGGAACTATAACAAGCCAAGAAATTATGATTCAAACAATTACAATCCCAACTGGAGGAAGGATCCAAAATTTTACTGGAGCAATCCGAACAACGCACTGAATCCTCTAGTGCAGAACACCCAAAACCAAGGGGTACCCAAAATTCTTTCGCGACAGCAGCCGACAGTAGCACCTAGTATACTGGAACAGACCCTAACAACATTTATGTCACAGACGGAGCATACATGGCGAACATAGATCACTTTGCCAAGAAAACTGAGTCATTCATGGACAAGACAGAGATGAGGATGACAAACCATGAGGCTGCCCTAAAATCTCTAGAGACAAAAATGGGCCAAGTATCACGGTATATCAAACCGAGGAAGAATGGAGGATTCCCTAGTGATACTGAGGTCACTAGAAAACCCACACATGAGCAGTGTAAAGCAATCACAACTAGGAGTGGGAAACAGTTACAAGGGCCGGAGATGAAAGACATACTGAGTGAGGATCCGACCCTAGAAACACCTGCCGTGAACACTGCCTCGGCAGAGGAAAAACAACCTGCTGTCGACACACCTGCCGCTAGGGGTGGGAATTGTCGGGTACCCGGGATTCGGGTACCTCATTAAGCGGCCCGTGTCCCGGCCCATTATATCCGGGTACCCGTAAAATTCGGGTACCCGGGTACCCAGTTCATATTTTTTTATTTTTTATTTATTTTAAAATTAAAAAAAATCATATGTTAAACACAAAAATATTTTAAAAAATTAAACTTAAAACTTAAAAGAATATAATACAAACATAGAAAAAAATGTAGTGATTTAAACTTAATTTTAGAGTGAAAATATTAAGAAACATAAAATAAAAATATAATTTTAAATATAAAAAATATATATTAAATTTTATCGGGTCGGGTACCTGGTAAGGGAAAACTCTCGGCCCGTGTCCTAGCCCGTGTCCCGGAAAATTTGCCGGGTCGGGTAATTTTTTTCCGAGAATTACCCGGTATTTTTGTTTTGGGTCGTCGGGTTTTCGGGTCGGGTATTTTCTCCCACCCCTACCTGCCGCGACAGCAAAAGGGACAGAGGAGCAGACAGAAGATGCTGAAAAACTTAAGCCTCCTCAGATCCGAATTCCATGTGAAGGACGCCTTGAAGATTACCGTCCTCCACCCCTTTTCCCACAGCGGTTACAGAAACAGAAACAAGAGTACCAACTTAAAAAATTTATGATATTTTTAAGCAAGTACACATTAACATACCGCTGCTAGAGGCTATCAAGCAGATGCTTGGATATGCTAAGTTTCTCAAGGACGCAATGTCTAAAAGGTCCAGACTTGGGGAATTTGAGACAGTGAAGATGACAGAAGGATGCATGACAATCTTGCATAAACATCCACCCCAAAAGAAGGACCCTGGGAGTTTCATCATACCGTGCATAATTGGCGATAAGTTTGTGGGTAAGGCACTTTGTGATCTTGGTGCTAGCATAAATCTGATGCCCAAATCTGTGTTTCAGAAATTAGGTATTGGACAAGCAAGGCCCACGACAGTCATGCTGCAGCTGGCAGACCGCTCTTACGTACAATCAAAAGGGAAGATCGAATATATTCTGGTAAGAGTGGATAAATTTATTTTTCCTACTGACTTTCTTGTTTTAAACTGTGAAGCAGATGAAAACGCACCTATCATCCTGGGGCGACCCTTCATAGCCACATGCAGAACTGTGATCGATGTTGAGAAAGGAGAACTGACCATGAGAGTGAATGATCAGCAAATCAAACTCAATGTTCTCCGAGCAATAAAACAGAATGATACAGAAGAAGAGTGCAAGGCAATCTCTGAAGTAGCCCTTGACCAACCCTGCATCAGGTCGAGCTGCCACGACAGACAGTTTGGTCACTGCCACCGCAGTCACCCAGAAGATTGTCACGGTAGCAACGACGACAGTGATTCCTCAGACACAAAAACATCTGACACTGAAGGTCCTGAGGATGTAAATTGGATAGGCACACGTCCAGGTAAGTTCTTCGAGCCTCTAAATTATACCTCGAATGAACATGTAATCCAAAGCCTTCCTTTGAAAAGCCACCTATACTAGACCTTAAACCCCTGCCAGGGCAGCTTAAATATGTTTTTCTTGGTTTAAATGATACGTTGCCCGTAATCATCTCTTCCAAGTTAATGCAGGAATAGTAGCAGCGGGTAATTAAAATGCTACAACAACATAAGAAGGTTATTGGATGAACTATAGCTGATATCCAAGGCATCAGTCCGGCGTTATGCATACATAAAATCCTTTTGGAGGATGATCATAAGCCGACCATTGATGCCCAAAGACGATTGAAAGAGGCTATGAGAGAGGTGGTGAGGAAAGAAATTATCAAGTGGCTCGACGCTGGAATCATATACGCCATCTTGGATAGCAAGTGGGTGAGCCCGGTGCAATGTGTGCTCAAAAAAGGAGGAATAACCGTAGTAACCAACGAAGACAATGAACTAATCCCAACCAGGACTGTGACCGGTTGGAGGGTTTGTATGGACTACCGGAAGCTTAACAAAGCTACCCGGAAGGACCACTTCCCCTTACCTTTTATTGATCAAATGCTTGATAGATTAGCGGAGAAACCTTACTATTGTTTTCTTGATGGTTACTCAGGTTATAACCAAATAGCAATCGCACCGGAGAACCAAGAGAAAACCACCTTCACATGCCCGTACGACACCTATGCCTTTCGAAGAATGCCATTTGGGATCTGCAATGCACTAGCAACCTTCCAACGGTGCATGATGGTAATATTCTCCGACATGGTGGAGAACTTCCTAGAGATTTTCATGGACGACTTTTCTGTCTTTGAGGACAACTTCGAGGATTGTTTAGGAAATTTGCAGAAGGTTCTTGAGAGATGCGAAGAGGCGAACTTGGTTTTAAATTGGGAAAAATGCCACTTCATGGTGGATGAAGGTATAGTATTGGGCCACAAGGTGAGCTGCCGCGGCATAGAGGTTGACAGAGCCAAAATAGAGGTTATCGAAAAGCTGCCGCCACCCACCAAAGTCAAGGGGATTCGAAGTTTCTTAGGGCATGCCGGGTTTTATCGACGATTTATAGCTAATTTTTCGAAGATTACCAAGCCCCTTTGCCACCTATTGGAACATAATCGCCCTTTGATTTTAATGCTGAATGTACTGAGGCTTTCAGAATACTGAAGAAGAAGCTGGTAACAGCCCCGATCGTACAACCACCAGACTAGAGTTTACCATTTGAGATAATGTGTGATGCCAATGATTACGCTGTCGGGGCAGCATTAGGGCAGAGGAAGCATAAGCTCTTCCATGTGATTTACTATGCCAGCAAAACACTGAATGATGCCCAAATCAACTACACCACGACAGAGAAGGAGCTATTAGTAGTGGTGTTCTCAATCGACAAGTTCCGTCCGTATACACTTGGAACGAAGGTGGTGGTCCATACAGACCATTCATCACTAAAGTATCTGTTCACGAAAAAGGATGCAAAACCTAGATTGATACGTTGGATTCTGCTACTGCAAGAATTTGACATTGACATCAAGGATACAAAGGGAATAGAGAACCAAGTAGCAGACCACTTGTCAAG
The DNA here is from genome assembly GCA_958450335.1 of Hibiscus tridactylites. Taxonomy (NCBI): domain Eukaryota; kingdom Viridiplantae; phylum Streptophyta; class Magnoliopsida; order Malvales; family Malvaceae; genus Hibiscus; species Hibiscus tridactylites. Next base: position 80,527,418 of record OY288283.1, on the reverse strand, counting down.
GCTGAAGATGTGAAGGAGTCAATCCACAGACAAGACCAACATACTGGAGACCTTCCCAAATGAGCAGTTGTTTGATGCCACCAGCACTGCCGCGCCAGCCATGGCGGCAGGTAAGCTTTCTGAAACCCCTTGGTATGCTGACATTGTTAATTACATTGTAAGTGGGTTATTACCTCCTGAGCTTAATTACCAAGCAAGGAAGAGGTTTCAAAATGATGCAAAACATTATTATTGGGATGAACCTCTTCTTTTCAAGCACTGTGCATATCAAATTATCAGGAGATGCATACCATAGGACGAACAGAAAGCTGTGCTTCACCACTGTTATGCTTCCCCTTATGGAGGACACCTAGGGGAAACAAAACTGCTGCCAAAGTTCTGCAATCCGGTCTTTATTTGCCCACACTTTTCAAGGATGTACAAGCTTTTTACAAGAGCTGTGACAAGTGCCAAATGACTGGGAACATATCAAGAAGGCATGAGATGCCACTGCAGAACATACTGGAGGTCGAAATATTCGATGTATGGGGAATCGACTTCATGTGAGCATTCCTAGCATCATGTGGGAATTTGTACATCCTACTGGCAGTGGACTATGTGTCAAAGTGGGTAGAAGCGATTGCCACTCAGAAGAACGATGCCAAGACTGTGCAAAGATTTCTTCACAAGAACATCTTCTCCAGATTTGGCATCCCAAGGGCGATAATTAGCGATGAGGGGAGACATTTCGACAATAGGGTAATAGCTACCGCATTAAGGAAATACGGAGTGAAGCACCGAATTGCAACAACATACCACCCTCAAACCAATGGGCAGGCCGAGATATCCAACAGAGAAGTAAATAACATACTAGAGAAGATCGTTAAACCCACTCGAAAGGATTGGTCTCTACATCTCAATGATGCACTCTGAGCCTACAAAACAGTGTTCAAGACACCATTGGGGATGTCACCCTATCGACTCATCTATGGGAAAACATGTCATTTACCTGTTGAGATAGAACACAGAGCTTACTGGGCTATCAAGGCAATAAATATGGACTTGGATAAGGCAGGACAGAAAAGGTTACTAGACTTGAATGAGATTGAGGAAATTCGAGAAATGGCCTACGATAATGTCAAGATCTAGAAGGACAAAACCAAGAAGTGGCACGACAAGAAGCTGCTGCCACGACAGTTCTGCCCAGGGCAGCAGGTGTTGTTGTTCAACTCTTGGTTGAAGCTTTTCCCAGGAAAGCTTAAATCTAGGTGGTCTGGTCCTTTTCAGGTTATCCAAGTTTTCCCCCATGGTGCCATTACAATCAAATCACTGAAAGATGGGCACCAGTTCAAGGTCAATGGACAAAGGCTCAAGCATTATTAGGGGACTGCAGCCCCAAGGATGCAGGAAGTAGTTACTTTAGGAGATACCCCTCAAGGCATCCCTAATTTAACTTAGTTTTATTTTATTTAATTTATTTATTTATTAGGAATTAAGAATTTTATTTATTTATTTATTTTAGGAAATAAGATTTTAATTCAGTTTATGTATTTAATTATTTTTAGGAAATAAAGGAAGCAAAGAAAAGAGGAGGAATGAACCAGCCCACCGCATTCACACAACCCAAAAAGCTCAATGGACAAGCATGTCGTCACAACCTGTCACCAACTGTCGCGACAAACGCGGAAGAGACATCCTGTCACAGAGCTATCGCGACAGACACGCAAACGTGTAACAGACGCGCAACAGACACAGAAACGTGTGATAGACGCGTCAGAAACCGTGTAACAGCTGGCCCCGTTATTCGCGCCTGCCGTTACAATCCCAACGGACAGAAAAACCCCGTTCAATATAAATCCCCACTCCATTTTCATTTTTCATCTCATTTTCATTCTGTCAACTTGCTTCCGATATTTTAGATCTCAGAAAATTTATTTTTCATTTTGCTACAGTTCGTTGCAATGGCCAGCAGAACAAACAGACGCAGCGTTGCCTCCACCTCTGCCGCGGCAGTATCCACCCAAGCCACAGCGGCATACCCAACCGTTTTGCATCAACAGACTCAGTGCAGAGGTATTATGGCTCTTTCTAGAAGAGGGAAATGTGGGAAGAAAGAGGGTTCACTTACACCCAGAAGACCGAAGAATTGGGGCTCGAAAGTTTCATCACCCGGAAAATCATAGCACTCAAATAGCAGATGTTTTTTGCCCAGCCTGAAGAGATGAACATCACCCTCGTTTGAGAATTCTACAATGTCGTCCCGGACAAGGATGCCACGACAGTAACAGTCAGGGGAAAGGAGATCTCCCTCGAGTTGGCATACATCACACGTTGTATGGTCTCTATGTCAGCAAGAAGGAAGATGCCCACCGGAGATTCGTGAATAGTCTGTCGCTGGTAGACTATGATGTTGTCATGGCAGAGTTGACAGATGAAGGCACTCAGTGGAATGAGGATCCCAAGCACCGATGGACCGTACGAAGGACCCATCTCACACCACAAGCGAAGCTGTGGAACCACTTCGTTAAGAAGCGCCTCATGCATACTCCGCACAACACCACTGTCGACCGGCAGCGATTAGCCCTCGTACACTCCATTCTCAACGAGAGGCAAATCAATGTCGGTCGACACATCTGAGATGGTATTCTCGAGTGTGCTCTTCGACCATCAGGCCATCTAGTCTTCCCCTATCTAATCACCACTCTCTGCCGACAAAACAACGTACCGGAAATCAACGAAGATGTCACAGTCGAAGGGAAATGATGGACGCAACATAACATTTTTAGTTTGATGGAACTGAAGGTTGCCACTCCTCTGTCGTACGTAGACCCCACTGCCGCGACAGAAGCAACGACAGACCTTGACCCCACCAAGCCTGCCACGACAGAACCAGAGCAGATGACGGCAGCATCACCGGTAGACACCTCTAGCCAGATCCTGAAGTTGCTGCAAAAGATGGAGGAATGACAGCTCAGCCTCATGGGTTTTATGAGGGATTTCACTGCCGCAACGATGAATTTTATTAAGAATGGTTTAAATTTTACCAATGTGCAATTTCCCTCCTTCCCAGAGAATTTCTTTGTTGCACCCACACCTGCTGCTAGCCACAAAACCCCTTTTGTTGCCTCCACACCCACACCTGCCATGATCGGAGATGGCGGTAGAAGATCTGCCACTCCCCGAGTAGAGAAAAGGAATGACCCCTTACCAGAGATCGACCCAAAATACTTTGAAGGGTTCTCCTCCTCCTCCGTCTGGCAGGATTCCGATTCGGAGCCTTCCGTCGTCCGAAACATCTCTAAGAACTTCCCTCCGATGAAAAGGAAGAAGCTGAACGAGACTGTCGAAGGACCCTGCCACGGCAGACCAGGCAGCAGCAGCAGCGATGATGATCTCGAGGTCCTGGACCAACCCCCACACATCTCACCGACCAAAGTCCAGCCACCTCGAGAGGCTAAGAAGAAGATGGCCTCCTCGTCTCCCAACAACCAGCCAGCCCCTACCCTCAAAGTCACTGCCCGCCGATAGCTCCAAGTCAACAGCAGTAGCGACGACAGCTCCTCCACTTAAGTGATTTTACTTATATATTTGATGTATTTGCTGTTGTTTTATCTATTTTTTGATGTAGCTTTTATGTTTTTCATTTTTATTGTATCATTCATTGAGGGCAATGCAACCCTCGAGTTTGGGGGTGGGCATCCCTCCATTAATGAACTTGTCAATTGTGTCTTTAATTTGTGTCTAATTTTTAATTTTATTTTTGTGTCAAAAAAATGATGAAAATAAAAACAAAAACTTGGCTTAAGTCTTTGAACTAAACTTACCTGCCGCGACATACTCTGTCGTGACAGTGCCTTTAGGATGTTTTTAGGAACTATTTAGAACATTGCTATAGTTCTGATCTTTAGAACACCTTTTGTGACTCTTATGATGTCTAGACTTCAGTAGTGAACTAGAATAGGGAGGTTTACCCACTTGAGTTGCCTCTAGAGGTGCCTATCACTGGCTCTAGGAAAGGAATAAAAGAAAGAAACATTTCAGACTCACTTGCCCGCAAAACTGCCTTATAATGATTTTAGGAAGATTTTTCTTTGAGCTTAAGTTAGAAAAAACTAAAGGAGCCTAAGAATTGCCTCCATAAAAGATGAAGTCTAAGGTCAGAAAAAACTAAATGAGCCTAAGAATTGCCTCCAGAAAAAATGATGTTGAGTCAAGAGTCAGTAAAAACTAAAGAAGCCTAAGAATTGCCTCCAGAAAAAATGAGATTGGCATAAAACTCAAGTTTGTAAGCATAACTATTCTGGTAAACTAAAGGAGTCTAGGCACATATTTGTTCACAAAACCTGCACACGCTGCACAAGAACTATAGCATTATTCCGGATAAATCCAGAAACACCCAACAAGGTACTGCTCTTGATAGTGAATGTGTGGTAGGTAATAAAAGTTCATTGAATTAAGCCAAGCCATAAAGTTTTTTATTTTTATTTAGGTCGTATTTGCTTGAGGACAAGCACGAACTTGAGTTTGGGGGTGTGTTGAGTGCATAAAAGTTCTATATTTTAGCCCTCATTTACCCATATTTCTGCTGCATTCAAGCATAATTCATTGCATTTAGGATAATGTTTTGTATATACATCACAATTAGATAAAATGGCGCAGTTGCTACTGATTTTGGTTACTTTTGCGGGTATCTGCTGCGGCAGACCCAGGGCAGCAAAGGAACCGAGGTGAATTGCAGAGCTGGAGTCAAGAAGCAAAACGCTACCATGACTACTGCTGTGGCAGCCATGACGACCTATTTCTTAGATCTGATTCCTTATTCTTTTACTTTAGTTGTTTATCAAGATTATTTCACCAATTCAACTCAACTATTTCTTTCTCTTGTGCAGCAATTCAAGGATAGAGTTATTTCCAGTCTCTGTGGAGACGATATTCGATACTCCAAGTATCACTTTACTACTTGTGTCGTGTACACTTGCACTATTTGTGATAGGACTCTTTTACACGCAACAGTAAATTCTGATTTACAGGCTCGGGTTGAGGTGCAACGTCCGGGAAAGGAAGTGGTGGTTGTGGAAAGCCAAGACAAGGTTGCTAAGGATCCGGAGCAACTGGGTAGCGTTGGAGGTAAGGCGGGGCAAATGGGCAACTCATCGAGTGTTTCGGTAACTGGGGTCGAGTTAGTTGTTGTAGGGTCTAGCATGGTGGATAATGGGGTTCTTAAGGAGGTTGCTTTGGTGGAGGTTGTTCGCCCAGTGCCTGTTTCGATTAATTATGGCTCTCACTCAGCTATTTTAGTTAGAGACAAGGTGTTAGCACCTAAAGATGATTTGATGAAAGACGTTAGAAGTTCTGGCGTAAGCAGTGGCTCGGCTAGCCTTGGTTTAGAGCGTCTTCTGTCTAAAGTGAAAGAAGTTGCTCGAAAGAGCCCTTATCCCCAACAGAAGAAGCCTGTGCAGAAACAAGAAAATCAAAATCCCAATATGGTGGAGGTGAATGGATTTCTAAAACAACTCAGGCCTTGACAAAGCACTTGGAGGGTGCAAAGTCTAGAGAAGAGGACTCGATTGGGGAGGAAGTCCAGTGGCATGATAATACGGCCTTTTTGGAGATGATTCTCCATAATAATTGGGGTTTGGGGTTTTCTTTTTTATATATATTTTTCAATGATTAAAATTTTATATTGGAATGTACAGGGTGCTTGTGACCCTGAATTTAATCGTTCTTTAAAGCTTCATGTGAGAATGTATGTTCCAGATAGTGTGGTTCTTATGGAAACTCGGATGAGTGGTCTTACTGCTGATAAGATTATTGTGCGGCATGGTTTTCCGAACTCGTATCGTGTTGAGGCGAGGGGTTTCTCAGGAGGGATTTGGGTTATGTTGAAGGATACAGTTGTTCTTGATGTTCTTGCTGTCTCGTCTCAGTTTATTCATGCTTTCTGTAAGGTTCAAACTACAAATAATCAAATGTTTCTCACTTTTGTGTATGGTAGCCCAACTTTGAGTTATCGTGAATGCTTATGGGATCAGCTAGCATCGCTGAAGCCTGAGAGTAATTTATCTTAGGCGTTGGGAGGAGACTTCAATGCGATTCTTTCTGCTTTGGAACGTCTTGGAGGCTCCAGTAGGCAGGGAACTGTGTGTTGGAAGTTCTGTCATTTTATGCAAGATACAAAGCTTAATGATTTTGGGTTTCAAGGGCTTTTTTTTACATGGAAACGGGGTAATCTTCAGCAACGGTTGGACATGGTAGTTGGGAATGATGTTTGGTATGACGTTTGGCCTGAAACTCATGTTCTTCATCTTACACGGGTAGGCTCGGATCATAGGCATGTGCTATTTGTCAGTTCGTTGGCCTCTAATTCACGTCAAAATGCACCTTTCAAGTATTTGTCAGTGTGGCAAGAGGATACTCGTTTCATTGATATGTTGAAATCTTCTTGGAATCCTACGGCAACGATTGGTGAAAATGTTGTTTTGTTCACTAAGAATGCTCATGAATGGAATCGATCGGTGTTTGGGCATATTGGAAAGATGAAGGCTAGATTTCTTACGCGTATTTGTGGCATTGAGAAGGTTAATGAATTTTCTAGTAATCCGAAGCTGCGTGCACTTGAGAAGGGCCTTAAAGATGAACTTGACGTGGTTCTCTCACAATAGGAGAAGCTTTGGTTTTAACGTTCAAGTAGCTCTTGGATTTGGGACGGGGATCGTAACACAAAATATTATCACCGAGTAACCAAGGCCAGGCAGCGACACAAGTCTTATCCTATGATATAGCTCGATGATGGGCAATGGAGTACTGATCAAGGGCAAATTAAAGAAGGTGTGGTCAATTTCTTCCATTCCCCTTTCTCCTCTACTGGTAATGCACTTGGGCAGTGGCCGTATGGGGTCGGTTTAGAAGCCTAACTCGTGAGGATGGTGAGGCTTTAATGGCTGCAGTGTCAATTGGGGAAGTTCGCGCGGCGGTTTTTGAGATGCAACCGTTAAAAGGCTCCGGCGATTGATGGTCTTCATGCCTTGTTTTTCCAGCGAAATTGGGACGTAGTGGGTAGTAGTGTCATCAATTTTGTGCGTCGATGTTTTAGGGGCGAGGAAGTTCCGAAGGAGCTTAATCGGATTATTATTGTAACACCCTAAATTTTCCCCAATTTGGAAATTTTCAAATTTGAAATCCGTAGTTCAGAAACCCTAGATTTAAAAACCCTAAATTTGGAAATTTTAAATTATAAAACCTTAATTTGATCATGGGAGTAAATTGAACATAATCAAAATTTTGTAGCTTAATTCAAAAATTTAGGGTCGTTTTGAATGTTTATAAAGTTATGTTTCCATTTTGCAAACCCTAAAAATGTTAAGTGGCCATATGTGTGTTTTGCCCTTTTAATAAGGGTATTTATACCCAATTTTAGCTCTTTCAGAACCCTAATCTGAACCAAAATTTTGACATCCGCACTCCCTCTCCCCACTTTCTCGACTTCTCCTATCTCTCATTTCGGTCCGACGAAGATCCGACCAAGCTCTCGCTGTCGTGCGTGGCTTGCACGGCCACCAACTTTGCGACCACCATTGTCATGCAATCAAACCCCAACCTTTGGCCTTCCCCTCTTTGTTGTCGTTTGCATAAAAACGATAGTAAACCATTCAGTCGTCCCCTTGTTCTCATCCATCGTTGCTCGCATCGCCGCGTCTCTTCCGTACCTCGTTGTTGTCTGTTTTGAATCGAGGGAAAAACCATTCAGTTTCACTACTCCATCCGTTCCTCCGCCGTTCGTGCCGCCATCCTCCTCCGTTCGTGTATGTAAGAAAAGTCATCAGAAACCTTTCGTATAACTTGTGTTTGTGCGCCATCGTCTCTCCTCCTTCGTCAGTTTTCAGTTTCGGTTTGGGTAAGTGGTTGGGTAAGCTTCATCGTTCCTCGTTAGATTTGTTTTGGGTCTCTTGAGTATTGTTTGTTGACCGTGGGTTTGTTGTTTGACTGGAATGAACCATTGAGGTTCTCGTTTTATGCCTCCGGCGAGCTGCACCGCCTTGGTTCCTTGTGAGTTGAAGCCGCTGCCGTCGGTGAGGGTCTTCAACCCTAGTTGCAGATTGCAAGATGAGAAGGGTGTGGGCTGGTGTGTTAATTGGTTCAAGCCATATTAAAGTTTTCATTAGTTGTGGGTGTTGGGCTTTTGTGTGTGTTAATGTGGCTTGGGTGAGCCCTATTGTGAGGTTTGATCAAAATTTCAACAAATGGGTTGTGTGTGTAAGTGGAGCTGGTTTCAGATGGGAGCCCAATGGTGAATCAGATTTGTAATCTAAACCAACTTTGTTCCGAATCAGATCCTGAGAACCGGATTGAACCATAAACCGTTGACCTGAACCAGTTTGACCCATTGACCTATGGACAGTTGATTGAACCCTTGGACCGGTTTTGATCAGTTTGACCGTTTGACTAGAATTGACCTTTGACCCATTTGACCGAAGTTGACCGTTGACTAGTTTGACTAGAGTTGATCATTGACTTTGACCAGTTTGACCAATTGACTTTGACTTTTTGTTATAGTTGACTTTGACCGTTTATCTCGAGTTGACTTTTTCAAACATCATTCCTCTTAACCCTTCTCGACGTCCTGAGTCCGTATCCGCTGCCTGTTTTGCCTAATTAGATTTTGAAAACTCCGTTTTGCCCATTTTAAGTATTGTTTTTAGATTTTGATAAGTTATGGATTTCAGAATCTAATTCAGAATATTCTCGTGTTCAGGTGCCGACCTTGAGACCGTTGGGTTACCTCTAGTTGTTCAGACCAGCCGTACACATTTTTTGAGGTCTTCACGTGAGTATATCTTCAGTTCGGTTTTTAGTGTTTTAGTCGGTGGCTTTGTGATATAAATAAATGCTAATATAGAATTCATACCTCGTAGGTCTTGATTCAGTGAGATCCGAGCGTGAGGCTCGCCCTTCTCGAGATTAGAGCTTCTATGGCTAAGGTTTGTTTCTTGGGGTGTTTTCAGTAAATGTTTTATTCTTGCTTGATTTATTATCTGATTAACTATGGTTTGAGACTATTTAAAACATCATGCATAGCATAATGGAATGTGTTTTAAATCAAGCATTTGATTTTCGGAAAATATGATACTCGTAAGAGTTCGGATTTATGATTTTACAAATCATCATGTGTCATTTGTTCAGAATTGTGATTAGAAAAAGTGAGAGAAATCTCCACTCTGGCGAGGGAAACCTCCACTTTGTATGATATCGGACATTCGGACATTGAGTCATGCATCAGACATCATAACATTTATGATTTTGATTTATCAGATACACTCTGTCTTCGGAAATGAATTTATCGGAAAATGAAATACTATTTTGATTTTGTGTTATTACTAAAGGACACACTAAGCTCTTTAGCTTACACCCCTTAGTTTTTACTTTCATATACTCATACTTATTAGGCGACTCGGTACTTGGAGCATCTCGCATTTTACTCGGATATTTTTATAATTCAGTATGAACTCTCTTTGATTATTTCAAGCTAATGTTTAGCATATTTTAGAATATTTTGTAATTTTGGACATTGGGACTTATATTTTGGGATTATGTTTTTGCATGCATTTTGAATTTATTTCAGATGTTATATGAAATATCTAGTACATGTTTTAATGATCGAGTTTCATGAATATTTGAGAAATTTTACATTAATTATTATTAATTAATTCAATTATATATTTTTTAAATTATTTTTAAACCTAAGATTTATAACTTGAGGGGAAAGTTTTCAAACCTAACTTTCTAGATTTGGCCTATTTCTTCTGGGCCGGGTTTAGGGGGTTACAATTATTGTCCTTATCCCAAAATTGCCATCACTCGAGGTTTTTGCTCATTTTCAACCTATCAATTTGTGCCTGGTTATTTATAAGACCTTGAAGAAAGTCATAGTTAATCGTTTGAAGCCTTTAAAGCCTCAGTGGATTACGAATACTCAGGTGAGTTTTGTGTTTGGTCGTTGTATTGTTGATAATGTTATCTTGGCACAGGAAGCAATTCACTCAATGAGAAGGAAAACGGGGCGATAAGGTTGGATGATGATCATGTTGGACCTTGAGAAGGCTTACGACAGACTGGAATGGTCCTTTATTGCTGACATTCTTCGTGATTTCGGCTTTCTTTTAGCTTTATTCAGTTAATTATGGATTGTGTGTCGCCTGTCTCGACTCAAATTGCGTGGAATGGTGAGTTGACGGTTCTCTTTCAGCCTTCACGGGGTATTCGGAAAAGGGATCCAATGTCCCCGTACATATTTGTTCTCTGCATGGATCGTCTTTTTCAGGCGATTAATTGTCAAATTCAGGAAAGACGTTGGCGAGAAATTCATTTGAGTCGAAATGGTCCAAGGATTTCACATTTATTTTTTGTAGATGATGTTTTTTATTTGCCGAGGCTTCTGTACATCAAATGAAGGTGATTCGTGGTGTGCTTCAACAATTTTGTGACGTTTCTGGGCATAGTGTTAGTGTCGCCAAAACTCAAATTTACTTATCAAATAATACTTACAGGGATATCCGAGATGAAATTTTTAGGGGGTTTTGGATTTACTGAAGTCCTAAATTTGGGCAAGTATTTGTGTATTCCTCTTCTCCATTCAAGAGTCACCAATGCTACATATGGTTATTTACTGGAGAAAGTTCGAGGCTAGTTGTCGTCTTGGAATGCACGGTCCTCATCATTTGTCGGGCGCGCCACTTTGGCAAAGTCGGTTCTACAAGCCATTCCGGGTTACACAATGCAGGCTGCATGGCTCTCTAGGAAGGTTTGCTTGGAAATTGAGAAGATGATTCGAGGGTTTGTTTGGGGTAAGGCAAGTGATAATAAAGTGGTTAACCTGGTTCGTTGGGGGTTATCTAGGAGCCCGTTAAAGCTGGAGGGCTTGGATTTCGTGAGTTGGAAACTCAGAATTTGACCTTCATGATGAAATCGGGTTATCAATTGATTACGGATGACCGAAAATTATGGGTTCATGTGTTGCGTGCAAAGTATAAGTGGGAGGGCCTAAGTTCGATTGCTATTAATCGAAATGGTTATTCTTAGCTTTGGGCTGGGATTAGCCGTGTGTGGGAAGACATGTGCGATGGTATTATTTGGAGTATCCGTGATGGATGTACATTTGATTTTTGGTTCGATAGTTGGGTTGATGGTATTTGGCCATTACATAATTATGCACTAAGTGAGGTGAGTACCGAATCGTGTCTAGTTGCTTTGTTTTCCGCGAGTTCAGGGGTATGGGATATGGAATACTTGCGGAGTGTATTACCTGAGGAAATTATTCTTCGAATCGTTACTATTTGTCTGCCTTCAGCTCACCTTGGGCGGGATAGTGTTGGATGGGGTGGAGATAATAAGCGATGCTTTACAATTAAATCGATGTACTCAATGCTTATGGGTGACTTGTCACAATCGTCAGATAATTTGTGGGCTTGTGTTTGGAAGTTATCAGTGCCACAACAGGTTCGCTCGTTTATGTGGCTCGCGTTGCGTGGAAGTCTTTTAACTAATATGGAAAGAGTTAGGAGACATATGGCTACGGATGGTCGTTGTGGGTATTGCAAAGCCGAGAATGAGGATATTATTCATGTTTTACGTGATTGTTCGCAAGCCAAGCTGCTTTGGTCTCGGCTTGTTCGACTGTATCAATGGTCTACTTTTATGGCTTTACCTTTAGTGGATTGGATTCGTTGGAATATTGGTTCCAGTGGGTCGGCTATAGGAAGATTAGGTTGGTTTGTGTTGTTTCCAATTGTGTGTTGGAAGCTTTGGTCCCGACAGAACAAACAATTGTTTGATTTGGACTGTGTGGAGAGGGAGGATTTTGTGGAGTCGTGTAAGCAATTTATGGAGCAGGTCCTTGCTGCGAATACATGACCGCGAGTAGATGTAGCTGCTGTCTTGGCTGATTCAACTCACAGATCAGACTGGTAGCTTTCGCGGCATGGGTGGGCAAAGCTGAACGTTGATGGCGCGGTCCAGGTGAGTGATGACACTGTTGCAGTATGGGGAGTGCTGCGTTCTAGTGAAGGTGACTGGGTTCATGGTTTCAGCCGTAGCATTGGCTGTTGTTCGACCGTTAATGCTGAAATTTGGGCTGTGATTAATGGCCTTCGGCACGCGTGGAACTTGGGATTACGACATATTGAACTGGAATCAGATTGCTTAGATGTCGTTCGTGGGATTAAGCAGTTTCAGCCTGATTCGAATGGTAGTGCACTCTTCATCGTTATTCATGAGCTCCTACCATGTGATTGGGAGGTCTATGTATCACATGTTAGTCGTAAGTGCAATAAGGTTGAGGATAGGCTTGCAAGATTTTCCCGTGGGCAACCGTTGGGTGCGACATATTTCCCTGACTCGCCTTTGGAAGTTATTGCGGATTTGTTGCAGGATATGCGGTGGGAGAATGGTTAATTTTGATTTGTGGTTGTGGTGTTGTTCCTGATCTTTTGGAGTTTTTATTGTTTGTAATGTCGTTACATTCGCATGTACTCTTTTTCCTCCATTAAGTTTAGAGAGGTTTTTTAACGAGGCATGTGGTGTAGTTTTTCCACTTCAATTAAAAAAAATTAGGGATTACAGTCCAAGAAATTACATCCCTCTGTCCCTGGCCGAAACTATCTAAATTTATTTCCATCCATAAATTAAAAGACATATTATACATTTAAGCATGCTTAAATTTATATTACCTTATATAGTGTAATAATAACGGTGACAACCGAGTTATGAGCCAATAAACTAAAACCCCAAGGGCAAGGCCTAAGACAACTTAAAACGACAACAAGGGCAGCGTTTCTTTTTGTTCAGCCAAGCCACAATGCACGGATCATGAAAGACATGCGTGCAAGGCATGCACACAGCTTCCGAACCCACTGTCAACTCCTCCAAACATATCGGACAATCCTTTCCCGACCCTTCCACCACCACTTTCGCCAGATTCTCCGCCGCCGCGGCCTTCGTTGCCGCCTCCGCCTCTTCGTCTTCATTCTCATCATCCGTGTCATCGTTCCCAAAGTCAGGCACCTCGTCGACAACTGCCTCAACCTGCACCCGCATTCTCAAAACCTTGGTCCCTCCTCCGTCCCTCGCAGCCACCGCCAACCGAACAGCAGATGCCGCTACCGCTTCAACCTTCGACGGCTGAACCGGGATGCGCATCGAGTCGAACATGTCCGAAACAGCGCCGTTTCCATCGTTAATCAAGTCTTCCAAAGGGAACTTGTGGATGACGTGAGAAATAATCCTCCCCAACTCCATGGGAACTTCACCATTTCTCTCCACTATGATAAACGTTGCCCTTAGCTCGATTTCGAACACGGGGGAGGACAAAGATTTACTGTCGGGATAGCGAGAGGAACCACTATTGTCGCCTGCGGTTGCCATTATTGAGAAAGAAAGTGTAACGGAACAACCAAATTTATTAAAGAGAAAGGAAAGGAAACGACAAATTAGATTTGATAGCGGACAAGAACGCGAAGACAACACTGAGAAAAGCGGCTACAACTTATCCAAAAAAATAATATAATAATTATAAGCGGCTTACTACTTACAAGAGAAGGAAATAAGTCGGCCCGGAAAATCAGCCTCTCTTTTTTTGTTTGTTTTGTTTTGTATTTTTTAAATTTTACTAGTTGTTTTCATGTTTTGTCTTATTTACGCGTTTTCTTCCTGCTCCTTGTTGTCGGCCATCTAACAAATAAAATAAAGGGGTAATTTAGTACGAAAAACTTTTGGGACAAAAATCCTTAATTTTTTTTCTATGTTCCAATCATTAAAAATTTAAATTTTAAGCCCTAACTTTAAAATTTAAATTTTAAACTATAAATTTTAAACTTTTAAAAAATATAGTTTGCCTATAAAAACGATGTGAATCGGCCTACCATACACTTAATTCTCTAAAACCATACCTTAAACCTAAATTTTTAGTATGAGGACATACATAGGGGCATCGAAAAGGTGGAGAATTTCTATTCAAAACTTTGATACACAAGTAAAAAGTATACAATTAGAGTTTAAAATTTAGGATTTAGGTTGTAGGGTTTAGAATTTTAGCGTTTAGATTTAGAGTTTAAGGTACAAGATTAGGGCGTAAGATTGTTATGATTTTAGATTTAGTAATTTAGAATTTAGATTTTAAATAAGAGTTGTGTAATATTTTTTAAACAACTTATGTATCAAAATATAACAATATTAAATTTAAAAAAAGTTATATTTTGATACGCAAGCTGTGTAAAAAGATTTACAAATCCTTCATATATAAGCTATAAAATCTAAAACATAAACCCTAAACCCTTAAACTCTAAACTAGAACCTAATTCTCTAAACCCTAGGATTAAAAGGCTTGTGTATCAAAATATTTTCCTTTAAAAAATGCAGTAGAAAAATACTTTTGAAAAATTAATTTTCAGATCTGTTTAATTTAGTTTAAAAATGAAGTGTATAGTATTATTGTCTAAAAGTGTTTTTAAGAAAATAAATTACAATTTTATGCATGGTATTATAAGTTTTAAAAATATACATTTAAATAAATTTTAAATTCTTTAATGTTACAACATAAGTTTTGCAAAACCAATGATTGATTTTGATATAACAAATAATCTAAGGACTAAATTGTAAAGTAAATAAATTTTTAACTACTCAAAAGACTCACATTTGACAAGTAAATTTTAGACTTAAAATGTTTTGAAGTCAAAACTTAAACCCCATAAAATTTTCTAAGTGTTTCGAAGCCAAAATATTCAAAATTGCCTAGGCGTTTTGAAACACACTCAAAGTGTTTCGATATGTTTTGCCACTTGAAACGTCCATTTCGATACAGACTAATCTGTTTCGAGACAAAGGTTTCGAAACGGGCTTGCCCGTTTCGATACAACCTTTATTTGGGCTTTTATTTTTTAAGTGTCGTTTCAAAACGACTTATATCCGTTTCGATACAACGTTAAGTATTTTCAAAATAGAGCATTAAATGAACTAGCCGTTACTTGTCAGAACTAAATTTTTGAAAATTGGTTACCTGTTTCGATACACCCTTTGGTGTTTCAAAACACCATTTTACAATTTCAAAACGTGTCGATACGGCCTATAGTCGTTTCGATACGGTCCCCTTTTTACACTTAAAGGCATTTTACAGTTTCAAACTCTTTCGATACAACCTATAGCCGTTTCGACACAGTCTCTTTTTTACACAAATACTCTTTATTTTTTTGGTGTTCGTTTTGATAGAGGGCCTCGTGTTCCGATTCGGGTAGTTGCAGAAAAATATTTATGGAGGGAAGAAAGAGCCCCAACGGCTTTATTGATGATCTCAATTACCCAAACGACAAAAAACCAATGAGAAGGTATAAAAGCAAGCCTCAAAAGCACCAACAGTAACTATTGAACCTCAAAGCAACATCCAAGCAATCCAAGCCAAACCCTAAGCACTTATTGTCAAATTCCTCTACTCAACTCTTAGAGTTCTTAGTGTAAATCAAATTTGTGAGTTTGGGGAGTGTTTGTGATCCATTTGGGTTATATTTATCTTGTGAGAGATCAATTGTAATAGACAACATCTTCTTTGTAAAGTGAGAGTTTTGTGGTTCAATCTTTGGGTAGATGATTATAATTAATCATGTACCGTAAATTGTGAAGATGTATTTTGTCACACTATAATATAATAAATTTGTAATCCCACAACTTCACCAATTGTAACTTATTAGTTATTACAAGTCAGATAAATATCAAGTTTGGGTTCATATCATGTCGGATGCAAGTCGGGTTCAGTTATCACATTATCAGGTTGAATTCGGGTTCAAGTCGTTCTCAGGTCGGGTTTAGATCCAAAATTTTTAGGTTCAACTCGGGTTCAGGTCAACACCAGTTTGGACTCGAATCGATTTCAGATCACCACCACATCGAGTCACAAGCAGTTCTGACTCAAGTCGGTTTCAATCAGTTTTGCAGGTTGGGTCAGCTTTTTACGTCCCTATGGGTTAGGTGTTTTCTTTTTTCTTGTATTTATTCACACTTGGTGTGCGGATTGTGTCTTTCTTTTTCGTTTTTATATATTTCACGGGCACGCTTTTCTTCCGACTAGGTTTAGGGGGTTTAATGATGCCTTTATTAGTATTTTCTGTATGATTTGTGTATAATAAAAAACATACTTGCCGATCAAAAAAATAAAAATTTACATTTATAAACGTAAATTAAACAAATAATTTGGACACCTTATAATCATTGAAATAAAGACTAGCCACTTGAGATCATAGAAGAACCATACAATAAAAAAAGTTAAAAACCTAATCAAAAGACTTAAACAAAAGATAGATACGAACAACACCATAAATCAGCGATGAGGGATAAAACCATCAGCACTAACATTAAAAAATGCATATAACCCTTATGGCACGTTGACAAAATGATCATTATGACAACTTAATCGCGAGCAAGAAATTGTGATTGTGAACGTGCATCCAAGTTAGTTCGAGAGTTCAAAGCATGAAAGATCAACAAAATAAAAAATAAACCTCATCTTGATCAGTCGTATAGTCGTCAAATCCAACTCTGAAATAACATAAAATGAAAAGAACGATTAAACAACCAAGAAAAAAGACAGAAAACCTATCAAATGGCAGAGAGAAATATGCCAAAAAAACATATTTATTCATATTAAAAACTAGAAAAAATAGATATAATAAAAAAAAAAAAAAAAAGTACCTATAGTCGATGATTAATTCTAAGACTAATGTTGTAGTCGGCCAAACACACACTCGAAAGAAAAAAAAAAAGTGAATGGCGAGTGAGATTATGAAAATTGACCGTTCTTAATTCTTTTAGTGTTCACTGCATTACTTGCATCCTTACATTCATAGGCTAATCATTGTTGGATTGAAACCAGGATGATCATAATGCCAATTGTCACTCTTAACCTGACTGGCAGATTTTGGGTCGAGCATTATAGTGAGGGTTTTGGACATGTACGAGATGAATAACCGTATAGGGCCCTTAAAAAATTACCCTAAATAAGTTGAATTAAATATTTATAGGAAAAATAATAGATATTGATTTAATAAAGTACAAGAAAAAATGACTTTATAATATATGTATATATATATATATATTTACTAAGATAAAAATATTTTAAAAAAATCTTTATATAGCTATAAGATTATAAATTAGAGGACCTCGTTTTAATAAACTGCACAGGGGTCCGTAAACCTTTGAATTGCTCTTGTCGAGCAAGGTTTTTCTCTTTCCCGAGGAGCAAGTAATGACAATGGTGTATTGCTTTAGGCTTATTCCGTTGTTCGGTATAAAAGATGAAAAAAATATAATAAAAAAACTAATTAATTTTTAAGATTCAAAGCAAAAAAAAATATAAATTTGAACCATTTAGTTAACTAATTTTTCATCTTTTCTCTTTTCTTTCCTCACACCAAGAAAAGTATAAAGTTCACATCATTGACTGAAAAAACAAGCATAAACATCTGTCATTTTCATGCATTTTAAAAGCTTTGGTTAATCATTGTTTAATATGTCGGCTTTGATTTGATTAATTCTTATTCACTAATGGGATGCAGTATCTTTATTTAAATCTTAAGTTAGCAATTGTTAATATGTTTTTACTGGACATAGCTTCTAATTTGAAGTTAATAGCAGACTTTTTCAAGTGACAATATTATCTTTATTTAAATCTTAAGTTGAGATAGTTTAAAATTTAAAGTTAAAATTTTAAATTTTGGTATAAAAATAAATATGTTTGTATAAATTTATTTTATAAATGATTTAATTTGGGACCCAAATTTTTGGCCACTTTATTACTAAAACTAATTTTTGATTCTAAGAAGGGAAGATTCGAATTTCTAACCTTGATAAAAATATAAACTAGCTTTGATTCAAACCTAAACTAACATAAAAATTGAGCCTTTATTGTCTTCTATGATTTCCTATAAATTATATTCTTATGGATTTTTTTTTTGTGAAAACTGAAACAGAAGATCAGGCTACAATATGCATCTCAGTCAGTAGCATCCCAACAATCTCAGTAGGGGGCGAATTGAAGACCAGCTCTCTTACCGGAGCTCCTCGACTCATACGGGCCAGACCATCGGTAATCTTATTCGCAGCTTGACTCACATGTCTTGTAGTCACCTCCCCACTGGATGCAAGTAAATTATGAATGGATAGTGTTGGTAATGCTTAAGGTGAGAACCAAAGGCAAAAGCCTATATCTCACATGAGTTGGGAAAAAGCCCGTTTCGAAACATTTTACCACTGTCAAAACATGTATCGAAACGGCTTAAAAACGTTTCGATACGCACTAACCGTCTCTCAAAATTTAGTTATTTAAATTGCAACGATCATATTTTGAAATCAAGTTTGAAAATCGTTTCGAAACGTTTGAGGTCGTTTCGATACTGCCGTATCGAAACGGTTCAACCCGGTCCGTTGTTCTTCATCCGTTTCGAAACACGAAGACATGTTTCGATACACCCGTATCGAAACAGGAAAGCTAGTTTTGAAACAAAGGTTAACAGTTTCAAAACGTTCCGAAACGCCTAAGGGTCGTTCCGAAACGGTGACTCGAAAATCATTGTTTTGACTTGGTAAATACTTAGAAAAATTTGAATACTCTTAGGTTTTGACTTGAACATTTTTTTAGAGACATAGGGAAGTTTTGGGGACTTAAAAATTCATTTTCTCCTTTTCAATTTAGTCCTTAAATCCTTTGTTATATCAAAATCAATTCATTAGTTTTACAATCTCCCCTTTTTGATATAACAAAACCAAGTATGAATTTTTAAGAATTTTGAAAAAGATCTAACCCCCCCCCCCCTCAATGTAAGATGAATTTTAAAATTTTGAAAAGATTTAAAATTCAAGTGTTTGGAACTCAAAAACAACTTTAAAAACACTTAGGCTCTTAGATTACTTCTCCCCCTTTTGTTAGATCAAAAATAGATAAACAAGGCTAATCAAGAGAAGAAACGAAGTCATAAGCAATAAACCAAACAACATAATTATCATAGATATCATTAAGTTCAAGAAACAAATAATCAAACCAAACAACATAGATATTTAAAGCATTGAAGTTCAAGCTCAATCCTAAACACACATAATCAAAGCATAGGTCTTTAAAATATAAAAACATAGATAGGTGCAAACTTAATCCTAATATGATATGCAATATGAATCCTAGGCCTCGTCATCATCACCATCATCATCAAGAGAATCATCATTGTCCTTCGCTTGAGCACGACGATAGTTTCTCCAATCACCATAGAATGTGGAGAAAGATAGATCCATCGATGTTTGTTGATTCTCAAGAGAGGAGACACGTTCCTCCAAAGATTAAATGCGAGTATTGAGAGCACCAAAACCCGAAGCGACGTTCGTATCTAGCGAGTTGAACCGCTCGGTAAGGAAAGCCATGAGTGCATCATTGTTAGGAGCCGGAGCTTGAGGTGGAGGCTCAACTTGAGGTGCCGGATCTCTCCTATCAACACGAACCCATTTCCCAAGAGTATAACAAAACCCGAACTTAATAAGAGAAGATTCACCAATATTTTGCTTTTGGGGTTCTGGAGAATCATAGGAACAATCATAATCGAGGTGAGCGAAGACGTATCTTCACTTCATGGACCATCTCGACGAACATGATTTTGACCAAGTTCGGGCGTTGTGCTTTGCGAAAACACTCGAGCCAAAAGTAATCAACTTGTCGGATATGAGCAAAATTACCTCATGAGGGGCGAATGAACCAAGAGATTATCAAATGTAGGAATCGATCATGAGCATCCTATGTAATAACGGATCCGGTGTGAGCACCAAAGTCATTCTCATCCTCAATACCTTCATCTTTGAGCCCAAGAGCTTTCTCTAAAACAGATATATCAATACAACACTTCTTGCCTAAAAGATAAAACTCGATGCCAATTACCTCAGTATGATATTCATTGTCGATGAGAACAACATTGGAGTAGAAGAGCAAGACCATGTTCTTGTAGACAATGTCGGGAATTCCCAAAAAGGCTAAGAAATCCCAATCTTGTAAGAGAGGTAGATAACGAAATTTGAAACGCTCGGAGTCAAGGAAGGCGATATCCATAACACGCTCTCGTCGTACGACTAAATCATGAATGATTTTGAAGCGATCCTTAGCTTCTTGATTCCTAAGGCTCTTTTGAAAAAGGAGGGTAAGGTTTGGACGAATGTTTTCTTGGTTCGAACCTTCACCCGTTTGAGTCTTCATTTTCTTGTTAACGTTTTTCATTAGAAATTCCTAAAAACACAAAGCAAGCAATAAGAAAATTTGAGTGTATGCACTTAAATCCTTAATTCAATCCAATGGAAATCCCATTAAGGTTTTAAAAACACTTTAAAATGTATATACATATATATATATTTTTTAAAGAAAACAAATTTTGAAAAATTGTGTAAAAAATACGATTAAAAACAAATATATCCGAATTAAAAATTTTGAGATTTTTACAAGTTTTGGAAAACCCAAGATGTAAAACTTGTATTCTATATAAAACTAATATTTTCTAACCTAAGATTCGAATGAACTCAAAGGAAAAAGAAAAAAGTTAGAAAATTCCTCAAAAAGGGATTTTGGAAGAATGGATGGATGAAATTGCACCAAGTTGTTGAAGCTTGCTTAGATTTTAGTTTGGGAGTAAAAGCCATCAAGATTTGATAAAAAAAAACAATACGATTTGGAGGGTTTTTATAGAGAAAAACCGGGTTAGGGTTTTTAGGGTTCATAAAAAGTTGTCTGGATACGCGTTTCGAAACATACACGACCGTTTCGAAATTGGTTTAATAAAAAGTGTTATTGAACAATTAAAACTCCTTATAAAAGCTGTTCGGATATGCGTTTCGAAACAGACACGACCGTTTCGAAATTGGTGTACCGAAACGTCTACTACCGTTCAGAAACCTATTGACCGTTCCGATACGGATTTGACCGTATCAAATCCCACGAGATATCCCGTATCGAAACGCTTTGGACCGTTTCGATACATTTCTTGGTAGAGGCAAAATGTTTCGAAACCCTTTGGGGTGTTTCGAAACACTATGATCAAAATGAATACTTTTAAGGCACCCGTATCAAAATATATTGACCTGTTTCGATACACCTAGGCCTGGAGGTGCAGATGAGGCTTTAAATTGTAGAAAAATTGAATTTCAATGAGTCCTAGATGTATAAATGATATGAATGAGCAAGAGAAACATATAAAAAACATAAACATACTCCCCCTAACTATAAGCATGGATGAAATTAGGATCAAAAACACAAAAGCATAACATTTTACAAGAAATCAAGCGATTTAAGCACAAAAATGTCCTAAAAGGTTGAGATAGGCTAGTTAGACCTAACTTTCTCCTAAGGGACCAAAAACGCTCCTTATCTAGAGGTTTGGTAAAGATGTCCGCTAATTGATTTAAGGTGTCTACAAACTCTAAAACAACATCTTCTTTAAGGACATGATCTCTAATGAAATGATGCCTTATTTCTATGTGTTTGGTTCTAGAGTGTTGGATGGGATTTTTGGTTAGGCATATAACACTAGTGTTGTCACACTTAAGGGCTATGATGTCTACCTTAATACCATAGTCTAAGAGTTGTTGTTTCATCCAAAGGACTTGAGCACAACAACTTCCTAAGGATATGTACTCGACTTCGGTGGTAGATAAAGATACACTATTTTGTTTCTTAGAGAACCAAGATATGAGCATACTACTTAAGAATTGGCAAGTGTCGGAAGTAATTTTCCTATCTATTTTGCAACCCCCGTAATCCGCATCCGAATAAGCATGAAGGTTAAAGGTTGAGTCTCTAGGGTACCAAGGACCTAAACAAGGAGTATCTCTAAGGTACCTAAAGATCCTTTTAACGACTATAAGGTGAGACTCTCTAGGACTAGCTTGAAACCTAGTACACAAGCAAACATTAAACAATATATTCGGTCTACTTGCGGTAAGGTAAAGAAAAGATCCAATCATAAAACGATAAATCTTAGAGTCGACACACTTACCTCCTTCATCTTTGTCAAGCTTTGTAGATGAGCTCATTGGTGTAGCTTGAGGCTTTGCATTCTCCAAGCCAAACTTCTTAAGCATATCCTTGATGTACTTAACTTGATTAATGAAGATGCCATCCTTCATTTGTTTGATTTAGAGTCCCAAAAAGAATGAGCGATCCCCCATCATGTTCATTTCAAATTCACCTTGCATCAACTTAGAAAAATCTTGACAAAGAAATTCATTAGTAGAACCAAATATAATATCATCAACATAAATTTGAACTACTAATATATCTTTACCATTGTTTTTACTAAAAAGTGTTGTGTCCACCTTTCCTTTCTCAAAACTTTTTCCAACTAGAAAACTTGAAAGTCCATACAAAGCTTTTGACAATTTAAAGACATGGTTTGGAAAAATTGGATCTTCAAAACCCGATGGTTGTTCCACATACACTTATTCGTTTATAAAACCATTTAAAAACGTACTTTTGACATCCATTTGAAAAAGATTAAATCATGATAACATGCAAATGCACGTAGCATCCTAATGGTTTCCATTCTAGCTACGGGTGCATAAGTTTCATCAAAATCAATTCCCTCTTCTTGAGTGTAACCTTGAGCAACAAGCCTAGCCTTGTTTCTCACTATGTTACCACTCTCATCTAGTTTGTTTCTAAAGATCCATTTAGTTCCTATAGTAGATTTATTTCTAGACCTATCAACTAATGTCCACACTTTACTTCTTTCAAATTGATTTAACTCATCTTGCATGGCCATAATCCAAAAATCCTCTTTTAATGCTTCTTTAACATTCTTAGGCTCAATGCATGAGATAAAAGCAACATGATTAAGCATTTTAAGAGAAGAGCGAGTAGTTACCCCCTTGGATGGATCACCCAAGATCTCACCACCCTTGAAATAGTTGTACTCCCTTGGGTAGCTCACTTCCTTTTCCTCAAGAGACATGTCTTGTAATGCTTCTAGAGGCGGTTATTGTGCTTCTTCCTCTTTGGTTGAAATCACATTCACCTTTGATGATTCTCCACCATCATTGGCTTCAATGATCCTTACATCATCATCATCATAAGAATTCTTCCTTAGAAGGAGGTTATCATCGAAAATCACATGAATGGACTCCTCTACAACTAAAGTTCTTTTGTTAAACACACGATATACTTTAGAGTTTAAAGGGTAACATAGAAAAATAGCTTCATCGCTTTTTGCATCAAATTTACCTAAATTGTCTTTTTCAGTGTTTAAAACAAAACACTTGCAACCAAAAGGATGAAAATATCTTGTGTTAGGCTTTTTAGATTTTAAAATCTCATAAGGAGTTTTCTTTAAAATAGGCCTAATCATTACTCGGTTAATGATATAGCAAGCGGTGTTAGTGGCTTCCGCCCAAAAATATTTAGGTAAATTGTTTTCACAAATCATAGTCCTAACCATTTCTTCTAAAGTTCTATTTTCCTCTCAACTACCCCGTTTTGTTGAGGAGTTCGAGAAGCTGAAAAATTATGGCTAATCCCATTTTCATTACAAAAGACATCAAAACTCATATTTTGAAATTTGGTTCCATGATCACTTATTATATATGAAATTTTAAGTTCAAGATCATTTTGGGTTATTTTAGAAAATGTGATGAAGTTTTCTAAAGCCTCATCCTTGGTGCTTAAAAAGAGAACCCAAGTATATCTAGAGTAATCATCAAAAAGCACAAAAGCATATGATTTTCCACCCAAGCTAGTAGCCCTAATTGGCCCAAAAAGATCCATATGAATTAATTGCAAATACCTACTTGTAGAAACATCATTAATGGACTTAGACTAGACTCTATGTTGTTTACCTTTAGCACATGCATCACAAATTTCATCTAATGAGAACTTGAGCTTATGTAGGCCTCTAACTAGATTTAGGGAAACTAATTTTTCCAAAACACTAATGCTAGCATGTCCTAGTTTCCTATGCCACAACCATGCATCATTTTCATTTTGTGCAACTAAGCATGCATGTGATGTATGAATGTCATCTAGATGCACTATATATATATATATATATTGCCTATGAGATGACCAATGACCATAGTTTTATTAGATTTAATGTCAACTATTCTACACCCATTTTTATCAAACATGACATTAAATCCTTTATCACAAAGTTGACTTATGCTTAACAAATTATGTTTTAGACCATTGATTGACATACAACACATTTTCAATGAGTATGGAAGAGTGGTTACCTATGGAGCCAATACCTTCAATGTGGCCTTTGGAGTTGTCACCAAATGTTACTACTCCTCCACTTTTTGGCTTTAATTCCATGAATCAACTCTTGTCTCCGGTCATGTGCCTCGAGCATTGACTATCAAGGTACCACAAATTTTGACTTTGTGCTTTGGCCTTGTAGCAATGCTCCCCTACAAACAAAGAAATTAGGCTTTGATTTTTGGTACCCAAATCATTTTGGGTCCATGTGTGTTAGCCCTCAAAACCTTGGTTCCCTTAGGAACCCAAGAAGCAATAGCATTCATGTTATTAGAAATAACGAGTTCCTTAGGAACCCAAACACTCCTAATTCTTTGACCTCTAGATTGCTTAGAAAAATTTCTTTGTTTGGGATTTAAAGATTTTCTTTTTACATATTGGGTTTTAGAAAAGTTTCCTTGTTCAAAATTGTTTCTCCCAATAGTAACAGAAGTTTTAAAATTATTCACTTCTTTTATGTGATAATCTTGAAAATCGGAAAGAAGTTTTCAAGATCAAGGTTTTTCTTTTTAAGATCATTTGAAAGATTTATTAAGTACAAAACCTTATTTTCCAATTCTAAGTTAGTTTTTGAAAGAGATTCATTTCAGTTTTTAAATCGGAAATATTTTTCTTGTTCCTCAAAATTGACTCCTTATATGTATCAACTAACTCATCATATACCTCTTGCAACCCATCATATGCATCATGCAATTCATCAAAAGTAAAATCAACACAAGATGAGTTAGAGGTTACCATCGAATCCTTCTCAAGAGCCATGAGGCAAAGGTTGGCCACTTCATGTTCCTCATCCTTGGATGACTCCTCATCACTCCAAGTAGCAAGCTTGGCTTTGAGCTTCTTCTTCTTCTTCTTCTCAAAGCCCTTCTTCTTGAGTTGAGGGCAATCAGAACGTATGTGACCCGACTTCTTGCACTCAAAGCAAATGATCAGATCCCTTTCTTCTTCTTTGCAATTGTTCTTGAAGTCCATCTTTATTTGAAATTTTCTCCCTCGGTTGGACTTCATGAACCGTGAGAATCGTTTGGCTATCATAGCTAATTCCTCAAAGTTTTCCTCCTCACTAGAAGAGCTCTCCTCTGGCAGAGAGGCTTTGAGAGCAACTCTTAGCTTCTTCTTTTCTACCTCATGCTTCTCTATTCTTCTCTCTTCCTTCTTCTTCTCTTTTTTTCTTCCCTTCTTCTCTTCCTTGCTTCATGATTTCATGTGTAAGAAGAGACCCAACAAGCTCATCAAGCTTCAAAGTTTTCAAATTTTTTGCTTCAATGATAGTCGTCCTCTTACCATCTCAAGACTCCGGGAGAGAGTATAAAAGCTTTCTCACTAGCTTATCTCCGGGAATTACTTCACCAAATCCTTTAAGGTCGTTGACGATGATCGAAAACCGATCAAACATCTTTGAGACAGTTTCATCAGGGTCCATCCTAAAATTCTCATAGCTTAAATTTAGCAATCCAATCTTCGTCTTTTTCACATCGCTAGTGCCTTCATAAGTCGTCTCCAAAGTGTCCCACAGTTCTTTTGCACTTTCGATAGATGAAACCTTCGAGTAGATATCCGGACCAAGTGCACAAAATATGATATGTAGAACTTTGTCGTTGACTTGCATCCTTCGTCTCTCTTCCTCGATCATCTTCGACTTCACTTTCAGAACTAGTCTTCCTTTATCGGTTCTTTTAACTAAAATGTAAGGACCTTCTTCCACTACATCCCAAACCATATAATTTGTTGACTTGATGAAGAGACACATATGATTCTTCCAATATGGGTAGTTTTCCCTATTGAAGAAGGGTGGTTTAGTGGTTGATTGTGACTCATAAAGGTTTGAGGTTGAAGTAGATGACATGGCTTATCTTTGGAGTTGATCACACTCTCCTAGGAACTCCTCTTGTGGTTGTTAATCCTTCAAAGAGGTAGGCTATGATACCAATTGTGGAGTGGATTGTAGAATCGATTTAAGCCAAGAGGGGTGAATTCGATTTTTAGAAATTTTGGTGGTGAAGTGGAAAATAAAAATTTGCAAGACAAGAGATTTAGAGTGGTTCAAGTTCCAATTGAACTTTACATCCACTACCTTAGCTTCACTAAGGATTTTCCAACAACTCCACTAGTTGATCTTCCCCTTTTCTAGGCTTAGGAGGAAACCTTTACACAATGGCCAATTTTTCTATCCAAAAATTGACCCAATCCTCACACAAGGTTTACAAAGAAGTTTTAGGCTAATAGCTAATATCTTTCAATACAAATGTATCCCTTTTATAAGCACTCAACCCAATTGAAACAAATAAGATTGGAAATACAAAGTACCACAATTGGGGTTTACAAGAAAATATGAGAATTTAGCACAATAGCTTGAATTTGATGTTTGGATGTTTCTCTTAGGATCAATAGTTGTTGCTGGTGCTTTTAGAACTCCCTTTTATACATTCTCATTGAATTCTAGCCGTTCAGGTTGTTGCCTTCATAATTATAGCCATTGGGATGCAATCTTCCCATAATAAATGCAGTCTGCAACTACCCGTTCCGAAACGCTCGACCTTATTTCGAAACAGACCAAAATAGAAATAGTCGTTGGGTGTAATTAATAGGCTATACCGAAACGGACACGATCGTTTTGATACGCTAAGAGCTTGTTCTGAAACGTGTTAAAGCTCGTTTCGAAACATTTTGCCACTGCCAAAACACTTGTATCGAAACGGCTTAAAAACGGTTCGATACGCTCTAACCGTCTCTCAAAATTTAGTTATTTAAATTGCAATAGTCATATTTTGAAACCAAGTTTGAAAATCATTTCGAAACGTTTGAGGTCGTTTTGATACTACCGTATCGAAACGGTTCAACACGTTCCGTCGTTTTTCATCCATTTCGAAACACGAAGACCTGTTTCGATACACTCGTATCGAAACGGGAAAGTTAGTTTCGAAATAAAGGTTAACAGTTTCAAAACGTTCTGAAACGCCTAAGGGTCGTTCCGAAACGGTGACTCGAAAATCACTATTTTGACTTGGTAAACACTTAAATTTTTTTGAATACTCTTAGGTTTTGACATGGACATTTTTCTTAGAGACATAGGGAAGTTTTGAGGAATTAAAAATGAATTTCTCCTTTTCAATTTAGTCCTTAAATCCTTTGTTATATCAAAATCAATTCATTAGTTTTACAGATAGGCCGCAATAATCCAGTTGGAGCACAATGTTCTGCCTTAACACGTTGGCTCGTGAGGCATTTGGAAATGAAATCAAATATAGCTTGCTTCATGCCCAGCCACCAATAGAGTATGTGTAGGTCTTTATACATTTTCACTGACCTGAGGTGAATAGAAAATGAACTCGAATGAGCTTTAGAGAGAATATCGGTGCGAAGAGCTTCATCATTAGGTACACAAACTCGATCGTGGAAACACAAGAGTCCTTCAGAGTTAATTCTGAAGTCGAGGTTGTCTGATAGTTTAGATACAATGGATTGAAGCTCACGGTCTTGCTCTTGCAAATCCTTGATTCGCGAAACGATGGTATACTAAACTTGAAGTTTTGCTA
Source organism: Hibiscus tridactylites (assembly GCA_958450335.1). NCBI lineage: Eukaryota > Viridiplantae > Streptophyta > Magnoliopsida > Malvales > Malvaceae > Hibiscus > Hibiscus tridactylites. The sequence goes on along the minus strand of OY288283.1, from coordinate 80,499,599 downwards.
CTAGGAAAAGATGCTTCCGAAGTCGGAAATAAGCATTAATGGCTCGAAGGGCTACAATATAACAATATTGTGATGAGTTAATGTACTACATAATACATATAACTTCAAATTCACTGTCAATGCTTACCAGCCGAAGGTTTGCGGCTGAGTGTATCAGCTAAAACATTGGCCTTGCCTGGGTGGTACTCCTTTTGAGTTAATAGATACTTAAGGCTTTTGTGATCAGTGAAAAGATAACATTTTTCTCCGTAGAGATAATGTCTCCATATTTTCAATGCGAAGACAACATCAGCCAATTCAAGGTCGTGGGTGGGATAATTCATCTCGTGTGTCTTAAGTTGTCTCGAAGCATAAGCAATAACCTTGCCTTCTTACATCAATACACATTCTAACTCGAGATGCGATGCATCACTGTAAATTGTATAGTCCTTTCTGGACTCGGGTTGGGTCAGGACGGGTGCATGGGTCAATACTTGTTTCAATTGATCGAAACTTCATTGTTGAACCTCGGTCCAAACGAAAAGAGCTTATTTCCTCAATAATTTGGTTAAAGCAGCGGCTATCATAGAAAATCCTTTTACGAATATGCGATAATAGCCAACAAGCCCAAGGAAGCTTATGACTTCACTAATGTTCTTCGGTGGATGCCAATCTATAATAGCTTGGATTTTCTTCGGGTCCACTTGAATACCCGGAGCCGACACGATATACCTCAAAAAGGCAACTTCGGTGAGCCAGAACTCACAGTTAGAGAACTTCGCGTACAACTATTTCTCTCTTAGAGTCTGAAGTACAATATGAAGATGATCTTGATGTTCCGCTTCATTCTTAGAATAGATCAATATATCATCTATAAACACCACTACGAACTTGTCAAGATAGGGTCGAAAGACCCGATTCATCAAATCCATAAAAGTTTTCGGTGCATTGGTTAGCCCAAAGGGCATCACCAAGAATTTGTAGTGTCCATATCTTGTACGAAAGGAAGTCTTTGATACATCACACTCCTTAACACTCATTTGATAGTAGCCCGACCTTAAGTCGATCTTGGAAAACACAGAGGCATCTTTTAATTGATCGAACATGTCATATATTCTAGGCAATGGATATTTGTTCTTGATGGTTACTTTATTCAAATGTCTGTATGCACAATCGCATAGAACCATCATTCTTCTTAACAAAGAAAACATGAGCTCTCCAGGGTGAAGAGCTCGGTTGAATGAAACCTTTTCTCAATAGGTCTTGGATCCGAGTTTTTAATTCTTTTTATTCTACATCTGCCATCCGATATGGTGCAATGGAAACATGAGCAGTCCCAGGTTGCACCTCGATGCTAAATTCCACTTTATTGGTTGGGGTCAATCCCGAAAGTTCATCAGGGAAGACATCAGGAAATTCACACACAATGTCAATGTCTTGCAGTGTTGGTTCGCCTTTGGTTTCCAATGTCAAAGCATACAATGATGGATTCCTCACATTCACCAGTACGACACTTTCTTTACCCAAACCCTGAATGTACAATTTTCTTTTACAACAATCTACCAGGCTTGGTGCTCAATAAGCCAATCTAAGCCTAGAATGACATCAAATTTGTGGATCAGTAAAGCCAACAAATTGGCCAGAAAAGGAATCCCTTGGATCATTAAGGGACAGTTCTTGCACACTACTCTTATGGTGACACAATCTCTTAGGAGATTGGTTACAGAAATTCTCGATGTTATAGGTTCATATGACATGTTATACTTCTTAACTACAATGGTGCTTATAAAAGAATGAGTAAAACCAGGGTCAATCAATGCATATAAAGGATGCGAAAATAACTCAATGGTACCTGCAATAACATCAGGTTTATCCTCTTCTTCCATATTCCTCACATGGTACATTTGGAGAGGAGCTTTTGAATCTTGTTTATTAAAGGGTTATCCCGGTCCACTCGATCGTCCATGTGTTCTCGTTGATCCTTGCTTTGATCCTTTACCTCGAAAGGATTGAGTAGGGGAAGCAGTAGTGGTCGGTGTAACAACAGATTTGGTTGCAATCAAAGGACAGTCACGAATAAAGTGACCATGCTCGCCACAATAGTAATAGGCTCCAGTATGCTTACGACATGGACCCGTTGGATGCCTATTTTGACAATAATTACAAAGTGGATGTTGATTGCTTCAATTTGAACCTCCAGTGCTTTCAACGGACGCGACTTTAGCAAAAGATTGCGTCACAGACTAAGGTCTCTCAATGTTCCGGAAACGGGAGGTCGTGGATAGATATTTTGTTTGGAACCTTGATATCTCTCCTTTTTATTCCATCTCGGAGGTCAAAAATCATCCCTGAACCTCTTCTCATATTTTTCCAGACCCACTAGCTCGTTGAGTTATCTGGGCAACTTCAGTAGCCTTAACTTGGTTCACCAAATCCTGAAAGTTGGTGATACCAAGGGTCGTAAACATGGGTCGTAGCTCATTGCTAAGGCCAGCTATGAACATTCTACACTTGTCTTCCTCTATCTTTATAAATTTTGCTCCGTATCGGCAATATTTGCAGAAATCATGGATATATTGCTCGATAGGTCACCCACCCTGCCTCAAATGGAGAAAGGTGTTCCACCTTTCCGCAAGGTAATATTCACTAATGTTCTTATTCCGGAACTCTTAGAGAAAGAACTCTCAAGTAACTAATTCTTCAGGAGCTGTGAGAATAGTGGTTTCCCACTACATAAGAGCTTCATCGGTCAATAACGCAATAGCACACTCCAACTTATGTTCGTCCCAACACTGCAACTGCTTGTTCAAGATACACAGCGTGTTATCTAGCCAGTATTCGGCAACTTCAGAGTTATCATCATCTTGTCCGGTAAAGGAATAGGCTTAGAGTGAAGCAAACTTGTCCACAGGGGCACGTGCATACTGGACAACATGAGGGGTATGCTGAACGGGTGGTGTTGTTTGCATCGCAACCATAAACTGTTTGAACATATTAGCCATATTCTGGTAACATTCAGCCTGAGCGGTGGTGTTGCAGGCTCAACACCTTGAATAAGAGGGTATTGTGGTTGCGGTGGGTTTTGAGGATTTCCTCCTTTAATCTCTTCGCCATGTGTCAAGGATCTAGTAGCGAGCTCATCTATATGAGCTTCGTTCGTCTCATACATATCTATATGAAAGATCATATTAGTTGACAAGTCACAATATACAACTCCTATGTAGAAAAATAACAAAATAACAATGCAACAAACTTCAGTTTAGTCCTAGAATCGACTAAGCTCTAGCTCTGATACCACAAATCTAACACCCCATTCCCGGTCTGGTCGAGAACTGGGTCGGAAGGTGTAACCGATTATCAATACAAAAATCGGTGCAATAAAATTTCATTTTATTATTAACATTTTAGGCACATTGTACATCGAATCATTACTACCAAATAACTCAGTCCAATATACTCAAATAAGCCATGATTAATCATTCAAGGGCTAGATTGCAAACATTACAAGTCTTAGGGACTAATTTGAAATTTCAACAAACTAGGGGTCCTTTAACGTAAATGATCTTACCATTTTAAAATTCACTACCTTAATATCATTCATGCAAATTTCATACAATTTGGAGGTTATTAACTCATTCAATTTAACCTTACAATATTCAGTGACTAAATTGTGAAACTGACGATCTATTTAATAGGTCCTTAACTAACTTAACTAACTTAATTAACCCCGTATCGAAACACCCGTACAAGTAGAATTCATGGATATATTGTTGTGTGTAAAGTTTCATTGCATTTGGACAATGATTGGCAGGTTAAATCGAATAAAAACCAACAAAAATTTGTCATTACAAGTTAGGCCGTATCGAAACGGGTGATGACGTTTCGATACGGGTAAGCATAATTTAACCTAAGAAAACAGGGCGTACCGAAATGGATTAGGTCCGTACCAAAACATTTTGTCTCTGGAACCCATCGTTTCAATACGGGTTCATAGCGTATCAAAACTGGTCAAAGTCAAAGAGAGTCAACTCGTACCGATACGAGAATGACCTGTATCGAAACGAGTTGACCTCCCTTGACTTTGACCCGTTTCGATACGCTATAAACCCGTATCAAAATGAGGGATTATGTTTTGAAATGGCCATGAACCTTTCCGATACACCCTATTCCTCAAGCTAAATTATACTTACCCGTATCGAAATGCCATCACTCGTTTCGATACGGCCTGACCTGTAATGACAATTTTTTACTGGTATTTATTCAATTTGACCTATCGAACAATGTCCAAATGCAACGAAACTTTACACACAATATTTCAGTAGTATAAACTACTAGCATGTCAAATTTCATGATCATACGAATACGTTTACCATGTCTTTATGTTTTTGAGCTAAGTATGCATTTTCATCCTATTTTAAGCCAACCAAAAAGGCCATTTAGGATCATATACCGTATTACAACTTAGGCACTTCACCAACACAAATGACTAGTTCAACTACTTTGCCACCTTCTTAGGAGTTTATAATTCAAAATACATTACTTTGAGGCTTGTAGTGACTTACCTTGCTTGCCAATCCGGTCTTCCGACACGCGGTCCTTTTTAACCTGAAAATGTATGAGATGAGACATGTTAGGCATACTTTGCCGAGTGAGGTAGTCATAAACAAAATGAACAACAATATATTAAATTTCTATAATCATGATCTCATGCCTAACAATAACAATGCTATGCAATTTTGCACATTGTTTACCATGTTCATTTCATCATTAACCCTTGGATTGAATCAAGATAGTGGATACGCGAATTCTTACGCCTCGCCAAATTAATAAATGGTCTAATCCCTCCGCCTCGCCAATATGACCAATATCATTACACATTCCTCTACCTCGCCAAATCAATATAGGCCATAGCCTTAGGACCGTAGTCCACCCGTACACTAAGCTCATGAATTCTATGGTATGCCAATTGTATTCAATGTCTATTTAAATCCAAGGTTCCAATGTTTATTTCCATTTCAATAATCAATAGCATTTTAATGTCTGATGATTTCAATATTACCAATGACAAATATATATGTATCTCATCATCAATATTTCATAGTCCAATGCCAATATTAATGTCCAATGATTTCAATACAATAATCCGATGACAATTACTATATCAATGACCATGCACAATGATGATATCAATGACTATGTCCGATGTTCAATAACGACTTACCGACACTTACCAAGGTGTCCGATTAACCATCCAATGCAATTTCCTCAACGATAATATCAGCGATGCGATCTAAAACATCAAATAAAGGTTCGAGAAGGCTTTTCGTCAAATCTTGAGACTCCGACTACACTCACCTTGAGAATCCAAAGCTTTCAAGGCTCTCGGATAACAATTTCTTTGTTCCTAGCTTGAGATGGAGACGGTGAAACCTTTTTCTCCACTTCTTGAGCTAGAAAATAATTAGAAAACTATTAAGATCAATATTTCGATATCAAAATTAATACAATGATGCCAAAATCGATATCCGACTTCAATATAAACACTAGCAATGAAATATCCATAGATGATCAAATCTCTAACTTGAGATTAAACTCAGTATATCCATTGAATCCAATAACCGATTGAGGAGAGGAGATGAAGATGTTTACTTGTAACTCTCGGGTAAGTTCCTATTATTCTATTTACTTTTGTTTTATGATTATAAGTTAGCTATTTAGCTTTCCTTCAATTGAAGGAAAGCTCTCCCGATAACCCACGTAGACATCATTCATTTTAGGAGGGGCTAATCGCAATATTAGCCCCTAAACTCACACCATTCTATGATTTTACTCCCTAAATTGCATTATCTCCAATTTAGTCACTATATAAGTTCAATATGTTTTGATAGGGTTTGATGACAATATTTTTAACTCAATCAAGGTCTGATATCAATAATTAACTAGCTGATACATTATTTAAACTTCATCAATGTAGGATTTTCGATCCTCAAAACTTAATTTTGACTAGACCGGATTTTGGGGTGTTACACTCTCCGATCCGATGTGTTCTCTCTTCATGGCGGCAAGCCTTTATAGAGGGGAAGGTGTAGGCACAAATACTTCTTGGAGAGGAAGTTTAGTTGGACTTGGACTAGACTTTATTAAAGATGTAAGTCTCTTTAATTTATTAAAATATACACTTTTGTCCAAGAGTCCAACTTTATACTTCCTTCCATGTTTTCGTCTTCTTCTCGAGCTCCAGCTGTCACACAAAGTGTGTAGAAAAATCCAGCGTTAAAAGCTCTACAAGTCGGCTACCACTTTGCTCATTTTTTCCTCTGGCTAAATGCTGTCGTAGTCTAGCTTTTGCTGCCTCGGCATCAGTCTGCTCTGCTCATCAAGGCTTCCTCAGCTTCCCTCGGTAGAAGCTGTCATGTGTCTTGGCTCGATCAGGGTCCGTTGTTTGCTACTTCGGCCTCATCTTCCCTCCTACTTTCTGTGTTGTGGCGACATCATCCTGCAAGAATACCAATCATGCATTAAATAGTACATTTTTCATATGATAAACAGAATATAAAGCTCAAAGGCATAAATGTTGAAATTTATGCATGAAAGGCCGTAATACAACTCAAATGGGTGTAGGTTGAGTGATAATTGCCATGGAAAATGGGTCAAAATATAGGACTTTTGGGAACTTATCACACCCCCAAACTCGAACTATTGCTTGTCCTCAAGCAATGCAAACCATCAATTGACAAACCTTAATTTTTATAAATCGTCTCCTTAGTCTTACTTTTCCTTCTCTCTCCAAACCATGGCAAAGAATGCTTCAGCTCTTAAGTCTTTGGATGCCCTAGGAATTCCCTAGAATCAAGCTATAAGATTTGTGAGTGTGTGCATGTATTGTGAACAAGATGATTACAAGGATTCTAAGTAAACACTTAAGCATTAACTTACTTAACTTGGGTAATTTTTTTTAAAGGAACCTAACCTACTAGAGCCAGTTTCGGGCACCTCTATTGATTAGCCTAGAGCCGGTTTCGGGCACCTCTAGGGCTTTCTTAAGCTAGAGCCAGTGGTGGGCACCTCTAACTTTTACCCAAATTTTTTTCTAAGCTAGTATATGTCCTAAGTGTACTAGAATTCCTTAAATCATGCAAGTCACAAAGGTGTTTAAGTTTTAATCTCATAGTGTGATCCTAAGTTATCTTCTTTTAAGAACCCTCAAAATAAAGGCTCTAAATAGTTCTAAACAATGGTAAGAAGAGAGAATTATATTGCCAAGTAAAAAGATTTAATTAAAACTAAAATAATGCAATTGATAGAAAGTATTGCCGAGGCATAAGAAAAAAATCAATTAAGGCAATGCAATTAAAAAAATTAATAAGTAAAAGCACAAAATCTGCATGGCAATTATATTATATTACCACGGCATGGCAATGCCTTGGCCTCTCAACCTACACCCCCAAACTCAAACCAAGCATTCCCCTCAATGCTTACATTTCATACCTAAGATAGAAAAAATTAAATCACAAAATATGAGGGCATAAACAGATAAACAACAAAAAATTTAAGAGGAATTTAAATGGATTTAGAGGGGGCAAAATCATCATTCTCTTCACTGTCAGACTGCAAAATTAGCCTATTCGTCGGCTTAGAAGTTGCTCGCTTGATTCGTTTGGACTCTCAGGGTGGCTGGACGCGTGATGGTGGGGTGGGCTTCTCTGCCGAGGCATCCACCTCTTCAAGGGAATCAAGGTGGACATTGTCCATGTTCAGTCCCTTGCGGTTGATCAAGTCAAACACTCGGCTAACAGAGTGGTCACTATTTGAGGTGGTGTGGGGTATGGATCCAGCCGGTGTGTCTAAGCCAGCCTTGCGCTTGCCTCTCCTTGTTGCGGCAGAAAGGGTATCGGAGGCTGTAGCGGGCTGGGACGGGTGGTGCCTGGCAGTAGCGGCTGTAGAGGTCTCTTGGGCTCTGTGCTGGGCTGCGACAGAGAAGATGGTGGCAGGGAAGATGGGGAATTGGACCGTTGGATTAGGGAACCTCTTTTGGATCCACTGAGTTGTTGTGATATGGAAGTCATTGGTATACATCATGAACAACTGTTGGCGTTGATCCATTGCCTCCAGCTTATTCAGAATATGCTGGAGGTCTGCGGTGGCAGATGCTTGTGGTTGAGGTGTCACCGGGATGGATGTTGAGGCTGCTGCCATGGCAATACTCTGCATCGGTGTGGCCTGTAGAGGCTCGGCGTCTGAGATCTCCATTATTTTGTGGTAGGTCACCTTATCCTATCCTTGTCTCTCTTTTGTGAGTTCATCGGTTCTGTCGAACGAGACTTTATTCTCCATGCAGAGGCCAATGATGAGTGACGGGAAATAGAGTGGCCCCTTCTCCTTTACCGCACATTTGTAAATTTCCTGCACAATTAAGTTACCTACATTAATTTTTCAATTATGCATAATAGAGTGGATAAGAGAAAGCCTGGGCCGATCAATGATTGTGCTGTGGGATGTCGGTAGAAGGCGGTAGCGGATGAACTTATTCCAAAGTTTAGCTTCCTGCCTAAGAATTTTCCTCTACACCGAACTTCTGTGTGATTCGGTCTCCCATGGCGTGTCGGCAAAGCAAAGCTCATCCTTTATGTGCAGGAAATCGTCTTCATCTAGGGCCTTCAAAACCTCGGCATGCTCATCTCTTTTAATGTGCAAGCTGTAGAACCCGTTGATGGTGTCGACATCGATGCAGATGGCTTTTCCCCCTCACATGCACGAACAATGCATCGACACTTGGCCTATGAGCATAGAACTCTCGAACTATCATGAGATTGGCATGGGCCGGTTGGAGGTAGAAAACTTGCCACTTCTGGTGTATGATCTTGTTGAAAAGAAAGTTCTCGATGCCATAATTTTGTTCACTTGAGGCATGGAACCCTTGCTCTTCCCACACATGTCGCGAGATGTAGTGCGTTTTGAACCTTTCTTCCACCGATGCCGGTGCGAATCGAGTATAGACTGGTTCCGCGGCAGCACTTGAAGATGCTCCTCTGGTTGCCATCTGAATTTTATAAGAGCTGTTAGAGAAATTGAGAGAGAGAAAGAATTGAGAGCAGAATAGAGCGTGAATAACTGTGAAATTCAAGAAAGTAAAAGAAAGTAGGAAGTGAAAAACAAAAAAGCATAGTGGCCCTTTTATAGAGTCTTGGCATATTATGCTGTTGCAATTGTGCCCGTTGGAAAACTAGCTGTTTCGGCTCTTGCAGCGCATTGGGCGTCTAATGCCGCGACAGCTAACGGTCTCTTCTCCAAGCCGTTGGTTCCTCCTTTTTTCTTTCTAGATCTCCCTCCTAAAATAAAATGAACAAAAATTATTCTGAAAAAAAATGTGATAAATAAATATAGATAATTAAAAATTTATTCTAAAAAATAAAAAAAATAAAAACTGAACCTAAAAATAAAAATAAAAATTAAGTAAAGAGAGAAAAGATTAGTGCACTAAAGGAGTGCACTTGGATGCATCCCCTAAAGTGTATACTTCCTTATCCCTCATAACATGTGCTCTTGTATGTTGTAGCAGCCTTTGTCCATGTTCCCCCTTGTGTGCAGTGGCAGGTGTCCTGGCATGGTCCAATATGTTTGCTGCGGCATTATACCGCTTCAGTGTTGGGGCCTTTTGGTTCCTTACTGCTACCTTGTTGCTGAGTGGCCTGGAGTGTCTGACAAGTTGTTGTATCGTTGGCATGTTTTCTACTGTTTAAGACATGAATTATAACATGTTCGTCATTAATCCTCATTGTCAATTCTCCTTTCGCTACGTTGATTACAATCCTCCCAATTGCGAGGAATGGCCGTCCAAGTATCAAAAGAGCTTTTTCATCTACATCGCAATCTAAGATGAGGAAGTCATTAGGGAAAATAAACATATTCACTTTTACGAGGATATCTTCGATTTTCCCTTCCGGTTGCACATGTGATCCATAGGCAAGCTATAGCATCATTGTGGTTGGTTGTGCCGTTTCGATCCCCAATTTCTGAAAGACGGACTTAAGCATGATATTGATGCTTGCACCTAAATCACACAAGGCTCTCCCCTCATATGTGTTCCCGATCGCGCATGGTATGAGAAAGCTTTCAGGATCCTTGAGCTTGGGTGGAGCTCAATTGTGTAATGAGACCATGCATTCCTCCATTACAGCCACCGTTTCAAATTCCCCAATTCTTTTTCTCTTTGACACTACGCCTCTGAGAAACTTGGCATAGTTTCGAATATCTTTGATTGCTTCCACCAAAGGTATATTAATGTGTATCTGTTTAAGGATGTCAAGGAACTTCTTAAACTGATACTCTTGCTTTTGTTGCTTCAACCTTTGTGGGAATGGTGGAGCTGGTGTGCTGATTCTTGGTTCTGTCCCAGGTGCTGCCACAGGGTCTGCCGGCGCAGCATTATTTGTGGTTGTTGTCGCGTCCCTTTTGTCTTTGGTCGGTGTTGTGGCAGTTGTCTTGTCTGGTTTCTCAGGTTCTATCTGCTTGCTCTGCGACCCCTGTAGTTGAATACCACTTCTAGTGGTTACAGCCTTGCACTGCACGTATGACGTTCCCTTAGCGGCTTCAGTGTCGCTAGGGAATCCTCTAACTGGCCTGGTGTTCAAGATCTGAGCAATTTGCCCCACTTACGTTTCTAAGGACTTCAATGTTGCCTCGTTGTTCTGCAACCACATTTCTATCATGTCTATAAAAGTTTCAGTCTTTTTTATGAACTTGTTAGTGTTGGCCATATATGCACTAGTTTGGTTCATAAAAGCATGAAGAGTGTTTTCTAAAGAACTTGACTGTATCGGCTGTTGCGACGGCATGGGTTGTTGGAATCCTGGGGCTAGAGCATTTTGATTTTGCGGGTTCAAGGCATTGTTAGGGTTGCTCCAGGAGAAGTTGGGGTGCTTTTTCCAGGCTGGATTGTAGTTGTTGGACAACTGATTGTTGTGGTTGAAGTTTCCAACATAGCAGGCTGACGCTGGGTTTTGCGGGCATTCAGAAAAAGAATGGTTACCTCTACAGTTTCGCAAAATAATTCCATTACCGTGACTTCCTGTTGATTGTTTTGCGACTGCAAGTTTAGAACCAGCTTTGTCAAGGTGGCGATTTGAGATGAAATTGAGTTCGGGGACTCTATTTCATTAACTATGAGTTGACGGCGGACTCCTCCCCTTCTGGCCGTGGGGAACTGATAATCATTCTTGGTTGTCCTGTTTAAAATCTCCATAGCTTCCTCTGGTTCCTTGTCTAAGAGTATGTTGTTTGACGAGGCATCAAGCATCATCCTAGTTGTCGTGTTAACCGCATTGTAAAACATGGTCACATGCGTCCATACTGGGAATCCGTACAAGGGGCATTTTTGTAATAGTTCTCGATATTACTCCCAAGCCTCATGCATGGACTCGTCATCAGCCTGTCGAAAAGAAGTGATCACGTTACGTAATTTGTCAGTTAAATTTGTAGGATTAAAACGAGCTAAAGAATCACGACGAAGATCACTCCATGATCTAATTGATCCTGCTGGGATACTATTGAGTCATGTTTTTGCCATATCCCTCAGTGAATTGGGAAACGACTTCAATCTCAGAATATCCTCATGTACTCCCTGAATTTTAAATGAGTTACAAATCTGGAGAAAGGACTTGAGGTGTTGTCTGGCATCTTTAGTTGTGGAGCCGCCAAATTGCCCCATACTGTTGATCATGTTAAACATCACAGGCTTCAGTTCAAAGTAGGCGACCTCGATTTATGGGGTAACAACTCCATGGTTTAGTCCGTTAAGGTCCCCTTCAAGGTAGCCTCGGACTGTTAGGTGTCGAACTGGTACACATAGAGCTCGTAGATTTGCTTCATCTCCTATCAGGATTTGTTGCTCATCAACAAGTGGCTGCCCATCGGCATGGTGTTGCCCTATGACATTTTATGCTAGGGCTACTTGGTTGATGCCTCGGACGCGACCTTAGGGTTGGTCCTCAAGTTGCTGCATTGCGTCTTTGTTCTTTCGTCTAAGCCTTCGGTAAGTGCATTCGATTTCTGAATCTGGATCTCACAATGGGCTTCCTGGGTTAGCTCTGGTCATGCACTAAAAAAAAACCAAGTTTTATTAATACTAAAATAAAATAAGAAAAATAAACGAAATAAAATAGAAAGTTCAAGAAAATAAAAACAAAAGTTGCCATTCCTCGGCAACGGCACCAAAAACTTGTTGCGTGTAAATAGTGCTATGTAATTTGTGTAAGTATACACAACGCAAGTAATATAAGGATAAATATGTGAGTATTGTCTCCACAGGCATTGGCACTCAACCTTTGGTTCTACTCCCTCGAATTGCAAAATAAATAAAGTAAAAACACAAATTAATTGGGTGAATTGATACAAACTAAAAATAACTAAACTAAGAAAATCCAGTAAATAAAATAAAGAAGAAATTAAGATGAGAAGATGAGCCGAATTAGAGTGTGTCGTAGTGTGGAATCCTCTTGACTTTGCTTCTGTTCTTGAATGCAACAACGCACTACTGCTGTGGCAGTGACCTAAATCCCTGCCGCGACCACAATGGCTGAATCCTTGACGTGGCAATCCCTTACTCGTGGGCATATGTAGTTAAGGCTCGATAAAGCGTCCTTAGGCGGTTCCGCCTTATCCCTAAGCACGGAACGCTGGTTGATGACTGAACTCTGATGATACCTCCTGGCGTGAATCAAAGGGCAAACACCAACTGTTCATACACTTCTTTTAGCCGCTGAAACTCTAACCTATCCCTAGGCTGAGTTAGTTAGCACCACGTGGGGCGAAAACTGTACTTATTCCTTCCGTGAGCTCAACTCTCCCGATATTGAACAAATGGATGATGTCACAAACCCTCTCTCGAGTAGAATGTGAAAATAATTAAAGCCAAAATAAACAAACTTTAACTTTTATTGCATTAAGAACAAAAACTAAGTACAAGAGTTTTCACACAACTACTAAACAAACTAATCCTAATCCTAAGAAATTTAGAACATAATGAAACTAATCCTAAGCTCAATCTCTCTCTCTCTCTCTCTCTCTCTCTCTTTCTCTCTCCAATCGGATGTGTTCTCTCTTCATGGCGGCAAGCCTTTATATAGAGGAAGGTGTAGGCGCAAATCCTTCTTGGAGAGAAAGTTAAGTTGGACTTGGACTAGACTTTATTAAAGAAATAAATCTCTTTAATTTATTACAATACACACTTTTGTCCAAGAGTCCAACTTTATAATCCTTTCTATGTTTTCGTCCTCTTCTTGAGCTCTAGTTACCACGCAAAGTGTGTAGAAAAATCCAACGTTAAAAGCTCTACAAGTCGGCTACCACTTTGCTCATTTTTCCTTTTGGCGAAATGTTGTCGCGACCTAGCTTTTGCTGCCTCGACATCAGTCTGCTATACTCAGCAAAGATTCCTCAGCTTCCCTCAGTAGAAGCTGTTATGTGGCTTAGCTTGATCAGGGTCTGTTGTTTGCTACTTCGGCCTCATCTTCCCTCATGCTTTCTTTGATGTTGCGACATCATCCTGCAAGAATACAAATCATGCATTAAATAGTACCTTTTTCATATGATAAATAGAATATAAAGCTCAAAGGCATAAATGATGAAATTTATGAATGAAAGGCCATAATGCAGCTCAAATGAGTGTTGGTTGAGTGATAATTGCCATGAAAAAGGGGTCAAAATATAGGTCTTTTGGGCACTTATCAGAACCATACTGTGAAACATTTGGAATGCCACAACTGCCTAATCTTTTGTCTTTAACAAATACATCCAACAATGCCTCGTGTTAACATCTACAAATGACACATAATAATTGAACCTATTGGGTGGAATATACGCAAGCCCCTATAGATCAGTGAATACAAGGGAAAAGGTTCCTCATACACTGTTGTGGAATCAATAAATGGAATTTTATGACTTTTGCCCATCCTACATGCCACACAAACATCATTCTCTTTATTACTTTGTAAAAGAATTATAAGATTAGCATTTTTACAAACTTGAACTAACGACGAGTGAGCAGGGTACCCAAGTCATTGATTCCACAAACCATAACCATCACATTCTTTATGAACTATATTTGTTTCACAACCACCATTGCTTGGACAAGTAGACGTTTCAACAACACTAGCATCAAATTGATAGAATCCTCCTGATTCTCGCCCTTCCAATAGTACCACACCTGTAGCTTCATCACGTACAAGGCAAGTATGTGCATGGAACTCAAAGTAAACCCTATTGTCTTTAGCAAGCTTCGAAACAGAAAGCAAATTTTTAGTGACAGTTGGCATATGTAGCAAGTCATTGATCATAAGCACATGAGATGAAGTAGGTAACATTGAACTTCTAGATTTACTTATTTCTAAACTATGACCACTCCCAATAACAAGTTTACCTGGACCCGAGAAATTCGATCCATGCAGCACCTGGTGAGCATCATGAGTCACATGATGTGTGGCTCCTGAGTCTACAACCCAACCAACTGAAGGAGGTACCGAGGCTGAGTTTCTACATCATGTATAACAAGCACCAGGTGACTCAAGGGTGCTCACATGAGCAACAACAGATTCTTCACGATCCTCATTGTTGTTAGACATCCCCCAGTAAAGGATTGATTGAAACGATGCTAACATCGATCAGTGGAGTGTCTAACTTTGCCACAAATTTGACACTATAATCGAACACGACTTCTTCCACGAGCACCAGATCTGCCCCCATTCTAGGACTGACCACCATTCCAAGCACTTGCCCTTTCACCATGGAAAGGTTGTTGATTATTAACCTTATCACCAGGAGTCCTTCCAAAGTTATGAGTGTGCACTTGGGCAACATTTGCACTCATAGGCAACAGTAACTCGAATTGAATCCCTTGAGTTGCGTCTCAGCATCTATCAACACTGATTTGACCCTATCTAGCGTGAACGACTCACGACTAGCTGTAATCACAACCATGAATGGTTGATATTCCTTGGGCAATCCATTCAAAATCATGGCAACTTGTTCTAGATTAGAAACCGAACTTTCACAGGCAGCTAGGGCATCACATACCTCCTTAATTTGCGTAAGATAGTTACGCATGCTATCGTCTCCCTTCTTAATCGAGCGAAGCTTACAATGAAGGTTCATCGCACTTGTCATAGATTTATTGGCAAAGAACTTTTGCATTGTCTTTTACACATCTGCGGCGGTTTCAGCTCCGACGAATTGCGGAAATAGTTGAGATCCAATCATGGACAAGAGGCACAACGCCAGTGCACTATCTTAAGCAATGAAGATCTCATAATCTTCATTCGCCGTTTGTTGACCATCATCTCCGATAACCATCTCAGGTGGCGGCTTCGCAGCTCCAGTGAGTAACTTCTCCAGGCGACGACTCCGGACAGTAAAGAGGAAATTCATTTCTTCAAGCACAATGTTAACTTGTTTGTTGGTGAACATCTTGTCGGTTCTTAACGTCTCACTCAGATCAGCACTACTACTTGGCATCGTTGCTGAAGAAGATGAACCACGAACAACACAACAAAATTAGAGAATGGCTCCAGGAAAGCCAGTGAAAGATACAATGTTGAAAAATTCTAAACGCACAAAACTTTGAAGGAAGAATTTGATAACAATAAAAAATTGAGAGAATCAATCTGATTTCATTCAACAACCCAGGCCTGCTTATATAGCAGCCTTGCTTTACAATCTAAGGCTCAAGTTCCTTAACAGAAAGCCGTTGAACTAGCGCCAGGTGGATTAACTAATCCTAATGGCCAAAAAACTAACTATTAACCACCTTATTCTTTAACAAGTTTTAAATATACATAACAACAAATTGGTACATATTTTATTTAGGTTTAAATATATATTTGATATTTAAACTAGACACATTCTCTAAAATTAGTATATATTTTTTCTCTAAATTGGTACCTGAACTAAGCATCTTCTCCGAAATTGGTACATAAAGAACTTTTATTCCCAAGTTGATATTTGAACTAGACAACTGCTCTCAAATTACTAAATTTAACCCTCTATATTAAAAATTATATCAATTTACTCATTGTTCTTCTCGCAGAAATGTTATATTGGTTTTATGGTATAAGTTTAGCATTAACTTGTTTTTTTAGAATGTAGTTATTCAACTGTTGCTTTGATCCGATAGATCCGTTTGGTTTGACAGTTTCATAAAAATGATGAAATTGGTGAAATTTTTAAATATGAAGGTTTAGATTTATTAAATTGTTCTGAATTAGGATCAAACTAATATAATATATATTTTTCGGGGCTAAAATTGTTAATAAAAGTACAAAAATAGTAGATGAAATTAAAATTGATGTACCAATTTGAGAGTAAAAATTCTTTAAGTACCAACATGAGAAAAGTGCCTAATGCAAATACCAAAAGTATATTTAAACCATCTAGTTACATTATTTTCAATTTGTTAATACAAATGTAAATAAAAAATTGGAGGTGCATTCTTAGACACAAATGAAGGGCATTTTTTAGGTGTATTTGCGCATTTCATTCCAAAAGCAGTAAAAGAAAATCTGCTACCAATCAAACACACAGTTATGCTTGTACAAAGAATAAAAACAATAAACTATACAAAAATTATGTATTTTCTATTCCCCTATACCCCATTCATACGGTTAATGACGGGAAAATTTAGTGAATGATTATCTGAAAACAAAATAGTGAATGATTATTTATTAATTTTTAATGGATTTAATCTTTTGTCTCTTCAGATCTTTGTATCGTTTTTGCATAAAACAACAATAAGTTATTGGTAAAAGTAAATATATAATTGTAACAGAAAAATAATATAACATAAGAGGGGAGAACAAATAACATAGAAGAAAAATAAAGATTTAATTTATAGAATTTTTAAATATAAAACTTAAATTTATTAAATTTTTTCGAAATTAAAATTAAATAAAAAATATAAAATTTTGATGGCTAAAACTATTATTATACTAATTCTCGTCACCATTTTTTGAACAAAAATCATTTGCCCCTAATTATGTCACTTTTTATGCTCTGCACTAAAAAATACTAAAAAAATAAATTATAAACTCTAACTCCAAATTCTATGTCATAAACCTTAAAAAATATATCCTACCCTTAATTCCCTAAAGTCTAACCATAAACACTAATCTTAAACCCTAAACTTTAAACACACTTTTTTAAATGGAAACACAAAAAAGAGTATAGTTTGGGAGTTGGTGATTTTCATTCTCATCTTTTATCTATTTTAATGACCAATGATATATTCGTAAACATGGATGGCCTGGGGGCTGGAAGGGGCGGTCCTCTGAAAATTTAAAATTTATATATGATTTAGAAATTTAAAAAATCTTATATATGTTTTTTTATCACAAATATATTTTCATTTTCTAAAAAATATTTAAATTTACCCCTAAAATTTTATATGCTCCCTGTGTTCATCTATATTTTTAAACATTTTAATGGAGTGATTAACTTATAAGAAAAAAAAAATCTGTTTATAAGTAAAGTAATTGAGTTATTTTTTGTTGTTGCCCTTCTAATTTTTAAGGCTTTGCCTTGATTAATTTAGACTCGAATTCAAGACCTATTTAAGTGAAACTAAATTACTTATCACTTGAACAACCCCTATCGGTAAAGTAATTGAGTTACTTTGGATGTATTTTAACCTTATGTTTGATATTTATATTTTTATTGTTGAAGATATTGACATCACTTTCAAAACCAATGAAATGCCTCCATGTTAGATTGTAGAAGGAAAGGGTAAGATGAGAGAATCTGAGCCTCTGAAAAACACCCACCTACGTGGCTTTTCTCACACCACACCATATACAATTACAAAACTACCCCCAAACTATCTGAAAATTTTGATCATAATACACCACGTTAAAATGAACATGCAGAAAGGGCATAGCGGTCATTGTGAACTATTCTCTTCTTCTCCAGTGCCCGCCCAACATTCTCCTCCACGAAGAATCAGACAGTTTGATCAGTTGAAACCAAACACTACAACTGAAAAAAAAAAAAAAAAACCTTAGAAAAAAAAACAAAAAGCATGCAACTCTTCTCCCCTTCATCTTCTTCAGCAAAACCCAGCTTTCCTCTCTTTTCCCATTCTCAAAATCCCAAAAAGCCTTCGTTTAAATCGCTTCCTCCCTTCAAAACTCGCCTTTTTCTCTCCCTCCCTCCATGCACCGCTACCAACTCCCCCTCTGTTCCGGTCCTGGACCAAGAAACCGACCGACAAGCCCCTCCGGAACCCGACAAAGACACCTTCAAGAAGGTCCTTGTTGTTCGGAGGCCAGTCATGGATGTCGCCGGTGAAGAAGAAGAAGATGATGACCGAAACGACGGCGTTTCGAAACCATCGGGTATAGATGCTGGTCTCGAGAAGTTCGCCAAGAAGATGCCTATATTCGAACCCGAAAGAGGTGATTTCTCCGGTGGTGGTGCTCAAGGGAAGCCGCTTCCGGTGAACTTGGACTTGGCATTGTATAAAGCCAGGGTTTTGGCCAGGAAGTTTCGGTATGATGAAGCTGAAAAGATATTGGAGAAGGTAAAGGGTAGTAAAATGTTTGATTCATTTGTTCTTCAGCTGAGCTCAATCGAGTAGATTAATTGAATTGCCTATATATTTACATGTATTTCTAATCTTGAACTTTAAGTTTGAGTATATAGACTGTGTAAAGAAGCTTATAAATTGAGCTGAGTTCGAATAGTTCGAAAGCTGAGTTTAGATTAGTATTGGATGGAGCTTGAACTCGAACTTTTCATTGCTGGAGCTTGACTGGGTTCGATTACAATCTAATGGCTACTTGGTTCTAGTGAATTTCATAGTGTTACATTGAGCTTTTGAGTTGCTTATTGGGGGTTTTTTGTATTTTTGTTGGTAGTGCATATACTATTGGCCAGAAGATGGGAGATCGTATGTAGCATTGGGGAAGATATTGAGCAAGCAATCGAAAAAGGCCGAAGCGAGAGCTGTATACGAGAGAGGAAGCCAAGCCACACAAGGAGAAAATCCCTACATTTGGCAGGTTTTGCATTCTTTTCCTTTGATAATACCATCATTGATCTTTTGCTTTATTTGATTATAGAGTAATAATAATATTTCTTGCCTGCAATGAATGTGCACAAGCTAAAGAATGGAACCATCTTTTGAAAATTACAAAGAAATCTCGGATTTTACGGTCTAATGAACAAGTTCCTTGATGCTTGTGCTTTTCAAGTTGAAGTTCATGTTACAGACTGTGAAACGAAACCTTTAGCATTATGATGGTCATTGCCATTGATACATTATTGGATTTTCTTTTGCAAATGTGCTCTTTTATCCATTTGAGAATTGTGAAATGGTTCTTGGGGGCTGAGGACTCGTAATTTCAAATAGTCCGGTTTGTTTGGATTCGTCGTATGTAAGCTTTTACAATTAAGACCGACCTTTGCAGATTTTAGTGTTAATGTGTGTATGTTTCTATGCTACTGGAAGCAAAGCTGGGATTGATGAATCAATATAAAGAACCGCTGTTTCATTTTCTGTTGTTATGCTTCTTGTATAGAACTGACAACATTTTTATTCTCTTTCGAACAGTGCTGGGCTGTGTTGGAGAATAAGATGGGAAATATAAGAAGGGCAAGAGAGCTTTTTGATGCGGCCACTGTTGCCGACAAAAGACACATAGCTGCCTGGCATGGATGGGCAGTTCTAGAGCTAAAACAGGGGAATGTCAAGAAGGCAAGGCATCTGCTTGCTAAAGGTCTCAAATTTTGTGGTGGGAATGAGTATGTCTATCAAACTCTTGCATTGCTGGAAGCTAAAGCTAATAGGTACGAGCAGGCTCGGTACTTGTTCAGGCAGGCCACCAAGTGCAACCCGAAAAGCTGTGCCAGTTGGCTTGTAAGTCTTTTAGCACGGCATACGTTTACTTATTTCGAAAGTAAATATGCTCTAGTTAAGTCTTTTTCTTATTGTTATATTCATTGAATATAGGCATGGGCACAATTGGAGGTGCAACAGGAAAACAATCGTGCCGCTAGGCTATTATTTGAGGTAATCCTTCGTAACTAACAAGAGATTCGTCAGGCGTCGCTATAAGATTTGAGCATAATTTTCACTATGAAAGACAAATCGCAACTGATTGAACTTTTTATTGCCATGGCTGATATGTGTTTTTAATCTGCAGAAAGCAGTCCAAGCGAGCCCCAAGAACAGGTTTGCATGGCATGTTTGGGGAGTTTTTGAAGCTAATATAGGCAATGTTGACTTGGGAAGAAAACTTTTGAAGATAGGCCATGCACTCAATCCACGAGATCCCGTTTTACTTCAGTCTCTTGCTTTGTTGGAATATAAACACTCAACGGCAAATCTATCTCGCGTTTTGTTTAGGAGAGCCTCTGAGCTGGACCCGAGGCACCAACCAGTGTGGATTGTAAGAAATCCTTTAAGCTCTCCGAATGCTAGTTTTCTGCTTGTGTGGACATATTGCTTATAGACTATTGTAAGAAACCTGATTCTTTGCTGATATTTTGAGCTTGCCAGGCATGGGGCTGGATGGAATGGAAGGAAGGGAATATATCGACAGCAAGGGAGTTGTACCAAAGAGCACTTTCGATTGACACAACGACCGAAAGTGCTGCTCGGTGCTTACAGGTAATCGTTAATACCTAACATGATATATGGCATACTAATATAGTACAAGATAATCTTCTGCATGCTTGATGCATATATTTAAAGCTAATCACCAATTGTTGTAGGCATGGGGTGTTTTGGAACAAAGAGCCGGCAACTTATCAGCGGCTAGAAGGTTATTTAGATCGTCCCTCAATATAAATTCGCAGAGTTATGTGACATGGATGACATGGGCAGCATTGGAGGAGGACCAAGGAAATTCTGTGCGAGCTGAAGAAATCCGTAACCTCTATTTCCAGCAGGTCAGTGTTTGGAGAAAATGAACTTATGCTTGTTTTCTAAATTCGAGTTCCGTAGAATCCGGATGCTGTCGAGAACTTGTAAATGATTTTCGTTTCTTTGGACTACTCGTGACAGCGTACTGAAGTCGTGGACGATGCTTCATGGGTAATGGGAATTTTAGATGTCATTGATCCAGCACTTGACAGCATAAAGAGACTCCTGAACTTGGATCAAGACCTCATCAACAAAGCAAAGGAGCCTTTGAAAGATGCAGAAGC
Source organism: Hibiscus tridactylites (assembly GCA_958450335.1). Classification (NCBI taxonomy): domain Eukaryota; kingdom Viridiplantae; phylum Streptophyta; class Magnoliopsida; order Malvales; family Malvaceae; genus Hibiscus; species Hibiscus tridactylites. The sequence continues at coordinate 80,478,428 of OY288283.1, read as the reverse complement.
TAATGAAAACGGCGATGATATCGGAAACGGAAGCGGATTCAATTTGGATGCTTTCATCAAAGATGCTTTATCGTTAGATCCGTCTAAGCTAGACGTTTCGATGGAGAACTCCGGAAATTTGTCTCCTAAGAGAGTAAAATCTCCAAGAATGTGGAAATCACAGGGAAGAAACGCCATGACTTTGCCTCGACTGAGCATATAAAAGGTACAGCCGCGACTGCGGAAGCATACACGAATATTTATTGTTACCTAAGGTGCAACAATGGATGCTTCTTGGACACTATATGAAACTGGTATGTCTCCTTCACAAGGTTACAATTCAAGACGTATACAAATTGTAGAGTATTTTGAGACTGAAAATGTCAGATTTGTATGTATATACATTAGCTTTTGAATCAAATAGCAGCAATGTAATGATCTATTAAAATCAAAGAACAGAGAGTTAAGATTTACATCATATCATACCAATGACCCTATCAAGTTTTTCAAGTTAGTCTCTTGATCTTCGAAGCTCGACTTACGAGAAATGGGATCGAGCTCGATGAACTTAAAGCCTGAGCCTCCTTTTATCTTGTTTCGATTCGAGCCATCAATTACATTCGAGTTGAGTATACTAATCTGCATTTCTGGTCAAGCTCACACCCTCCTGAGGTGGGTGGATGAAAACGTGAAGCATGCATAATTTCAGCCTCCCAGTCCCATTGAAGCGTTCTTCTAATGTGTACTTGTGCCCCAAGTCTCTCTCCTTCAACAACTCTTTAAAAATATCAAAAATAATTGAGTTAGTAATCCTATAATTTTTTTGTTGGTGAATATAATCCCTGAATTTCAGATTTATTGAAAGTCTAATCTTAGTGTATTGCAAGTTGAATAGAAAACCTTCTGTACTTTTTCAGTGCCATTATTTGCGTTACTAAACTAAAAATTAGGTTTATGATTTAGAGTTAAAATTATTATTTAAAGTTAATGTTTAGGGAATTAGAATTATAGTATATTTTTAGGGTTTAAAATTTAAAATTTAGAATAATGCTTAAAATTTATTTTTTAGTATTAGGACATAAAAAAACACTGAAATAGACCAAAAATTTTGTCCAGCAAGTTGTAGTACTAAGAAGCGGATTTGAATAATTTTTTGATTTCAAATCTTCTACATTTTTAGAATGTCTTTTTATTACTATACTTTATTTGTATTAACGTTCTAGTTTAATTGTTAAAAAACGTCGCACGAACCAACTTGTCTCAGTGGTTAAGAGAACGGGTGTTGTTCTTAGAGCTTACGGGTTTGAGCACTAGCAACTGCAGCAGGGTAATTGAGCGTTCATTGTCAAATGATTGAGAATATATTTAGAACAGATAATACTTGTAATCACTTTAGCTTTCATCAAAAAAATTGTTGAAAAACGTCAACTTCTAAAATTTATTAATTATTTATTTCGTTTTTACTAAAACAAAAACGAACAAGCCTTTAACTTTTTTAGGCAACAATTTTGTTTCCTTCATTATTTGTGTAGATTTAAAAACATTAGATACTTATTGGACCTAACTAAAAGGTTAGACCCTTACTTAAGTATATTAAAAGATAATAAATCTTAAGCAAGCGTTGATAGTCTGTTGGTCAGAACTGCTCACTGCTCCATTCTTCTTTTCCTCCCCTAGAGTCTCTCCCTCCCTTTTTAGGGTAGATCCTTATTAATCGTTTCAAAATATTAGGCTCTTAAATAAACAATTGTTAAAAGGTTATAGAGTGGAGCAAGTACATTTGGCTGGTTGATCAAAATGCTCATCTTTGTTCCCTCATATTTCTTAAGGTTATGAGTTCTAGACCTACCAGGAACATCCCTTCCCCTATAGTCCTCTTTACCTTTTTCTCTAGGTAAGATTATGATTAGAATTAAGATTTGTAAGAAAAGAATATAGAGTAAACTACATAAATAGTCTTTAAACTTTTAAGTCATTTTTATTTTGGTCACCAAAAACTTAAAATTTACGATATAGTCATTAAACTTTACTTTCACTAAAAAACACTTATGGTAACCTTCACTAAAAATACTAATGTGGCATGTTAAATTTATCTTCTTCCCTAAAAGAACCATAAGTTTTACAAATTTAAAAATGACATCCCTCGTTTTTCCTTTCGCAATTTTCTTCACAAAAGAATACAATTTCTAGCAGGATTAATATATACACGTGTATAAATACACCACTTTGTAATGAATGCTTATTATTATTGTTATTATTGTTATTATTTACGGATAAAAATAACTTTAATATTTTTAATATAAAAAATAACTTGAATAAATAAATAAAATCTAGTTGGTATATTTCAATTTGTATAACTGAACTGGTATAATAATTAATGATTTTAACGCTGACAATTATTTTAATATAATATTAAAATAATAATAAGAATCTATATAGTTCTTATCGATAATTAATAGCCGAACCTAAAAGAAATGGTTGAAATTTATTTAAATGAGGATTTATAGTCCAACTAGAAATCCTTGTCTGTGTCTGGCTTAAGCTTTATATATAACTTTGAAATCCTCCTCACAGTTTCTGCTTTCAATTGTGTTTTCTTCTCTCCTTAGTTATTGTTTAGGCTTTCAACATAGGACTAATTTTCATTTGCTTCAATAAACCCAGCAACATTTACTTTTCTCTTTGCTTTAAATATAACTAATTTTCATTTTACGATTTATGTACATTAATCTAGCCTATCACTGTTTATACTAACCTTAATTTTGTTTTAAAATATAATTAATTGTATGTCGTTTTTTTTATTATTTTTATATTTATTTAAAATTTATTGAAAAATTAAAGGGGGTGTAGTTTTAGTGATGTGCATCAATTGTGTCCATTGTTCTAGATTTTTTTTCTATATTATATCCCTTTCCCTTTCATCTTATGCATTTTAACCTTCAAACCAGGATCTGGTTAATGGTTATGCTTATTTCTCTTGTGGTTAATCGTTCTTGCGTTTAAGCAAGAGAGGGGTTTGAGTTTGAGTCTTATCAATTAACACGAGTATATTTTAAAATTTAGGGTTTTAAATTTAAAGTTAGAGATTTTTTAATGAATAAAGTTAGATATTTAGATTTTAGAATTTAAACAAATATGCTTTTTTATTTTTTTACCCCGATAATACATCAAATATTTTCGTTTAAAATAATATTAGATAGGAACAATTTTGCTCTTAAGTTAATTTATATATTTTATTTTAGGAAAATACTTTGACACACAAGCTTGAGTAAACTAAAGTTTACACAAACCTTTCAATTTTATTTTACGAGTTATATTTTGATACACATGCTGTGTAAAAAAAATTAAGCAACCCTTCATATTTAAGCTATAAAATCTAAAACCTAAATCCCTAGCCCTAACACCCTAAACTCTAAATTCTAACCATAAACCTTAAATTTTACATCTTACAACCTAAACCCATAAACCTTAAACTACAACTTAAATCTCTAAACCCTAAAATTAAAAAACTTGTATATCAAAATATTTTCCTTATTTTATTTATATTATTTTTATCACATTATGTTAAATTGTTAATATCAAAATATGTCATACTTTAACAAAATTTAAGATTTAATTCTTATGCTAAAACTTTTAAAGTGGAGTCTTTTTTATTTTATTTTTTTATATTTGAAATTTCTACTCTAGTTATTGGCATCGTTCGTATTTTCGTTGATGATTATTATATGGATTAATATCTTATACACTGGCGGTGGAAAGTTTTTATTTCCACAAGCGCCTCAATTATAGGGTTTAGGGTTAGTGTTTAGGGTTTAGAGTTTAGGGGTTTTAGTGTAAAGGTTTAGAATTTAGGGTTCATGTTTAGAATATAGGAATTAGGGTTAGAATTTAGGGTTTAGGGTTAGGGTTTAGTTTTAGGGTAATATGGGTGGGGATTTAGGTTTTAACCTATAAACCTTAAATTTTAACCCTAAACCCTAAATTCTATCAACAATCTCTAAATTCAAAACTACTACACTTATACCCCTAAATTTTAAACCCTAAACGAAATCCCTAACCCCTAAAACTAAGGCGCTTGTGTAAAAAAATTTCCACAAGCGCTTGTGTATAGAACAATTACCCTTATTATATGGATTAATATCCTATACACTGGCGGTGGAAACTTAAAGTTTCCACAAGCGCCTTACTTTTAGTGTTTAGGGAGTTAGTTTAGGGTATAGGGTTTAGGGGTTTAGGTTTACAATTTAGGGATAGTTGTTTCAATTTAAGGTTTAGGGTTATAATTTAGGGTTTATAGGTTAGGGTTTACTTTTTAGGGTAATATGGTGAGGATTTAGGTTTTAACCTATAAACCCTAAATTATAACCCTAAACCTTAAATTGAAACAACTATCCCTAAATTCTAACCCTCCACACCTAAACCCCTAAACCTTATACCCTAAACTAACTCACTATACCCTAAAATTAAGGCGCTTGTGGAAACTTTCAGTTTCCACCGCCTGTGTATAGAAAATTTATCCTTATTATATATGTTGTTTACGTTTAAACATAAACATAAGCTAAGAGCCGCCAACCTAAACACGTATTTCTTCCTGTTGTTGTTTGATTTTTTATACCCAAAATTCTAATCGAACAAGATGAGTACCTTGAACACTAAGATTTGCGCGGAATATTAGAGAACTAATGCAATATTGAGAATTGAGACCACTTCCTCAAATAATCGGCAAATGATGATTTAGTTCGACGAAGGGTCTGGTCGGAAGCCGCAGTATTTGAGTTCCCTTCCTGGCTGAGTGATGCACCTTATCTCTGTAAACGCAGCTGTTCTCGGCCACTACCTGCAGTTAATGGTTGATAGTTTACAGAGATGAGGTGCAACTCAAATGCAGCAGGATGTGGTTGCCGACCCGACTTTTCCTCGGACTAAATCCGTCATTTGCGCAAACTGTAAACACGGAGAAGTCATCTTCTTCCAGGTCTATCTTACTACATGCTTAAGTTTGTGTGTGTGGTGAAGTGAAATTAGCTTTGAGGGGTGTGGTTTGGTCTTCTGTCATTTTTTTCACAAGAAATTGGTTTTAATATAAATTTATGGTGTCAAAGGAAGCATATATTTGGAGTACGAGTCTAATTTAGTTGGTGGTGAAGTAAGCATACTTTCTCAGTTTGAGTTTACTTTAGTTGAGATTGAAATGAGTAGCTAATCATTATACTTGGTATCATGGTTATTTTGGCTAGGGTTCTATATGACTGTTATTTTATCTTGTTTTGCAATATCAGTGCATTGTGGAATAAATGATTCCTTTTATTTAGTTGAGAAAATATTTCTTGCTGATTTTATTGTCAGATTTGAATATCCTATTATTTTGGAGTGTCATAGCTATTAAATCTGGTAAATATCAACATTGATTTACTGGCATGTTATTATTGGTAACACGCAATTCATATTTCTAATTTGATCATTTATTGTTCTTCAAATAGTTTTTGTTTATGTCATGTAAATTTTATCCGAAGAGGCCTTCGGATTATAGCTTGCTAGCATTTGCTAAAAATTTAGAGCTATGACAATGGCTTTCACTATAGGAAACATATAGCTTTTATTAGACCTGACAAACTTGACTCGAGACTCGAAACTCGAACCAAATTATTCGAATTAAGACTCGATTTTGACCCGAACATGATGATCTGAAGTTGACCCGAAACTCGAAATAAACCGAACTAAATTTTTTTGTTGAACCGAAATGGACCCGAACCGAATAGACCCGAACCGAAAGCTGAACCGAATATCGACCCAATTTTAACCCAAAAATTAAGGTAAAATAAATGAATAATTTATTTTTAATATTATCTATTTTTAACAATATAACAAATAATAAAATAAAATATGTTTTATTATCTTTTTATACTATACCATGGAAGAGACCGTTGCTCTTGTCAAAGTTGTGGTATAATATTATTTTACGTTTAAATATTAATTAAATAAAACTTTTGTCCCTACTAATTTTTAAATTTAGAATTTTAATATACTATCTTCTCTCCCAATATTTAATCTTAAGCCATAAATCCTAAACAATAAACATTAACTCATAGATATTAATCTCATGAACCAATAACCTTAAATTAAACCATAAACCCTAAATGATTAATACTAAGCCATAAAAACCTAAATTGTTAACCTTTAAGCCATAGAAATTAATCTAAAATCAATAACCATAAACCATTAACACTAAAGTCTGAACCATAAATCGTAAACTGAAATTAGATACAATTTTTACAATCTTACCATAAAATGTAGCTAAAACTGGAATTAGAGACCATCTTGACAATTTAAAAGTAGAGAAAATTGAGAGCTTGGTAACCAATTTTATAATTTCACCATAAAATATAGCATACAATTGAAATTGTGGACTAAATTGACAATTTGGAAGTGGAGAAATTTGAGAGTACAATGACCAATTTCATAATTATACTATATAAATAAATATGGGTCAATTTTGGGTGAAAAACCCTTTTTAAAATATTATTGGGAAAAATGGCTGCCAAAAACTATTATTTGACAAAATGACCCCCAAACTTGCCAGGTCAGCAGACCTCGCGTTGTGTAGGACGCGAGGTACGACATCGCGTTCTGCACAACGCGATTTTAGTCGACGTGGCATTGCTGTCCGTGTTAACGGTTTTACAGTACCTCGCGTTCTGCAGAACGCGAGGTCTCCGAGAAATCGAAACGGCAGCTGGAATATATCGCACTGGCCTCGCGTTCTGTAGGACGCGAGGTCTGTGCAAATCTGGCCTGAACAACAAGGGAAAACAAGTGTGGGTAGGCCTGTTCGAGCCCAATTTCGAGCGTGTAAATTGTATTTTTTAGCGATCATCGAGTTTGGGGTTGTAGTACTGAAAATTGTCTATCGTATGATACCAACATGGTTAATTTCCGTCAATTATACAATGATTTAAAATGGCTTCGAAAACCCTATGCCATCATATTTTTTTTGATTGAAGTTGCATTTCAATTAATGTCGATTTTCGGTTTAGTAATCCCATTAAATTTATTAAAAACAAAAATTAAATAAATATTATAAAGTTTAATTATAATATGTAAACAAAATTATAATACGTAAACAAAATTATAATACGACATTATAAAATTCAAAAGTGTTTTACATAAATATTAAAAACATAAGTAGAAAACAGTAAAAAAAAAAAAAAGACTAAAAATTCCTATGTCCACCCGTTCCGCAGTAGGGTGGATGACGCTCACGATCTGGATACCTTCTGTTTCCATCGTATGGTGGTCCCTGGTCCCTATCATCCTGACCATCGTGCGCGATATGCGAATCTGTGCTGGGCCCAGGCGGGGAGTAAAACAAGCTACCCATCGGCGTACTCTCCACAATCGGAAACCCATGTTGAGGGTGCAGTTGTGGATAATCGATCAGCATAAGGTCAGTCGTGGGTGTATAGGGACGATAGGCATCAGTGGAGCCGTACTGGGGTGGAGGCGTTGTCTGTTGGAAAGTCGATGGACCGCTATGCAATGGTGGGGCAGAAGATGATGCCCTTGGAGTGTCATATCGTGGTCTCGAACCGCGCTGCGTCGACTGCCTCTTGCTCTGCCGCTGGCTCTAGGTCTGGCTCGCTCGCCGGCTCCCGCGTGGGCAGTTTTGGGGTTGCTGGGGAAGCCCTGCTTCGCGCTCGACCTGAGTAAGGATATGTGGCATCCCATTGTTCCTATACCACTGGTCATAATTGAAAGCGACCGAATGACCCCCTACCATAATTTGTTGGAGAAACTCTGGGCGTCTGTGAAATCGTTGAGCCCAAAGCGCTATCCAGCTAGCGTGGTGCTCGGCCCAGTCAACCTCCGTCTTCCCCTGACGCGTAAGATTGTGGAAGGAGTCCATATTTTGCGGAGGGGGTGGAACATTTTGGACGTACCCGAACTGTCGGAGTACCCTATCTGTAGAATGCCACATGCAAATTTCGTAGTTCAGCAACGGCACGATGGAAATCTAGAGGTCTCGCTCTTGCACAATATCTGGTGGAGTAATCTGGCGAATCTCCTCTGAATCGTAGGGCGTCCACACGAACTAAAAAGAATGAAAAAGTTTGTAACGGTTATATGAAATATTATTGGAAAAATAGTATGGAAAAAATCAAAATAATCGTTGAATTACCCCGTCCTCCGTCAAGGCATCGAATCTATATCTGTATTCTTTCTGGGACTCCGGCAGGCCGGTGTGGGATAGTGCGATGGTCCACCTTTAAATAATGAAAAACATCGTTAAATAAAATAATTTAATAAAAAAATATAGTAGATTATTTAGTACCTCTGTAGAAGCGGAAATAACATAGTGGTGGGCTGCCTAAGCTGTGGTGTCAAAGTAGGCATCCGAAACCAAACCCAAGCATGTAGGAATAAACAGCATCCTCCCATTGATGCTCTGGAGGCGTCAACGTTTCTGCAGAGATCTCTGATAAGAAACGCCAAGACAGCTGACCCCTAAGATTTTCGTCCAGACTCATCTAAATTTGTCAGATGACGAAGCCACATAACGTTCATCTTAATTAAAATTAATATCCCGCCAATAAAGCGCAAGATGTGGGCTCGCGCACACCGCTGTGAAAATATAAATTTAATAAAGGCATCCTAAATAAAAAAAAATTGTAAGTTCATCCTAAATATAGATTTAATATAGATTTAATAAATGCATCCAAAGAAATTAGTAACTTAATCCTAATTTGTAAATAAATATTTGTAATTTATCCTAAATATTTAATGTAGGCAACCTAAATATTTAATAAAGTCATCATAAATATTTAATAAAAGCATCCTAATTATGAAGTACTGATTTGTAATTGCATCCTAAATTTATTAAAAGGATCCTAAATATTTACTGAATTCATCCTAAAAAATTCATAAACCAGCCTAATGTGCAAATAAATAATTTTAATTTAATCATAAATATAATAAAAGCATACTAAATATATAATAATGACATCCTAATTTTTAAATAAAAAAATACCTGAAGTGCAAGTACATCCGCATCGGGGGAGGGGTTCCAAACTGGTCCTCCAAGTACGATAGAGAAATTTTCCCTCCGTCCCACACGTCCTTAGGGGGCAGCACGCCCATTTCTTCAGCAAATAGGGTTGGCCAATGTGCCATCGCTATACCAGTAATAACGCTGCCGTTTGTAGGCAACCCCAGAATGTAGGCAACATCCTCCAACGTGATTGTTGCCTCGCCAAATGGAAGATGAAACGTGTGCGTCTTGGGTCTCCACCGTTCTATCAGCGCGCTGATCAACGACGGTCTAACCTTCACCCCACTATACAGCGAGCTATGTGCCCAAAACCAGCCCGCTCAATCCAACGCATAACAGCATCAACGGGTGCGACGGTGATACGGTTAAGGTAACATTGTAAGTTACGTTCGTATCCCTGCAAAAAAATAGTTAGTAAAAATAAAAGAATATAATTTAATTAAAAAATTTAGAAAATAAAAGGAAAAAAATAATACATCTTCATTGTTTCGCCAAAATTCACTGTAGTGACTCGCTTGGTTGCGTAGCAAGGGCTCCATATGATCGAACGATATATAAAAGTTGCTGACAATTTTTTGTAAAATTGCTATAGAACTCGCGTTCTGTTCCAATTTATAGAAGACCTCACGTCTTTTGAGATGCCTTACTTTTTGAAAGTTAGGGGACTGCCTCCCAGGCACACGTCATTCCTGACTTGTTCATCATTTACCTGCTTATCGGTTATAGGTAATGGACAAGCAAAGTTACCTCTCGGAACTATTATTTGCCTTACACAACCAGATTCTCCGAGATTGCAAGGGTCAATAATTTTGCCTATATATGAAGAAGAACCATAAAACGAAAATATAAGTTTCAATTGGCAATCAATTCCTAGAAATTTCTAAGTATCAAAATTTCAAAAGTCGGCGTTACTACGCAAGTTTACTATGATGGGCAGATATTTGAGGGTACCGAACTCGGCGTCCTTTTTCACTGCGAAGATCTGGTAACGATAAAGCTTCCGAGGAGATTATCGTTCAAGAAGTTGGTCAAGGAACTGGAGGCAAAAGTCCCTCATTTCGATAATCATCGTTTGTCCGACGTGAAGTATCGGGTGCCAATATCTATAGACCCTTTACAGTACTCTATATGCCAAATTGCGGAAAATGTTGATGTGCAAATGATGATGGAAACCCACTTTGAGTATTCAATTGGAACGCCCCTCGAGCTGTATGCATCGTTCTCCGAGTCTAATCCAGTTGTCGAAATACCAAGCTGGGGCCGGGCGAATTTCGACTTCGATCCGAATGCCAACGTTGATAATGTAACCCCTTAGACCCGCCTATGCGTTTCACGGATCCTAAGAAGTCACATTAGGGTCACAAGAGCGACCCACAGAAAAATTTCAAATAAACATATGATTAAACCTTTAAAACCATAAAATAAATATCTGATTTAAAATACAATTTCAGAAAATCGTTCGAAATGATAAAACAATCATAATACCAGTTGCGGAAAATAGTTTCAGACTCATTTGTATAATACAAACACGACACACATGCCCCCTAGTTACACAGATACCATACTCCTTGACGAGCCGAAGAAACTCCCATACCGACGTTGATAGGTGCAACTTGTCTGATCTTTTATCCTGAAATGGTAAAAACAACATGAGCTTGGGAAAGCTCAGTAATACAGAACTACCAAAAGATGCTATAAGCTCATGCAGACATAAGGTAAGCATAACAATTTCATGATGATCCAAGAAGTGACAGTTCTCTTTTCCCTTTCCGTAATTTCAGGGTAACGTTGTTCTACTATTTCGAGGTTTCAACATACTCAAGAATAATGGTATTTGTTCTTTAATCAGACCTTGAGAATTAGACGGAAATTATATAGGCTGATAATATACGAGGTAGGAATCTGAGAGTTTGGCGTCTAGTGTGTTCCAATAAGTACAGATCAACATACATAAGTATAGATCAACATACATAAGTACAGATCAACATACATAAGTATAGATCAACATACATAAGTATAGATCAACATACATAAGTACAGATCAACATACATAAGTATAGATCAACATACATAAGTACCTAGCATTATATCATATGAGCACATAACAGATTAGATGCAAGTGTCCAATGTTTATACTGAAGTTTACAAGAAATACCCTCCAACCTTACACCAATATGCAGTCTCCCAGAACTGCATCCATAAGGACTTACCCTAGGCCCGATGGGCGTAGATGCCACCTAAGGGGGTGCCTTAGGTCCATAAGGACTTACCCTAGGCCCGATGGGCATAGGTGCCACTCAAGGGGAGACCTTGAGTCCATAAGGACTTACCCTAGGCCCGATGGGCGTAGGTGCCACCTAAGGGGGTGCCTTAGGTCCATAAGGACTTACCCTAGGCCCGATGGGCGTAGGTGCCACTCAAGGGAAGACCTTGAGTCCATAAGGATTTACCAGCTTGATCATGGCTGTACCGACAGAGACTTCATATCATAACCCAACAGTGTACCCCAGACAGAATTCAGTGTTCAGATTCCAGACATGGTTAATAGAATATATATAACAGATATTTTATTTATAACATCAGAAACGGAAGAATTCATACTTTTGACAGATAAATGGGCATACTATTGAGCAGAGCAGAGCAGACATTTCAGTATACATTATGCAAACAGATTGTTCCATCATATATCAAGCTAACATATCATACTATCAAGTAGGCAGAGAATGTCATGCAGTTCATTCAACAGAATATAGTACACACATGGAACACACTAGATGGGACAGATCATTTCTTAGAAATGCTTGGCATTTACGGAATGAGACATATTGAACTTGTGACGATTTGAACGGATTTCTGAAACGTGGCCCTTATTAGAAGGGGTTCATACTAACGGTTTAACCCAGATATTCAGGAGATGATATATCAAGATCTTTCAGAGCTTTGGCATATCCTGAGTGATTCAGCCATTTAGGCTTACAAGGGCATTATGGTCATTTTATCATACCCGAACATTTTGGTAATTTATAACAACAAGGCGTAACCGATGGCTCAAAACTTCTATTTGCCCATCAGGTATCCAAACAAGCGTTCAGAGATTTCTACGTCAAGATCTTTCACGATATCAGTTATATTCGGGGCTATTTTGATTACTTGGGCCAACGAGGGCTTCTTGGTCATTTAACTATCAGGGGTGATTTTCGTAATTTAGCCCATTAATGATGATATGACGATTCACAATATTTAATGTTTCCAGAAGTTTATTGAGCCTCCAAAATCATCCGAACTATCATACCTCAACCTTGCATTTCTAACCAACCCTTCTAATGTATCTGGCTGTATAGTATATCTGAACGGTTGCTTTCGTATTTCACCACCAGACTTGCCGCAGAGTAGTCGAACTCATTCTGTGCAGAAAACTTCCAACCTTATTTTAATATCAGGAGTGATTATCGTACATGAGTGTGATTCCTAACACTTAGGGGCACTTTAGCCCTTAAAGTCTTATTAAAATCTCAGAATTTCATCAAATGCATATCTGCATATTTAGCTCAAGAGGGCTTTTCATTCATTTTGGAAATTGGAATAAATCCACCATTTCTTTCTGAATTATCATTTGGTACCTTCATCATTCACGTATTCAAACGAAATTAAGTCGTCAAAACTCTCCGCCTCTTTATAGACGATTTATTCGTTACAGAACTTGAGGGTATAACGTTATTCTTATATAATTCACGCATTGCTATCATAGGGATCGACTTAGGATTTCAACAATATTTCCAGAGAATTCTCATTCATGTGTTATACAGAGTTTGAGGGATTATCCAAGTTTGTATCACACGAATTGCATATTAATGCCGAAGTCTTTTCATTAAAACATACATCTTGGGTGGTGTAAATTACATAATCAGGTCGAAATGCAGATTTTAGTTCATTTCTTTTATCAGAGGGGTAGTTTAGTCATACTTATGCTCCAAGGGCATTTTCGTAATTTCATATCCAACATCTCATACTTATTTTTCGTATCGAATTTAGCTTAAGCAGATTTCACAAAACACTTATCATAAGCATGCATGCTTTAACCAGGTATCAACATGTACATAAAGCATACAAGGGGTAGTAATGTATTACCTTAGTTCCGAGTTATACCGGTTGACTCCTGATACTACATTCGATCGCATTAGAATCCAGACTGGATGTCCCATGACATTTCGAATACCGAGATACTTGCATACCTTCAAAATACACAAATTAACATTTCAGTTCTTATCCATAGAGCTCTTAACAAAATTAAACATTTTCGGGTTCAAGGTCAGATTCGGAGGCCTTCGGGTCAGAATTTTGCAAAACGGGCTTCAAAATCGGACTCAGGACGTTGAAAAACATAAAATAGGGCTTTTCGGAAAAAGGTGACTTTTTGGTCAAAGTCAACGGTCAACGCTGACGTCAGCAAGTCAAGGTCAACAGGGAACAGGTCAATGCTGACATCATGCTGACGTCAGCGATCAACAGAAAGTCAACTGAGTCGACTCGGACTGACTCGGACGAGTTGACTCGGCTGACTCGGACGAGTTGACTCGGGTTGAAGGGTCGGGTCGGGTCGGACGGGTCGGGTCAGACGGGTTGGGTCGGACGGGTCAGGTCGGACGGGTCGGGTCAGACTCGGGCAGATGGGTCGACTGGGCTGACCGGTTCAACCGGTCCAGCCGATTCAGACCGGGTTAGACCGGTTTGGACCCGGTTTTTACCTTTCGATAATGCCTCGTCGGACGGTCGCCGGAATTGGTCGCCGGAGACACTTCTGGCACTGATTCTGCCGGAAAAAGAGAGTTCATTAACTCTATAATTCAACCCATACGAAATAAACACGAAAAAGGCCGGAATTCTTACCGATAAAGACCCAAAAGGTCAAAACTTCACCGGAAGAGACGAAGCTCCGACGAAGCCTTTATCGGAGTCGGATGAGCGATCGGACATATGGGTTTTGTTCATCTCCTCACCAGGAGCCAGGATCTGGCGGCCACTTCTCGAACGGACGTCGAGGATGGCTGGAATCTGCAGAAAACAAGACGCTTCAAACCCTAGGTTCGTCGAACCTTTATACGAGTCTTCGCCGGCGATTGGAGGCTCGGTAGCGCGCGTGACAGCCAGGAATGAGGTCGGGACATCGCGGCGCTTCCGGTGATGCTGGCGGTGGTGACCACGGACCAGCGGTGGGGGCAGATCGGGCGGCCGAACAATTTTTGGGGAAGATGGGTTAGGTGAGGGAATTTTCTGGGTTCTTTCATTCGAATACGCAACAACAAAAAATGGGGGGGTAGCTGGAGAGTCGGAGTAGTTATTATTTTTTTTCTGCAAATACTCAACATGATTAGTTTAAAACTAACCCGAGATAAAATTGATACCAAGGATAGTCTTAGCTCTGATGGCTAAGACATTCCTCCACTTTACCAGAGGGCACAGGTTCAAAACCCCACAACCATAATTCCTTCTTCTTCTTTTTTACCATTTTATTAGAGTGTTACAGATAGCCCGACCGCAGGTCTACGATGTGATTTTAGCCTACTCTGCCGAGACAACGAAGTTGGTGCATCGTCATCTGCTCCTCCAAGGCAGTCCTGCGTAGCTAGTATCGGGTTCGACCTGAACCAACCCCCAAACGATGAATTCGATGCACCAACAAATGCATCGTATAGTCTATACAATCCATACAATCCTTATAGTTTTGGGGGGGGGGGAGGGAACGTCGGCTCCTTACGTTACGCACGACCATGAAGCATCATATGGCCGGCACTCAATATATGTCCCTGACACCGACTACGGTCAACCATCTATGGGGAGACATTCTTCTTTTGGGGGTGAGGGAGCGTCGTCTTCTTACGCTATGCACGACCATGATTCCTCATATGGACGACACTCAACGTATGTCCCTAGCACGGAGTACGTTCAACCATCTATGGGAATACATTCTTCTTATGGTGATCTTGATTTTGGTCTTGGAAATGAGGTTCGTGAGCGATCTCGTGAGAGGTCTCCCGCTCATCGACCCCAATCCTCGCCTCGAAGGGTAGTGATCGACGAAGCTATACTATTCCAGCTCCCGGAGGATGCTTCTGACGAAGAACCGATTAGAGAACCCGGGCCAGACGGAGACGAGCTGGGGCCATTCTATCCCAAACCAGAAGACTTGATAGAGTTACCAGAAGACCCAGAAGACACTACCGTTCCACCACCAGATTTGGACGAAGAACCGACTGCCACCAACTTTCCTGTAGACGCAAGACCAATTTCTATGTTCCAGCCACCATCCCACTTCACAACGGTTGATATGGATGCAATGGACGTCCCTGATTTTCCCCATGACGACACAATAGATGGCCGAGTCAACCGTTCTGATGGTGAACTAAGAATTGGTATGGCGTTCTCGAACAAGGAAATTGCGGTGGCGGTAGTTAAGCAGTACAACCTTCGTCATAATGTTGAGACGACGGTGAAGAAAACCCAAGCCAGATACTACAAAGCTCACTGCATCCAAAAGGATCAAGGCTGTAAATGGAAAATTCATATATCAGAGTTGAAGAGGGCATGCAACCGTTGGAAAATAACAAAACTTGAGGGCCCCCATACATGCACCGTTGCTAGCCTCAACCAGGATCACAAGAACCTAGATGCAAAGTACCTCGCGGACATCTTTTCCACACTGGTGAAAACAAATCTCACTGTGTCGGTCCCCACATGTCAGGCTGCAGCTCTAGCTGTCACTGGCTTCCGTCCAAGTTATTCGAAAGCATGGTATGCAAGGAAAAAGGCCAAAGAGGAAATGTATGGCCGATGGGAGGAATCTTACAAAGAGTTGCGCCCATGGCTTAATCTCTTGCAGAAACACATCCCCAGAATGGTTGTCAAACTTGATACGGTTCTGGCATACGAAAATGATCGTGTCGTCTGAGGTGTTTCTCAATTCCACCGGTTATTTTGGACTTTCCCCCAGTGCATCAACGCATTCAAGCACTGCAAACCGATGGTCCAAATCGACGGCACATGGTTGTACGGAAGATATACACAGATCCTACTTCTAGCTATAGCACAGGACGACAATCGCAAATGCGTTCCTGTTGCATTCGCAATCGTCCTGAAGAAGGATTTGGAGTCTTGGACGTTCTTCCTTAAGAACCTACGAAAATATATCCTTGATCATGTAATACGAAGAAGGGATGAAGGGGTGTGTGTTATTTCTGACAGAGGCACATCGCTGTTGTGGGCGATTGAAAATTTAGGTGACTATTGGAAGCCTCCATACATTCACCACCGTTTTTGCTTGAGGCACATAGCCGCAAACTACCTGTTGAAATACAAGAATCGTGATGAACGTCAAATGGTGCTCGATATGGGTACATCATTTATGTCATTTTCATTTACTATATTACTTGTTACTCGCTTCCATTTACGACCTTTTTTCATGTGTTTTTCGCCCATAACTATTCAACTGTCTTCCCGTAGGCAACTCGCACTACAAACAAGAGGTGGCTGACCTGCTCGAGAAACTGAGAGCGAGAAACAAAAATGACGCAGAATACCTTGAAAAAATCCCAAAGGAAAAATGGTTTCGATCGTATGACGAGGGTAAACGTTATGGTCACATGACAACGAACTTGGCTGAGGCAGTGAACTCATCACTGAAGGGAGTTCGGCAGTTGCCTATCACTTCCATTGTCAAAGCGACCTATTATCGTTTAGCTATCCTTTTTGCAACCTTGGGCAGACAAGCAACTGAGTACATGGTAGGTGGACACAAAGTCCATCCAGATTTCCGCACAAGACTGCATATTCAATTGGGCCAATCAAGACAGATGCAAGCAACTCTCTTCTCACGAGAAGGACACTTGTTTCGTGCTGCGGAATTTTCCAGGCGGTTGGAAGGCATTCAACACAACGCTTACGTTGTAGATCTGAGGGAAAAAAACCTGCGAGTGCGAAATTTTCCAAACTTTCAAATACCTGTGCGCACACGCCATTGCTGTTTGCACTAACCAACGAATAGAATACATGCATATGGTTGATCCAGTATACTTGCTCAAAACGGTTCTTAAGGTTTACGAAAAAGAGTTTCCTCTAATCGGAAATGAGGTTGATCTGAATGTTGTGGACACTGAACCGATCATACGCCCAGATCCAACACTACTACGAGCCAAAGGACGTTCATCTTCTACAAGAATATACTGTGTCGAGGATTTGGTCAAACATCGAGAGAAAACCGGACAAAAGAAGCATTGTTCTATATGTCGAAATCCTGGGCACACAGCTCCTAAGTGTCCTAATCGCTCAGCCCCTCGTATTAATTAATTATTTTTAATTTGTATATGTGAGTTCGCACATGACAATCTAATCAATAAAGTCAGTCCACTTCGATTTATACAATCCCTCATCTTATATTTTCAATCATTCAAAAAATATGTTATGATAGTGTTTTCGAATCAACTTTAAATCAGCATACAATGGACGAAAATTGACCGGGTCAATGTCATACGATAGAGAATTTCCAGTACTACAACCCCAAATTCGATGTTACCTAAAAATTTAAATTTTCTACGTATGAAATTCTGCTCGAACATGCCTATCGACATTTGTTGAAATGCAACTTCATTCAAAAAAGGATGATAGCATAGGGTTTTCGAAGCCATTTTAAACCATTGTAGAATGGACGGAAATTAACCATGTTGGTATCATACGATACACAATTTCCAGTACTACGACCCCAAACTCGATGATCGCTAAAAATATACGATTTACACGCTCGAAATTGGGCTCGAACAGGCCTACCCACACTTGTTTTCGCTTGTGGTTTAGGGTAGAATTGCACAGACCTCGCGTCCTACAGAACGCAAGGTCTGTGCGATATATTCCAGCCGTCGTTTCAATTTCTTGGGGACCTCGCATTCTACAGAACGCTAGGTACTGTAAAACCGCTAACACGGACAGCAATGCCACGTCGACTAAAATCGCGTTGTGTAGAACGCGATGTCGTACCTCGCGTCCTTCACAATGCGAGGTTTGCCGACCTGGCAAGTTTGGGGTCATTTTGCCAAATAATAGTTTTTGGGAGCCATTTTTCCCAATAATAATTTAAAAGGGGTTTTTCACCCAAAATTGCCTCAATTTTGGCTAAAAATTAAATCTTAGAAATTAAAATAAACAAAAATATCATTATATTAAATTAATAGACTAAATTACAAAGATTAGTTAATTTTGACTAAAAGTAAATTTTTAGAGACTAAATATCACTACGGGTGGGGATTTCTATATCCGAAGTCTAAACCGTGGGGATACTTGTGACTAAATTAAATTAAACTAAAATTTAAAGATGAATATTAGTACTAAAATGTAACATTTTAAATGCAACGTGACCTAAAAAGTAATTAATCTCTAGCTTAAATAATTGGTGGCTTATTTCCCTCCAAAATTTTGTCTTTTCCCTCTCTATTTTTACCAATTGTCTTTTCCTTTTTTTCAATCTAGCTTAAAAAATTGGTGGCTTATTTCCCTCCAAAATTTTGTCTTTTCCCTCTCTATTTTTACCAATTGTTTTTCTATTTTTCTTTTTATTAATTTAATTGAGTTTCAATTTAGATTAATTTAATTAAAATTTCACATTTAATTTTAGAATTATTTTAATTATGTCCATGATTTATGCTTTTAAATTTTAATTAGCTCAATTAGATCCTAAGTTTAATAAATTAATTCATTTCAAACATTATTATTATTATTATTATTATTATTATTATTACATATAATAAACATTGATTTAATATAATTATACAGAAAATTTTGATATGGATACATGAATCTTTGATTTAAATATTTAATCAAATTTAAATACATAGATTAACAAGTTGAATTAGAATTAATCTCATAGATCAATAACTCTAAACTAAACCATAAATACTAAACCTTAAACCCTAAAAACAACTCAAACCAAATTGACCCGAACGACCCGATTTTGACCTGAACCGAAAGCGACCGATCTGATATTGACCCGACCCGAAAACAACCGATCCGATTTTGACCCGATCCAATACCCGAACCGAATTTGACTCATCACATACCCGAATTAAACTTGAACCCGACTCGAATTTAAATCGATTCTAGATAGACCCAAACCGAACGACCCAATTGCCACCTCTAACTTCTATACGGTAAAATGTGATAATAAGATGCTAGAAGGTTATGTATCTATGTTGAAATCTTTAATTAGCTGAAAAATTTGAGTAAGCGTGTGTTACTTGTTTATCTTACCTGCACATTATTCAACTATCATGAGTAGTACATTATAAAAGTTATTTTTTGGGTTGTCAATAGGATGGTGCAAATAATTACTTGAGGTTTGACTTTATTTTAGTGGGAGTATTACATTGAAGGGGTCGTTGCAGGCTTTGATATGCTTGTTGTGGACCACTTCTTAAAATAATCAGCCACTTCTTATGAACGCCGCTACCTGTAGTAGTAATGCAATTAGTGGTGGATAACTGCTCCGTTTACAGAGATGAAGTGCATCACTCAGCCAGAAAAGGAACTCAAATACAGCAGGATGTGGCTGCCTACCTGACTAAATTCGTCATTTGTGCAAACTGTAAACATGGAGAAGCCATCTTCTTCCAGGTCTATCTAATTACATGCTTAAATTTCTATTATTATTGCCTCATTAGCATTTGTTCGCTTTTGGGAAGAGAAGTTGGTATATTTATCAACTAAATATGAGAGTTTAAGTAAGGTGTGTGTGCATTACGAGTAATGTGGTGAGTTTTTATATCCAAACATATTATTTTTTTATTTTTTAATATAAGGATTACATCTTATCATTCAAGGGATTGGCCATAAATATTTTTGAACTTATGTCACTAATTTATATAATATAGATCTTGTTAAATTTATGTATTTATACTCTGTTTGTATCTATTTCTTAATCATTAAATTTAGGCTTAAGGGTTCAATAAGCCCCTAAATTTTTTAAAAGAATCAATTAAGCCCTTAAACTTTTTTTGCATTCAATTAAGCCTTCAAAGTCAAGAAAAAAAAATCAATGTAGCCCTTTAACCGTTAAATTTAACGATTTTTTTAAAATTTCTTTTGATAAATGTCATAATAGAATAATACCATTTTTTACTTTTAGGAATTGATAAATTTATTTTTTAAAATATCTAAAAACAGAAAAATTCTTATTTATTTTTTTCAAAAATTCTGGAAAATTATTAAAAATATTTTTTTAATTTTGAAATTTATTTAAAATATAAAATAAAAAAATTATTATACAATTATAAAAAATAATTTGAAAAAAATATAAAACAATCAAAGTTAATTTGATTTTTAAAATTATATTTTAAAAAATATTTTTTCAAAATATTTTTTATAATTTTATAATAATAATAATATTTTAAATTTTAAATTTTAAATTTTAAAATTTTTTATTTGAAAAAATATTTTTAAATATAGTACAAAATTAAAAATATATTTTTAATATTATTTTTAAAAAGTTTTAGAATTTTTCTGTTTTTAAAAATTAAAATTTAAAAATTCCTAGAAACGACAAGTGACATTATCAGGTTGCGACATGTGTCAAAAAAGAATTTTTAAAAAACCCGTTAAAGTTAACGGTCAACATTAGTCAAAGGGCCAAATTGATTCTTTTTCTTAGGTTTAAAGGCTTAA
Organism: Hibiscus tridactylites; assembly: GCA_958450335.1. Lineage (NCBI taxonomy): Eukaryota > Viridiplantae > Streptophyta > Magnoliopsida > Malvales > Malvaceae > Hibiscus > Hibiscus tridactylites. Next base: position 80,457,703 of record OY288283.1, on the reverse strand, counting down.
TGAGTGCAAAAAAAAAATTAAGGTCTTCATTGATTTTTTTTAAAAAAATTAAGAGCTTATTGAACCCTTAAATTTTAAATTTATTATTTTACAAATTATATTTTGATATACAAAATTTTAAAAAATTTACACAATTTTCTTTAAAATTACACAACCCGGCTTCATTGATTATCATAAATATGCTGGCTTCGTTTCTCCTCTACATGTTGAGTTGTGGAGTCTCGTTCTTGGCCTGAATGTACCCTGGGCGAATGCAGTTGAGAGTTTGACTCTTAGAATTCACTTGGGTTATCATAAACATGATTTTTTTGTTGCTTTTTCTGTTTCTTATGGTTTTGTCCTAATAAATTCGAACCGATCCGCGTCGTAAACTTAATTTTAATTGGTAAGTTTATCAGCGGAGATTTTTTACATACGCAAAGTCTAAAACTCGAGACATACTTAAGCAATATTAAACTACTTACCACTTGGACTAATCTCATTGATAATAATTGTATGGCTTTAAATCTTCTAGATTTTTAGAATATATTTTTATTACTATATTTTATTTATATTTACGTTCTAGTTTAATTGTTAAAAAATATCTTCTAAATTTTATTAATGGTTTATTTTTGTTGTAAACAAAAACGAACAAGTCTTTAACGGACAAGGGGAATCCGACTGTTTAATTAAAACAAAGAATTGCGATGGTCTCTGCGGATGCTCACGCAATGTGATTTCTGCCCAGTGCTCTGAATGTCAAAGTGAAGAAATTCAACCAAGCGCGGGTAAACGGCGGGAGTAACTATGACTCTCTTAAGGTAGCCAAATGCCTCGTCGTCTAACGCGCATGAATGGATTAACAAGATTCCCACTGTTCCTGTCTACTATCCAGTGAAACCTCAGCCAGGGGAACGGGCTTGGCAGAATCAGCGGGGAAAGAAGACCCTGTTGAGATTGACTCTAGTCCGACTTTGTAAAATGACTTGAGAGGTGTAGGATAACTGGGAGCTCTCGGGCGAAATTGAAATATCACTACTTTTAACGTTATTCTACTTATTTCGTGAACCGGAAGCGGGGCACAGTCCCTCTTTTGGACCCAAGGCTGGCTTCATTCGGTCGGTCGATTCGAGCGGAAGACATTGTCAGGTGGAGAGTTTGGCTGGGGCGGCACACCTGTTAAAAGATAACGCAGGTGTCCTAAGATGAGCTCAACGAGAACAGAAATCTCGTTTGGAACAAAAGGGTAAAAGCTCGTTTGATTCTGATTTCCAGTGTGAATACGAACCGTGAAAGTGTGGCCTATCGATCCTTTAGACCTTCGGAATTTGAAGTTAGAGGTGTCAGAAAAGTTACCACGGGGATAAATGGCTTGTGGCAGCCAAGCATTCATAGCGACATTGCTTTTTGATTCTTCGATGTCGGCTCTTCCTATCAATGTGAAGCAGAATTCACCAAGAGTTGAATTGTTCACCCACCAATAGAGAACGTGAGCTGGATTTAGACCGTCGTGAGACAGGCTAGTTTTATCCTACTGATGGTCGTGTCGCAATAGTAATTTAAAACCTTTAGTCGACTCTCTAACTACTCCTGTTTCTTTGCAACCCCTTATTAGAGAAGAAGAGGATTCAGACAAAATTGTTGCGAGTGTTTATAAGCGAGCTTTAGATGATGTTAGATCGATGAGGTTTTTAAACGAATATCTTGAAGTAGATTATGAGATGATCCATTGCTCGAATAAATAGTTATCTTGGGAAGAAAGTGTAGATTTGGCTAATGATTCCTATAAAGCCAGTGTTCGTAAGGATGCTAAGGGTGAACACCAATTGTAACACCCGGGTTTGGGGCCCGGAGGATACTCGGGTTTGGACGTCGGGTTAAGCCGGTTAGGGTTAAGCAATTTTGGGGAAACAATTTAAAATAAACTAATTTTAAATTCTTTAAAGAAAAAAAAAGGATATTTTAGTAAAATGTAGTCAAATGGGTTTTGAAGATAGGTATTGAGTTGGAATAAAAATACATTATTTCAAAATTGTCACCACTCGTTCTTCCCCAAAGGTTTTTCACGTTAAACTCCCAAAATTATTGCCACAACCTATTTTTCATCAATCTTCACCATTTGGAAGTTCAAGGAGGTAAGCAACTTGATTTCTTAATCATCTTTTCATTTCAAACTGCTAGTAACACTTTCTTTTCAAAAGAATGGAGATTTTTCAAGTTTCTCTATTTTGGGTAAAAATGTGGTTTTTGAGGGGTTTAAGCTCTTTGGTGAAAACAGTGGTTTGGGTAAGTTTTAAAGGATGTTTTGAGTGTAAAATGGTGCTAAGATATTGGGTTTAACATAAAATCTCGAATTTATTGAATTCATAAAATCATAACTATTAGTCCGAGTATCATATATATATATATATATATATATATAGGGTTAGGATCAACTTACACTGTGTAAAACTCAATTACTTTTACACTATTTTTGGACCGTTGGATGATGGTAATTAATGGCCCAGATAATTTTCTTATCTTTTTTTCCCAAGTGATAATCTTCACATTTTTTACTGTTAATCTCATTCATACATTTCACTCATCCAATGGTCCTAGATTGGTGTAAAACTTAATGAGTTTTACACCATGTAACTTTGATCCCGTCCCATATATATATAACGTTAAAAATGAATTCATAAAATCATAACTTTTTGCTTGGATTAGTTTATTTTTGGGTTTATTTATGTTGTTTCATAATACCTTATATGAATTCTTGCTTTAAGGTCAAGAAAGATGTAGAGCTTACTTATTTTAAAAGAAAAAAAAAAAAACTTACTTTTAGGGTGTTAATTTAGATCTTAGAGTTTAGGTTATATAAATTTCAAATTTAAGGTTTTAGTTTAAAACTTTAGATTTTAAATTTAAAAAAATGATAATATTTCTTAACACGGTTTATATATTTGCAAATAATTGGATGGTGAAAATGAAACAAAACGTACTTCAAAGTTCAAAGGATTCCAACGAGAAGAACACTGCTCGCCACTTCATGCTTTTCTACCAAGACTTTGTGAAATCAAATAGATGGTTGGAATAATCAAAACTTAGTAAGTGTATTTATCATGCTTACATACATATATATATATAATTGATAATCCATTGCTGACATATACTGTTTAATTACAGTAGCTGAAATTTATCAACCTGGTATCAGATTGATTCACTATATATTCAAACCAATGTCTTTGATAGGTCTCTTCTTGTTGAACAACTCCTGCAAAGCGAGTGCAGCTCAACCGAGGAAGAACTACGACCCACCCATGAAAACAGCACCATGTCCGCTAGATTTCATGAACTTCTTCAACAAAAGAACCAAGATTGCAATGGTAAGTCCAACGGCCGCCAATGTAAACAAGCGGTCATCAGCAGGTCTTTGAATCCTCGTCTCCGGCCTTTGCAGCGTCTGATGACTTGCTTCCCTGGCAGGAATCTCTGACAGTGCTGCACTCACCCTCATTTCAGGGTTGCCAGGATTAGCATTGGCTGGAGCCAGAGGCTCTACTTCACCGGCCCTGCCATGTTCTGTTGGATTCAGTGGTCCATTCTCAGCACCCATATTAACAGAATCCTGCTGATTAGCCTGAACTTCTCCATCGCTGTTGGTAGGGTGTTCTTCCGAGTCCTGTGAAGGGCTGAGTTGAGGAACAGGGGGTGCCTTGCTCAACATATATTCATGAATCTGTACCACCAAAGATATTTTTAAGCAGAGAGCCAAAATCACCTAATTCAGTTGCAATTTATGCAAAACATACCTCATCAATAAGCTTTTGGCGCTCAGGAGTCCCGAATTTGGGTGGAGCTTCACGAGATTTGATGGCAAGGGCATGTCGTTCTTCCTTCTTATAATCTAGAGAACCAAAGGCAACATTTGGGCTGGTGGGCATGAAAGCAATCAGTGCCACTAAAGCAGTCCTCACTATCAACACCAACAACCAGATTAGCAAGGTTTTATCTAAATTTTGTTCGAGCGAGAAGAGAATGTATATTCATTGAATAATCAAAGTTGAAATTAGATTTTCATCATTCAATAAGCCTCTAGTATCCCATATAAATTGGAGGCAATGTGTAGTTTCTCAAATTTCACTAATTAAACTTTTCTAACAAGGTATCAGTTCCCAAATAATCACACAAAACCTTTTGGTTCCAATCCAAAATACAGAAAAAGAAGGAAAAATGAAGTACATGCCAGAATGAAGGGATAGGAAACGGTAATAATGTAAGCATATCGGTTTAAAATTTTGGAACAGTCAGAGAAATGGTTGCTTCTAGGCTAGGTCAGCCAATCACCTCAATCAACAAAGTAGGGAGGAGCTATAAAGGCAGACCACAGATCGATTAGAAGAATTAGAAGTCTGAAATGTATCTATTTTTGCTTTGATTTTTTTACTTACGAGTAAATGCAAATGAGATTCATATCAAGAAGAAATGATACTGGACAGCTCTAGTGGCATTGCCTAATGTAGTTGGATACACTTCCACAGTAATATTTCTGGTGAGGTTTGGTACTGGTGGTCGATGAACGGGACAATTAGAGTCGATTTTCAAGTGCTGAAGAGGCTTACTAAGAAGGTCATGGTTTGTTAAACTTGGTTTGTGAGGCAAATGAGAACTATGTCAATTCACTAGTTGCTAGTAAGATTTTTGTGAATACTTTAGAAGAGCTTCATCAAATAGCAGTGTAATCAAAATTACAACAAACAAATACTTTTTCATTACACTTGATATCCCGATCTCATTCTCATATACAATTTATATCAAGATTATGCGTTTGCATTCAAGAGATATGAATACTAACCACTCCAAGATGGCTGCCAATGCTCTGGGTGGTGATTCGATATACTCAAGCAAATTTTAGTTTGGGTTTCGAAACGCCCATTCGGCTGAAAATTAGACAGGCAAAGAAACTTGTTAACACATCAAATTACATAATTAACAACACAAAAATGATGCATACATGTTTGTATGTATTTATAAAGCGAGCGCTTACAGTCAGCAACATAAATGAAGGGGGCTTAAATGGGTATTCAGCGGGCAATTGGATCCTTCCATGATAAATCCCTCCTTCAAATTCAGAATCCCTGGGCCCCCTAATTGCAAATTGCCATTCAAATATATTCTCCTGAAATCCGATCCAAAGAAGAAGAAAAACTCAATTTATAATGAAAATCCACAATAATCTCATAAATCAACGAACAATTTGCCTCTTAATTGGAAAAAGAATCGAAACATTCTCAAAATCATAAAACAACTCCACGTTCCACCCATGATCTGAATCATCAAATCGAAACTCAAAAAAAAAAACCCTAAAGTTTTGAAATTTGAGGGGGGAGAGAGAGAGAAACAGACCTCGAGAGGGAGGCTCATGAAATCATCAGAAGGATTGGATTGCATCTCCTTAACCTCTTGTAATATCCTCTTCACCGCCGGATTCTTGAGGTTGTACTTGTCTTCAGCCATTGGATCAGGATCTGATCGAATAAAAAACCACCACAGGCACAGCCACCGCCGCCGCTACCGCCTCCGTTCCGATCAGCTGACTAATCTCGCTCGTATATAAAATAGTATATTTGGAGTGTTTAAAATGGGAGGGTTGATCTTAGACAAAAGAGATTATATATTTATTTGGTGGCGAGAAAAGAAAGAGGGAGAGAGGAGCTGAGCTGTTGACTCGACACGTCATGTGATGCGTGTTTCACGACGTGGCAGTATTTTATTAGATAGTAAGAATAGCATTTTCTGCCTATTGGTTTTAATTTAATGGATTTTGCTAATGACAGTAAGTATATAAATTCTTATAATTAATGCTTGTTTTACTTTGTAATTAATGCTTGCTTTGCTTTGTAATGAAATCTAGTAAAATGTAATTAATACATTCCTAAAAAATCATGTTTAATTAATTTTAAGTTGTTTAATGTAATTAATACTCACTTAAAACGGTTTATTGTTTAGGGTTTAGATATTATGGTTTAAAGCTTATGGTTTAGGGTTTAGGGTTTAGATATTAGGGATTGTGTTTAGAGTTTAGGGATTATGGATTAGAGATTAGGGATTGAGATTAGAGTTTAGTGTTTATGGTTTAGGGTTTAGGGTTTAGGGTTTAGGGTTTATGGTGCATGATTTAGGTTTTAGGGTTTGATGTTTAGTGTTATGGTTTGGGTTTAGGGTTTGAGGTTTAGAATTTGAGGTTTACAATTTAAAGTTTAAGTTTGAGGTTTTATTGTTTAATTAAATTAAAAAATTTAAATTAATGAAATTAATTTTTTAGGAATGTAATTAATAACATTCTACTTTATTTCTTTAAAAAGCAAAAAAAATAATTACAAGAATTTATTGTGTTCTTATTGACAACCCTTAGGGCTGTCAATAGCATAACCCTAATTTAATTTCAAAGGGAACGTTCTAATTCCAATATGAATTTAAGAAAATCGTATGTGTAATTCGATGACTTAAATTTAAGAAAATCTGAATCTTAAAAATATGTAGTCTAAAAATACTTGTAACATTCCAATATCAATATGCTCAGTCTGAGCTAGAATATGAATTTATACATTCATCAATAAACTCAATAATAATAGTGAAAGAATCTAAATTATTTATTTATAAATGACAATAATTAGAAAAAGTGAACATTATTGATAACATAATAATCAAAATATGTGTGTTTTTATGAAACAATGCTAATTTAAGGATTAACTGTTAAATAAGTGTTTAAATTTTGCTTTTTTTCAGTTAGGTGTCTAAATTATTTTTCGGGTCAAATTAGGACCTAAAATTTCATTTCGTGATTCATTTAAGGTTCGCCATTAAATTTTTATGTTAGAGGACATGTGTCACCTCTAGAAAAATATAAAATTATATTAAAAATAAAAAAATAAAAAATAAAAATGTATCATGAAAGTTTTAAACATTTTCGAAATAGTCCTCAAATCCCAAAACCCCTTAAATCCGACCACTCCCGCCGCCGGCAGCCGCGTTGCCGGCGAGAAAATGAAGCGCCCTCCCCTCGTCAAACAACCCACACGTCGTTCGTCGCAAATTGTTCAAAAGAACCATTCGAAAATTTCGTCGATTCGCACGGCGTCGGTTGATTTCCAGCAACGGGGTGGTGGGGGAAATGATCGTGATAGTCCGGCGACCGATTTGGTGGGCGGCGGCGTGACAATCGGCGATGAAATCGGCCCAAATTGAGATTTAGATTTTGGGGTTTAGGGATTTTGGAATTTGAGGGTTGTTTTGTGAAATTTGAAAAATTTAGAGATTTTTGAAAATTAATTAATTTTATTTATTTTTAATATAATTTTAGATTTTTCTGGAGGTGACATGTGTCTTTTAATAGAAAAAATTAACGGTGAACCTTAAATGGGTTACGAAATGAAACTTTAGGTCCTAATTTGGCCAAAAAATTAATTTGGACATCTAACTGGAAAAATAGACATAGTTTAGGCACATATTTGACGGTTAAGCCTTAATTTAAACATAAATTTAAGTAGACAAATTCACAATTTTACTGAGATGGAATAAACAAGTTAAGCGGAAAGATTTGGAAAATAAATGTTTCAAAGAATTCCCTTTTATTATAAATTTTGGGGTTAAGAATTTTGAAATTTGGGAGTTTTTTTCATGGGTTTTTTTCTCCATTGAATTTTCGCTAAACATAGAAAAAATCTTAACCGATACAAAAAATTATAATTTTTATTAATCTCATTAAAAGAGATTATTAATACCTTTAAATAAAATTTAATTGTCTGTCCCAAATGCTTTGAAAGTCATAACCCACAAAATATTTATTGACGAGAAACAAGACACCAATAATCTGATCGAAAGGGTTGAATCATAATCCACCCACTTTGTTGCCCCCACATAGTTTACAAGTAAACGTTACCCCCACTTGATTAGATTTAATGTGATAAGGCATCTAATAATTTATTTGGTGAGGCAATCGAAAATTTATTCGATAAGGTAACCCAAAAATTATTCAGTAAGACAATCGAAAATTTATTCAGTAACACATCCGAAAATTTAACCGTCTCAACCATTTCAAAACACAATTTATGCAACCATGTCACATTCACACTAACGATTTATGGTGTACATATCACTGAGAAGAACTTTCTCAAAAGCTGAATTTGTTTTAAATTTCAACCATGTTTCAATAGTAGTAGAATTTGCTTCTAAATTGTTAGAAATATAACTACAAAATCAAATTGTTAGCACGATTAAATGAAATAAAGCAAATTGAAAAAGATTGAACCATTCGTTGTGTCGTAGTATGACCACTACCTTAGGAGTAACTTTGTCCCGATTGGTGTAATTGCTACACTGGACAATGCCCCTTGAGGTTAACACAACGCCTTCAAAATTTATACACCCGAATTTTGAAGTTGGACAAAGTCGTATTGCCACTCTCTTCTCAATAGCATAAAACGCATGAGAATGTTTTTGAGATACACTAAAAGTGAATCTTAAGCATTCTATTTAAGTATGATTTAAATTACGTAACTTTCATATTAATATGCATTAAAATGGGTGATCAAACCATGTAATTGTGTTATTAAATATGTTGTAAATGAGTGATTTAAATCATGTAACTGTCATCTTAAATCTGCAGTAAATGAGTGAAAAACCTTCCAAATTTTCTCCACTAGCATTTCTAACAATATACACCTTAATGTTTTTTGAGTAATTATTCCACGCACTAGCGGTGAAAACTGAAAGGTTCTATAAATATGTTAGTTGTAGTTGTAGGGTTTAGAGATTCAATTTATGGTGGAGCGTTTAGAGCTTTAAGTATAAGGGTTTGATAAGAATTTAGATTTTAAGATTAGAATTTAGGGTTTATAGGTTAAAACCTAAATCCCTCGCCATATCACCCTAAAATTTAAACTCTAACCTCCAAACCTTAAATTCTAACTATAAACTTTAAATTCTAAACCTCTAAAACCTACACCCTAAGCTAAATCCGTTTGCATTGCTGGAATTACACAACTTTCAAAAACATAATACAATAACTTTCAGCTCGAGCTGTAAAATTGAATAACTCTCACGTAGTATATGTTTATACATATTAGGTTTATACCTACACCTTAAATTTTAACTACCAACCCAACATGTATAAACATATACTATCTTATAAGTTATAATCACTTGTATATTATTAAAAACGATAATGCAATAATTTTATATATAATTTGACCTCGAGCTGTAAAATTTAATTTGTACCTTGTTTTTATATTTAGGGTAAACTACATCCATAGTTATCTAACTATTATCATTTTTATATTTTTTCATCAAACTAATTTTTTGACAAAATCATCACTAACGTTATATTTTTTTATTTTGGTCATCGTCTATTAAATTTTAACGAAGATGATGATGTGGCATGGGATAATAACAATTTTTTGGTCAAACCTCAAATTTTTCATTCACTTTGATCCATGTCCCATGGGTAGGGCTGCTAATTTGCAATGTACTTTGAATCTTACACAAACGATTACATGAGCAAAGACTTGTTAAAATTATGAATGATAGGATAGTTGAGACAATGGCTAGAGAGAACAAACATGGTAGAACCCCAATGATATGCATACCTCAAAAGTTAATTTATCCCTTTCGAATTTCAACCAAACAAATATTATACAATTAAAGAGGACCAAAATTTACAATTTCATTTGTTGTTTTCATTTGAATTTCATTTAAGCTTTCTCTTTCTTTTATTCATCTCTTTTAGCATTTTCATCGCTTAACAATGCTATGACCCAAATCGATAAGTTGTGGCACTTTAGGGATCAAAATCAACCAATCTAACGGGTTTTATTTCCATGATTGTACGGTTAACAGTGACATTATGTGGAGATATTCACGAGCAATAAAGTTTTGGGGATTTTCTTCTTTTTCCCTTTTTAAAGTATTATCTCATTTTTGTGGAGGAAGAATATAAAAAATGGGAAAATTGAGGTTTGACCCAAAAAAATTGTTGAGTTATTTCAAATTAGGATTTACTTGATAGAAAGTATAAGTTTTAAGGACTAAAATTTTTACTATACCAAGCTACATCACCATCTCCATTAAAAATTAATGGAAACTTACGGTCATTGACCAAAAAAGGAAATATATGTAACGTTGTTATGGTTTTACCAAAAAATAGTTTGGTGACCAAAATAGAAAAATAATAATAGTTGAGAGACTACTGGTATAATTTACCCTATATTTGTTATGTTGTAAAAAATTTATATAAATTTATTGTCTCCCTACTGGCTACGCTAGTAGTGTTTGGTCATTTATGTGTATTGCATTTTCTAGTGAGAAAGTCGCATGCCTACCACAAGATTGTTCAGAAAAAAAAGTTTGGCGGCCTATCGATAAATAAATAATTTTTTAATGGTTTAAAGTTGATTACAAAGTAGTATATGTTTATATATATTAACCTTTTGATAATGCACATACATCTTATAGACAAAGCGTTTTAAACATGTGTCTCATAGGATGAACATCATTTATTTTTCCACGGGGACACTTGCTAGGTTCAAATAAATAAATTAAATTTTCATGCTCATGAGAGAAACTACATTTACATCACTAAGAACATATCGAATAATAATTTTTTTAAAAAATAAATTATTATCGTATGATATGAACTGACATAATTGAAAAAATATATATAAATAAAATTAAAATGGAAAGTAGTGTCTTAATCATCTTTAGACTATTAAAAAATAAATTCTTTTTAAATTTATCATGAAAATAAGGGTAAAGTTTACAAATGGTCACCAAACTTTAATAAAATATTCAATTTGATAATTAAACTTTCAATTACCTTAATATTACCATTAAATTTTATGTTTTGCTTCAATATTATCGCTCCCCGTTAAACACTGTTAATTCTCTAAAGATGTGTTGACTGACTGTCCACCACACTAAACATTTCTACGTCATTTTTAAATAAAATAACATATCATTTTAAAATATAATAAAAATAAAATACCGATATGGGTTGTCAGCAAAAATGGAACTCAACTTTCCAACTTTGCTTTCCCTCTCTTCCAAATCCTTTTCTTCAAAGCTCATTCTCTCAGTTTCTTCCTAGCTTTCTACTCTCCCTATTTTATCCTTCACCGGTGAGAAAGTTGGTGAAACTAGAAACGGACACAAAATTTTATGTTAGAGGGGTAAACCTAGTGGCGGAACGCTTAAGGGACGGGTGGGGGCGACGGCCCCCCCCCAAATTTTAAAATATTCGAATTTTACTCTTAAAATTTTTGAAAATTTTAATTTGCCCCCTTAAATTTTTAAAAATTCATATTAAGCTTCAAAAATTTAAATATTTTTAATTAAATTTCATCTCAAAATTTCAATTTTTTTGTTAAATCTTTCAAAAATATTAAGAATTTTAGATAAATCTTCAAAAATTTTGAAAATTTTCGTTTAAACCTCTAAATTTTTAAAAAAAATTAAGTTGCCCCCCTCAAACTTTTACTCCAAGCTCCGCCACTGGTAAACTTATAAAATTTTAAAAAGACGAACTTACAAAATTTTAAGGTGATAAAAATAAATTTTTAATAAAAAAATACATAAAATATTTTAAATCATATATGAATTTCAAATTTTTAAGGGGACAGACCTTCCTATGAGTCTATTCCTCGATCAAACCTATCTCGACCTCAAGTCTGCTCCACCCGAAACGCTAGAGCCGTCGTTCACTGAGCAAATATCACCAACCTTCAAAACAAGCGTCGTTATAATCTAATCAATCACAACTTTGCACTAACCGTCTAAGATACACAATCCCTCAACCAATAGGATACGAGAATATACATATACAAAATATGTCAATTAAAAATGAGCATCATCCATAAAAAAATCTGTCAAAATATTGAATATTGGTATATGTATGCTCAAAATTTTACTTATATTAAGTATTATGTGGATTTGTACAAAACATATACTATAGGTAGGGAATATTCATTGTTAGATATCGGATCAGATCCAATCCACTTTTTTCGGATATTCGTTTTTTGAATCGGTAATATAGTGATCCGTATATGATCCGGAAAAATTATGATATTCAGATATTCGGATATCGGATTAGATATCCGATTATCTGAAAATTTATTTTAATTTAATTATTTTTTCAAATTTGAAGGTCATATTTATGAAAATTTCGGAATTTTGAATATAACAAACAACAAATTGCTAAATATAACAAGATTCATATCTATGAAAATTTCGATTTATTCGGATATAACAAGCATCAAATTGTTAAAAATAAAAATAATATTCATAAAAAATTAAATTTTCGGATAATCCGAAACTTGAAATATTGCGATCCGTATTCAATCTGGAAATAAAAATCAGATCGAATACCCGAATTTTCGAATCGGATCGGATCTAATATTTTTGAACACCCCTAACTATAGGAGAAGTAAAAATTTTGAATATAAATAATTACCATTATCAGTTGAACGAAGATGTAAGATAAAATAAAATGTAAGAATCAATCCAATTACAACATACAGAAATGCATAAAATGCATGTTGAACTCAGTCAAATAGATCACGCAATGATAAGTTATTGGGCTCGTTTTAGTGGATACTTTAGGAAATTAAAAAATGTGGCTTGGATTCAGACAGATTATCCTTCTTCCGACATTTCTACAACTTAAAATCATAATGGAGCTTTCAGTATACAACTAAAAATACACAATTTTTTCTTTCTTTGCAGCAATAAGAAACCAGATACTATACGGACTCTCAGGTCGCATTGGACCATATTTCATGAGTTAATTTTAATGTGAATAAACTGACAAATTCGAGATTCTAGTTTCGCATCTTGCTTCTGGAAATTCTCAAAATACACAATTCTAGTTACGCGAGTATATCTCAATATCGATAGTCATCTGTATCGCAACCCTTTTGAGTTTCGATGTTTTGGAAAATTTTTAAAATACGGAATCGCCACTAATTTTTTTGAAAAAGTATAATTGGATCACTTTAAAGCATGATTATTTTAATAAAATGTTTTATTTAACTAAAACAATGGTTTAGGTATGTGAAATTCAGAAAATAGGTTCGGGGGTCGGTTACGCATGGGAAGGATTAGCACCCCTACAACGCCCAAAAATTGACCCCTAATTGATTTCAAAACGTTTTCAAAATTGGAATTTGCAAGTTCACGAAGGTTCGATTTTATTTGTCCGTTAAATAAATATAAATCTATTTTAAAGACTTTATCGCCCGAAAAATGAACTTTAATCACCGCCAACACTTCTGGCGCTAACATGTCATTCTCGTTTCATAAGACACCGCATTAATTTAATTTCACTTTTCAAACAACAAGGAAATTTGATGTGTTGAACATTTTTATTTATTCTAAATTAAAATTTACTCTAAAAGAATCTAAGTCTTTTATTCATATTTGGGGTTTGATTTTATTAAATGTGTTTTATTCTTTGTGAAGAAAGTTTTTCTACAAACAAGTCTCTAATCTAAGCTTGAGAAACCTAATCCTATGATTAAACATATTTTTAAAAGGCAAACAAAACTATCAAAGCAAAAGTTGAAACTTTTTTCCTTTATATTTTTTATTTTTCTTGAAGGAGATTTTTTATTCTTTTATTCATTTTTTTTGTTTTAAGTCTTGAAATCTAAAACTTTCTTATTTAACATATTTTTTACTTTTAAAATTTACTCACTTTCAACGTCTATTTCTTCCTCAAAAAGATATTTTAAAATATTTTATGTTTGAAATATTTTTTAATTTTAAAGTTTTTTTATTATTTGAAAAGTGTTTTTTACGTTTTACATTTTATAGTTTTCTATATGTTTTGAAAGGTTTTTTTAGATCTTATTTTTATGTTTTTATTTTCAAAATTTTATTACTTTAAACCTTTTTTTAAATTTTTTAAAACCCTTCTTATTTCTAAAATTCACATCACAAACCTTTAGTGTTTTCTTTTTTTAAAAAAACCTTTTATTTAAAGACTTTTTGTTGTTGTTTATTTCCTTTTGAATTGTTTTTTTTTAATTTGAAAATTTTCTTTTTTACACCTTTATTTCTTTATTTTTAAAAAACCTTTTATTTTTTAATTTCCTAAAGAATTAAAAAAATTATTTTTGAAACCAAAGTTTTCTTTAAAGCCCTTTATTTTTAAAATTTCTTTACTTTCAACCACCTTCATTAATTCATTTTTTTTAATTTTCAATAAAGAGTAAGTTCCAATTTTTTTTCTCTAAAAAAACTTAATTTCCAACAACTTCAAATTTTAATTTTAAAAGATGTAAATGGATTAAAACCTCCAAAAACATGATTTTTGCATTTTATAAGATCATGAAAGATTAAATCAAAAACTAAAACGAAACTATAAACGGAATTATTACCCAAACTCAAGAATCGATCCTCCAATTCCAACAAACGCAACCTAAAAACACGAGTAAGCACACACAAAAAAACAAAATTAAACCAAGAACAACAAAGTAACACACTAAAATTTTAAAAAAAGAAAAGAAAGAAGCTTTACCGGAAATGAAGAATTTACGTATGATTCCTTCTCGAATAGCTTTACCCAAAGCTCGAACACACTCCAAGAATTTTTCCAGAAATTTTAGAGAAGATTTCAAGAATTTTCAGATTTTTTAAGCCTTTTTTGCTTTTTCAAGTGGTGAAGAACAATGAAGGTTTAAAGGGTATTTATACTAATATCCAACCTTGCAATTCAAGGCCGGATTTTAATTTTCAATAAAGAGTAAGTTCCAAATTTTTTCTAAAAAAAACTTAATTTCCAACAACTTCAAATTTTAATTTTAAAATATTTAAATGGATTAAAACCTCCAAAAACATGATTTTTGCATTTTATAAGAACATAAAAGATTAAATCATAAACTAAAATGAAATTATAAATGGAATTATTACCCCAAACTCAAGAATCGATCCTCTAATTTCAACAAACGCAACCTAAAACACGAGCAAGCACACAAAAAAACAAAATTCAACCAAGAACAACAAAGTAACACACTAAAATTAAAAAAAAAAGAAGCTTTACCAGAAATGAAGAATTCGCGCATGATTTCTTCTCGAATAGCTTTACCCAAAGCTCGAACACACTCCAAGAATTTTTCCAGAAATTTCAGAGAAGATTTCTAGAATTTTCAGATTTTTAAGCCTTTTTTGCTTTTTCAAGTGGTGAAGAACAATGAAGGTTTAAGGGGTATTTATACTAATACCCAACCTTGCAATTCAAGGCCGGATCAGGATTTAATCCCTAAATTGGAGCTGAAATCTGACAGAAGGCATGATCCTCGGAAAAATCCCTCAAGAAATTCCCGATTTGGTTCAGATTCAGAGACGAATTTCTCCCTTGATTTCACCCTAGGCTTTGACTATTCAATTTGTTTTTTTGCAGATTCCGGCGGCGAGCGGCGCCGACACCATTGGGTCAGCGACGGTGTAACGCATCGACTGGTACAAGCGGCGTCGCCGGTCGTCGCCCAGGGACGGCAGAAAGAAGCCCGACAGACGGACTGGGCGTCACGACTGGGCTGGATCGAGCGCATGCGGCGCACGCACTAGGCGTGCGGCCGTGCGCGTGATCCCTTTTTTCTTTCTATTTTTTCCTTTTTTTTTCTTTATTTTGTTTGATCCATTCTTGGGCCTTGATTCTTATTGCTCCTAATCTAATGGCCAATATTAAACCTGAAAAAAAGAAAAATGGGTTAGTTTGGGCCACTTAAAAAAGAATTAAAATGGGCTTCTTTATTATATTTGGGGTGGGCTTTTATATCATATATTAAAATGGTAAGCCTATTAATGGGAACCTTATTTAATCCAAATGGGCTCATTTTTTTTTCATTTCATTGTTTTTTGGCTTTAATAATAATAATAACAACAACAACAACAATAATTTTAGGGGTGAAAATCTAGTGACAACAGCTGCCCCTTTTTGCTTATCTATGTGCAACAAGGATATAACAAAGACCAAAAGGCACTGATTTTCATCGATTTTTTGGTTGGCTCCATTCTCCCAATGCCCGAACGGATAGGCATGTTTTATTCTCCAAACGCCCAAATAGATGAGCTAGGTTATATTCTCCAAATGCCCGAATAGATATGAATGTTCTATTCTCTAAGTGCTCGAATAGCTGAGCATGTTCTATTCTCTAAATGCCCAAATAGATAGGCAAGTTCTATTCTCCCAATGCCCGAATAGCTAGGCATGTTCTATTCTCCAAATGCCCAAATAGATAGGTAGATTCTATTCTCCAAATGCCCGAATAGATGAGCGGGATTTGAAAAAAAGGTTTCATCCTCCTTATGCTTGGATGAATAAGCGTGTTCCAAAAGATTTCATCCTCCTCATGATTGGAGAAATAAGCAAACATGCTTCAAAAGATTTCATCCTCCTTATGCTTGGATGAATAAGCAAACTCCAAAAGATTTCATCCTTCTTATGCTTGGATGAATAAGCAAACAAGCTTCAAAAGATTTCATCCTCATGTTTGGATGAATAAACAAACATGCTTCAAAAGATTTCATCCTTCTTATGCTTGGATGAATAAGCAAACTCCAAAAGATTTCATCCTCCTCATGCTTGGATGAATAAGCAAACAAGTTTCAAAAGATTTCATTCTCCTTATGCTTGGATGAATAAGCAAACATGCTTCAAAAGATTTCATCCTTCTTATGCTTGGATGAATAAGCAAACTCCAAAAGATTACATCCTCCTCGTGCTTGGATGAATAAGAAAACATGCTTCAAACGATTTCACCCTCCTTATGCTTGGATGAATAAGCAAACATGCTTCAAAAGATTTCACCCTCCTTATGCTTGGATGAATAAGCAAACTCCAAAAGATTCCATCCTTCTTATGCTTGGATGAATAAGCAAACAAGCTTCAAAAGACTTCATCCTCCTTATGGTTGGATGAATAAGCAAACATGTTTCAAAAGATTTCATCCTCCTTATGCTTGGATGAATAAGCGAACTCCATTCTCTTTACGCCTAAACGGATAGGTGAATCTTCTGAAAAATTTCATCCTTCTTATGCTTGGATGAATAAGTGGGTTTTGTTCTCCTTATGCTCGAATAGATAAGCGGCTTCTTTTGCTGAAAAGTTCTTCGTATACCTGAAAAAGGCGATATTCAATGCAATTATGATGTGCATGCCCCTAGGGATGCCTAAAACATGGATGCATGTCGATTTCTTTTGCTTCTTAAATTCTTTTCCTCAGAAATAATTTTTCCTTTGGTTTTTTGAATCCATACGTTTGCTCGCTCAGTCCAGATAAATAGTTGTGCTTTTTCATTCGATTCATAGAAAAGACATGATCTTTGCAAATTTGCTTACTCAATCCAATGATCTTATACTACTGGTTGGAAGGACAAAGTTCTTCCACTATCTCTACTTCATCATTCTTATTCTTTGTGTCTTTTTGCTTCATCGAAAACATTTGATCTTCGTAGGTAAATGTCTCAAGATCTACTATCATTGTGGTTAATACATCAATATTGAGTGAAAGGCTTTCTTGTGTGATCTTGAAAGCTTCAAGTCTTCATATGCCCCTTATTAAGCATTAAGCACCTTCAGCGCTTCTTGTGAGTTTTCAAATTCTTGCCCCTACAGGGCACCTTGAAGTGCTTGCATATAAATCCTTGCAACAAAGCTTATTTATACCTTGAATATTTTCGAATGATGTTGGCGCTTTAATCTCCTCCTTTCGCGCCTATTAGCACTAAGGGCTTTAAATCATTGGTCAACGTAGACTACCTCAATCTTATGGCATCTTTTGCTTATCAAGTGCAATTCTATCTCTTTTTCTGCTTCTGAGTTTTTACATCTTATATGCGGATCTTTCTTGACAACACAGCCCACTTAAAACTCTTCAACGCATGTGCTTCTTCTTCTTTTCTCTTTTTAACTTCTCATGCAAGGCGATGCCCCCATTCAAACTGAGGTTCAATTATCGGCCACTTCATTATTTCTTGAAGCGATGTAAACACTCGTTCATGGTTTCCTATGGTTGGGATCAATACTAAGAAATCTTTTGCTTTCATGAATCTATGTCAACCTGCTTGTAAGATGCAAGAAAAGGCTAGAAATATGAAATAAGAGAGTGGAATAAGGGGAAAAAAGTCATGGCAAACACAATAATAGGGAAAAGTCATATGCCCCAAAATTCATAGCATGAATGATTCATGAATCCATTAACCGGATAGTGCCCCACTTTTTGGTGGCTCTCTTTTACTCACACACTCCCCAAATTTAAAATTTTCCACTTTTCTAATCTTGATCAAACATTAGAAGTTTTGAGGTCCCTGAAGAAAGGTTAACCCAATTAGACGGAATGTATTCTGAAGACAAACTCATTTTCTCAAATATTCATGTGTGATCCAAATGGTCTTTTAAGGCTTGTAATGTAGGCTAGGCTCAGGTTGTCAAGAAAAGGATATATAGGCTCAAATACATATTTTAAGGGTAATTAAACCAATGATCAACTTTTCTTGATGAAATCTTCATACTTTTTGTTCGGATCACGCTAGATTGTCTATTTTGGGTTTTCACCCAAGAGTTCATTTCCTTTTTTGGCACATGTCTCATTTGAAGGATTTGTTTCAAATTTTCCTTCACACTTCAACTTTCATTTCTTTTTTCCTTTTTTCTTTTCTTTCTTTCTTTTTCTTTCTTTTTTCTTTTCTTCTTTTTCTTTTGTTTTTCTTTCTTTTTCTTCTTTCTTTTCATTCTCTTTTCTTCTCTTCTCCTTTTCCTCTTATTTTTCTTTTTCGTGTCCCTTTCATTTTCAGTTTAGGAAATTTACTTGTCGTGTTCCTTTGCTTGCAATTTTCATCCTCCTTGCCCCTAGTGTGGGGAGTGATCCTTGGTTAAGGTTAAATCACAAGAAAAATATTAGGCTCAAAGGGGGACAACAATGGATTTTTGTTTTCTTTTCATGAAGGGAAATTGAGGAATGCCAAATGTCATTTCACACACAAACATCGTCAAAGAGAAGCAGTCTTCATTTGGTAGATGTTTTAGAGTTATCACTTTATTCAAGGACCCTAACAACAATGTCTAAGAGAAAAATTCACTCATAATTTGTATATGAGATCTCCCTATTAAACCTGAACACACTTTTGCCCCTCTATCTAGGGATTATATTCAAAAGTCATTCATACAATCAATAATAGGAGATCTGCTAGAAAGATGTATGTTTGAAGAGAAATAGATGAAAAAGGAAAAGAAATAAGAAATGAGAAATGTTTGCCACTTGAGAGAAAAAAGAGAATGCATCTTTAAACAAGTAGATTTAACACAGAAGCCCTTACAAAAGATCACTAATGCTCGCGGGCAAAAGTAAAAGGGTTGATTCTAGGTATGATCCCAACCATCTAGAGAAAATTAAGCATTATTCCAAGAAAGCATGAATTCCAGCCAATCTTGCATCCATCTGCTCTGTGACAAGATTCCATTGTTCAGGTTAGAGGTGCTCTCTATATTCTCCTTCCCCGAGTCTTCCACTTTTGAAGGCTGCCAATATCAATTCTCCACTCATGACCATGTCTGCAAAACCTTCGGTGGCATGGTTTAACATATAGTCATAGAAGAGACCATTTAAAGTCTCCACAAACATTGGAGTAACCTCATTTTCCGATAGTGGAGGTTGAACTTGGGCTGCCACATCTCTCCATCTTTGGGCATACTAGTGAAAGCTCCCGTTGGGATTTTGTTTTATATCTTGTAGTACGATTCTACTTGGGGCCATATATGTTACATACTCGTACTGTTTGAGGAAAGCTTTTGACAGATCTCTCCAAGTGCGTATGTTGATCCGACTCAGTAGAGCATAGCATTGGATAGCAGACCCAGATAGACTGTCTTGGAAATAGTGGATCAACAGCTTCTCATTTTCTAAATGTGGTGACATTTTCCGACAGTACATGGTCAAATATGCCAATGGGCATGTAGTTCTATTATACTTTTCAAAGTCAGAGGCTTTGAACTTTAGAGAAGCCACCACGTCAGATACTAGACTCGAATCTCTAGCATCTATGCTACCATAAATGCTTCTTTCTTGAGAAGATTTAAACATTTTCTCCAGCTTCTTGTAGCGGTCTTCCCATTTCCTCTCGACCTTTGCCTTGTCAGTTATTTCATCGAGGTCAGGCACCTCGTGGCTGTGAACCTCATCGATATTGTCTTTTAATTCAATATGGACATAAGAAAATAGGGTGAGATCTTGATTTTAGGTGAAGCCACATCCTTTTGCATCTATAAATGTGCTAAAGCCATCCCGAGAATCGAGGCAAAGTATTGGTGTCTTCTCCTGCTTCAACTGCATCTGGGTCTTTGAACCCAAACATGGCTGCGATTTGTCTTACTGTTTTCCTGTGTGATAACTCAATCTCTTTCTTCAGATTATTTTCCATTTTCTCAAGCTTATCATGGACGTTTTTCTGATTTGCTTCCAAAGTTGTCAATCTTTCCTCAGTGTTCATGGCTCGAGTCTGGGCACGTGTATTGTACTTATGAGATATTTTTTGGAAATTTTATCATATGATTAAATTCTTATTATGTGTGAATGTATGCAGTGATCACAACATAAATTAATCCAAGCAACAATCAAACGAAAATGCAAATGCATGAAAGCAAATGAATGCTAATGTATGAATGCAATTGTATGAATGCAGGCGAGGGGCCATCAATTCTATTAAGATATTGCTCTAGAAGTAGCTTCCATTGAATGTTAAAGGTCCTACAAATACGTCTCAGTCTGAGCACCTAGCCTTTGAAGTCTTGGTCCTACCTTTCATATCGGTCTGACGTGGGGGTGAAGAAATGTATCTTCTTGACATCACATACTTAGTTACGTCTTCAATTTATGATGTGATGCTTCTATCGAACTTGTCTTGCCCCTGGGTCCTTTTGACGTTGCTCCTAAGCCAAGTAGACCAAATGATCATCTTCAAATTCTACTTGGTTGGACCGCCAAAGTGGTCCCATAGCTACTTGGTTGGACCTTCCATCCATGGCAGAAGCTTTTTCTAATTAAGCAACATGCTTTAGGATTGATCCCCTCTAAATATAGGATGTATGCAACAAATAAATATGCCATAAAAACCAAACAACACGCACACACAAAAATGTTAATACTCTTTTTAATAAAAAACAGAAATAAAACCTAAGAGGTCCAAAATAATTTCATTGTACGAATAATTCTGGGCATGCATTCCAACACTCCAGGACATGTCTCTGCAGATTATTTTTGCGAAGTGATTTTGACCAGACTTAACACCCTAGGCTTTCTGCATGGCTCTATTGGGGTAGGCTCTAGATTCTAAAACTTGGTTCGGTTCTAAAAGGGTACCCGAGATGTAATCCTCTCATCCCGGTCTAGCCGGATGACCGGTCCGAGTGGGTCACACGGGGAAAACCGAAGCGAAACCCGTTAAGGTTCCCCCTCGGTTAGCAACCCTATATTTTTTAAAAGTTTTAATCTTGTCTAGAGGAGTATTAAATCCTAAGTGATCAAACATCGGAACGTATTACATGAGACAAACATTCGAACCCCAAACCACATTCAAACAGCCCAATTTTAATCTTAACTAAAGGCATCTTAGTACCTATGTGTTTTTCTCTTTAAAAAGGCCAACAAAGGTCAAACAGTGCATTTTTAAGTAAAGGTTTCGAAACCTCTCAAATAGTTTCGAAACCTAGACTGGCAGTAAGGTCTGGAACCCAGATTTCTGCAAAGGTTTCGAAACCTTACCCATGGTTTCGAAACCCTCTTCCATTGTTTCGAAACCTTCCTCAAAGGTTTCGAAACTTAAGCTGGTAGTGAGGTCTGGAATACCAGATTTTGCAAAGGTTTCGAAACCTTACCCATGGTTTCGAAACCATTGTGCAGGGGAGCACTTACTGCTTAACTCTAATGACTTTCTATGAAAAAAGAACATCAAGAGCATACATAGCCATACATAGGAGCTTAAAAAGGGCTAAAGGCATGAATTAACACACATGAGATTTGCACATACAAACATTCAAGCAATCATACTAAAGCCGAAGGAAGCAATCAAACATGAAACAAGGCATCTAACCATGACATTCATACAAGGGCAACATTTTAGCATTTACGGCCATACATGCACTTAAGGTTTCATGTCTTAGCAACCCAAACATGTAGACATACAAGGTATACAACATAAGCAACAGTTACAAATCAAACAAGGCATCCAAGAACCAAGCCAATACGACATACATCGAAACTCAAGCAACAATACCTATCCCATTGCTTAACTATTACATTTTATCATTTAAAATTCATACATTGAGCTCACCAAAAGCAACACTTGGAGACCTTTCCTTGCCCTTGCCACCCACAAGCTATTTATCTGCATTGTCGAACAAAAGAGAGTGTAAGCATAAAAGCTTAGTGAGGGTAAGCTCATAAAACAAACCTTCGACAATGCAGGGTCCAAGCACGAGCAATTTCCAAAATGAAATGCATGATCTTACCTCCGATCCGCAAAGGCCAAAATGAACATGATGCATGAACATATAATCAACATTATGTCATGCTAAACATCTCATAATCTCAACTTACAACGATATATATCTCAATGCATTAACCACATCATATATCAAATCATAAAGGGCATCACATTTCGTATCATATAAGCATATATGCATAATCTCATATTGGTATACACATACAACCTCATATTGGCACCTAGCTATGACTCGAATACGCGGATAACCCGTTGGAACGCATTTCCAACAACAACATTACCTCGGTGGGATTACACTCATCACCGGTCCTTGCATGGGCGGGATTCCACTCATCACCACATGCCCTACGGATGGGATTCCACTAATCATCACGTAGAATATATATAAATTTCCGGTGGAATATTACATCACCGTACTCCTCCTTGGTGCCTTAACGCCACTAAGGCCACGTACGTTTTGACTCAATTTGTGTGCACACTCATCCTAATGATCGATCATTGTACCCAAGCATACTAGTGCCAATATAAATCAAATTCAACAACCTTTCACAATATCAATTTTAATATAATTTCCGTGCTTAGCACGTACTCACCATGATTCTCCAAAATCATGCAATCCACCTCATAACCTCATTTCACAAACCAACACCACATGTATATCATCCAAACAATTTTCACATCTTATATCCACACTATATTTGTCATCAATATGCATATAATCAATGCATTAAGCCATACTTCCACATGCATGTATATCACAATATACATAATCACCATGAGGCATAACAACAATTAAAGAGTGCATCCAAGGTCTCTAACTAAAGCTTAGGATTAGGCTACCACCATAATCCTAACTCTAGGTGGGTCTACCAAGCCCAACCTAGTCCACATGCTTGAACCAACCACTTAAAACCAATTTAAAAACATTAACCACTCACCTCCACCTCCAAGCTCAAGTACCAAGCAACCATGGTCTTCAATTTCCGAATTTGCTCCCAAGGCTTCACCAACCCAAAACTTTGCTTCTAATCACCTCCACACAAGCAAAACAACCTCAAATCAACTCAAACATCAAAGTGGCTAACCCGGAATACAATTCAAATACCAAACTCAATATTTCAAGTCGTGACCAAACCCCAACTTTATCTAATTCGAGTAGCCCATAAACCTTGATCAAAACCCAAATTTCCAACACATTTTATACTCACAAATGATAGCTAAATTCAGCTACAACTTCAACCCATAGGTGCAAGCCAAGCTCCAACAATTCCAACCCAAACCATCACCAAAATTCCCATTTTCGTACTCCTATTTTACCCAGCAGAAAATAATGTTTTTAAACACCCAAATGACATCTAAAAGGTTCCAAAACACTTTTCTAACATACATAAACCATCAGCCCTCTAATTTCAACCTAAAACTCACCAAAAATCAACTTTTTGACACCTTAAAAATTGTCTCAAAAACCAATTTCGGATTTTCACCCAAAATCCTCCATTTCAACATATAATGTGTATTTTCATGAGATTAAACCAAAACCCAACATAATAAATCGAAATCAAGTGTAAAACCCATCAGAAACTCAAATTTTCATTAAACTCCAAATTTCAAAAAGATGATAGTTTTCAATTCTAAAACTAGGTAAATGTAGAGGATGATGAAGAGAGTTCAAATATGCGATTACCTTTAAAAACACCCTTGAATTGATGAAGAAATCAAAGGGGATAGTAAATAGGGTTTGGGGAGATTTTGGAAGCTCTCACGTTGGGGGGGGGGGGGTAATGAGAAAGATGATAGCTTTCTCTAGCTTTTCTTTTCTTTTTTTTTTGTTCTTTTTACTTTTTAAAAGTTGTCTATCTTTTTCAAAACATTTGGGTTAATCACCAAAGTGGCCCCTCCTCTTTATTTTAAAACCCAATTAGGTCAAGCTTAGGCCAAATTGATTTAATTTAATTTTTACCGACTCGGACCACTAATCCGACTAACTCCTAACCCCAAAACATGGGTGTTACACGAGATGTCATTGTTGTCCCCTACTAAGGGTATCAAGGCCCTTGATTCCCACCCATTACAGGCTTCAAATGAATCGAGCTCAACTCAAGAGGACTCACCACTAATGCCTTTTCGAAAAATCAATATCCTTACGAAGACAAAGGGAATAAGTCCCGAAGGTACTTGCTAGGCTCATACGAAGAATCAATATTCTTACATGAGTAAAGTGTGTTCCCCCCACTTAAATGAACGTGACAAAGCTCGAGTATAGAGCTTGGAATTAAGTCTTAAAAGCATAAAGTAGAATTACATTCATTAAACTGACAAATAAATTAAACCTATTGTGAACTTGCAAATTCCCTTAGTTTTTTAAGAAACACTTTTTTGAAAACAATTTGAAATCAATTTGTGGCCTGACCCTCTTTTGTTTCTAAAAAAACAAAATGTCCCTAGCGGAGTCGCCAAGCTGTCGCAACCCTTTCGAGCTTCAACATTTTGGAAAACTTTTAAAACACAGAGTCGCCACCAATCTTTTTGAAAAAGTGTGATTGGATCACTTTAAAGCAGGGTTATTTTAATAAAACATTTTATTTTACTAAAACAACGATTTAGGTTTGTGAAAACCAGAAAATAGGTTCGGGGGTCTGTTACGCATGGGGAAGGGTTAGCACCCCCACAACGCCAAAAAATTGGTCCCTAATTGATTTCAAAATGTTTTCAAAATTGGAATTTGAAAGTTCACGACTGTTCGATTTTATTTGTACGTTTAATGAATATAAATCTATTTTTATGGCCTTATCGCCCGAGAAATAAACTTTAATCACCGCCAACACTTCTGGCGCTAACCCATCATTCTCATTTGATAAGACACCACATTAATTAAATTTCACTTTTCAAACTACAAGGAAATTTGATGTGTTGAACATATTTTATTTATTCTAAATTAAAATTTAAAATTTACTCTAAAAGAATATAAGTCTTTTATTCCTAATTAGGGGTTTGATTTTATTAAGTGTGTTTTATTCTTTGTGAAGAAAGTTTTTCCACAAACAAGTCTCTAATCTAAGCTTGAGGAACCTAATCCTAAGGTTAAACATATTTCTAAAAGGCAAACAAGACTATCAAAGCAAACTTGAAACTTTTTTTTATTTATTCCTTTATATTTTTTTATTTTTCTTGAATGAGATTTTTTATTCTTTTATTCTTATTCTTTTTTTTAAGACTTGAAATCTAAACCTTTCTTATTTAACATATTTTTTACTTTTAAAATTTACTCGCTTTCAACATCTTTATTTCTTCCTCAAAAAGATACTTTAAAATATTTTATGTTTGAAACATTTTTAATTTTAAAGCTTTTTTATTATTTGAAAAGTTTTTTTTACTTATTATGTTTTATGGTTTTCTATATTTTTAAAGGCTTTTTTAGATCTTATTTTTATGTTTTTATATTCAAACTTTTTATTATTTAAACCTCTTTTTAATTTTCTTAAACCCTTCTTATTTCTAAAATTCACATCACAAACCTTTTGTGTTTTCTCTCTCTTTTTTTTAAAACCTTTTATTTAAAGTGTTTTTTGTTGTTGTTTATTTCCTTTTGAATTGTTTTTTTTTAATTTGAAAATTTTCTTTTTTACACCTTTATTTCTGAAGAACTAAGTGTTTTGATATAATAATTGAAAAATGTTTTTGACTAATTTGAAAAGAATTTAAAACATGTCTTTAAGTCCAAACAACTTGAAAATAAGTTTGATGTGTTTAAAAAGGTTTTTGGCAAAGTTTTAAACGTCTTAAAATAGTCAAAACTGACTTTTCAGCTCCATCGTACCGATACGGTATACCCCGTATTGATACCTTTTTACTCCAGTTTTGATTCTGCCAAAACTCGTACCGATACAGGCTTGCCCGTATCGATACAGATAGGGGTCGTATTGATACGCCTTTAAAGCATACCGATCCCTGTTTTAACAAACCCGAACAGCTATTTCCCAACAGACTTTTAAAGTACAGACCGTACCGATACGTTCCCTAGCGTATCGATACGCTTAGGCTAGCAAGAGCCCAACGGCTAGTTCTAAAGAAGGGCGTACCGATACGATAGGCACCAGAACTGCAATTAATGTGGGAAATAAAGTCTCCAACGGCTCCAATTCAACCCTAACGGCTAGTAACGGCTACAAACTCATTTAGGAGTATAAAAGAAACCTCCAAGCATCAAGAGAAGGCCAATGCTTCAATTCTCAACAACACTATGATCAAGAAATTGTCTTAGAGCTTAAATTGTCCATTTCTTGTATAGACAACACTAGTGAGCTAAACATTGTTAAATTTGCTCAAGTGTTTAGGTTTTGGGTGAGAGCTAAATAGTGCAAACAAACACCTATTAGAGGGATTTCAAGTTTGCTTAGAATTTCTCTTGTAAAGAGGGTTTACTCAAGCTTTGGGTAGAAAGCTTTGAGGGTTGTAAAGGTTGCCTCTTTAGCTTAGAAAAGGGGACGAAATTCTTAGTGAATTTGGTTGAAATCCGTAGTGGGGAGCTAAGGTAGTGGATGTAGGTGCTTGTAAAAAGGTCGAACCACTATATATCATGTGTCTAATTCCAATCTTTACGCTTCCACTTCAACACCCAAAAATCCAATCTTCTCCAAACTTGGCAAACATATCGGTTGAAGGAAATCGAGCACCATAAAACCCAACAATTGGTATCAGAGCAAGGCTCAATCGAAGAGGATTAACATCCTATTGAGGTGATCCAGGACGCTCGATACAACATATCAACCAACCGATCAAATGGCGCAATCCATCGACAAGCCACCATTCTTCGTCGGAACACACTTTGCCCATTAGAAGACAAGAATGATGTATTTCATAAAGTCCAAGGACTACAAGCTT
Source organism: Hibiscus tridactylites (assembly GCA_958450335.1). Taxonomy (NCBI): domain Eukaryota; kingdom Viridiplantae; phylum Streptophyta; class Magnoliopsida; order Malvales; family Malvaceae; genus Hibiscus; species Hibiscus tridactylites. The sequence goes on along the minus strand of OY288283.1, from coordinate 80,430,313 downwards.
TGGGACATAGTAGAAGACGGTCCGTTCGTGTCACAACGAAAGAAGGCGGATTGGAGCGCGGATGATCGCAAGAAGATGGAGCTCAATTGCAAAGCCTTGCACATCATCTTTTATGCATTGAGCCCCAACATCTACGAGAAGATGTCTTCTTGTGAAGATGCCAAGGAGGTATGAGACAAGCTTGAAGTCACATACGAAAGAACCAACGAAGTAAAGGAAACTAAGATCGAACTCCTTAACCACGAGTATGAAAACTTCAAGTTGGATCCGGAAGAGGACATTGAGAAGATGTTCGATAGGTTCTCTCCACCATCACCAATGAACTCAAAGGTTATGGAGAAGCCATCCCGGAAGAGAAGCTTGTCTGAAAGCTTATCTACTCCCTTCCCGAGTCATGGGACTTGTAAAGGACCGCCATCATTGAAGCTAAGAATTTGAAGACCTTGAAGCTTGATGAACTTATGGGGTCACTTCTCACTCACCAAATCATGAAGAAAGGAAAAGAAGAGGAGAATAAAAAGGAAGAGATAAAGAAGATGGGGGAGAAGAAAGTCAAGGAGCTAGGCATCCATGCGAATGCCTTTGCTCTCAAGTCCACCAAGAGCAACCATGTTGATACAAGTGAGGAGGAGGATGAAGAAGAAGAGATAGTTCATCTCTTCAAGAAGTGTGCCCCTTTCATGAAGAAAGCCATGGAATAACTCGAACAAGAATCCATGAAGAAGAAGAGGGCAAGCACTTCAAGCCATAAGAAGAAGGCATATGTGGCTACATGGAGTGATGAAGACTCCACCGATGATGAACAAGCCAACCTTTGCCTTATGGCCATCGAAGAAGATTCAAGGGTAACTTCTAATTCATCCACTTCATGTTCATATTCCTTTGATGAATTACAAGATGCCTATGATAAGTTGGTTTTGGAATTTAAAAATCACATTTTGAAAAACAAGAAAGTGATTTCAAATTTGAAATTTCAAAATGACTTGATTTCTAAAACCAAAATTGAACTCGAAGCAAAACTCAATGAGTTTGAGCAAAAATGTTTTGATTTACAAAATTTGTTTCATAAAGTTCAAGACGAAAAAGATTTGATTTCCAAAGAGCTTGAAAAGAAAAATAATTTTAAAAAATCAAAATTTTATGTTAGACAATCTAGTACCCCTAAATTTGTAAATGGTAAAGTTTTTAGAAGTATTTGGGTCCCAAAAGGACTAAGTATTTCAACTAAAAAATATGAAATTGAAAAATGGATTCCTAAGGGCACTAAATTTTGTGCCACTAATGTCTATGGATCCAAAGTAATTTGGATACCAAAAATTATTTGATTGTCTTATGTTAGATGTGATGGAGATTGATCTACAAGTCCAAATATTAAGGGGGAGCTCCATGCACACAAAGAAAGACACTTGAAGAGGAAGGCTTCACATCCTCCCTTGGAGTTCAAGTGTTGGTAAAATCTGGTTGTTTTTATTTGTTTAATTCAATTTATTTCCTTTAATTCAACTACATTATCATGTGTTGGACTGACATCTTTTGATAATGCTTTGAGTAAGGGGTGGTCACTTTTAAAACCAAACATTTTAATAGTTTCAAAATTTAAACCTCCATTGTTATTTTGAGCCTAAAAGTATTTTAAATTCTTTTTGATATAACAAAAAGGGGGAGAAATTGGTTTGAAAAATTGTGTTTTTTTCCTCAAATGAATAAGGGGGAGCTTTAATTAATTTTCAATTTTTAATCTCTTATTCAAAGTTTTAAACTTAAAGGGGGAGAATCCCAAACAATTTTTCAAGATGATTTTATTATATCAAAAAGGGGGAGATTGAAGAACTAAGTGTTTTGATATAATAACTGAAAAATGTTTTGGACTAATTTGAAAAGAATTTAAAACATGTCTTTAAGTCCAAGCAACTTGAAAATAAGTTTGAGGTGTTTAAAAAGGTTTTTGGCAAAGTTTTAAACGTCTTAAAATAGTCAAAACTGACTTTTCAGCTCCGCCGTACCGATACATATACCTCGTATCGATACCTTTTTACTCCAGTTTTGATTCTGCCAAAACCCGTACCGATACAGGCTTGCCTGTATCGAAACAGATAGGGGTCGTATCGATATGCCTTTAAAGCGTACCGATCCCTATTTTAACAAACCCTAACGGCTATTTCCCAACGGACTTTTAAAGTGCAGACCGTACAGATACGCTCCCTAGCGTATCGATACGCTTAGGCTTGCAAGAGCCCAACGGCTAGTTCTGAAGAAGGGTGTACCGATACGGGTCCCCGTGTACCGATACGATAGGCACCAGAACTGCAATTAATGTGAGAAATAAAGTCTCCAACGACTCCAATTCAATGGCTAGGCGCGTGGTCGTGCGCATGATCCCCTTTTTTCTATTTTCTTCCTTTTTCCTTTATTTTGTTTGATCCATTCTTGGCCCTTGGTTCTTATTGCTCCTAATCTAATGGCCAATATTAAACCTGAAAAAAAAAGGACAAATGGATTAGTTTGGGCCACTTAAAAAAAGAATTAAAATGGGTTTCTTTATTATATTTGGGGTGGGCTTTTATATCATATATTAAAATGGTAATCCTATTAATGGACACCTTATTTAATCCAAATGGGCTCTTTTTTATGTTTTTTTTTGCATTATATTATTTTTTAGCTTTAATAATAATAATAATAATAATAATAATAATAATAATAATAATAATAATAATTTTAGGGGTCAAAATCTAGTGACAACAATCTGCAAACGAATGAACAATCCGAAAGAATTATTCAAGTAATCATTCTATTTTTTTTTGCTCGGCAAACATGTATGATTTATTAATAAACGTATCATACATAACCAACACTACCCCAAGCCTCGTTAAAAACCTCTCTACGCCTACAGAGGAAAAGAGTACTCAAGGTAACGTTAAACAAAATGTAACGGACACGATATCAAACCCAACATACACCCGAACCCAACGATACCTCACAATTGGAACTCAGCCAACCCGTTGAAACCAAACAGGGCGATCAATACCACTCTTCGCAAGTGCATCCGCAAGTTGATTCACCTCCCGATACACATGATGAAAGCATATATCGCCCAACGCGGCACATGCTTCATCAATTCTCCGCATCCATCGCCAATACTTCCACGATCTCTTTTCATTGTAGAGCACCCATGCAATAGCCGTTGTCGAATCCGATTCAACCACCAAAGGAAATGAAGTAAGCTTCGAAACAAGCATCAGCTCTAACGCAAAAAAATTGCATGTACCTCCGCCTCATTTGAATCTGCTATTCCAATCGGCCATGAAAATAGCGCCAAAATCTGTCCCAACTCATTTCGCAGGACACCACCACAACCAGCCTTACCCAGCTTCCCCCTCGCAACCCTATCAACATTAAATTTCAAAGCCCACGCCATTGCCGCGCAGCATGCCAACCACCAATCGCGAATGCTGCCCTTGAAGAGGCATGCGAAACACTGCTCTAATAAACCCACAAGATCTCTCGGCTGCACAAACTCGACTTGCCACCACCTGAAGAAGTGCAACCAAACTTCCCACGCACTCGGGCATCGAAACAACACGTGATCCAGTGTTTCCACTACTGTTCGACACCAACAACAACAAGTTTCAGCCTCCCCTACTTGCACACCACGAGTTTGCAGCATTGCCATCGTCGGCAACCGATCCACCATAGCAAACCACATAAAGTATTGTACCTTTGGCGGTATAGGCAATTTCCAAATCGCTGTTAATTCAGCCCTCGCCTCAAGACCAAATGACTGCATCAGCTTATACAACCCGACAACCGAGAACTCCCTGTATGTGATGGCTTCCAAATTAGGCGGTCCACAAACTCAGGATAAAGTCTGTAACCCCGCACGCATGCCCGCAAGTCATTCACTTGCGACACCTTAAAAGATCTCAAAATTCAGCCAAAAAAATTACACCATTTGTCATGCTCAAAACTCCCCTCAATCGCATAGTCCCTAGCCATTGCCCTTTTATCAATCGCCAATCTAAACAATCTCGGAAACAACACCTCCAACGGTTCCTCGGCACACCAAATATCCTGCCAAAATAAAATTTTGTCCCCCACCTCTAACTTCCAACAAAACATCGATAGTCCCATGAAACTCCCCACCCCCACATCGTGTTGTACTTCGAAAATTTGTCGCCACACCCTCGACATATTTCTTACACCTATTGTATTCGGTTTCCATCGCATTATACTACAACCATATTTAGCTTCAATAATCCGTTGCCACAGCGAATCTTCCGACATTGCATACCACCACCTCCACTTAGCCAGAAAAGCTAAGCTCCGCGCACATAAATCCACTACACCCAGCCCCCCAAAGCGTCTAGGCCGACAAGCAATAGACCAATTCACCCTGCTCATCTTCAATTTTGTATCCGAGCCTCCCCATAGAAAACGACGTCTTATCCTATCAATCTTAGCTATTACACTGCGCGACACCAAAAATAGTCCCATGTAATACAAAGGCAATGCTGACAATACTGAATTAATCAACAGTAACCTACCAGCAAAGGATAAAGCATCACGTTTCCAACCCGTTAAACATTTCCGAAAACACTGAATTAACGGTTCCCACATCTGCAAGCTCCGCGGATTCACTCCCAGTGGCAAACCCAAATAAGTTATTGGTAATTCAGCACATTCACATCCCATGATACTAGCAATATTCATAACTACATCCTCCTCCACACCCAACCCATATAATCTTGATTTGGCATAATTAATTTCCAGACCAGAAGCATATTCGAAACATGTCAAAATGCGTTTCAAGTTCTGAGCAACACTTACCTCTGCTGGAAAAAACAACACCATATCATCCGCGAATTGCAAGTGTGACACCTCACACCCATCCGCCACCTTGACTCCCTGAAGCACCTCCAACTCCATGGCATTCCGCAAAAATTGATGCAACATTTCAGCTACTATCACAAAGAGTAAGGGCGACAACGGATCCCCTTGTCGCAGTGCACGCTGCATCGCAAATTCCCTTGTCGGCGAGCCATTTACAAGCACTGACAGCCGCGCCGTTCTAATACACTCGCGGACCCATGCACACCATACCGCACCGAATCCCATACGCATCATTACTTGTTCTAAGCAACCCCACTTGATGCAATCATACACCTTGGCGAAATCCAATTTCAGGATTAAACCCCAACGCCAAATTGTTTCCTCTGTAGCGAGTGAATTGTTTCATTTGCAAGAAAAATTCCATCTAAAATTTGTCACCCACGTACAAACGCCGATTGTACATCGCTGATTAACTTTGGCAACACTGATTGTAAACGCCTCGCCAAACATTTGGCCAATATTTTGTACAACGAATTAAGCAAACAAATTGGTCGATAGTCCCCCACCCCCTTTGGATCATCATTTTTCGGAATTAAAACCACAAACGTTGAGTTTACTCCCATCGGTAACTTACAAGAGCCGTGGAACGTATTAACAAACTTGAGCACGTCATGTTTAAGAAATGACCACCCCTTTCTATAGAACTCAAATGTGAAGCCGTCCGGACCCGACACTTTAGAACCTTCACATGTCCAAACCACCTCCTTGACTTCACCTTCCGTAAATTCCACTTCCAAACTCGCCGCCTCGAACTCGCCTAAACAATTAAAATTCACTGTTGCATTAACAATCCTCGTTTTGAGTTATGTTGCCAATAAGTTTTAATTCCTTGTAGATATTGGAAGATTCTTCAAGCATGTGTGATCGACTTCGAGGGTGATCAGGAGAAATACCTACCACTAATTGAATTTACATACAACAATAGTTATCGGTCTTCGATTCAAATGGAATCATTTGAGGCATTGTATGATTGTAAGTGTCACACTTTGTTGTGTTGGTTTGAATTGGGAGAAAACAAACCCACGAGTCTCGAACTAATTTATGAGATCGGAGACAAAATTACTCTAGTTCATGATCGTCTAAAAGTTGTTTTTTGACAGACAAAATTCCTACGTAGACGAAAGGCGTACGAATATTGAGTACGAGATTGGAGAGAACTTATTCCTCAATTTATCTCTGTGGAAGAAAACTCTCGTGTTTGGACAGAAAGGAAAACCTAGTCCGAGGTTCATTAGCTCGTATGAAGTAATCGAAAAAGCTAGATCAATGGTCTATCGACTAGCTCTACCTCCCAATTTAAGTTAAATTCATGATGTGTTTCATGTTTTGATGCTCCGTAAATACTGGGATCATATTCTACTGTCTGAATCTATTGCAATTTCGCCCGGATTTAACCTATGAGAAAGAGCTTGTTCAGATTTAGGCTTATAAAACTAAAGAACTGTAAACAAACGATCTCATTGGTTAAAGTTCCCTAGAGAAATCACAAATTTGAGGAAGTCATGTGGGAAACTGAAAGCCGAATGAAAAAGCAATACTCTCACCTATTCAAATTAGGTAATTTCGAGGATGAAATTTCTTTAAAGGGAAGAGTTGTAACACCACAAAAACTAATCTAAAATTTCAACTTATGGTGATCAAAAATACTTTTTCGGGGAACATTATGGTGTTTGGTATTTCGAAAAATATGATTAAATAAATGTGTACTAAATTATAAAGTGTGTTGAAATTGTTTAGTGACTGAAATGTGAAACTATGAAAATTTGAAACTAAAAGGTAAAGTACAAACTAAGGTGTCAAGAGGAAAACAAGGAGAAAGTGGAATGATTGCTTCTCTAATTAGAGCATTGTTTAAATATTCTACACAAAAAATTGTATTATTAAATCACTAAAAATAATTAATTATGTAGAATCCTCTCTCTTTCCTCGCTCTTTTTTTAATTTTCTATAATTTTTCATCACCGACAGCAACAACAATTTTGGACTAGTCTGACTTTTTTTATAAAAAAATTAACATGTCTCTTATTAAAAAATTTCTAATTTTAAGTAGAGGAAAAAGAATACATATACTAGTGTGATTTTTCAATTTTCTTTTCTTTCTTCTTTTTATCCATCTCCCTAAAATTTAGGTTATTTTATTTTGTTTAATTAATTTTCCCTTTTTTATGAAAATAATGAATAGTTTTGTTAGCTTTTGTTATACATTCTTTGTCTATTCTACTAGCACGCTTTTTTTTCTCTCTATTTTTAAGGTTATATTTGGTGTTGTTTCTTCAAATGACGTTTTATTATGGTGTCTTGTAAATTACTTTAGAATTTTATGTTGACTATTTGATAGATGTTCGTAATCATCAAAGATAAATCGCAGTTGAATGTGTTAATATAACACCCCTCACCCGGATTAGGGGCAAGGAGCGTTATATTAACTTATAACAGAATCGTATTAATAGGCAGCGGAAGGGTTATCAAAATTCGTGTAATATTTTTTTTATTCGAATACCATATACACACATGGCTATCGTACTCAACAATACACATGTATAACAAACATAACAATTCCAATCATAAAACATATATTATACCAACTTCAATGTGAGCTCATACTATTCGGCTAACATCTTTTAATCTACAATCCATTCTAGTTAAATTACCAATTGCAACATAAATTAACATGTACATGTGAATCATTCCTTTAATTACTAAGTTCATTAGCTATATCTAATTCGGATAGCTTAGTACATTTCCTATCGGATTGAATATCATACTTATAACCAAATTGATTAAAATACTAACTATGTTACAAGGGATATTGTTGAGTTGTGTGGTGCTCGATTTGATCAACCAATTTAGCTCACCAAGTGTTGGAGAGGTGGATTTTTGGGTGGAAGGGTTGTGGAAGCTAGAATAAAAAAAAGACACAATGATTTATAGTAGTTCGGCCTTCTAACAAGCACCTACATCCACTACCTTAGCTCCCCACCAAGGATTTCACAATCAATCCACTAATTGATTCGTCCCCTTTTCTAGGATTAGGAGGAAACCCTTACAACCGATCAAGCTTCTACCCAAAGCCTTGATCAAAACCCTCTTTACAAAGAGAAACAAGAAAGCAAACTTAAACCCTCTAATAGGTGTTTGTTTGCACAATGAAGCACTCACCCAAAACCTAAAACACTTGAGCAAATTTGACAATTTTGGCTCACTAGTGTTTGTCTATACAAGAATTGACAATTTAAGTGCTAAGACATTTTCTTGATCATTTGATGTTTGACAATATGAGCATTAGCCTTCTCTTGATGCTTGGAGGTCCCTTTTATACTCCCAATTGAGTTTGTAGCCGTTACTAGCCGTTGGGGATGAATTGGAGCCGTTGAGGACTTTATTTCCCTTCATAAATGATGTTCTGCAGCTACCAGTATCGATACATGTGGAACGGTATCGATACGGCCTTCTTGAGGAAATAGCCGTTGGGCTCTTGCCAGCATAGGGGTATCGATACACGTGGAACGGTATCGATAGGGCTTGATATTTAAATGGCCGTTGGGAAATAGCCGTTGGGGTAGTTGAAATGGGATCGGTACGCTGACGTGGCGTATCGAAACGACCCCACTCCGTATCGATACACTAAACCCTTGTATCGATACGGGTTTTGATAGTGGCCAAACTGAAGCAAAATGGTATCGGTACGGGTACAACCGTATCGATACTGGTCACGTGAAAATACTAGTTTGGCTGTTTAAAACATGAAAAATATTTGCCAAAAACCTTTTAAAATATCTCAAACATAATTTCAAGTTGTTTGGACTTAAAAACAAGTTTTAAATTCTTTTCAAATTAGTCCAAAACATTTTTCAATTATTATATCAAAACATTAGTTCTACAATCTCCCCCTTTTTGATATAATAAAACTCACTTGAAAAATTGTTTGGGATTCTCCCCCTTTAACTTTAAAAATGTGAATAAGAGATTAAAGCTCCTCCTTATTCATTTGAAAATTCAATTTTTCAAAATTTTCAAACCATACCCATTTCTCCCCCTTTTTGTTATATCAAAAAGAATTTAAACATTAAGTTCAAAATAACAATAGAGGTAAAAAAAATTTGACACAAATAAGAATTTGGTTTAAAAATGGCTCCCCCTTACTCAAAGCATCATTAAAAATGTTAGTCCATCATATATGATCATCTAGTTGAATAAAAAAAAATAAGACAAATTAATTCAAAACAACTAGAAATTTTACCCACACTTGAACCCAAGAGAGGATGTAAAGCTTTCCTTCTTCAAGTGCTCTTCCTTGTGTGTATGGAGCTCCCCCTCAATGTTTGACTTGTTGAACATCTCCATCACACCTACAATAGACAATCAAGTAATTTTTGGTATCCAAATTTCTTTGGATCCATGAACATTAGTAGCACAAATTTTAGTCCCCTTAGGAATCCATTTTTCAATGTCATCCTTTTTAATTGAAGTGGTTAGTTCTTTTGGGACCCAAACACTTCTAAAACATTTACCTTTTATAAATCTAGGGGCACTAGATTGTCTAACATAAAAATTTTATTTTCCAAAATTGTTTTTCTTTTCTAGCTCTTTGGAAATCAAATATTTTTCTTCTTGAACTTTTTGAAGCAATTTTTGTAAATCAAGACATTTTAATTCAAACTCTTCAAGTTTTGCTTCAAGTTCAAGTTTGGTTTTAGAAAGCAAATCATTTTGAATTTTTAACTTTGAAACCAATTTATTGTTTTTCAAAATGTGGCTTTTAAAATCTAAAACCAAATTATCATAGGCATCTTGTAATTCATCAAAAGTGTAAGAACATGAAGTAGATGAATTACAAGTTACCCTTGAATCTTCTTCGATGGCCATAAGGCAAAGGTTGGCTTGTTCATCGTCGGTGGAGTCCTCATCACTCCAAGTAGCCACATGTGCCTTCTTCTTATGGCTTAAAGTGCTTGCCCTCTCCTTTCTCTTAGGTTCTCGTTCAAGCTCTCTCAAGTCTTTCTTCATGAACGGGGCACACTTCTTGAAGAGATGAACTATCTCTTCATCTTCATCCTCTTCTTCACTTGTGTAGACATGATGGCAAGTGGAGGATTTGAGAGCCATGGCACTTGCATTGATGCCAAGCCCTTTGATTTTCTTCTCTCCCATAGCTCTAATTTCTTCCCTCTTCTTCTCATCCTCTTTGTTTTTCTTTATGATTTGATGAGTAAGGAGTGACCCCATGAGTTCATCAAGCTTCAAAGTCTTCAAATTTTTGGCTTCGATGATGGCGGTCCTCTTGGAGTCCCAAGACTCGGGAAGTGAGTAGATGAGCTTTCGAACAAGCTTCTCTTCCGGGATGGCTTCTCCATAGCCTTTGAGACCATTAGTGATGGTGGAGAACCTATCAAACATCTTCTCGATGTTCTCTTCCAGATCCATTTTAAAGTTCTCATACTCCAAGGTTAGGAGCCCAATCTTGGTCTCCTTGACTTCATTTGTCCCCTCGTATGTGACTTCAAGCTTGTCCCATACCTCCTTGGCACTCTCACAAGAAGACATCTTCTCATAGATGGATGGACCAAATGCACAAAAAAGAATGTGCAAGGCTTTGCAATTTAGCTCCATCTTCTTGCGATCGTCGGCACTCCACTCCATTTTACTTCTTTGAGGCACGAACGAGCCATCTTCAACTACATCCCATAGCTTGTAATCTCTTGATTTGATGAAGAACTTCATCTTTGTCTTCCAATGGGCATAGTGAGCTCCGTCAAAGAAAGGCGGTTTGTCGATTGATTGTGCCATTGAGCCGGTTGATGAAAAAGTGATCGAGCTTGCCGGATCTTCTCAATAGGATGTTAATCCTCACCGATTGAGCCAAGCTCTGATACCAATTGTTGAGTTGTGTGGTGCTCGATTTGATCAACCAATTTAGCTCACCAAGTGTTGGAGAGGTGGATTTTTGGGTGGAAGGGTTGTGGAAGCTAGAATAAAAAAAGACACAATGATTTATAGTGGTTCGGCCTTCTAACAAGCACCTACATCCACTATCTTAGCTCCCCACTAAGGATTTCACAATCAATCCACTAATTGATTCGTCCTCTTTTCTAGGATTAGGAGGAAACCCTTACAACCGATCAAGCTTCTACCCAAAGCCTTGATCAAAACCCTCTTTACAAAGAGAAACAAGAAAACAAACTTAAACCCTCTAATAGGTCTTTGTTTGCACAATGAAGCACTCACCCAAAACCTAAAACACTTGAGCAAATTTGACAATTTTGGCTCACTAGTGTTTGTCTATACAAGAATTGACAATTTAAGTGCTAAGACATTTTCTTGATCATTTGATGTTTGACAATATGAGCATTAGCCTTCTCTTGATGCTTGGAGGTCCCTTTTATACTCCCAATTGAGTTTGTAGCCGTTACTAGCCGTTGGGGATGAATTGGAGCCGTTGAGGACTTTATTTCCCTTCATAAATGCTGTTCTGCAGCTACCAGTATCGATACATGTGGAACGATATCGATACGGCCTTCTTGAGGAAATAGTCGTTGGGCTCTTGCCAGCATAGGGGTATCGATACACGTGGAACGGTATCGATAGGGCTTGATATTTAAATGGCCGTTGGGAAATAGCCGTTGGGGTAGTTGAAATGGGATCGGTACGCTGACGTGGCGTATCGAAACGACCCCACTCCGTATCGATACACTAAACCCTTGTATCGATACGGGTTTTGACAGTGGCCAAACTGAAGCAAAATGGTATCAGTACGGGTACAACCGTATCGATACTGGTCACGTGAAAATACTAGTTTGGCTGTTTAAAACATGAAAAATATTTGCCAAAAACCTTTTAAAATATCTCAAACATAATTTCCTGTTGTTTGGACTTAAAAACAAGTTTTAAATTCTTTTCAAATTAGTCCAAAACATTTTTCAATTATTATATCAAAACATTAGTTCTACAGATATACCAATCAATTAAGATCAATTTTGAGTTCCAATTTCATTCGAATGACATATAGCAAATTTCAATTGGTTATTATAATTTCTAAATACGAATTCCTTATTGAAATCCATTCGAATATCATACAATTAATTCATTTCAAAATGATTAATCTACATAGCAAGACAAGATTAAATCAATCCATATATATAACCGAAACATTCATCATATATATATATATATATTGCATCTTCCGATTCGTACAACCATAACGTTTTTAGTTTCCCTTTTTACAAAATAAACCGGGGTATCATAACGGCTAAACCTAACGGTTGCCTATACAAAAAGTGACTTTCAACAAAAAGAATCAAGCCCTAAACATATATGCGGGCGATCTATACCCCAATATTTACCCCCTTACATACATAACAAAATATAGGGAAACATATTAAAAGTTTATATCGAACCAAAGTAATAGTTCATGAACATAACCATTAAACCAAATTGCACTAACATGCTGAACGCTAGGCCACCCATCATGAGTACGACAAAGATAGGGAAAATCATACTTAAGCTTCGTACGTAAAGATTACGGGTAGAGGTCAACGATGTTAGAACCTGAAATTTAGGGGAAGGCAGGAAGGTTCGAGTGGTAAGTACTTCTCGTACTTAGTGAGGAAACCCTATTCTATTCGGTTTCCAAATTAAACATTGTGATCAAACAAAATTAATTTCGCTTTGCACATTATTTCATTCGAATGAATCAAGCAATATAATCAATACCAAAATTAATAATGCATCATAAAATTCATTCGAATATATGCATCAAAGAATCATGTAATTCTACTCGAATACATGCAATTGATTTCACATCATTCATATTAAAATTTCACATACAAGCCATGAAACCTAAATTTGACTTCCAAATATCAATTTAACACAATTAAAGTTTTCATAGCATATCAAGAATGGCAAATCATAAAATTCAACATTTCATTCGAATGCTTCCATAACCAATTTCACAAATTTACTTCCAATTTCAGATTTCATTACTTTAATCGTTCATTTAATTCATTTAGCAATGCCTTGGATAGTAGAGTATGATAGGTAATCAAGTCACATATAACAGAGGTTGTGAATCAAATTCACCATGTAAAGGTACCACGTACCAAATCGTATCACATATAACATATCATAATGTCCGCAGACATTAAGCAAGAAGGTACACTTACGTACCACAATATCGAGTACACTAACGTACCGATTTTCTTATTGAGCTCAGACTCTAGGCTAGCCGTACTACCTAAACAGACTGTACACACCAAGGGCTTTGCATTTAAGTCTTTAATTAGTCATTTTAATATTCAGAATTTATCAGAATTAAATCTTCAATCTTTTCGATTGAAATCATAAATTTCCGATTCAATCTAACATTATCAAATCGGCCTATCCATAGCCAAATTTCAAATCACAATATCAAGCCACAATTCGCAATTCACATTCCAATTTAGCTTATCAAGCATGTATAAACATGGCATTAATCAAATCAGCATGGCAACATCAAGTTCCAATCACACATGTAATTCTTCAAGAATTCACATAGCATATTTAACTTCAGGGTAGCATATCAAGCATACCCAAGGATTTAACCAAATTAATTCACACATTAACCACTTAATCATCATATCAATTATGCTAACATTCAGCAGATCGATACATTCAAAAATCAGTCCAACATACATAGAAATTCAGATTCAAACTAACATGTTAAGCATCACATTTAAGTCCAACAATTAAAATGCCAAAATCACAAGTCACATGCATATAGTCATTTTCCTTTAATTTCCTTCTTCCCTTACTATAGTCGAATAGTTAATTAGTCCAAATTGCATGCTTATCGTAACTAAAAATCAATCAAAGCAGTTGGAACTCTAATTCCAACTCTAAAGATTCGTTTCACTCACAATTCGCCGAGCTAGTTTTGAATCCGTATGCCCTTCGCCCGATCCGAAGCCGATCCCGGAGTAATCTCTTCTTCTACCCTTTCGCTTCTAGGATCTAAGGCATTCAAGCCAAGAAAATAACAATTTTTTTTTTCAGAATTCAATTTATGCAATTAAAGACTAAATTTTTGCATTTTTATTCAAAACAGTCCCTTAACTAATTTGGTCCAATTCGACTAGTTTCCAATTTTCCTAATTCCTTCAATTAGCCCTTTAATCCTTCAAATTGACCACCAAAATTAGTAAATTTCATATCTTACAGTTTATGACTCGACTTAACAATACTTCATATGATTCAATTTTACCAATTTTATAAATTCCAATTCCTAATTTCACATATTTTCAATTATGCTCATTTCTGACCACTTAGATTGATTCACTTCGTATTCCCTGTATACAACTCCAAATCAAACACCGTTTGTTTCTAAATTCAATTTACATATCCAATTTTAACATATCAAAAATTCAGATCAAAACACTTAGTAGATTAATCTCTACAAATTTTTAAAGTTCACTGTACAGCTCGAATCAGTGCTGGACAGTTTTGCATGTTACTCCATTTCATGCTTCCAGCTTTTTACACAGTCCTTAGAACCCTATTTTTATCATTTTTCCATTATTCTAATCATGTCAAAGTGAAACATATCTAAAATGCAGATCAAAACTCACATTATAGAATTTTTTATAAATTTTCAAAGATGCATGTCATGAACTTTACAAATCTGTTAACATACTTTGCATGCATGTTCTTAATGTTTTATGACTCTTAATCCTTAAGGATTCATATAAATTTCCATATTTCCAGCAACCATACTCAAGAACATCATCTTAAAATTTTCTAGACACCTCATATCACACGATCTATTATAATTTTCACCATAACCAAATCAAGAAGAGAAGGATCTACTTACTTCCGATTTTCTTCTTAATTTTCTAAGGACTCTACACCACCATGCAAGCTTCTTTCTTCTCCACCGAGCTCTCAACTCTCTCAAGTTTCTATGTCAAGTTTGTGTGTGTGAAAGAACAAATGGAATAGTGTTTTAGTTGTGTAGCCGGTTAAGGAATGAGGAAGGGAGGGGACAAATTTAATTGGGATATGACTTTCATGTCATATCTCAACTAATCTCCCTTATTACCCATCTTAATTATACCACTTTAGTCATAATAAGTCTTATATATCCTATAATTACATGGAATTTCATGAATTAATCCATGTTCTTTTACCTTAGCATGCAAGCCTTTTATTTTTTTCCTTGTTCGAATTGGTCACTAGATAAATTGACCGAATTCTTCTTATGCATTTACTCACATTTCAATTTGGTCCATTATGAACCAATTTTCAATTCGAAAATTTAGAAAATTAATCCAATAATTCCCTTAATCATCTAATTAGACCTCTAATCTTCTAGGCTAATTTTTAGGATGTTACAGTTAATGTCAATTTGTTAACGAGTCATTATTGTTATATTATATTGATGGTGTAATCTTTTTATCACCGACAATATATTTGTTTGCATCTATTATTTGTCCGAATTTTTTGGTTGAATTTTTAGTACTTTTCCTTATTTGGTCCTAATTTTTTAAGTGGATAGTTTGTGTAAGTGAAATGTGTATATTAGTTTATTTTTTTATTTGTAAATTCTTTTTTATTCAATAAAATTAAGAATTATTATTAATTAAAAAAAACATGTATGGACATATAATTTGTAAGACATTTAGAATATTACTAAATCGAATGTTTTAAAGGGCAATTAATTAATGCACCGTTAGTGGAAAGTTTTTTTCACAAGCGAGCTTCTAAAGCTGCCAGCATTCCTTTTAGGGGCTCTAAAACTTAATTGCCTAAGTTTTAAACTCTAAACCATAAAATTTTTGTTCTAAACTTTAAAACATAAACCACAAATACTAAAACTCTAACCTCTAACTCCTAAAAACTAAACTTTTGTAAAAACAAATTTTCCTTGATCAATACATAGAATATTTTCCTCGCAACAACTTTTGTTGACGAGTAGGCGTAGGTATAACTTCTCCTTCTTCTTCATCTTTGTCTTGCAGGGCATCTTCGAGAGCTTTCCTAGCCTCAACAAGCTTATCGGCGATCTCAGATTCAGTGTAACCTTGTTCACTAAGTTTATCTTCCAAAATCACGAGCTTGAGCTCAATCTGACGCTTGCGGTCATGCTCCAGGATTCGCTTACCCGATTCGTCTTCGGCCTTACGAAGAATTTGTTGCTCTGAATGTAGCCATTGGTGCCTGACCCTCGAGGGGTGGTCAGTCCGATTCCGTTATACATTTAAGGATATAACCTAATTTCCATAATCTATGATCTATCTAATTTATAGAAACGAATGTGCTTTGAGAAGCGAAACGACACCGTGGCCATCCCAGAAATCTATTTGTAAAAACAAATACAAATTATTTAATAAGAAGCATAGATGAAGAAAATTTGTAAAGTTGATGAAATGAAGCAATGAGAGCCCAAAAATGTGTGAACGGGCCATTTGAAATGTTTTTAACCTTCCTATCGTTGATTATTCTTTTATTTGTCGGATGAAAATGCTTATACATGTAGGAATATCTTTTAATTGTTGTCATTCACATAGTTTTTCTTTGTCTTTTATTAAAACTGTTAAACATCCTACTCACATTTAAATTTATTATGAATAAAATTTGATTTGATTTTTTAAAATGTTTTATATTATTTACATTTTCATCTCATTTTTTGCATACATCTTTGCTCGAAAACTAGATCACCAAAGGAAATAAAGCATCCTATTTTATTAAAATCGACGACCAAAATGAAACGGACCAAAAACAAAAGGTAACGGAAACTAACGCTCCAGTGACCAAAACAGAAATGATTTCGAACGTAAGTGGCAAAAATAATTTTTTTTTTTAAATTTGGGTGACCAAAATAGAATAAAACCTAAACAAAAGGGACTACGAAGATTACCTCAGTTTAATTGACTTGATTTTTTTTAATAATTTAAAGGTGATTACAAAATAGTATATATTCATACATATAACATAATTTGTATAGCGACTCACTTTTATAATAGAGGGGCGAATTTTCTCTACCCTACAAATAAGGGTCTGAAAGATAGTTTAACCGCTTACTCTATGAAATTAAGAAAAAAAAATACTTGTATAGTTATGCTGTCGTATCAAATGATGTATCTTTAAGTATCAACTGTAAAGCTAGATATTTTATTTTACAAGCGAATTATCAACTGATTTTAATAATAATTGTTAAAAAACAATAATTTTATTTATTAAATCACATAAGTTTATATCTGATTTTATGGAACAAATATAGATCTATAACGGTTTTTTCAACAAATCGTACACTGAGGTTTTTTTGGAGAGAAAATGAAATGAAATTACAGCAGTACATCTTGGGACTCAACCTGTGAAAGAAACTCTAAAAATGTTAAACAAATGAGTAGAAGTTTACCTTTACTTATAGAGTAAAGTAGGAGCCTGCAAATGTTTAAAATATACGTGAGATAGTTGATTTTTTTTTTTTTAAATTTCATCGATTTAAAATTTAGAGAGAACTTTAAATTTTGGTTTCCACTAATATTTTGTTTTTACTAGGAGGTTTATACTCGGGTACCTGATTTTTTTTAATATATACATATATGTTATATATATACATATTAGAGAATTCATTTTGGGCCCCTTTTTCTTCGAAGATCATATGTGGTCGCACTTATTGTACATGTCGAAAACTACCACTGGATGGATGTAAATAAATGACTAAGATATATTCCCTTATTGTTTATTGTGAAAATCTTCTCATTTCCTATATATACGAGTTATATTTTGATACACGAGTTGTGTAAAAAGATGTTACACAACACTTCATTAAAATCTAAATTCTAAAATCTTAAAAGCCTAAAATCAACTTTAACCTTAAAATTTAACAAGATTGTGTAAACTAAATTTACATAGTTTGTGTATCAAAGTGTTTTCCCCTCTCTCTCTATATAATGACCTTATTCTATATTAGTATTGAACACTCAAATCTGAATACAAGGTAACTTAATCTGATTTCATATTTAGATAAACCCATGCACACTTTTAGATTATCTTGTTCGAATCTAAATCACCTACGAAGAGCATCTCAATCCTTACTACTAGGACCACTCAATAATTTCCTCAGTATTATTATTTTCAAATGAACTGTTTGGTTGAATATCTACTCTAACAGAATTCAGTTTATAGGCTGTATTTTAGTTGAGCTTTCTTGTATTAGTTTCTTGATTAGTATATAATCAGACCTTTAGTTTCATTTTTAATTAGTTTTTGTAAAAACGACACTTTGTATTGCGTTTTGGCTATTGAATAAAAACACTCTTTTACTTCTCATCTTTTCTTTCAAGATCCGATCTTCCCCAAATTGTAAATCAAGAAAACCCTAAGAAAATTCGATTTCAACATGGTATCAGTTGGGTCTTCCGACTCGCGTTCGTCTGATTCCTCCGCCTCTCGTTTCAAGAATCTTGATCCCTCCGATGAGTTTTTCATCCATCCGAGTGAGAATCCATCTCTCGTTCTCACTTCTGTTCCGCTTTCGGGTTCAAACTACCATTCCTGGGCAAGGTCTATGCGCATGGCGTTGATATCAAAAAACAAGTACCACTTTGTCGATGGCTCGATAAAGGAACCGATTGAAGCCGATGTCAGCTATTTCCCATGGGTCAAGTGCAACAACCTGGTGTTGTCTTGGTTGCAGCGTGCTATTAGCCATGAAATCGCCCAGAGTGTTCTTTGGTTTGATACTGCTTTCGAGTTGTGGGAAGATTTGCGCAAACGGTTCAGTCAGGGTGACCTTATCAGGGTCTCTGACCTTCAACATGAGTTTTACTCCCTTAATCAAGGTATAAATTTCGTGACAGCCTTTTATACTCAGTTAAAGTCTATTTGGGATGAGTTGTCTATTTTACGGCCTATCTCTAGTTGTTCTTGTTCTGCCGTTAAGTATCGCAATCAAGATTTCTCTCTTCGGTTCATTCGTGGTCTAAATGACTCTTTCGCGGTGCCAAAATCCCAAATTTTAATGGTCAAACCCTTCCCCGAAATACATGAAATATTTTCTATTCTCGTTCAGCATGAAAAATCTATGTTTGTTGGTATTTCTTGTGATAGTAATGTTCTTGCGGTTGATAGAGGTCCTTCTGGGAA
Source organism: Hibiscus tridactylites (assembly GCA_958450335.1). Lineage (NCBI taxonomy): Eukaryota > Viridiplantae > Streptophyta > Magnoliopsida > Malvales > Malvaceae > Hibiscus > Hibiscus tridactylites. Next base: position 80,411,305 of record OY288283.1, on the reverse strand, counting down.
GTTTCAAAAACGGTTTAATGTGTCTTCCTTGAATAGCCGTAGGCCTCTGTGTTCTTTCTGTGGTCTTTATGGACATTTGGTGGATAAATGCTATAAAAAGCTTGGGTTCCCTCCAGGGTATAAATCAAAGTCTGTTGTTGTGTCTGGTAAGGTTAATCTTGTTGGGAGTGTGAGTTCTGAAAAGTCTGATAGGTCTAGTGGTCCATCTGAAAAGTCTCATCTTGATAATTCTTTGGAAAGATGTTCTTTTACTAAAGAACAGTATGAGGGGTTACTCTCTTTGTTGCAAAGCAAGTCTTCCTTGAAGGATGTATCTGCTCCTGAATTTCAGTCATCTGTCAATGCTTTGACAACAGATCTTGTTTCCTCTGAAGAACCAGGTATGGTTTATTCTGTTGGTTCTTTGTATAGAAATAATGCTTGTTTTTCTTCATGGATCATAGACTCTGGAGCTACTGACCATATCACTAATAATATGAGTTTGTTTAGTTCTTATTCTGAGATTAGTAACAAATTTGTTAGGTTACCAAATGGTCACCTAGTTAAAGTCACACATATTGGTAATGTTCAGCTTAATAAAGACTTGATGTTGTATAATGTTTTATATATTTCTAATTTTGGTTTTAACTTGATATCGGTTAGTCAGCTTTTGTCAAAGTCAAATATTTCTATTTCCTTTACTAATAAAGGTTGTTTTCTTCAGGATATTCAATCCTTAAAGATGATTGGTTCAGCTGAAGTAACAAAGGGGCTGTATCATTTCTCCAGTGCTTCTGTAAGGTCAAATATTTTATCTGCTATGTCTTTTAATTCTGGTTGTGATTCTGTTAGTAATAGTGGTTCTCATGCTAATGATGCTTCTGCTATTAATTCTTCTGTTGGACATTCTGAGTATGTTAAGCATGTTAAGGTTACTGCTAGTGTTAAATCTCTTGTTGACTGGCATGCTAGGTTAGGACATCCTTCTAATCCTAGGTTGCTTGAGTTTTCAAAAATGTCTGATGCTATTCCTTATGGTCATATTCCTGATTGTGATGTTTGTCATCTTGTCAAACATAAAAGGTTGCCATTTCCTGTTAGTGTGTCTTGTTCTGATTGTATTTTTGATCTTATTCACATTGATGTATGGGGTCCTTTTCCTGTGAAGAGTCTTTATGGTCACAGTTATTTTTTGACAATTGTTGATGATCACAGTCGATTTACATGAATTTTTCTTTTTTCTAATAAATTTGAAGTAAGACAGTTATTGATAGATTTCTATAATTTTGTTCTGACCCAATTTTCTATAAAAATTAAAACTATAAGGTCGGATAATGCACAAGAGTTTCAAATGCATTCTTTTTTCAAAGAAAAAGGTATAGTGCATCAAACTTCTTGTGTTTATACCCCACAACAAAATAGTGTTGTGGAGAGAAAACATCAGCATTTGCTTGTTGTGGCTAGAGCTCTTAGGATTCATGCAAACCTGCCTTTAAGTTTTTGGATTGACTGTGTTCTCCATTCATGTTTTTTTTAATAAATCTTACCCCCACTCCTATTCTTAAAAATAAAACTCTCTATGAAATTCTTTATAATAAGCATCCTCAATTAATTCATCTTAAGATTTTTGGTTGCTTAGCATATGCATCTGAGTTGCCCAAGTCTGCTACCAAGATGCATGCTAGAGCTATAAGATGTGTTTTCATTGGCTTTCCCAAAAATATGAAAGGTTTTAGACTTTATAATTTAGAAACTAAATCTATTTTCATTTTTAGGGTTGTTGTTTTTAATGAATCTGTTTTTCCTTTTCATGCATCTTCACCTACTGTGATTTTACCTAACTGTGACAGTTCAAGTCTTTTACATGATTTTACCTTTTATAAACAAGATAATTCTTCACAACATGTTAATCATGATTAAAATCAGAATTCTCTTGATAATTCTGATGCTAGTGATTTTGTTTCTGCTGAGTGTGTTAACAATGATTCTGTTGAACAAAATCAAAAACAGAATTCCCTTGATTCTGTTATAAACATTCCTTCAATGGCTTCCCCAAAGATTTCAGGATTTTCAGGTAAATTTATCTAAATCTCGAGCTTCTAAGCATGTTATTGCTAATGTTGTTTCTTATGATAATATATTTGATCAACATGCTTCTTTTATTGCTAATGTTGATTTGTTAACTGAGCCTAAGACTTATAAACAGGCTGTTGTTCATGAATGTTGGAGAAATGCTATGAAGGATGAACTTACTGCCTTAGATGTTAATAAGACATGGGATATTGTTCCTTTACCCCCTAATAAAAAAACTGTAGGCTGTAAATGGGTTTTTAGAACCAAATTAAAATCTGATGGGTCATTAGATAGATATAAAGCAAGATTAGTGGCCAAAGGTTATACTCAGCAGCCAGGTGTAGATTTTTTGAGTACTTTTAGCCTGTTGCTAAAATGACAACCATTAGAACTATAATTGTTATTGCAGCCTCTAGGAATTGGAATCTTCAACAACTAGATGTTAACAATGCTTTCCTTCATGGTTCCTTACACGAGGAAGTATATATGGAAATGCCACCTGGTCTTAGTAATGATAAAAACAGTGGCTTGGTTTGCAAGTTAAACAAAAGTTTATATGGTTTAAAACAGGCAAGTAGGCAGTGGAATGAAAAACTGACCCTAGCTTTGCTTGATCAAGGTTTTAAACAATCTTCTGCTGACACTAGTTTATTTACTAAAGGCAAAGATAGTAATTTTATAGCTTTAGCAGTATATGTTGATGATATTGTTCTAGCTAGTCCTAGTTCAGAACAGATTCAAAACATTAAAGATTTCTTGCATGACAAGTTCAAAATAAAGGACTTAGGTGATTTAAATTTTTTTTAAGGCTTGAAATTGCAAGATCAGCTGCTGGGATAAATGTTTGTCAAAGAAAATATATTTTAGAGTTGCTTGATGAAATTGGTTTTTCAAATTCTAAACCTGTTTCAACCCCAATTGTTGTTACTAGAGGTGCTAAATGTCTTTCTAAAAATGATGGAATTCCTCTAGAAGACATCACTGCATATAGGAGATTGGTAGGAAAATTGCTATATCTGACTAATATCAGACCAGATATATCTTTTTCTGTTCAACAATTGTCTCAATATTTATCTTGTCCTACTAATGTGCATTTAAATGCTGCTCATAGGATCCTTAGATATTTAAAGGGTACACCTGGTCAGGGTCTTTTCTTTTCAGCAGATAATACATTAAGTTTAAATGCTTTCTCTGATTCTGACTAGGCCTCTTGCCCTGATTCAAGGAAATCCATTACAGGTTATTGTGTTTTTCTGGGTTCTTCTTTATTTTCTTGGAAGTCTAAGAAGCAACAGACTGTTTCAAAATCTTCTAGTGAAGCAAAGTATAGAGCTCTTGCTTCTGTAACTTGTGAATTGCAATGGATTTGTTATCTGCTTCAAGACTTTCATTTAACTTTACAACCTGCAAACTTATATTGTGATAATTTGTCTGCCATACAGATTGCAGAGAACCCAGTTCATCACGAGAGGACAAAGCACATAGATATTGATTGTCACATCGTTCGAGAGCGGCTTCATCCAGGATTCTTAAAGTTGTTGCCTGTTTCATCTCACAATCAAATTGCATATTGTTTAACTAAGGCATTGTCAAGCTATCTTTTTCATTCTTTAGTCTCCAAGTTGGGCATACATAACATATATGCTCCAACTTGAGGGGGCTAACAGAATTCAGTTTATAGGCTGTATTTTAGTTGAGCTTTCTTGTATTAGTTTCTTGATTAGTATATAATCAGACCTTTAGTTTCATTTTTAATTAATTTTTGTAAAAACGACACTTTGTATTGCGTTTTGGCTATTGAATAAAAACACTCTTTTACTTCTCATCTTTTCTTTCAAGATCCAATTTTCCCCAATTTGTAAATCAAGAAAACCCTAAGAAAATTCGATTTCAACATACTCTGAAAACCTTATGTGATTAGTTTAATATTACTCGTAGCTCATTGGTTAAAATTTCAGCAATCAAAGCTTTTCTTGTTTATTTAAATTCACCAATCAGCCCTTTCAGCATCCAATTACATATTGCATGCCGATGAAGCCCTAATAGCATACTTGGAAACAGTGGCTGCCAACGCCCATGAACTTAGTCAAATCACCATTGAATCTTCTCCTCTAAAAGATTGGGCTGCTGGACACCGCGCCCCACCACTAATGCTGACCGGATCTACCGGCCTACGTCATCGATGTATGTATGTATGTATTTGTATATGTAACCGGAACTAACTTCTGTTGACCTTTTGTGCAACAAGTCTAGGTTTCAACAGTGTATATCATCAAAGGGTCTTTGGGGTTATCTAAAATGGACGAAAACGTTGCAGCGAGCAGCTCAAACGACGACGACGGCATCAGGGAGCAGGATCAGTTGCTTCCCATAGCCAACGTTGGCCGGATAATGAAGCAAATGCTGCCGCAGAATGCGAAAATCTCCAAGGAAGCGAAGGAAACGATGCAGGAGTGTGTTTCGGAGTTCATTAGCTTCGTCACGAGTGAAGCATCCGACAAGTGCAGGAAAGAAAGGCGGAAGACTGTTAACGGAGACGATGTTTGCTCGGCTTTGGGCGCTCTCGGTTTCGACGATTACGCGGGGCCGTTGAGAAGATACTTGAATAGGTACAGAGATTTGGGAGGAGATAATAAAGCAGCAAATCAAGATAAGGCTAATAATGACAGCAACAGTAATGAAGACAGAGAGGAGCAATCTTCGTTGAAGTTCAGCATGATTGGGAGCAGTAAAAACTCCAGTATGAGGCCAATTGATTGAGGTTTTATATATAGCTTTTAAACACTGATTTATTAATTATCCACAAAGATCGGTCATTTTTGCTTGATTAGTAGATTTTGGCTTTGGTTAAAGCATATCTATTTAGGGTTAGAATTTCAGGTATGTTTTACTGTCTATTTTCAGAATTTATGGATATCTTTTTTAATAATATCGTTTCTAAGATTTGAATTTAAATTCTTCTGTTATAATTGTCATAGTAGTGAACTTATAGTCTTTCCTCTCATTAGAGATTAGGGTTTCTGTTGTTTTTAAATATTATTACGGGCTTCAATTGGAGCATAAAAAAGATGCATAAGAACAAAACAGACAGACAGATTGGGAGAGGGACAAAAGAAGGAAATTGTATAGTGAAGTAGGTGTAGAGGAAATCCACAAATCATTTCATTTCTGCACTGTATAAAGCACTGACTTGAGACAGGGGGAATATTCAAGGGTTCCAAAAATATACACAGTGATTTTATATTATTCGGATTTGGACATAATGTCAAATGTGTATTTACTAATGGGCATTTAGTGTAATTGTGCTCAATCTTCTCAAAAAATATTACATAATTGAAGATTTTTATAATGATATTCTTAATATTCTTAATGTTAACATGAAAACGAAAAGTTTACACAAACACCTTAATTTTAAGGTTTAAAGACATGATTTAGAGTTTATGATTTAGGGGTTTAAGTGCATTGATTTATAATTTAGGGTTTAGGGTAATAATTTGGGGTTTAAAGGTTATGGTTTAAGGTTAGAGTAATATGATTAAGGATTTAGATTTTTAACCTGTCAGCTCTAAATTTTAACACTAAACGTTAAATTCTAACCACACCCCTCAAGTTCAAAACTCATACACTTAAACCCCTAAATAAAATCTCTAAATCCTAAAAACTAAGACGCTTGTGTAAAAAAAATTTCCACAAGCGCTTGTGCATGGAATAATTACCCTTAAAACAAGGATTATTATCCTATACGCTGGTGGTGGAAAGTGGAAACTAAAAGTTTCCACAAGCGTCTTAGTTTTAGGGTTTAGGGTCATAGTCTAAGGTGTAGGGTTTATGGGTTTAGAGTTTAGGGTTAGTGGGTAAAATTTAGAGTTATAATTTAGGGTTGTTTTTGGCACTTAAATGTCTTATAAAAATCATTTTAGCATAATCTAATTCTACCTAGAGGAGAAGGGAAGGGGGACTCTAGGTAAAGGAAGTGGAGTGCTCCTAGTAGGTCTCAAACCCATGACCTACGAGAATATGAACAAACAAAGAGCTTGACCAACTGGCCAAATGTGGTTACTCACCCTGAACTTTTATATTAAGCTAAAGATTTTTTATTTTTTTCATTTTATTTTTTATAAATTTTTAATTTTTTATAATTTTTAAATGTTGCTTTTGAGTTTTTTAATTTTCGCATAAAACGACAAAATAACTGACGCTAATATTAGAAAAAGAGAAAAAAAATGACTTCAACTTTACAAATTTGTTACTTTTTCTGTTAATTGATTCAATTTGACAAAAAAAAAATAGAACCAAACAATGTGTGTTCATGTGCTTCAAAGCAACATTGGGTGCACGTGCTTCCAGTTGATTGAATCAGTTCATTCCGGTTAAAGACAACAATCCAAGAAAGCAGGAACTGGGTGAATGTGGAACCAAACAATGTGTGTTCATGTGCTTCAACGTCTGTGGAAGGCCCTTGATGCCATGCCAGACAATTTTCACTGTACATCCAATATTTTTTTAGATGCCTACTTTAGGGTTAACTATTCTGTCATCCAGAATAGTTAAAAGTTTTTGTACATGCCAAATTATTTTCTCACAATATTGTATATTACTGTTCAAATCAGTATACTGGGGGAGTGCACTCCGTTTTTGAACAGTGCTTTTGAAAAAAAAATAAAAAAAATACCCTTAGGAATTCAACACGTCTTTGAATAGTTCCCAAAAAAATTAAAATCCAAGTGAGGATTTTAACCGGCCTTTGAATAGTGTTTAAAAAATACACCCTAGCCCTAGTAGTTCAATCCGCCTTTGAATAGGGTATTTTTGAGTTAATTTTTAATATTCTAATTATTAATGTAGTATAGTTAGGAAAAATAATATTTAATTTAAAAAAGTTCAAATTAATTAATTATGTTTATTATAAAAGTATAGTTAGGGTTATTGGGATTTTTTTATCTGATTGGTAATCCTCAGGAAGAATATTGAGTTCGTTTTTTATTATCTGATTGGATGAGTGAGAAGAATTTTTTTAAATTGATATAAGGTTGTAGTGATGTGATGAAGTAGTGGTGTAGGTGCAGGTGTAGGGTGGTAAGATAATATTTTTTTTAATTATTATCTGATTGGTAAGCCTCGAGTTTAGGGTTATTGGGTTTATTATTTTATCTGATTGGTAGCTTGGTGAAAGAGACGTACTACCGGTTGACTAAGGTTTGGTCGGTTAAAGGGGAAGCATATCGAGTTCTTTATATGATTGTATGAGTGAGAAGAATTTTTTTTTAAATTGATATAGGGTTGTAGTGATGTGATGAAATAGTGGTGTAGGTGCAGGTGTAGGGCGGTAAGATAATTTTTTTAATTATTATCTGATTGGATGGGTGAGAAGAATTTTTTTAAAAATTATATAGGGTTGTAGTGATGTGACAAAGTAGTGGTGTAGGTGCAGGTGTAGAGTGGTAAGATATATGGTTTTTTATATTATCTGATTTGATGGGTGAGTATATTTTTTTAATTGATATATGGTTTCGGTGACGTGATGAAGTAGTGGTGTAGGTGCATGTGTAGGGTGGTAAGATAATTTTTTTAATTGTTGTGTTAGTTTTAAATTCATACCAGTATGGATCTCCATCACAGAGAGAAGGGACAACGAAAGAGATGTACAATATGTAGAGCTAAAGGCCACTCGAAATCAAGCTGTCCAAATGAACTGAGATATGTGCCAACTAGTCACTGATTTATTATGTAACACCCGGGTTCAGGGGTCGGGTGAAAATAACATTTAAAATAATGGTTCGGGTTTCGATTTTCTGTTTATAATAATAAAATAATATATTGGGTCTCGGGTTTTAAAACAAACAAATTAAGTTGGACCATTTTCAAAACAAGCCCAAATAGCAACGAATGTCTTCTATTGTAATTTCCCTATTTCATTAAGGGTATTTTGGTCTTTGGCCTTTCAATTTTAAACAAACATAAAAAAATGCTTTTGGCTTATCTCCTTCCCCTCTCCATTTTCATTTTGACGTCAAATGAACCCCTCTTCCCCTAGATACTATTCCATCCCATATCTTGCTCATTTTTGAAGGTTTTGCAAAGGTAACCTCGTTTTTTACTTGGCCTCGTTATTCTCTACAAGCTAATACCTTTAGTTTTCATTTTTGTAAATGTTTTTGAGATTTGAAGTTTTGAGGATTTTGGTTAAAAATGTTACCTTTATGGTCTTTAGCTAAAGCTTTTGGTTTGTTATTGATGTGTGGGTTGTTTACTATCCATGATATCCAAAATATGTGATTTTTAAAGGGTTTTATATATATTCCCGGATTTAGGTTTTGAGGGGTTTTGGAAGTGTTTTAAGATTGGGTTTTGGGGGTGCTTTATGTTGGAAATTGAGGGCTGAAGTTAGTATGATAGTTAGGGGTTACGTTGGAGGCATTTGCGTGTGTTAAAGGGGTCGAAATCAAAGGTTTTGATATGTGCAAAAGGGCTACTCGAAAATAGAAGTTTTGTGGGTGTTCTTGGCTTGGTTTGATGCTTAATTGGTGTTATGAGTTATAGCAGTGGTTTGTGGTTGTTTTGGTGATTAATAGAGTGTGTTTGATTGTTTAGAAACAAGGAATTTGGTTGGTGAAGCATCGGGGACGAATCCGGAGATTTCGGAGTCTTGAGTTTGGTCTTCGGTCTTCTCTTGGGTAGCAACGGTGAGTAGAATTGTTAATCTTTGCTTTGTGCTCGATATGGAACCTTTGGGGGTTTGGGTGGAACCTTGAGGGTTCACCTAAACCCGAGTGTAAGTTTCTACTCCTATGCCTTGTTATGAGTGGATGAATTGCTATGTGTTCTGATTATCATGTGCATCTTGAGTTGTTCATACAATTGTAAATGTGTAGTCGAGTTGAAGTCGAGCCTCACGTGATGGTGGTCTAAACTACGGTGATGTGTAGTCCCACCGGTAGTGACTAGTAGGAAAGTACTTTGATGTGTAGTCCCATTGGAAAACTACTAGTCAAAACGGTGATGTGTAGTCCCACCGTGCGTGTATGTTGGTTGTGTTTGTGCAAACCATGTGTAGTTGTTGAGAAAGTCATTCGTGCATCCATTGTTTATTTCCTTTTATGAAAAGTGTTTTGAAAACTGTATGTTTGTTGAATTGTAGAGCTTCTCTCACTATGCTAGTTAGCTTACGCTCTCTTCGTTTTTAACATGCAGATCGTTAGAGTTCGGAAGGCAAGTAGGCAAGGGAAGAGCTTTTGAAATTCTCAAGCTAGCACAAGTATGATTTGCGTTTTGTAATAATGTCTAAAAGATGGGGAATAGACTTGTAGGAGTTGGTGCCAAACTCCTTAGATGATTTGTGTTAGTTAAGCATGTTAAACTATTGATGTGTTATGTTTCGTCTCGTGGATTGTAGACCAGATTGCCATGTGTGAATGCATTAATGTTCTTTTAGATTGCTCTATACGTTTGCTCTTGGCCATGCAATGTTGTATGAATGCTTGAATATGGTTAGGAGAGTCTTAAAATGCATCTAGAGTTGTGTTTGAGGGTCCTTTGCTGAAATTTGGAGACTTGCAGTGCAGGGCGTATCGATACGCCTAAGGGCCGTATCGATACGGTTTGCCCTCCAGGACTCAGTTTTGGCTTGGTGTATCGATACACGGGGGCATATCGGTACGCTCAAAGCTCACTGGAAATCCGAGAAATTGGTGAGGTTTTGGCGTATCGATACGAGCTCTAAGCGTATCGGTACGGGATTATCTCATTGACCATGAGATGTTAACCAAGAAGGGTGTACCGATACGCTCAAGGGCTGTATCGATACGGTCTTCCTGTGTTGACTGAAGGGCGTTGACTTGGTCAAGGCGTATCGATACCCTTGATTGGTGTACTGATACGGCCTGCTCTGTAAGTGTAAAATGGGCTGTTAACATATTGTCTTGGATTCGAATGTGTTTCTTTCTTGAAGTTTTCCGCTGTCGTGATCACCTAGGAAATGAAATGCCTTTAGACCAGATTTAATTAAAAGAAAATTTTCTAGGGTTGCTAACCGAAGTGGGACCTTAGCGGGCTTCACTTCAGTTTTCCCCGTGTAGCCTACTCGGACCGGTCAACCATCCAGACCGGGACGAGGGAGTTACATTTAGTGGTATCATAGCCTGAGGTTTCTGAGACCTCGGGCATGTAAGTGAGGTGAGTTAATGTGTTATGGGTGTTTTGCCATGTATGCCTAAATTTTGTTGCTTGCACGGTGTATGATTACATGTTGTGATGACTCTGTTGTTGCTAGAGAGTAGGTCCAAAGTCCACATTGTTAGGCATTGTTGTAAAAATAAAAAGGAAAATTGTTTTGGTTTAACGAGCTTGAGAACCGGAGTCCTTGCCCTTTTGCTAACCTAACGTTTCCTTTGTTGTTGTGTGTTTGTTGTTTTAGATTATTATTTTTGCTATAGAGAGACCGAGGGGACGACCTAGAGCGGGTGACCAGGCACCCGAGGATGTGCCTCCTGCTCCTCATGCTCCCGATGGTAATGGAGAAAACGCTGGAGGCGATGGTAATGGGCCTCAGGTTGAGGCTAATGTGGGAGGTAACGGGTCTCAAGCGGGCCAAGGTCAGGCAGGTCTAGATGTGGCCCATTTGATTCAGACCATAGCCAGAGCTTTTCAGACAGCTTTGGCCGGTATGCAGGCTGCAGCACAACCTCAGGGTGCGGGGACAGGATTACCCCTAGAGAGGCTTCGTAACTTAAGGGCAGTTGAGTTTCGTGGGTTGTCTCTGGAGGGTTCAGAGGGGTGGCTCGAGAGCACTACTCGCATCTTGGGTCAGATGGAGTGTTCGGATGCCCGTAAGTTGGGATGCATCGTCTCTTTGCTTCAGGGAGACGCTTATACTTGGTGGACCATTGTTACTTCTGGTATGGCCGAGGCAGATAACACATGGGAGTTCTTCAGAAATGCCTTCAAGAGGAAGTACCTTGGAGTTCGGTACTTGGATGAAAATAAAAGAGAGTTTATGACCTTGGTTCAAGGTAACAAGACCGTGTCTGAATACGAGGTCCAGTTTGTGAGGTTGAGCCAGTATGCACCAGAGTTTGTCCCGGGTGAGAGGGAGCGGTGTGAGCGTTTCAGATATGGATTGACTACAGATGTGAAGACCTACATGCTAGCCTCCGACTACACCGAGTTCAATGTTTTGGTCTCTAGGGCCAAGGATATAGAGCAGAACTTGAGCTCTAGAGCACGTGCTAGTGGGTCCGATTCCGGAAAGAGACATGCGAACTGGGATAGAGATCATGCCAAGAGGCATAAGGATAGAAGGTACCAGCTGGATACGAGACATAGGGGTGGTAACTACGGTCAGGGCCGTCAGGTTCAGAGAGCTGTTGGACACATTCCGGAGTGCACGAGGTGCGGGAGACGCCACCCGAGCGAGTGTATGGGTATTTATGGAGCGTGTTGGAACTGTAGCTCCCGAGACCATTTGAGGCGTGACTGTCTACACCCGGTTAGGGGCGGACCGGCTCCAGCTAGGGGCTTTGAGCATCAGAGTGGCCGTGGGCGCGGTCGTGGAAACTTTCAACCAAGGAATGAGGGTCAGAGGAACTTGGCTCATGTTGTAGCAGTCCAGCTCGAGGGAGGAGGACCGGCTAGAGTGTACGCTCAGCGAGAGGTTGGGAATGACACTGATGTCATAGCAGGTAACTTCTTATTACAGTCTTTGAGTTTGCTTTCTTTGATAGATTCGGGGTCGACACATTCGTATATATTGGGTGAGCACGTAAGGTCATTAGGATTACCATGTGATTGGTTAGATGTAGGTGTAAATGTCACTAGCTCTTTTGGTGATACAGTGGTAGTTAGGAAAGTGTATAGGAGGTGCCCTTTGATGGTTCAGAGCCACATATTTCCGGTCGATATGATGGAGTTACCCTTCTATGGTTTTATTGTGATTTTGGGCATGGATTGGCTTGTAGAGCATAGAACTAGGGTTGACTTCGAGACCAAGAGAGTCTCATTGATGCTTACCGATGATTTTGAGGTTGTGGTAGTTGGGGAGAATGTCAAGTTTTTGTCCAATGTGGTTTCGGCTTTAGAAGCTCGGAGGTTGTTGAGTTTAGGGTGTTAGGTTTACTGGGCTTATGTAATGAATCCGGATATGAGTGAAGTGAGACCTCAGGACATCAAAACAGTATGTGATTTTTCGAGTGTTTTTCCGGAAGAGCTATCTGGCTTGCCTCCAGATAGAGCAGTTGAGTTTGCTATTGAGACGTATTCTGATTCTGCACCAGTGTCAATTTCTCCGTATAGAATGGCACCAAAGGAGTTGAAAGAGTTGAAGACACAGCTTCAGGAGTTGACTGATATAGGCTTCATTAGACCTAGTATATCCTCATGGGGTGCTACGGTCTTGTTTGTGAAGAAAAAGGATGGTAGCATGAGGATGTGTATAGATTATAGGCAGTTGAATAAGGTAACAGTGAAGAACAAATATCCTTTGCATGGATAGATGACTTGCTAGACCAGTTGAGAGGTGCTTCTGTGTTTTCGAAGATTGACTTGAGGTCTGGATACTATCAGTTGAAGGTCAAGGATGTGGACATACCGAAGACAGCCTTTCGTACACGTTATGGACATTATGAGTTTTTGGTGATGCCTTTCGGGTTGACTAACGCTCCAGCAGCCTTCATGGATATGATGAACCGAGTGTTTCATGAGTTCTTGGACAAGTTTGTGGTGGTGTTTATAGATGACATCCTAGTATACTCTAGGATCGAAGAGGAACACGATGAGCATTTGCGGTTAGTACTTCAGACCCTACTTGAGAATCAGTTGTATGCCAAGCTAAGCAAATGTGAGTTTTGGATTAGGGAGGTAGTCTTCCTAGGCCACGTGATCTCGGCTAGTGGGATTAGTGTAGATCCCAAGAAGATAGAAGCTATAGTGAATTGGAAACAACCGAAGTCAATGACAGAAATCTACAGTTTCCTAGATTTGGCGGGGTACTATAGAAGGTTTGTTGAGGGGTTCTCAAGAATAGTGGCTCCATTGACTAAGTTGCTATAGAAGAATGTTCCGTATGAGTGGTCAGATACAAGACAAGAAGCGTTTGAGAAATTGAAGAAAGCTTTGACCGAAGCTCCTATCTTGATTCAGCCTGAGCCGGGGAGAGAGTTTGTGATTTACAGTGATGCGTCTTACGTAGGGCTAGGTTGTGTGCTTATGCAAGAAGGTAAGTTGGTAGCATATGCTTCGCGACAGTTGAAAGTTCATGAGAAGAATTATCCCATACATGACATAGAGTTGGCTGCAATAGTGTTCGCACTGAAGATTTGGAGACACCATCTTTATGGTGAGAAGTGCACCGTGTATACCGACCACAAGAGTTTGAAATATTTGATGTCTCAGAGGGAGTTGAACCTCAGACAACGTAGGTGGTTAGAGCTCCTTAAGGATTATGACCTCACCATAGAGTACCATCTGGGTAAGGCAAACATAGTGGTCGATGCCTTGAGTAGAAAGGTGGTCGTTGAGTTACGAGCAATGTTTGCAAGGTTGAGTGTATCCACGGATGGTGGGTTGATAGCCGAGCTTCAGGTTAAGCCTTCATTAGTTCAGTTAATTCGTGAGAAGCAGCTACGAGATGAGTCTTTGGCACCTCACGTGCAAGACATAGCCGAAGATAGGCCTACCGAGTATTGTTTTAGAGAGAATGGGATCCTATGTTTCAAGGATAGGATAGTGGTTCTGGAGGATGGCGAGTTGAGGCGTACGATCTTGAATGAAGCTCATAATAGTCCTTTTGCTATGCATCCAGATAGCACGAAGATGTATCGAGGGTTAAAAGAGGAGTACTATTGGGTTAGTTTGAAAAGGGACGTGGCAGAGTTTGTGAGTAGGTGTATGGTTTGTCAGAGGGTTAAGGCCAAGCACCAGTTTCCCTCAGGATTATTACAGCCGTTGAAAATTCTAGAATGGAAGTGGGAGCGTATTACCATGGACTTTGTTTCAGGACTACCGTTGACTTCTTCGAATAAGAATTCAGTGTGGGTGATCGTGGACAAATTTACTAAGTGTGCCCACTTCATACCAGTTCATACTACCTATACTTTAGACAGGTTGGCCGATCTGTATATCTGTGAGATAGTGAGACTACATGGGGTACCGAAGTCGATAGTGTCAGACCGAGATCCGAGATTCACCGCTAGATTTTGGGAGTGTTTTCATCGAGCTTTGGGTACTTGGTTGAACTTCAGCACTTCGTATCATCCACAGTCAGATGGTCAGTCTGAGAGAGTGATTCAGGTATTGGAAGACATGTTGAGATGTTGTATCATTGATTTTTAGGGGTCATGGGAGAAACACCTACCGTTAGTGGAGTTTGCGTATAACAACAGCTTTCAATCGAGTATTCAGATGGCTCCTTATGAGGCCTTGTATGGTAGGAAGTGTAAAACCTCGATTAGTTGGGCCGAAGCCAGGCAGAAACTTGTACTGATGCCCGAGTTGCTTAAGGGCACCACCGAGAAGATAAAGTTGATATGTGATCGCTTGAAAGCAGCTTCAGATCGACAGAAATCCTATGCCGACTTAAAGAGGAAAGAGGTAGAGTATTCCGTAGGGGATAAAGTGTTTTTGAAAGTCTCACCTTGGAAGAAGGTGATGAGGTTTGGAAGGAATGGCAAGTTAAGTCCAAGATTCATCGGACCTTATGAGATAGTGGAGAGAATTGGCCCCGTTACGTATAGATTGAGGCTTCCGACTGAACTAGAGAAGATTTATGACGTCTTTCATGTGTCGATGCTTAGGAGGTATAGATCGGATCCGTTCCATGTTATGCCAGTTGAGGAAATAGAGTTGAATCCGGACTTTTCTTACAACGAGGAACCAGTTGAGATACTTGCTTCTGATAGCAAGGAGTTGCGTGGCAAGACCATAGAGTTGGTCAAGGTGTTATGGAGACATAGCGGTGTGGAAGAGGCCACGTGGGAAAGGAAAGCGGATATGCTTGAGCGGTTTCCATACTTGTTTCCGTCAGGTAATTTCGGGGAAGAAATTCCTTAAGTGGGGGAGAGTTGTAACACTCGGGTTTGGGGGTCGGGTGAAAATAACATTTAAAATAATTGTTCGGGTTTAGGTTTTCTGTTTATAATAATAAAATAATATATTGGGTCTCGGGTTTTAAAACAAACAAATTAAGTTGGACCATTTTCAAAACAAGCCCAAATAGCCATGAATGTCTTCTATTGTGATTTCCCTATTTCATTAAGGGTATTTTGGTCTTTGGCCTTTCAATTTTAAACAAACATAAAAAATGCTTTTGGCTCATCTCCTTCCCCTCTCCATTTTCATTTTGACATCAAATGAACCCCTCTTCCCCTAGATATTATTCCATCCCATATCTTGCTCATTTTTGAAGGTTTTGCAAAGGTAACCTCGTTTTTTACTTGCCCTCGTTATTCTCTACAAGCTAATACCTTTAGTTTTCATTTTTGTACATGTTTTTTAGATTTGAAGTTTGGAGGATTTTGGTTAAAAATGTTACCTTTATGGTCTTTAGCTAAAGCTTTTGGTTTGTTATTGATGTGTGGGTTGTTTACTATCCATGGGATCCAAAATATGTGATTTTTAAAGGGTTATATATATATATATATATATATATATATATATATATATATATTCCCGGATTTGGGTTTTGAGGGGTTTTAGAAGGGTTTTAAGGTTGGGTTTTGGGGGTGCTTTATGTTGGAAATTAAGGGTTGAAGTTAGTATGATAGTTAGGAGCTGCGTTGGAGGCATTTGAGTGTGTTAAAGGGGTCGAAATCAAAGGTTTTGATATGTGCAAAAAGGGCTGCTCGAAAATAGAAGTTTTGTGGGAGTTCTTGGCTTGGTTTGATGCTTAATTGGTGTTATGAGTTATAGCAGTGGTTTGTGGTTGTTTTGGTGATTAATAGAGTGTGTTTGATTGTTTAAAAACAAAGAATTTGGTTGGTGAAGCTTTGGGGACGAATCTGGAGATTTCGGAGTCTTGAGCTTGGTCTTCGGTCTTCTCTTGGGTAGCAACGGTGAGTAGAATTGTTAATCTTTGCTTTGTGCTCGATATGGAACCTTTGGGGGTTTGGGTGGAACCTTGAGGGTTCACCTAAACCCGAGTGTAAGTTTCTACTCCTATGCCTTGTTATGAGTGGATGAATTGCTATGTGTTGTGATTATCATGTGCATCTTAAGTTGTTCATACAGTTGTAAATGTGTAGTCGAGTTGAAGTCGAGCTTCACGTGATGGTGGTCTAAACTACGGTGATGTGTAGTCCCACCGGTAGTGACTAGTAGGAAAGTACTTTGATGTGTAGTCCCATTGGAAAACTACTAGTCGAAACGGTGATGTGTAGTCCCAACGTGTGTGTATGTTGGTTGTGCTTGTGCAAACCATGTGTAGTTGTTGAGAAAGTCATTCGTGCATCCATTGTTTTATTTCCTTTTATGAAAAGTGTTTTGAAAACTGTATGTTTGTTGAATTGTAGAGCTTCTCTCACTAAGCTAGTTAGCTTACGCTCTCTTCGTTTTCAACATGCAGATTGTTAGAGTTCGGAAGGCAAGTGGGCAAGGGAGGAGCTTTTGGAGTTCTCAAGCTAGCACAAGTATGATTTGCGTTTTGTAATAATGTCTAAACGATGGGGGATAGACTTGTAGGAGTTGGTGCCAAACTCCTTAGATGATTTGTGTTAGTTAAGCATGTTAAACTATTGATGTGTTATGTTTCGTCTCGTGGATTGTGAACCATGCTTATTTTGCTACTTAATTATATGTGCCATTTGGCTTTTGAACTTTCAAGCATGTCTAATTATACAATATCTATCCCCTATGTGATTGCCATGTGTGAATGCATTAATGTTCTTTTAGATTGCTCTATATGTTTGCTCTTGGCCATGCAATGTTGTATGAATGCTTGAATATGTTTAGGGGAGTCTTAAAATGCATCTAGAGTTGTGTTTGAGGGTCCTTTGCTGAAATTTGGAGACTTGCAGTGCAGGGCGTATCGATACGCCTAAGGGCCGTATCGATACGATTTGCCCTCCAGGACTTAGTTTTGGCTTGGTGTATCGATACACGGGGGCGTATCGGTACGCTCAAAGCTCACTGGAAATCCGAGAAATTGGTGAGGCTTTGGCATATCGATACGAGCTCTAAGCGTATCGGTACGGGTTTATCTCGTTGACCACGAGATGTTGACCGATAAGGGCGTACCGATACGCTCAAGGGCTGTATCGATACGGTCTTCCTGTGTTGACTGAAGGGCGTTGACTTGGTCAAGGCGTATCGATACCCTTGATTGGTGTACCGATACGGCCTGCTCTGTAAGTGTAAAATGGGTTGTTAACATATTGTCTTGGGTTCGAATGTGTTTCTTTCTTGAAGTTTTCCACTGTCGTGATCACCTAGGAAATGAAATGCCTTTAGACCAAATTTAATTAAAAGAAAAATTTCTAGGGTTGCTAACCGAAGTGGGACCTTAGCGGGCTTCACTTCGGTTTTCCCCGTGTAGCCTACTCGGACCGGTTAACCATCTAGACCGAGACGAAGGGGTTACATATTATGTTTGTTTGTCCTAAACTCATCAATTGCCAAATTCTTATAGCTTCGAATTTCATCAACAAGGATTACTTCTTCTAGCCTATTTATGTGGTAAAAAATGAAAAAAACTAAAGTTTTTTATTATTAAAAGCAGCAAAAAAATGTGTCCTTCAATTATAGAACGAAAACTTACTGCCCAATATAGCTTATAATTAGAAAAGCTTTACGGGTCAAATGTACCTTTTAAGAACTGTAGAACTAATGCTTTGATATAATAATTGAAAAATGTTTTGGACTGATTTAAAAAGTATTTAAAACAATTTCCAAAGTCCAAATATCTTGAAACTATTTTTAGGGATGTTTTTAAAAGGTTTTACATGTTTTTCAAAGCCAAATTTCACAAAACTGTCCAGACGTTTCGAAACACCTTAGGGCGTTTCGATACGATATATTCCAGTAGCTAAAACGTTTCGATACTGGTATCGAAATGGGCTTTCCCTGGATGAGATTTTTGCCCAGCGTTTCGAAACGGGCTATGCCGTTTTGATACGCCCACGTGGCATTGAACACAACAGTCAAAAACCCCAACGACTATTTCCCAACTAACTTTTAAATGCAGGTCGTTTCGATACGGGGACAGGCGTTTCGAAACGGGTGTTTCGAAACGGACTAAAGCGTTTCGATACGGGTCCACATCAGACTGCAACAACTCTTTCTACTTAAAGGGTGTTTCGAAACTGAATTTATGGTGGGAATTAAAGTCCTCAACGGCTCCAATTCAATCCCAACGGTTGGCAATGGCTATAAACTCATCAAGGAGTATAAAAGGGACCTCCAAGCATCAAGTAAAGGCTAATGCTCATATTGTCAATCAACAAATGATCAAGAATTGTCTTAGAGCTTAAATTGTCATTTATTGTATAGACAAACACTAGTGAGCCAAAATTGTCAAATTTGCTCAAGTGTTTTAGGTTTTGGGTGAGTGCTTTAATTGTGCAAACAAACACCTATTAGAGGGATTTGTGTTTGCTTTCATTATCTCTTTGTAAGAGAGGGTTTGATCAAGGCTTTGGGTAGAAAGCTTGATCGGTGTAAAGGGTTTCCTTCTAAGCCTAAAAAAAGGGACGAATCAATAGTGGATTGATTGGAAATCCTTAGTGGGGAGCTAAGGTAGTGGATGTAGACCTTGGTTAGAAGGTTGAACCACTATAACTCATTGTGTCAATTTTCATTTTAGCTTCCACACCACCTCCACCAAAAAATCCACCTCTCCACCACTTGGTGAGCAACAACGGTTGAACGAATCGAGCACCTCACAACTCAACAATTGGTATCAGAGCTTGGCTCAATCGAAGGGGATTCACATCCTATTGAGAAGATTCGGCAAGCTCGATCACTATTTCATCAACCGGCTCAAATGGCACAATCAATCAACAAACTGCCTTTCTTTGACGGAACCCACTATGCCCATTGGAAGACAAAGATGAAGTTCTTCATCAAGTCTAGAGACTACAAGCTATGGAATATAGTTGAAGATGGTCCGTTCGTGCCTCAAAGAAGCAAAGCGGAGTGGAGTGCCGACGATCGCAAGAAGATGGAGCTTAATTGCAAAGCCTTGCACATCTTGTTTTATGCTTTTGGCCCAACCATCTATGAGAAGATGTCTTCTTGTGAGAGTGCAAAGGAGGTATGGGACAAGCTTAAAGTCACATACGAGGGGACCGATGAAGTTAAGGAGACCAATATTAGGCTCCTAACCTTAGAGTATGAGAACTTCAAAATGGATCCGGAAGAGAACATCGAGAAGATGTTTGATAGGTTCTCCACTATCACCAATGGTCTCAAAGGCTATGGAGAAGCCATCCCGGAAGAAAAGCTTGTTCGAAAGCTCATCTACTCACTTTCCGAGTCTTGGGACTCAAAGAGGACCGCCATCATCGAAGCCAAGAATTTGAAGACATTGAAGCTTGATGAACTCATGGGGTCACTCCTTACTCATCAAATCATGAAGAAGAATAAAGAAGATGAGAAGAAGAGGGAAGAAATTAGAGCTATGGGAGCGAAGAAAATCAAAGGGCTAGGCATCAACGCAAGTGCCATGGCTCTCAAATCCTCCACTTGTCATCATGTCTACTCAAGTGAAGAGGAGGATGAAGATGAAGAGATAGTTCATCTCTTCAAGAAGTGTGCCCCGTTCATGAAGAAAGCTTTGAGAGAGCTTGAACGAGATTCTAAGAAAATGAGAGGGCAAGCACTTCAAGCAATAAGAAGAAGGCACATGTGGCTACTTGGAGTGATGAGGACTCCACCGACGATGAACAAGACAACCTTTGCCTTATGGCCATCGAGGAAGATTCAAGGGTAACTTCTAATTCATCTACTTCATGATCTTCTTTTGGTGAATTACAAGATGCCTATGACGATTTGGTTTTAGACTTTAAAAATCACATTTTGAAAAACAATAAATTGATTTCAAAGTTGAAAATTCAAAATGATTTGATTTCTAAAACCAAACTTGAACTTGAAGCAAAACTCGAAGAGTTTGAATTAAAATGTTTTGATTTACAAAATTTGCTTTAAAAAGTTCAAGAAGAAAAAAATTTGATTTCCAAAGAACTTGAAAAGAAAAATAATTTTGGAAAATCAAATTTTTATGTAAGACAATCTAGTGCCCCTAGATTTGTAAAAGGAAAATGTTTTAGAAGTGTTTGGGTCCCAAAAGGACTAACCACTTCAATTAAAAAGGATGACATTGAAAAATGGATTCCTAAGGGGACTAAAATTTGTGCTACTAACGTTTATGGATCCAAAGCAATTTGGATACCAAAAATTACTAGATTGTCTTTTGCTAGGTGTGATGGAGATGTTCAACAAGTCAAATATTGAGGGGGAGCTCCATGCACACAAGGAAAAACACTTGAAGAAGGAAGGCTTCACATCCTCCCTTTGGGTTCAAGTGTTGGTAATATCTAGTTGTTTTTGCATTTATTTGTTTTAATTTTTATTTAATTCAACTAGATGATCATATATGTTGGACTAACATCTTTGATGATGCTTTGAGTAAGGGGAGCCATTTTAAAACCAAATTCTTATTTTTATCAAATTTTACCTCTATTGTTAATTTTGAACTTAATGTTTTAAATTCTTTTTGATATAACAAAAAGGAGAAGAAATGGTTTGAAAGATTGAATTTTCAAATGAATAAGGGGGAGCTTTATTTGATTTATATCTTTAATTCTCTTATTCACATTTTTAAAGTTAAAGGGGGAGAATCCCAAACAATTTTTCAAGTTGGTTTTATTATATCAAAAAGGGGGAGATTGTAGAACTAATGTTTTGATATAATAATTGAAAAATGTTTTCGACTGATTTAAAAAGTATTTAAAACAATTTTCAAAGTCCAAATATCTTGAAACTATTTTTAGGGATGTTTTAAAAAGGTTTTACATGTTTTTCAAAGCCAAACTTCACAAAACTGTCCAGGCGTTTCGATACGATGTATTCCAGTAGCTAAAATGTTTCGATACTGGTATCGAAACGGGCTTTCTCTGGATGAGATTTTTGCTCAGCGTTTCGAAACGGGCTAAGCCGTTTCGATACGCCCACGTGGCATTGACCACAACGGTCATAAACCCCAACGGCTATTTCCCAACTAACTTTTAAATGCAGGTCGTTTCGATACGGGGACAGGCGTTTCGAAATGGGTGTTTCGAAACGGACTAAAGCGTTTCGATACGGATCCATATCAAACTGCAACGGCTCTTTCTACTTAAAGGGTGTTTCGAAACGGGTTCGAGCGTTTCGAAACGGAGAGCTGTAGAACTTCATTTATGGTGGGAATTAAAGTCCTCAACGGCTCCAATTCAATCCCAACGGTTAGCAACGGCTATAAACTCATCAAGGAGTATAAAAGGGACCTCCAAGCATCAAGTAAAGGCTAATGCTCATATTGTCAATCAACAAATGATCAAGAATTGTCTTAGAGCTTAAATTGTCATTTATTGTATAGACAAACACTAGTGAACTAAAATTGTCAAATTTGCTCAAGTGTTTTAGGTTTTGGGTGAGTGCTTTAATTGTGCAAACAAACACCTATTAGAGGGATTTGTGTTTGCTTTCATTATCTCTTTGTAAGAGAGGGTTTGATCAAGGCTTTGGGTAGAAAGCTTGATCAGTGTAAAGGGTTTTCTCCTAAGCCTAGAAAAGGGGACGAATCAATAGTGGATTGATTGGAAATTCTTAGTGGGGAGCTAAGGTAGTGGATGTAGACATTGGTTAGAAGGTTGAACCACTATAACTCATTGTGTCAATTTTTATTTTAGCTTCCACACCACCTCCACCTAAAAATCCACCTCTCCACCACTTGGTGAGCAACAACGGTTGAACGAAACGAGCACCTCACAACTCAACAACAACAATGCTAAATTGGCCGTAAATTATATTCACAAACTTATAATTTGACTGAGATGGACTAACCAAGTTAAGTAGTAAGATTTGGAAAATAAATGTTTCAAAGAATTGCCTTTAATTCTAGGCTAAAGTTAGTGAGCCGACCAACATCATTGAAACAAAACCCATGCTAATGTTTCAAAGAATTGCATGGCTTTCAATCTCAAAGCTCCCTTGTATAACAGTAACACAAGAGTGAGGTAAAATAGTTTGTGAAAACAAACATCAAGACTGAGCAGTTGTAAGCATGGGGAGGAACTCCATCTTAATCTCTCCACCGATGTCCGCAGTTTGAATTACAACAGATGAAGAACAGTGTCATACTCTACTCCCTCTTGCAGTTGCCTGAACATAAACCCAAAACTAGAACAAGTTCTTGTGATTCTCTTAAAAGAATGTAAGGGAAAAGAATCTTAAAATAGGATTTATGTGATTCTCTTAACCGAACAAAAATCTTCGTCCCTTTTTGTACTTCTATCTATGCTTCAATACGAAAAAATAAACTTTACACTATAACTCTAATTTTTAAATCTCAAACCCTAAAAATTAAACTCTTTACTTGATTAATTAAATTTATATGCATACTTTTACGTTTTATAATCACTTTAGATTGATAAAATTATGGTTTAGAATTTAAGGTTAGAATTTGAGATTTGTGGTTTGAGATTTAGAAATTAAGCTTAGATTTTAGAGTTTATTTTCAAGTTTTGATTTTTGAAAAATTTATAATTCCGTACCTTTTGATATTTTAATTTTATAATTTTTAGATATTTCAATTTTTTAGTCATATATTAATAAAACATTTTTAAAACATTTTATTATTTTTATATCATTTTAGTATTTTTAATATTTTCTTAAATTCGTATTTTATTGCCTAGAAATCAAATTTTCCCTCGTACTCAACTAGAAAATCAGTTTTGTTTCTTTGTCATGTCATCTTCACACGTAGACTGCCATGTCATCACACGTAGACTGTCACGCCAGCATCATTGATCGCCACATCAGCATCGTTGACTGCCATGTCAATACCGTAACGGTCAACGTTGGCTTCCGTCAGTCAAGGGGTAAACAGTGATGCAATTCGACTAGCTTATGGGCCAAATTGATGCAAAAGTATCATAGGGGCGAAAACGATAAATTGGGACTACTATAAGGGCAAAAGTAGCCCTTAACCCAAGATAAATTAACTCAGGAACTTTATAAGAAAATCCAATTAAGCCCTTGAACTTCTAAAAAAAATTAATTTAGCTCATCTACTATGTCATAATCCACTGTGACATGTCATGTCATCATTTTTTACCGCGCGTCAGCATTGTGAACAACTACGTCAGCACTGTAACAATCAATATCAAATTTCATTAATTAAAGGGCCAAATTGATTTTGTTTTCTTAGTTTAAGGGTCACATTAAGTACACAAGAGTCACGTTGATTTTTTCTGAAAAAGTTTAAGGGCCTCAAATCCATTAAACTTAAAATTTAAAAATTGATTATAATATAACGTCTTCCATTAGTGTTAGTAGTACTTTTCTTTCACCGCCAAATATAATGTTTGTTTTGTATTTTTTTTAATATGGTCACAGAATTTTTATCATAATCATAGAAGATATCACAATTACAACGCAGTCAGGAAGGAAAATAATGAGACTAGTCTACCCAGATTTCTTACAACCTAAAAACAAAGGAAAGTGAAAAACTTCTATGGCGATAAGCATATCATCAAAATTCAGAAGCTTCATGAATCTCTTTGTCTCTATCCAATCGAGACTCATAACTGATGAAAAAGGAGTCGTGAACGATCTAAACTATCAGGCAGAATGTTCCGCTACTCAAGATTGATTACATCGGCAAACAACCATCAACCGAGTGGGAATCTAACTTTGTGTGACCACCGACAAATCATAATCAGAAACTAGCGCCGATTAAAAACTCTATGCGAGCGACGATCGACCGCTAGGATATGCTAAATCATGCCACAAGGACAAATGAAACAAAACCACACAAAAAACATGTCACAAGGACAGAGAAATCGCATGTCATAAAGATGGAGATTCTTATTAAAAAAAGAGAAAAAATAAAAAAAAAATAATAATAAACATCGACGATCGATAACCCATAGTTGAGTGATTGTCGATCGTCGGCTAACGCCTGAAAATTAAAGAAACTTACAAGCGGCACAGAATTATTAGAGAGAAAAAAACTAAGAGCCTGAAACAATTGTATATTTGTATTTTATTTTCTTATTATGATGTGGTCGAGAATACCATATGTTTAGACTATAAAATAGTAAATTACCGTGGATATTACTTTTGTTTGTTTGTTATTTTATTTTGATCACTAAGCTTTAAAAAAATGATGTTTTGTTTCATTTACGTTATTAATTTATTACGTTTTAATTATTGAGTTGTTAACTTTTGTTATGTTAATACCTGACACACGTTAACAAAATTGGCTTAATTTTTTTATTGGAACCTAAATTTTATCGACACAATGTCAAATTGACCCAGCTAAAAAATCCTTCTTCTATTTGTTTTATTTCCTTCTTCCTCGACAAAAACACTCTACATCTCCATTCAAACCCTAAACCGACAATGCTTCTTCAAATCAACAGAACTTGAGGTAAGAGTTTAAGGGGGAAAATTATATTTTTTGAAAATTCGAATGCTTAAATTAGAATTTTCATAAATTTTGAGGGTTTAACTAAAATTTTTAAAAATTTTGATAGATTTAATAAGAATTTTTAAGAATTAATGAGATGAGATTTTATTAAAAATATTCAAAAAGTTTAAGCTTAATATGAATTTTTAAAAATTATAAGGAGCCAAACCAATATTTTTTTTTAAATTTAGGAGCCAAAAATTAATTTCTCAAAATTTGAGGGAGGGCCTTGGCCACCCTAATCCTTGCGATACGCCCATGGACTTCGCCTTACTCCCTCATTTTTTTTGATAAAAAGGGGTATTCTTATCATGTGCCTCATTAAAAAATTTCCTTAAATTTGATGGGGAAAAAGAGTGCACATGATAAGATATACAAAACACGTGAGGATTACATCCTATGAGGAACAAAGTCCTCGCGTAATAGATCAACAACAAAAGTCGGGACAGAATCTAAAAGAACTAAGTCGAGAGACTTACATGTTTTGTCAAAACATCTGCAATTTGATTGCATTTTCTAGAGATAGTACGAATCGAAATCCGCCAATCTTTTCTAACCACATCCTGAATCTCTCATTTTCTTTATTGACTCAAATTTCCCTAAATGCTTCGAACATAGCCTCAAATATCCACATATTCCAAGCTCCAATATGCACTTGACACTGTTAGATCATCATTGAATTGAGATATATTGTTTCTCTCTACCTTCTGTGTCTTTCCACCTTTGTGATTAACATTTAAAAAAGATTTATATTTGACTTAACTCGATCAAATACTCACCTTTAATATTAATAGATAACTTTTTCAGATCAAAAGTGTAAAAGTGTTTTTCAACTTAAATTAAAGTATTTTTCAAAAACTAGAAGTTAAAACTTTTAGCTTCGGACAAAGGCATTTTAAATAAAATTGCATATTCATTCCCTACTCATATAACCATATTTTTATATTTTACTAAAAAATAATGTTTAAAATAAATATTTTATATTTTTAAAAACAGTTTGTGACAGCACTACTAAATTCAGAATTATTTTTCTGAAACACTAAACTAACCCTAGGTTGAGATCCAAATTCACAACTAGACCGAGATGGAATGACTAAGTTAAGCTGTAAGATTTGGAAAATAAACGTTTCAAAGAATTTTCTTTAATTCTAGGCTAAAGTTAGTGAGGTGGCCAACATCATTGAAACAAAACCCATGTTGATGATTCGGCAGAAAATGCAATGGAAATAGATTACAATGGCAAGATATATATGGATAGAATCCAGTTATAAAGTGTAAAATTCTCTAAGTTTTACACGTTTTTTGTATCGTTGGATCAGTGAAACGGAGGATGAAAATAACAGTAACACAAGATTGAGCAGGTGTGAGCATGGGGAGTAACACGATCTCAATCTCTCCACCGATGTCCGCAGTTGGGATTACAGCAGACGAAGAACAGAGTCATACCTTCCTCCCCTCTTGCAGTTGCCTGAACAGAGACCGAAAAGGAGAACAAGTTCTTCCATCAGCAGAAACAAACAAAACCAAAATGCATTATCACTGCCCTAAAGCTTAAGCTATATGAGGGAAAACACAGAAACTTAAGCATGTAGGAAGATAGACCTGGAAGAAGACGGCTTCTCCGTGTTTACAATTTGCGCAAACGACGGATTTGGTCCGAGGAAGAGTAGGATCGGCCGCCACATCCTGCAGTATTTGAGTGCGCTCCCCGGCTGAGTGATGCACCTCATTTCTGTAAACGCAGTAATTATCGGCCACTTCCTGCATACACAATAATACTCATAATCTTAGTGTTTAAAACCCAAAATCGGCTACAATTGAAGCATCTCCAGTGCAAAATGTATAATAAAAGAAGAACCTGGTGATCGCAGTTGCGGCAGGCGTAGAGTAGAATCTTGTTTTGCCGGTCTTCTTTGGGGTAGAGAATATTGTTGCTTCATTTCAAGCCAAAAACAAAATACAAGAATTTAGGTGCAGAAAAAATGTGAATGCAAATATGCAATACAGGGAAGAGTGAAGAACTGACCATTCACGACAGAATTTCATGGTACTCATAATTTGGGATGAAGAAAATCAAGCTGCGGAAGAAAAAAAACAATGAGTTGAGTATGTTTATTGTTTAGTTTGGGTCCTGCACTTTCCTTTATTTGGTTTTAAAGTTGCTGTCAGGAAATTGAAAGAAGAGAAGCGATATTTCTAGAAGTGGAAAGATAATCTCTAACACTAATCGGATAATACAATATTATTAGTCCATCAACTCGGCCCTAATCTACCCCATTCATGCCTGCTCTACTTTTATAATCTTATTTTATTTGTATTGAATTTTAAATAAATTATTATAATGACCACGGTTTTATTCTTCTCATCGGATTTAAAATAGCAGTGTTTTGGTTATTGATGTTATCAGTAGATAACGTTTTGATCGTTAGAACGTTAACAATCAATAGTTTGGTGATGTACCATGTTAGTAAAATGGATTGATTTTTAATTTAAAATTTAAATTTTAGATAAAATATTAATTCAATCATTAAATCTAACATAAGTCTCATATTATCGATTGCCGCTCACCACCGACTTTGGTCACTAATGGCTGCCACTCGCTACTGTCTCCCAACGATTATTGGATCTTAAAATTTTCAGTTCAGTTTTTTTTTATCTTTTTGAACGTGAATTTAGTGTTTATTTCGTCGAAAACTATATCAAACTCCACGATTCAATCTCTTGCTTGACAATCAAATGTACATCCAATTTTTTTAAATAAATCAAACAATTTAAAAAAGCTATCTCATCTATATTTATTTTTATCGACTTTTATGATATTTTTAACAACTATTATGATTATGTATATATGTATATTTTTTTCATAGGACCATTCAAGTTTTCACAAAAACTCTAATAAATGTGAATCAAATAAATTCGAATACTCATGTTTTTAATTCATATATAGTGAGATAAAAAATATTGTTAGTTTATCATAAAATAATTCTATATGAATATAAAATATGAAAAAATTATTTATTCTTGATTTCATTTAGGGTGTTCGATATGAACAAAAATTGTGCACGATTTTTCTCGTTATCGTGACATTGATACTTGTTTCGAAAAGGACTTGATTATCTAGCTCTCAGTTTTAGCAGATAAAAAATTAAAAACATCAATTACAAATTAATAATTCGTGTCAATAATATGTATTAAAAATTTAATTAATCATATTAAACAAGTGTATGTTTCTCGATATATATGAACCGAACAAGTGTCTCAGTGAAAAAGCGGATGATGTTCATCATAGGAGACACGAGTTTAAATCATTTTGTCTATATGGTGTATGCACCTTGTCAAATAGAAGAATATACATAAACAGATACTACCTTGTAATCACCTTTAAACTATTAAAAAATATTTCTCTATATATTTTTATATATTAAAAGCTATTAAATGTCAAATGTTAAAAATATCACACATAAAAATATATACTATTTTTTTAAAATACATTAAAAATGGTAACGTATACATACGGTAGCTTTCTAAATTTTTTGGGTTTTTGTTTTGTTTTTATATACATTAATTGTTAAACAATACATGAAATGTGTGAAATTTAGAACATTTTTAGATAAAATGAATATTATATTCATGTTTAGTAGGAAAAAAAGAGTGAACAAAAATATTGAGTCTATTCAGGAGAGAATTTATCGGAGTGGCCAATCCGAAACAGGTTTGTTCCGCTTCTTGATGTGGATAGGAACTTTTTGGCTTCGGATGTAACCATAGAGAAGGTCCGAGACACTTTGTTTGTTATGGAACCGTTGAAGGCTCCTGGGATGGATGGTATACATGTCATGTTCTATCAAAAAAATTAGAATGTGTAAAAGAAAGCGTGTTTCAGGCTATATGGGATTGCTTTCTTACGAGAGTTGTGTCTGCTGATTTTAATAAGACTTTGCTCGTACTTATTCCTAAAGTGGAGGTACCTGTAAGTTTTGCACAATTTAGACCTATCTGTCTTTGTCCAGTTTCATACAAAGTTTTAACGAAGGTTATTGTTAATCGGATTAGCCTTTTCTTCTCAATGTTATCTCTCCTTCTCAGGTGAGTTATGTGCCTGAAAGGAATATAATGGATAATGTGATGTTGGCGCAGGAAGTTATCCATTCTATGAGGGCCAAAAATGGACGAAAGGGGTGGATGGCTTTGATGATTAACCTTGCCTATGATAGGCTTGAATGGTCCTTTATTGCTGATACGTTATATGACGTTGGTTACCAGGTGATTTGATTGAGCTGATTATGGGATGTATCACTTCGATTTCTACGCAAATCATTTGGGGTGGTGAACTGACTGAAAGTTTTAAGCCTTCACGTGGAATTAGACAAGGGAATCCGATGTCGCCTTATATTTTTGTCTTACGTATGGAAAAGCTATCTCAAGATATTGGGTTGGAAATTTTTAATGGAAATTGGAAGAAAATAAGATTGAGTAGAAATGGCCCTGGCATTTCTCACCTTTTCTTTGCAGACGATATTGTGTTGTTTGCTGAGACGACGTTACGGCAAATGAAAATGATGAAGCGGGTGCTAGATGGGTTTTGTGTGCATCGTCGGGTCATAAGGTGAGTAATGCTAAATCTAATATTTTTTTTCTCCAAAAATACTTCGGATGAAGTTCGGTCGGCCATTGTCTAAGGTTTTGGCTTTAATGAAGTACATGACTTAGGGAAATATCTTGGCATACCTTTGTTACATAACAGGGTTACGAGAGCTACTTATGGGTATCTAATTGAAAAGATGAGAAGACACTTTATTTCAAGGCCGACAAAATTCCTCTCTCTTGCAGGGCGCGTGACTTTAGTGAAGTCGGTGTTACAAGCAATTCCTACTTACACTATGCAAGCTACATGGCTTCCTAAAAGTGTATGCTTAGAAATGGAAAAAATTATTCGAATTTTTATATGGGGGCGGATTCGGATCAAAGAGGTATAAGTCTTGTTCGTTGGGAGGAGATTCAGCATTCTATCTCTCATGGGGCATTGACTTGAGGAAGTTGGATTGTGTTAACCAGGCGTTCCTTATGAAATTGGGTTATCAAATCTTAACGGAAGATGGAAAATTATGGGTATAAGTGATCCGTGCAAAGTATAATGTGAGTAAGCCTATACCTATGAGTATGGTTAATTGCAATTGTTCTCAGATTATGAAAGGCATAAGCAATGCATGGAATGATGTCCTCGGTGGTTTAAGGTGGATCTTGAGGGATGGTTGCCACATTGATTTCTGGTATGATGAGTGGCTCGAATCTATTGGACCTTTGTATCCTCACTACCAAGCGGATGGCATGCCATCTCCGTGTCCGGTTGCTAGTTGTGTGACGGAAGGCGAGAATTGGGATGTTCACTTGCTTGAATCTTGGTTGCCGAGGGAATGTGTTCTAAGTATTCTTGCTGTTCACCCCCATGCCAAGCTTTTGGTTGCGACATAATTGGTTGGAAAGGGGAAAAATGGGGCTTATTTACCGTGAAGTCGGCCTATTCCTTTTTGACAAATTGCGGACATGTATATGAGCAGAATATCTGGACTAATATACGGAAGTTACAACTTCCTCAACGCATTCGGACATTTGTGTGGCTTGTGCTACGTGACGGCTTACTTACTAACGTGAATCGGGCTCGGCGGCATATGACTTTGGATCCAGGTTGTGCCATTTGCGGGGACGAGCAAGAGGATATTCTACATGTGTTGCGAGATTGTAATCGAACTAAGGAAGTTTGGCAACATGTTATTCCTCCTGGTGATTGTCGAGTTTTCTTCGAGTTGTCGTTGTTTGATTGGGTGCTGGCAAATGTGATGTCGAACGGCCGCTTTGTTGGATTTCGATCTCGGAGGAACTTATTGTTTGTTGTTGTTTGCTGGAAACTATGTGATAGGCGAAACAAGATGATCTCCGACCCTGTAAATATGGAGACAATGGATGTTGTAATATATTGTGAGCAGTACCTCGCTGTGATTTTAGAGGCTGGTTTAACTAAGCAGGTGCGCTTTAGTTCACAACAATCTGAGGTGGTGCAGCGGAAAGATTGGTGCAATCCACCAACTTCATGGGTTAAGGTAAATGTGGATGGTGCTGTCAATTTGGTTACGAGAGCAGCGGCTATAGGTGGGATGATTCGCTCTAGTGAGTGTGTTTGGATTTTTGGCTTCAGTCGTAGGGTGGGTCGTTGTAAACCGCTGACGGCGGAACTATGGGCGATTGCGGAAGGCCTAAGGCATGGTTGGCGTAAGGGTTACCGTCGGCTTATGGTAAAATGTGACAACATGGATGCGGTGCGGATAGTGAATAAGAAAACAAGAGATACGACGGTCGATACTTTGGTGCTTGTGATTGATGAGTTGAGGCAACGTGATTGGAGTGTGAAGATTGAATATGTTTGCCGCGAAGCGAATTTGGTCGCGGATGTGCTTGCTAAAAATTTGCGTGACCAAGATGTGGGCGAGGTGTTGTACGAGGAGCCTCCTGCTTCGGTAGACGACTTGTTGAGGCGTGATTTGGTTGCAAGCTTTGGTTTAGGCTCGACTGGAATTGGTTAATGTGTGTTGAGTGTTGTTTCTCGGGTTTGTTCCCCACTAGTGTTTTATGTGGTTTGGTTTATGAGGTGTATTTGCTTAGTGTTTGGGTGGTTGTGTATCGGTGGTTCTGTTTCTGTTTGTTTTTTAGCTCTACTACACGTACTCTTTTTCCTCCATTAGGTCTAAAGAGGTTTTTTAACGAGACGTGTGGTAGATGCTTTACTCTTTATCAATCAAAAAAAAAATATTGAGTCTAACGGTCATTGATATCAAATGTAATGTTCGTCTTTTTTTTCAAAGTTGCATGGTTAAATTTTTTTAATCAATTTCTTGTATGATCATATTTTCCTTATTCAACTATTAATTTTTACTCTATCATAGTTTTGAGAGAAATCTACCGATGTGTGGTTACCGGTTAGTCTATTTGAAATTTTATAGACTATTCTTTCCCAAGATTATAAATTTCTATTTGTATTTCCTATTTATTTATTTATTATTATTTGAAGAAAATAAAAACTTAAAGCAAGTAAAATAAAATAAGAAACAATGTATAAGCGAAGGGGTGCAAAAAAAAAAAGGAATTCAGGGGCAGGGGATTTCTGATGAACGCTCAGTTATTCCCACCAACTAACGGCTCTCGACTCATTGGGTGAACGCTTTAACTCACATTCTGGTTTTGTTCGGCACACTTTTTCGTTTGGCGAATTGGATGAGAACGGCCATTTGAGAAAATGTTAGAAATTCTAGCTTTTCCGAAACGCCCGTTTGCAGCCAAATCAGGCGGCTAAACGCCTGTTCGGCACAACTTCTCCATTCGGCAGCCAAAAACTCGGTAGAAAAGTTGCCGAAAGGGCCCTCTGTGTCTATGTTTCCTCTATCTATGATGAAGATTTTGATTCGGGTTTATAGCAATTGGCTAACCATTTGTTCGGGTCTAAATTTATGTATCCGACAATGAGTATAAGGACTAAGAACTCCTTAATCATACGAAAAACCTTTCAACATATTTATGTCCCACACAAACTACTATGTTCTCAAGAAGATGGATAATTCTAACATAAACTAGAAGCAGCTAATGTCAATCATGTCATTAACAAAACAGAAACAAAATAGGGATTTAAAACCTTCAGCAAACTTATTTTGGGGGCTTGATCTTCAGTGTGGTGTACTGCCATCTCTCATTCAGCGCTTTCTGCTATGCCTCGAGCTCTTCCTCCGACTGCTCTTATCATCGGAATCTGAATCTGAGTCTGAATCAGAAGACTCGGAAGATGAGCTGTATCTTCTACGCCTTCCCTTCTTCTGCTTCT
Source organism: Hibiscus tridactylites (assembly GCA_958450335.1). Classification (NCBI taxonomy): domain Eukaryota; kingdom Viridiplantae; phylum Streptophyta; class Magnoliopsida; order Malvales; family Malvaceae; genus Hibiscus; species Hibiscus tridactylites. The sequence goes on along the minus strand of OY288283.1, from coordinate 80,378,732 downwards.
GCTTTTGTTTCTTCTTCCTCCTCCGACTCCTCCTCTCTTCCTCTGACTCGGATGATGAGCTGTAATCCGTACTACTCCCCTCCGATGAATATTCAGACCCCGTAACAGACGATGCATCAGTGTCAGTCTCAAAAACTGAAGCCTCAGTATCACTACCTGTACCGGAATCCGACTGATACTTCCTTTTGCTTTTCTTAGACCTATCATCAGCCTTCTTATCCTTTCCATCTGAGACGTCCAAATCATAGGAGATCGAAAGCTTCATCCTCAGTTTCGGATTCTTAAGCTGCTGAGTACGTGAGGGCCGTGACATGTAAACCCGTTCGTTCTTGCATTCATATGTCCAATGCCCTGCTTGGAAACACTTTTGGCACTGTGAAGCACCCATACTAGTAGACGTCGACGCCTTGTCTTTCCTTTCACCTAACCTCACCGCCTTCTCCGTACTCATCAAATACATCTGCCTCTTGGCTTCCCGTTTCTCCTGCCATCTGCTAGGCCCTTCTTCCTTCTGCCCGTAAGCATTAACGTTTCGAGCCGCGGCAGTAGCTGCCCTTTCAGCCTGAGCACGACTGAGGCCTTTGGCAGCACTCAGTGCTGCAGCCTTGATTTTGTCAGCAGCAACCTGAGTTTTTTCCTCTTTGTTACTCGACATCTTTTAAAATGCCAACAAATAAACCAGATTACCCTATCTCGAAGAAAAGAAATTCAATCCAACCCAAATCTTTCAACACCCTGTAATCAAGTATAGACACATAATCTAATCAAGGGACTGTATATAAAGAATTTAAATTCTGAAAAAAAATAAAGGAAAAAAGAGAAGTTTAACAGCAGTTACGAAACCCTAACTTCAAAGAAAGAAGTTGAATACTGTCCGTTTCTTTCCTGTTAAACCTGAATTGAAAGATTAAGGAACCTGAATCTAAAAATTAAGAGGAGAGGGGAGCGTACCAGAACTTCTTGGCGGCCGAAGATCCAAAATGAAGGCAAAGAGGAAAGTTTTCTAAACTTTTATTTATAAGAGCGATGCCATTTCCACTCTAACGAAGGAAATTGTCTGACGCAACCTTAATTTAAGGGTAAACTACATAAATGACCACTATATTATGGTTTTACACTCAATTTGACTATTATACTTTTAATTATAGCAATTAAACCACTAAATTATTAAATTGGACTCAATACCACCCGCCATTAAAGCCTAACGGAGGAAGTGACTTGGCAGCTAGTAAAATTTTTTATAATTACATATTTGGTCTTTGTTACTTATACATTCTATCAATTTGGTCCTAACTTTAATTTGATCAAATAAATTAATTATTTAATTAGGTGGTGACACGTTGAAAGATTTTTTTATTTTTTTATATTTAATTTAATAATTTTATTTTCTCCCCCAATCATCTGGTGACACGCGTCAACAGATTGGATGAAGAAAATAAAATCAAGGTGCATATGCTTTTGGCGTGAATCGGACCTGAGTAAGGTGTGCAACATGCTTACCACGAAGCCAACTATATCTTTGTGATATGTTGTACAAAACCTAATATGTATACATCTTAGTTTGTTGCTCATGCTAGGAAAAAGAAATAAATATGAATTAAAGGGACTCGAACATGATATTTTTGGGATGCATAAAAACATCTAAATCACCGAAATAAATCAAATTATTAAATTATTAATAATTTTATTTTTATTAATTTTTAATTAAATTATTATATTAAAAATCAAAAATTTAAAATCATATTAAAAATTTATTTAACGAATCTAAACTCACGAACATAATTTAAAAAATTCTAAAGTTTTATCAATTCATTTAAATTATGTTATATATGAAATTATATTAAAAATTTTAAAGTTATATCAATTCATTTAAATTGTGTAATTATATCAATTCTATTTAATAACTACGCCAGCCTCCCGTTATGTTTTAAGGTTGGTAGCTTAATTGGAGCCACTTAAATAATTATGTGATATAATTACTAAAATTGAAAGTACAGTTATCAAATTAACACTAACCCTATAATTAAATAGTGATATGTGTAGTTTACTCATCCTCGTCAACAAGTCCACCAGACCTAGGGCTGTAAAATTAGAATGAATAATGAGAACTACAAACCCGACAGGGTGGGGCGATTTTTTCTCATACTCACCCTGATCTGCCCTAAAATATTACATAATGTTTCATCATAATAACGTTTGCAAAACAAAACCAAATATATGAACTCAAGGGTTTCAGAACCGTATCGAAAATTGACGACTGTTAGCTTTGAACATATTTATGCCTAACACATACTACAAGATGGATAATTCTCACATAAACTAGGGCTGATAATTTTGGCCAAAATATGAGTGATGATTGATGTAGTTTACCTATTTTTTATTAAAGAAAAATTTTAACGGTAGGGACCGTATTAAAATCGAACTAAAAGTTAGGTGATTTTATAGAATATTTTAAAAGTATAATGACTAAAATGAATCTGCCTTAAAAATTCGGTGACCATTTATGTAGTTTATCCTTAAAATAAAACTTGACAATAAAATAAAAACTCAAGGGTCATATTTTTTATTTCAGTCCCTTACGACAGTCCCTTCTCAAGACAATCCTTGACCTCAAAGGTTAAAGAAAATTTTCCATAGCTGCACCCTTGAAGACCAGTACTTGATCACCATTGATCATCCTTGCTTTCTTTAAGTGGTTAGACTAAATATTCCCAAAAACTTTCTTTGTCTTAACTAAAATTGCAGCATGAGTAAACAATATTCCTCTCTTGTCTATATTGGCAAAAGAAAATGACTAAAGGTTTGAATTTGACCCTATAGTAATATAAAATCAGTAATATTACCTCTATTTTATTTTCCAGTAATTTTGTCCTCAAAGTCATTCCATTGCAACAATTTTGTCTTTTGACCAATGTTGACCGTTAAAGTGCTGACGTGGCAGTTAACGGTGCTGACGGAACAATTTTGCCCTCGAAGTCATTCATGCAATTTTGCCATCGAAGTCATTCAATTGCAGCAATTTTGCTCTTGGTTTATTTAGTTTTTAAATAAAATTAGGTAAATAATTTATTTTTTCAGTTGAACTATAACAAACAGAATATATGAAAAATCGATTAATAAATTGGTGTAAATATCGATAAACTTAATAAAAATAAATAAAATATTCAAAAATTATTAAAAATAAAAACTAATATAAATATTAAAATGTATTAGAAATTATAAAATGATAAAATATAAATATAAAAATTAAAAGTATTATGAAGTATTAAAAAATTAAACAATTTCATCAAATTTTCTTTCGTTTTTTCTACATCAAACTCATGTTCATTAATATTTGATAAGTTTTATTACTATTCTAATGGAAGGACGATTCCATTAAAAATATGTTCAAAGAATATTAGTTAGCTTAGCATAACTAGAAACAGTCGAACACTTTTTCAATAATTTTTTATAAATATTTTGAAATTTTAATTTTTTTTATATTCATAACTATATAATTATATTTTATCATTTGATGAAATTGTATTTTTTAATACTTTATAAATACTTTTTAATTTTTATATTTATATTTTATCATTTTATCATTTTATAATTTCTAATATATTTTAATATTTACATTTGTTTTTATTTTCAATAGTTTTTTAATATCATATTTATTTTTATTAAGTTTATAAATTTTTTTAAAATGTTGATGAATATTTTATTTTTTGTGAAAGTTCTCACTTTGCTTATTTTTAAAATTACCAAGGACCTAAAGTTCTCACTTTGCTTATTTTTAAAATTACCAAGGACCTAAATGATATTTACACCAATTTGTTAATCGTTTTTTCTTATATTCTGTTTGTTAAAGTTTAACTTGGAAAACTAAATTATTTATCCAATTTTATTCAAAAACTAAATAAACTAATGGCACAAATGACTTCGAGGGCAAAATTTCTCTGTCAGTACCATTAACTGCCACGTCAACTTGAACGATCAATATCGGTCAAAAGATAAAGTTACTATAATTGAATGACTTTGAAAATAAAATTACGAGAAAAAAAAAGTATGAACAATATTGTTGAATTCAAATTACTTTAAGAGAAAATTTGACCCTTCAACCAAAAAAAATCCACCATGATAAAAACTTCTATTCAGTTCATAATTCTCCATGCCAAATCTTGGAATTCTAGTCTCATGGAAAACAGTCACAAGTAACTGAGATTCGACAAATTCAACTGCCTCCTTTAGTACTTTGTACAGATCCAAATCCTCAATCCCTAACCACCTATTTAACCCTTCGTGGCACATATTTGCAGCATATGCTGGCTTCACTCTAGTCCATTAAACATAACAGAAATAACTTTAAAATTGACGGCTATTAGCTTTGAATATATTTATGCCTAACACATACTACAAGATAGATAATTCTCACATAAACTAAGGCTGATAATTTTGGCTGAACCTCTAATAACAATTATGCCATTAACAAAACAATACAAAAGAAAAGAAAAGATTAAAATATCAAAATCAAACTACTCAAAAATAATTACTTACTGTACTTTTTTAAAAACAATGCTAAATTGACCGTAAATTTTATTCACAAATTCACAATTTGACTGAGATGGAATGACCAAATTAAGCAGTAAGATTTGGAAAATAAATGTTTTAAAGAATTGCCTTTAATTTTAGGCTAAAGTTAGTGAGCCGGCCAACATCATTAAAACAAAGGAAAATTCTACGACGTGCGACGAACATCGATGAACACCACTAATGATGAACACCGATGAACACCATTAAATTAATTAATAAAGATTTAAAATTTTAAGGACCCATCATACAATTAATAATTATTTTAAAAATTCAATTAAATTATTTTTTATATATATTAAAATTTTATTTTTTTAATAAGGGTAAACTATATATTTAGTACCTCGCTTATTTTCGTGTTTCTATTGAACCCTCAATATTTAAATATTATTTCAATTTAACCCTATTCTTTATGAAAAATAATTTAACCCTCAGCCTAAAACCCTAAACTTTTAAATCTTAAACCCTTAAACTCTTAAACATATACTCTAAATCATATATCCATTGTAATAATAGAACCTTAAAGGTTGACGGAATGAGTGAACAAAAATCAGACTTCTTACAGTTTCTCTTGGATTTATACAAGGAGAGCGAAGATAGCACATCATCACTTACAATGAATCAAATCAAGGGTATTCTCATGGTAAGATTTTCACACTTTCTTTCTTGACTTACCTGTTCTTACAGTTTCTTTCTTTCTTGACGGATACTAATTCAACAACGACGGAGTGGGCTATGGCAGAGCTAATGCAACATCCAGAAATAATGGAGAAAGTGAAGAAAGAATTATTTTTAATGGTATATGGTTTAGGGTATATGTTTAAGAGTTTAAGGGTTTAAGGTTTAAAAGTTTAGGGTTTTAGGTTGAGGGTTAAATTATTTTTTTATAAAGAATAGGGTCAAATTGAAATAATATTTAAATAATGAGGGTTCAATAGAAATACATAAATAAGTGAGGTACTAAATATATAGTTTACCCTTATTAAAAAATAAAATTTTAATATATATATATAAAATAATTTAATTGAATTTTTTAAAATGATTATTAATTGTATGATGAGTCCTTGAAATTTTAAATATTTATTAATTAATTTAATAGTGTTCATCGGTGTTCATCATTAGTGGTGTTCATCGATGTTCGTCGCACGTGGTAGACTCATCCTAAAACAAAACCCATGATAATGTTTCAAAGAATTGCATTGGCCTTCAATCTCAAAGCTCCCTGGTATAACAGTAACACAAGAATGATGGTAAAATAATTTGTGAAAACAAACATTAAGACTAAGCAGTTGTGAGCATGGGGAGAAACCCATCTCAATCTCTCTAACGATGTCTGCAGTTCGAATTACAACAGACGTAGAACATTGTCATACCCTCCTCCCTCTTGCAGTTGCCTGAACATAGACCGAAAACTAGAACAAGTTCTTGTATTAAAAAAAGAGATAGAAGAGATAGATCCTCCTCATGTTGTGCATTAACTACACTGACAAATCACATTGTAAAATCTTAATCAAAGAAGACTAATATAATAAAATAATATAATAAAATCAGATGTAATACACACACCTTACTTAAACTCTCATTTTTAGTTAATAAATATACCAACTTCTCTTCCCAAAAGCGAACAAATGCTAATGAGGCAGTAGTAACAGAAACTTAAGCATGTAGTAAGTTAGACCTGGAAGAAGATGGCTTCTTTGTGATTACAGTTTGCGCAAATGACGAATTTAGTCCGAAGAAGAGTCGGGTCGGCAGCCACATCCTGCAGTATTTGAGTTCCCTTCCTGGCTGAGTGATGCTCTTCATTTCTGTAAAAGGAGCAGTTATCGAACACTAACTGCATCACTACTGCAGGTAGCGGCCGAGAACAGCTGCGTCTACAAAAAGTTGCTGATTATTTGAGGAAGTGGTCTCAATAATGCAATAGTTCTCTAATATTTCGCGCAAATCTTAGTGTTCAAAATCCAAAATTGAGAACCCCTCAAATACTCTGCATTTATTTTCTATGCTAGAAATATTGGTGAAAAACAAAAAAAAAACACCCACACAAACGGGGTTGGGGTTTTATGAGTAGGGGTGATAACGACCCGAGCTGAGCCCGAGCCTGGCCAGGCTCGCTCGGCTCGAAAACAGTGTAATTAGGTTTGACTCGGGCTCGAGGCTCGCCGAGCTCAGAATTTTAGGCTCGAGCACGACTCGAAAACAATTCTATTAGGCTCGGCTCGGGCTCGAAGCTCGTCAGGCTCGGCTCGGCTCGAAATGAAAAATTTTGCTATAGTTTTTTTATATAAAATATTCGTTAAAAATTCATTTCATAACCAACACTAAAACGAAATTCAATGACCGAAAAGGGGAAAAAAGTGCCAAAAATTAGATTAATCCAAATAATCAATAAATATTCTTATAATACAAACACATAATTAAAGAAAATACAAAATAAAACAACAATCAACTAGTGAAAGAAAATACAAACACATAATTTATTTTAGTGCATATTGTTACCGACCCACTTTTCGCGACCGAGCCAGCCGCACCCATAAGTGCTAAACTTAGCGCACCACGCGCACCACCCGACCGAGGGACACAAAGTGTTGCTGATGCCACGCACCAAGGGGCCATGCACAACGCCCTTGGTGGTGTCCGCGCCCAAGAGAACCGACCTGGGCCAGTTCCAACGCACCATGGGGCTTTGTCTAGCACCCCATGTGCTGCCCACAAGACTTGCACTCGAGGGGGCCCAACACACGCACCCGAGGGGCCTTCGTCATGCACCCTCCATGCCGCCCAAGACATGGAGCCCGAGCCCGCACCCGACGTGCTCACCAAGGAGGCCAAGTCTGCAACCGAAGGGGCCTTGCCATGCACCCTTCATGCCGCCCAAGACTTGGAGCCCGAGCCCGCACCCGATGTGCACACTAAGGAGGCCAAGTCCGCATCCGAGAGGGCCTTGCCTTGCATCCATGCCGCCTAAGCCATGGAGCCCGAGCCCGCACCCGACGTGCACGCCAATGAGGTCGAGTCTGCACCCGATATGCACGCCAAGAGGCCTAGGGGATGCCCATTCGAGTTGCCCACACCCCTAGGGCCCGATTTAGCACCCAACATGCTAAAGAGGAGGTTTTGGACACAATATCCAGGCCATGCAAGCCCAATCCACCCAAACTTCCAAGACCCAAGCCAAGGTGTCATCTTTGGACCAACGCTCATGGAAAGATATCTTCCATGGAGCCTATTCGAGGAAAGCTTCCATCCTTGAAGCCACATTTGAGGAAACAAGTCAATGCCATCAAGACTATGATGTCATTGGGCACTTATCTTAGGCAACCATGTAATAGAGTGATATAGTTGCCATGTATAGGAGATTCTCTTTGTAAGACTCATCCATAGCCATTGGATCGAGTCGTTCGTAGCCATTAGATCGAGGGGGCCAAGGCTATAAATAAGAGCCTTCCCCAACTATTGTAATCACTCCACAATTCCTTTCATTGTTCATTTCTTTGTCTATTAATACAAGAAGGCATCGAGTACTCTTTTCTCCTCGTCTAGGTTTAGGAGGAGTTTTTAACGAGGCTCTTTGCTTGTTAAATCCCTTGCATTTTTCCTTTTGCCTTGCTTAGCCATCACCATCTATTTTCCAAAAGCTTCCGCACAGCAAGTTTTAAGCGCATCAGCTTAGTTTTTCGAAGGCTTACTTAGTCCCCGACCTAAGATCGACGACTAAGGCCGCATGGGTTGGCGAGTTAGAATCTAGCCCCGTGACAAGTGGTATCAAAGCGAGTTCCACTCCGTTCGAGTCGAGATGGCGTGAGCAAGAAGAATGGACGTTGCGACAAAGATGAGCGTGGAGTCATAATGCGTTTCGTTTGAAAGCGATGTGAGTAAATCACGATTGAGTGATGTTTTTACTAATTCATGGTTTTGTTTTCTTTGTAGAATCAATCATGATGTCAAAGACTGCCCAAAGAGGAGGCCGTCAAAATGCTGGAGGTGTGGAGATCCACACGAGTCTTTCCAATGCCCGCACAGATTCAAGCAGCCCAAGTTACAGGACGAGCCCGACGAGATCGAGGCTTCGAAGCTTGATTCAAGGTGCAATGTGCTACCAGTGAGTATGGTAGAGGCGTTCGAGGAGCAAGTCTTGCCCGACGAGACCGAGGCCGTAAAGCTTGCTTCCTTGTTCGGTGAATCACCAGTGAGTATGGTGGTTGTTAGGGCGTCAAACTTCAAGAGTGAAGCTTTGATTACGAAAAGGTTGCAAAAGTGCAACGAGTCCACATGTTACGTGGAGTATTCCAGCGACGAAGATGATAAGTCATCTTGTGATTCAAGTGAAGTCGAAAGTGACTTTGAGGAAGAGGGGCCTATGTTGTAGACATAGTGTTTCCCGATGCAACACTAAGTGCACTAGTGGATCCGAGTGCACCTTCGCTGATCGTGTCCGAGCGAGTTGCCGAGATGTTAAACCTTCAAGTTGAGAAGGTAAATGAAAAAGTTAAGACAATCAACTTCAGTGATGAGCCAGTTGTGAGAATCACGAAGGATGTTGTGAAACAAATATTTTAATTTTGATATAACTAAAAACCTAAGGACTAAATTAAAAATGTCAAAACGAATTTTAAGTCCTCAAAATATCCCCATATAATTTTAAGATTATGCCCAAGTTAAAAACAAAGTTTTTCAAATATTTTTCTAAGTGTTTCAAGTCAAAACAGTGATTTTCAAAGTCCTGTTTCGAAACGGCCCTCAGGCGTTTCGAAACGTTTTCATCACTGTCAACCACCGTTCCGAAACGTGTATCGAAACACTTGACCCCGTTTCGAAACGGTATCTCACGTTTTGAAACTGTTCTTCATATTTGATTTAAAAAGGCACAACGGTTGAAATATTTGCTGAATATTTAAAAATAAAAAGGGTGTTTCGAAACGGGCTAAGGCCGTTTCGAAACGACCCTTGACAGTAGCAAATCCGTTTCGAAACGAATCCAAAGCGTTTCGAAACAGGTCTTAAGTTTAATTTAAAAATAAGACCGTTGAAGTTGTTTTTAACTGATTTTCTGAAAACCGTTAAGGTATTTCGAAACGGGCTAAAACCGTTTCGAAACGACCCTTGACAGTGGCAAAAGTGTTTCGAAACGGCCCTAAGGCGTTTCGAAACGGGCTCTTAAATGCTCCCCAACGGATCTTTCTATTTTAGTCCGTTCTGAAATAGGTACCCCGCGTTTCGAAACGGGTTGTTGCAGACTGCATTTATGGTGGTGAGATAACATCCCCAACGGCTATTGATGAGTGCAACAACCACAACGGCTAGAAATCAATGAGAAGGTATAAAAGAGACCTCCAAAAGCACCAACAACAACTATTGATCCAAAAACAAACATCCAAACTTCAAATCCAAGCAATTATGCAAAAATCCCATTTTGTCTAAAACCCCAATTGTAATTTTCATTCATATCTTGTTCAATTGGGTTGAGTGCTTGTATTTGAGCTATTATTTGTACTGAGAGATATCTAATTAGCCATTAAATTTCTTTGTTCACTTGTGTGAGGATTGGGTTGATTTTTGGGTAGAAAAATCAACCGAAATTGTAAAGGGTTGCCTCCTTGTCCTTAAAAGGGGAAGAGCAATTAGTGGAATTGTTGCAAATCCTTAGTGAAGCTAAGGTAGTGGATGTAGAGTTCATTTGGAACTTGAACCACTCTAAATCCCTTGTCCATCATTTTTAATTTGCAATTTCCACCACAAAACTCTAAATTTCCAATTCACCCCCTCTTGGTCAATATCGATCTTGCGATCCACTCAACAATTGGTATCAGAGCCTACCTCTTTGAGGATTAACAACCACAAGAGGAGTTCCTTGGAAGAGTGTGATCATCAAAATATCAAGAGATGACTTCAACCTCCAGTTCCGGCATGTACGAGTCACAATCCACTACAAAGCATCCCTTCTTCAACGGTGATAACTATTCTTTTTGGAAGAATAGAATGCATCTACTCATCAAGTCAAATGACTATCTTGTGTGGGATGTCATTGAGGATGGGCCATATATTCCATTGAAGCAAGATGGTGAAGACAAGATGGTGCTAAAGAAGAAAGTGGAGATGAGTGAAGAGGAGAGGAAAAAGATTCAAGTCAATGACAAAGCTCTCCACATGCTATTTTGTGCTTTCGGTCCGTACATCTACTCAAAGGTCTCATCAATTGAAAGTGCCAAAGAAGTGTGGGACACTCTTGAGACCACTTATGAAGGCACCAATGATGTTAAAGAAACTAAGATTGGAATTCTCAATCTTAGTTATGAAAATTTCAAGATGAAGCCCGATGAGACGGTGTCAAAGATGTTTGATCGATTCTCCACAATTGTCAATGGTCTAAAGGGCTTTGGAGAGATCATACCGGAAGACAAGCTTGTCCGAAAGCTACTCTATTCACTTCCCGAGTCTTGGGATGGGAAGAGAACCGCTATCATCGAAGCAAAGAACTTGAAGACATTGAAGCTTGATGAGCTTGTGGGTTCTCTCCTTACTCATGAGATCATGAAGCAAGGAAGGGAAGATAAGAAGAAGAAAGAAGAGAAAAGGGTAGAGAAGCTTGAGGTTGAGAAGAAGAAGAAGATGGGAATAGCTCTCAAGGCTAAAGCTTCACAACATGATGAGAGCTCATCTTGTGAGGAGGATGAACTTGAAGAATTGGCTATGATAGCCAAACGGTTCTCACGCTTCATGAGGTCCAACCGGGGAAGAAAAATCCAAAGGAAGATGGACTTCAAAGGCAAGAACAAAGAAGAAGGAAAGGATCCTATCATTTGCTTTGAGTGCAAACAACCCGGCCACATTCGTTCGGAGTGCCCTCAACTCAAGAAGAAGGGCTTTGAGAAGAAGAAGAGACTCAAAGCCAAGCTTGCTACTTGGAGTGATGAGGAGTCACCGGAGGATGACGAACAAGAGGTAGCTAATCTTTGCCTCATGGCACTTGAGGAAGATTCCTCCTTGGTAACCTCTAACTCATCTACTTTAGATTTTTCATATGAAGAATTAAATGATGCATATGATGAGTTACAAGAGGTATATGATGAATTAGTTGAGAAGTATAAGGAGTCGGTCATTAGGAATAAAAAGATTATTCTAGAACTAAATGAGAAAAATGACTCACTTACTCAAGCTAATTCTAAATTTGAGAAAAAGATTTTAGGATTAAAAGATGAACTTAAATTTTTTCAAGATGAAAATGTTGATCTTAATAATCTTTTGTCTCAATGTAATTGTGAACACCAAAAGGTGTTGAGTGAGCTAAATGAGCTCAAGAAGTCTTTAAAAAATGTTGGTAGTGTCAAGCTTGAAGTAGGAGAATCATCTAGAACACACCAACCTAAAAAAAGACTAACTACTACAAACAAAGTAGCTATCCTAAACATAGTAGAGCTAAAAGAATTAGAAGTGTATGAGTTCCTAAGGAACTTGTTAAATCTAATAATATTATTGCTATGTTATCTTGGATTCCTAAGGGAACCAAGGTTTTGGGAGCTAACACTCATGGACCCAAAATGATCTGGGCACCAAAAACCAAAGTTTAATATCTTTGTTTGTAGGGGGAGCATTGCTTCAAGGCCAAAGCGCAAAGTCAAAACTCATGGTACCTTGATAGTGGATGCTCGAGGCACATGACCGGAGACAAGAGTCGATTCATGGATCTAAAGCCAAAAAGTGGAGGAGTAGTAACATTTGGTGACAACTCCAAAGGCCACATTAAAGGTATTGGCTCCATAGGTAATCACTCTACCATTCTCATTGAAAATGTCTTATATGTCGATGGTCTTAAACACAATTTATTGAGCATAAGTCAATTGTGTGATAAAGGATTTAATGTTTTATTTGATAAAAATGGATGCAAAATTGTAGACATTAAATCTAATAATATTATGCTCATAGGTCATCGCATAGGAAACATATACATGGTGCATTTAGATGACATACATACATCCCATGCATGCTTAGTTGCTCAAAATGAAAATGATGCATGGTTGTGGCATAGGAACCTAGGACATGCTAGCATAAGTGTTTTAGAAAAACTAGTCTCTCTAAATCTAGTTAGAGGTTTACCTAAGATAAAATTTTCAAATGATAAAATTTGTGATGCATGCTCAAAGGGTAAACAACATAGGTCTTCCTTTAAATCCATTAATGATGTTTCTACTAGTAGATGCTTACAACTAATTCACATGGATTTATTTGGGCCAATTAGGACTATGAGCTTGGGTGGTAAGTCTTATGCTTTTGTGCTAGTTGATGATTTTTCTAGATTTACTTGGGTTCTCTTTTTAAGTACTAAAGATGAGGCTTTGGAAAAATTCATCACATTTTCAAAATTAACCCAAAATGATCTTGAGCTTAAAATTTCTCATATTAGAAGTGATCATAGAACCGAATTTCAAAATTTAGGGTTTGAAGATTTTTTAAATGAAAATGGTATTAGCCATAATTTTTCGGCTCCTCGAACTCCTCAACAAAATGGGGTAGTTGAGAGAAAAAATAGAACTTTACAAGAAATGGCTAGAACTATGCTTTGTGAAAACAATTTACCTAAATATTTTTGGGCGGAAGCCACAAACACCGCTTGTTATATTGTAAATCGAGTAATGATTAGGCCAATTTTAAAGAAAACACCTTATGAGATTTTAAAATCCAAAAAGCCTAACATTAGTTATTTTCACCCTTTTGGGTGCAAGTGTTTTGTTTTAAATAATGGAAAAGATAACTTAGGTAAATTTGATGCAAAAAGTGATGAAGCCATTTTTATAGGTTACTCTTTAACCTCTAAAGCCTATCGAGTATTTAACAAAAGAACTTTAGTAGTAGAAGAATCTATTCATGTTGTATTCGATGATAACCTCCTTCCTAGGAAGGATTCTTGTGATGATGATGATGTAGGGATCATAAATGCCTTTGATGGAGGTCAAACTTCAAAGGAGGATGAGATTCCAACAAAGGAAGAGGACTCACAAGATCCACCTCTTGAAGCCTTGAAGGACTTGGCTATTGAGGAAAAGGAAGTGAGCTACCCAAGGGAGTTGAACTATGTCAAAGATGGTGAAATCTTGGGTGATCCATCCAAGGGGGTAACCACTCGTTCTTCTCTTAGATTAATGAACCATGTTGCATTTATCTCATGCATAGAGCCTAAAAATATAAAAGAAGCATTGAAAGATGACTTTTGGATTATGGCTATGCAAGAAGAGTTAAATCAATTTGAGAGAAGTAATGTTTGGACATTAGTTGATAGACCTAGTAATCAATCTACAATAGGAACTAAATGGGTTTTTAGGAACAAACTAGATGAGAGTGGTAACATTGTGAGAAATAAAGCTAGACTTGTAGCACAAGGTTACACTCAAGAAGAGGGAATAGATTTTGATGAAACCTATGCACCCGTAGCTAGAATGGAAGCCATTAGGATGTTGCTTGCATATGCATGTTATCATAATTTCAAGCTTTTTCAAATGGATATTAAAAGCGCATTTTTAAATGGTTTTATAAATGAAGAAGTGTATGTGGAACAACCACCGAGTTTTGAAGATTCAAAATTTCCAAATCATGTTTTCAAACTTACCAACGCTCTTTATGGTTTAAAACAAGCTCCTAGAGCTTGATATGAAAGGCTTTCAAATTTTTTGATTGAAAAAGGATTTGAAAAAGGTAAGGTGGACACTACACTTTTTATAAAAATGTATAAAAATGACATCCTAGTAGTTCAAATTTATGTTGATGATATTATTTTTGGTTATACTAATGAATGTCATTGTCAAGAGTTTGCTAAGTTAATGCAAGGTGAATTTGAGATGAGCATGATGGGGGAGCTCTCATTCTTTTTGGGACTCCAAATCAAGCAAAAGAAGGATGGCACCTTCATCAAACAAGCAAAATACATAAAGGATATGCTCAAGAAGTTTGGCTTGGAGAATGCAAAGCCTCAAGCCACTCCTATGAGCTCATCTACAAAGCTTGACAAAGATGAAGGAGGTAAGTGTGTTAACTCTAAATTTTATCGTTCTATGATTGGATCTTTGCTTTACCTTACCGCAAGTAGACCGAATATCTTGTTTAGTGTTTGCTTGTGTGCTAGGTTTCAAGCTAGTCCTAGAGAGTCTCACCTTATAGCCGTTAAGAGAATCTTTAGATACCTTAGAGACACTCCTTGTTTAGGTCTTTGGTATCCTAGAGACTCTACCTTCAACCTTCATGCTTACTCGGATGCGGATTATGGGGGTTGCAAAATTGATAGGAAAAGTACTTCAGGAACTTGTCAATTCTTAGGTAGTATGCTCATATCTTGGTTCTCTAAGAAACAAAATAGTGTAGCCTTATCTACCACCGAAGCCGAGTACATATCCTTAGGGAGTTGTTGTGCTCAAGTCCTTTGGATGAAGCAACAACTCTTAGATTATGGAATTAAAGTTGAAACCATACCCCTAAAATATGACAACACTAGTGCAATATGTTTAACTAAAAATCTCATCCAACACTCTAGAACCAAACACATAGAAATAAGGCATCATTTCATTAGAGATCATGTCCTTAAGGAAAATGTGGTTATAGAGTACGTAGACACCTTGAATCAATTAGCGGACATATTTACAAAACCCTTAGACAAAGAGCGTTTTTGGTCTCTTAGGAGAGAGTTAGGTCTAGCTAGCCTATCTTGACCTTTTAGGACCTCTTTTGTGCTTAAATATGCTTGATTTTGTGAAATGTCATGTTTATGTGTTTAAACTCCTAATTTCATCCATGCTTATAGTTAGGGGGAGTATGTTTATGCTTGAACATGTTTATCCTGCTCATTCATGACATTTATGCATGTTAGGCCTATTAAAACTTCATTTTTCTGCACTTTTAGAGCCTCATCTGCACTTCCAGGCCCATGTGTATTGAAACGGGTGACCCTGTTTCGATACGGATACCTTAAATCCAGTTCTGAGAGAAGGGCGTTTCGAAACGCCTCCAATACGTTCCGAAACGTTTTGGCTACTGCCAAGGGGTGTATCGAAACGAGTTTCGATACGGTCAATACCGTATCGAAACGGTCAGCCTATGGTCTCAAAACGGTCAAACCCTAGTCGTCCCGTTTCGTAACGGTCCTGACCGTTCCGAAACGGCATCGCAAACTGCTTTATTTAGGGCTTTTAATGATAAAGTTCACTTTTTATCAAACTCTTAAAACCCTAAACCGCCTTCCTCTCTATAAATACCCTCTCAAACTCATTGATTTTCACAAAATTGTGAGGGGTTTTACTCTAAAACTCAAGTCTAAGCAAGTTTCATCAACATTGTGCAAGGATTTTCATCAAATCATCCAAAATCTCAAACTAAGGTATTTTTTTCTTTTCTTTTTCTTTCAATTTATGTTCGAATCTTAGGTTAGAAAATTTTATTTTTGTATAAATTATATGTCTTTCTTTGTGGGTTTTCCATATCTTGTAAAAAAAAATTAAAATCTCAAATTTTTTGATTCGAATATAAAATTTTTCAGTCGTCTTTTTCTTTACTGTTTTTTATTTTATTTTAATTTTGTTTCAAAAACCTAAGTGAGATTTATTATTGGATTGATTTTAAATATCAATGCATACACTTAATTTTAAAATATACTTGCTTAATGTTTTTAGATGGCAGATCAAGCTAACAAAAAGCGCAAGGCCGTTCAAACCGGTGATTCGATCGTTCGTCCGAATCTTCCTCAGCTTTTTCAGAAATCCCTTAAAACTTCGGAGATACGTGCTCGCTTCTCTTATGTCAAGGATTTCGAAATTCGTAAGGAACGTGTCATTGATCTTGATTTCCTCAATTCCGAGCGATTCCTATTCCGTTATCTCGACCGTTTGAGTGAGTGGAATCTTATCTTGTTCTTGAGCATTCCGGATATTCGCTACAAACACATGGTACTCCTTTTTTACTCTAATGCTCGTTTTATTTATGATGAGACCAAAACCGAGATTATAGGAATTGAATCATCCTTATTAGGAAAAAAGTTTGTTGTTAATGTTGCTCTTTTGGAGTCTATTTTTAAACTTAAGGATGAAGGTATTGAGGATGAAGGTAGTGAGTGGAATCTTATCTTGTTCTTGAGCATTCCGGATATTCGCTACAAACACATGGTACTTACTTTGGATGTGCACGATCGCGTTCTTCACTTGATGATTTCTTGGTTCATTCGACCTTCCGGAGGTAAATACTCTCATATCCGTCAAACTGATCATTTTTGGCTTGAGTGTTTCCGTAAGGGTGAGCGCCCAAATGTGCCTAAAATAATTTTTGCCGAGATAGTCAATAATATTAAGCTTATTGACACAAATGAGTTGAAGTCTTTTACCTATGACATACTCTTGAGCTGCATCTTTCATGATCTTGGTATCGATTGTACCTACGACTCTCCGGAACCTCGCAAGACCAAGATTGGTGAGTCATCCCTTCGCAAGTACGGATTTACATATGTGAATGATGTTTGGGAAAGAATTGATAGAGAAGTCGTTCCTCCTCCCGTTGCTCCTCCACCGCAAGTTCAAGTTGCAAACAATGAAGCCCTCACAGCTCTCATTACTGAGCGGTTCAATGCTTTGGATACTCGCATTGCTTCGGGTTTTGAATCTATGGACAATCGTTTGAAGAATGTCGAGGATCGTCTTCTTACTCTTGAGACTTCCCATTCCAACTTGGATCTATCCTTCTCTACGCTCTATGGGCAATGGACGAAGTTTCACCGTTCTCAAGCCAAGAGCGATGATGATACTTCGGATGATGATGACGAGGCCTAGGATCTTCATATCATATCATATCATATTATCTATGCATTTTAGGATTAAGATTGCATCTTTATGTTTTATTATGTTTTAGGAACCTATGCTTTTGGCTTTTTATTTGGGATTTTATGTTGAACTTAATGTTGGTTTATGTTTTGAATATTTTGATATTATGAATTAATATTATGGTTGCTTATTAATGCTTATTGGTACTAATCCTTTGTCTTCTCTATGAGCTTTCATTATTCTTTTTGATCTAACAAAAAGGGGAGAAGAAATTTAAGAGCCACAAACAAAAAAAAAATTCGTTTTAAATTTTAAAAGGTTTTTTAAAGCTTTACAACTTGGATTTCAAGTTAAACATTTTTTTAACTTTAAAAACCTATCTTAAATTAAGGGGGAGTTAGAATATTTTCAAAACTTTCAAAATTCTTAAACATTCTAACTTTGTTTTTGTTATATCAAAAAGGGGGAGATTGTGAAACAAATATTTTAATTTTGATATAACTAAAAACCCAAGGACTAAATTAAAAATGTCAAAACGAATTTTAAGTCCTCAAAATATCCTCATATAATTTTAAGATTATGCCCAAGTTAAAAACAAAGTTTTTCAAATATTTTTCTAAGTGTTTCAAGTCAAAACAGTGATTTTCAAAGTCCTGTTTCGAAACGGCCCTCGGGCGTTTCGAAACGTTTTCATCACTGTCAACCATCGTTCCGAAACGTGTATCAAAACACTTGACCCCGTTTCGAAACGGTATCTCACGTTTTGAAACTGTTCTTCATATTTGATTTAAAAAGGCACAACGGTTGAAATATTTGCTGAATATTTAAAAATAAAAAGGGTGTTTCGAAACGGGCTAAGGCCGTTCCGAAACGACCCTTGACAGTAGCAAATCCGTTTCGAAACGAATCCAAAGCGTTTCGAAACAGGTCTTAAGTTTAATTTGAAAATAAGACCGTTGAAGTTGTTTTTAACTGATTTTCTGAAAACCGTTAAGGTATTTCGAAACGGGCTAAGACCGTTTCGAAACGACCCTTGACAGTGGCAAAAGTGTTTCGAAACGGCCCTAAGGCGTTTCGAAACGGGCTCTTAAATGCTCCCCAACGGCTCTTTCTATTTTAGTCCGTTCCGAAACAGGTACCCCGCGTTTCGAAACGGGTTGTTGCAGACTGCATTTATGGTGGTGAGATAACATCCCCAACGGCTCTATTGATGAGTGCAACAACCACAACGGCTAGAAATCAATGAGAAGGTATAAAAGATACCTCCAAAAGCACCAGCAACAACTATTGATCCAAAAGCAAACATCCAAACATCAAATCCAAGCAATTGTGTAAAAATCCCATTTTGTCTAAAACCCCAATTGTAATTTTCATTCATATCTTGTTCAATTGGGTTGAGTGCTTGTATTTGGGCTATTATTTGTACTGAGAGATATCTAATTAGCCATTAAATTTCTTTGCTCACTTGTGTGAGGATTGGGTTGATTTTTGGGTAGAAAAATCAACCGAAATTGTAAAGGGTTGCCTCCTTGTCCTAAAAAAGGGGAAGAACAATTAGTGGAATTGTTGCAAATCCTTAGTGAAGCTAAGGTAGTGGATGTAGAGTTCATTTGGAACTTGAACCACTCTAAATCCCTTGTCCATCATTTTTAATTTGCAATTTCCACCACAAAACTCTAAATTTCCAATTCACCCCCTCTTGGTCAATATCGATCTTGCGATCCACTCAACAGATGTGTACCTTCAAATCGGCGAATTTCGAGACACAAAAAACATCACGATAATGTCTTACCATTCTCTTGGTAAAAATGAAATTATTATTGGTTTATCTTGTTTGGAGCAAATTAAGGCACTTGACTTGCCAGAATCCGACGATGAGGATGATGCAGGTTCAAACATCCGTTCACATGAAAGTGAGGGCCAAACTAAGATATCCGACGATGATGAAGCCATGGAAGAATCCATGGGAGTTTCCGACACAACGGGACAAGTCCTTGATGAGTTCGAGGACGTGAAGGCATTCGAAGTCCATACCTTCGCTAGTGCCGACCACATTGAAGGAATTCTCTTAGAGAAGGGAGTTCTGATTGCTCGAGAGAGTTGAGTGCTCAACGAGTCCGAGAAGAGTTACCCGAATGGTGAGAAAGAACTTATCGCAGCTGTGCATTGCTTGCACACTTGGAGACAACGTTTAATTGGGTCAAGGTTTGATGTCTATTCCGAAAGTTCATTAAATGATTATTTTCTAACTCATGCCAAGTTGTTTAGTAAGCAGGTTCGTTGGGAGAAAATCCTTGCAAAGTTCAACTTTGCTTGGAAATGCAACCCAAGTCTTTCGAAGGAAGTAGCCGATGCCTTAAGCCGATAGTATAAGGAGGGGCATGCTACTTGTCCGCCAATGAGTGAGGTGGACGATGTGATCGAGGACGAGAAGTCTTTGGAGTTGCCATTGCCACCGAAGTATGAGATGGTTCATGAAATGGAGTACCCATCCGAATTTGACGAAGCGGTTCAAGAGCCATCCGAGTTTGATGAAGCACTTGCCATCGAGGAGTTGTCGATGCGAGTGAGACACCTTTGTGCTTTCGAGAGTAGAAAGCCAAGTGATCGAGACACCATCCAAGCCGATGGAGAGGAGCTAGCAATTTTCCTTGAGGAGTTGCAAGCCGAGTTTGACGAGTGGTCAAATTCCGTGGACGAGTGGCATGAATCCATGGAACCAAGCACCGTGATGCCCAAGCCCATTGATGAGGGGCCAAACCATGCCAACACTTGCCTTGGGTATCGACAAGGCAAAGTGGATCGAGCCGACACGGACCTTGAGTCCGAGGTAAGTGGTTCTTTATTTAAAGAATCCTTTCTAACCCACGATTATTTGGATTTTTGTAGGATGCCTACGAGTTTGAGCGAGGATCCAAATCAAGACATGGGGCGAGCGACTATCCTAGTCGAACCATGCGACAAGGATAACAAAGAGTCGAGCGACGAGGTAAGTGATCTAATTTTTCAAAATTCGGATCTAACTTATTGTGGTTCTGTCCACAGGTTGCTTGCGAGGCAAAGCGAGGAACCGAGTGATGAAGTGGATGGAGCAAGCCGAAAACATCCATCCTTCATCCAAACCGAGGGACGAGTGCTAGAGAGCACCGAAGGGGGCCTACTCCAAGACCCCGCCATCATCACTTGCCTTGAGTATCGACAAGGCGTAGTGAAGCCACCCGACAAGGACTTTGTGTCCGAGGTAAGCAAGCCATGTTTTTATGATGATTTAAGACTAACTTACTCTGGTTTTGTCCTCAGGCCGCCGATGCGATCGAGCTAAGCACAAAGCAAGGCGAGCTTCTTCTATGAGAAGGAGGCACCAACGATCGAGAGGGGCCAATCGTCAAAGCACAAAGGCCTTGTACTTTGGACAGATCATCCCAAAGCCGAGGGTGATCATGAACTTGCCAAGGAGTGGCAACCGTTCGAGAGCAAGATAGATCGAGGGCTTGGCAAGGAGTGGCAACCGTTCGAGGACCTAGTTCCCTTAGCCAAGCGGGAACGAGATGAAGAGCCGAGGCTGTTCAAGGACAAGTCGACCGAGATTCTTCATTACCTATCGATGAGGGCGTCGATAGATTCAGTGTGGGAGAATGTTACCGACCCACTTTTCGCAACCGAGCCAGCCGCACCCATAGGTGCTAAACTTAGCGCACCACCCGACCGAGGGACACAAAGTGTTGCTGATGCCACGCACCAAGGGGCCAAGCACAACGCCCTTGATGGTGTCCGCGCCCAAGAGAACCGACCTGGGCCAGTTCCAGCTCACCACGGGGCTTTCTCTAGCACCCCATGTGCTGCCCACAAGACTTGCACCCGAGGGGCCCAACACACACACCCGAGGGGCCTTCGTCATGCACCCTCCATGCCGCCCAAGACATGGAGCCCGAGCCCGCACCCGACGTGCTCACCAAGGAGGCCAAGTCCGCAACCGAGGGGGCCTTGCCATGCACCCTTCATGTCGCCCAAGACTTGGAGCCCTAGCTCGCACCCGACGTGCACACTAAGGAGGCCAAGTCCGCATCCAAGAGGGCCTTGCCTTGCATCCATGCCGCCCGAGCCATGGAGCCCGAGCCCGAGCCCGCACCCGACGTGCACGCCAATGAGGTCAAGTCTGCACCCGATGTGCACGCCAAGAGGCCTAGGGGATGCCCATGCGAGTTGCCCACACCCCTAGGGCCCGATTTAGCACCCAACATGCTAAAGAGGAGGTTTTGGACACAATATTCGGGCCATGCCAAGCCCAATCCGCCCAAGCTTCCAGGACCCAAGCCAAGGTGTCATCTTTGGACCAACGCTCATGGAAAAATATCTTCCATAAAGCCTATTCGAGGAAAGCTTCCATCTTTGAAGCCACATTTGAGGAAACAAGCCAATGCCATCAAGACTATGATGTCATTGGGCACTTATCTTACGCAACCATGTAATAGAGTGATATAGTTGCCATGTATAGGAGATTCTCTTTGTAAGACTCATCCATAGCCATTGGATCGAGTCGTTCGTAGCCATTAGATCGAGGGGGCCAAAGCTATAAATAAGAGCCTTCCCCAACCATTGTAATCACTCCACAATTCCTTTCATTGCTCATTTCTTTGTCTATTAATACAAAAAGGCGTCGATTACTCTTTTCTCATCGTCTAGGTTTAAGAGGAGTTTTTAACGAGGCTCTTTGCTTGTTAAATCCCTTTCCTTTTGCCTTGCTTAGCCATCACCATCTATTTTTCAAAAGCTTCCGCATAGCCAGTTCTAAGCGCATCAACTTAGTTTTTCGAAGGCTTACTTAGTCCCCGACCTAAGATCGACGACTAAGGCCGCACGGGTTGGTGAGTTAGAATCTAGCCCCGTGACAATATGTAGATTATGAGCCTATTCACGAGCTTTTCGAGCCGAGCCTGGGTAGGCTCAGCTCGGCTTGTTAAGGTTTCGAGCCGAGCCCGAGTCGAGCTCACTCAAGCCGAGCTTTGACCGAGTAACTCGCGAGCATGCCAGGCTCATTATCACCCCTATTTATGAGAACCCTTAAACGATAAAGTATTGTTTATTTTGAACGAGATATCTTAGAAAAGATGCTTAGATTGAAGCCTCTATTTGTATATCACCATAATTCTTTATGAATTCTAACGCAAGATATTGCTAAATATTTCTAGGGATGGCGTAGACAAGATTTCCCTGACTTGTTTTCCCTGACTTCATTTCTGCTAGAAATTCTTCGAAGAGAACCTGGTGATCGCATGTGCGGTAAGCGTAGAGGAGGATCTTGTTTTCCCTGACTTGTTTTGTTTGGGGTAGACAATATGAGGGATGACAACGGGGCGGGGCGGTTTTTTGGCCACGCCGACCCCGACCCGAAAATTTAACATTTGCAAACAGAAATAAAGTATCAAGATTAGAACGTGAGCTCCAAAAATCGTGACAGAATCCAGTAAACTAGGAAGAATTTCAAGAAACTGGCAGTGCATATTCTCTCCAAAATCTGTTACCATCCCTTTAACCCGCAAGTCGATAGCCATATTATTTCTTCCAATTCTCCCTCCATATATGTAGAGCACGGTGAAGGTCAGATCTGCTAAGTCGATAAACATGAGGATGTCTGTCCATATTATTAGGACATGATAATTAGGAAATTAAGAATTAACATGCATGAGTGAAGGAAGAGAAATATATTAGAGAGCGAGAGAAAAGAAAATGCCACCAATACCCGATTAGTACAAGCTTTTTATCTACACTCTGCAGAGCATCAGTGATAATGTCAAAGATACCTTCATTCACAAGATCCCTGAAATAATTGAAAAGAAAATGGGCACATTAGCCATGAGATATAAAAATACAGTTGTTTAAAAGACAATTCTGGAAAAGTGGTGCTTCCGAAACCAGATGTCTAACTTGTACAAAGGAATACCTAAATAGCGGAAGCTGCTGGCATCATCTGCAGGCTCTTGCTTAAACTACAAAATTCATGCAGGAAATATACCTATTGAAAAAACAGGATTGAGGACAATTGAGCATAACTGTAGAACAACCAATAACACAAATTAAAGAACCATCAATCATATGTAAAATAAAAGCATGTCTTAACTAAGAAGCATTCAAGTAAGAAAGAGAATTGAGAACAAACTTATCCCCTTAACAAAAGGGGATATAAAGTTTGAAATTGAAAGCTTTCAACAAAGAACAACCAAAAAAGGAAACAATTCATAAACATTACTTACCATATGTAAGAGCATCCTGTGTTTTCTTGAAAACTAAGAGCTAATTTGTAGAATATTCCAAGTTTCTCCATGATATGATTGTATCTGAAGATATATGCAAATATAATTTAATCAAACTGATATTTTCACAAATGACAAACCTTCAGTTCAAAACATCAAATTTACTATTAGCCATGGCAGAAAACACCTTTTTGCTATCTGTAAACATCATCATGGCTGATGTGGTGCAAAAGCAATGTCTCATTGTCCTCCTCATCAAAAACAAACAATGCAAGCTCCTTTGATCTCTGGATAATAACATGTGCATTCATTTAGAAGGACAGACACAATTTCATTCTACATAATTAATTTATATTCAACAAATAAAATCCAGCATATCCAGACTGCGAACAGACAAATATAGAATCAGATTAGAGATTGAACAGACCTCCAAATAATCAACAGTGACATGCCCAGTTCCTTGATCATCCCATTTACCATCATCACTCAAACAATAGACCTTTACTCGCTGATTTCTCGTAAATAATTTGACCAAAAAGAGAGAATAGTTAAATAGCATACTCAAAACCCATGCCAAATTCACAGAAATAAACAACAAAGGATGAAAATGGTGTTAGTCTGCTGTACTAATCAACGATATCATAAAAAAACCACATAATCCTATTAACATGAAGTTAGACCTCGCGCAGCTATCTTGGCCGTCATACTGACAACAAGAAATAATTTGACCCAAAGAAAGGAGTTAGATAACATTCCCAAAACCACTACAGAATTCAGATAAATAAAAACACATACTGAAGATGGTATCGGTCTGGTTAACTAAACAAAAATATCAGCAAAATAATGCATAGTCCCACTAAAATGAAGTCCAACCTCAAGCAGTTATTTGCACCATCCTATTGACAACCCAAAAATTAACTTTTATAATGTACTGCTCATAATATTTGAATAATGTGCAGGTAAGATAAACAAGTAACACAAGCTTAATCAAATTTCCCAGCTAATTAAAGATTTCAACATAGATACATAACCTTCTAGCATCTTATCATCACATTTTACCGTATAGAACCCATATGTTTCCTATAGTGATTAGTGAAAGCCCTTGCCATAGCTCTAAATTTTTAGCAAATGCTAGCAAGCTATAATCAGAAGACCTCTTCGGATAAAATTTACATGACATAAACAAAAACTATTTGAAGAACAATGAAGGATCAAATTAGAAATATGAATTGTGTGTTACCAATAATGACATGCCAGTAAATCAATGTTGATTATCAGATTTAATAGCTATGACACTCCAAAATAATAGGATATTCAAATCTGACAATAAAATTAGCCTATGCACACAGGAAATATTTTCCCAACTAAATAAAAGGAATCATTTATTCCGCAATGCACTGATATTGCAAAACAGGATAAAATAACAGTCATATAGATCCCTAGCCAAAATAAGCATGATACCAAGTATAATGACTAGCTACTCATTTCAATCTCAACTAAAGTAAACTCAAACTCAGAAAGTATGCTTACTTCGCCACATCCTGCAGTATTTGAGTTCCCTTCCTGGATGAGTGATGCACCTCATCTTTGTAAACGGAGCAATTATCCACCACTAACTGCATCACTGCTGCAGGTAGTGGCCGATAACCACTGCGTTTTCAAAAAGTGGCTGATTATTTGAGGAAGTTGTCTCAATACTGCAATAGTTCTCGAATATTTCGCGCAAATCTTAGTGTTCAAAATCCAAAATTGAGAACTCGCTCAAATACTCTGCATTTATTTTCTATGATACAAATTTGTATATCACCACAATTCTTTATGAATTCCAACGCAAGATAGTGCTAAATTTATAATAAAAGAAGAAGAACCTGGTAATCGTATTTGCGGTAGGCGTAGAGGAGAATCTTGTTTTCCCTGTGTACACATCTTGTTTCTTCGGTTTTAAGGCTGACGTGAGAAATTGAAAGAAGAAAACCGATATTTCTTTTAAGTGTGTTCCCCTGTCAAGTTGTTGTCCGGCCCAATAAGTAGGTTTCCAATTAAAATGACCCTCTTAACTATAGGGGTTTTTTGATATCAACGTCTTACTTTTAATTGTGTCAGTTTAATCATTTTATTATTTAAGTAATATTAATTAAGCCACTAATTATTAAAACATAAAAGAAAGAGTGATGTGACAGTTAACAAAAATTTATATAATTACATATCTAGTCTATAATAATTATATATTTTATTAATTTAGTCCTAATTTTAATTTAATATATATCTTAAACGGCAGTTCACCCACCATTAACCGACACTAACACAACAGTGAGACCAGGATGAGAAGCGACAACACACAAAAAGGAATTAAATGCAACGCCAACAGATCCTACCACCTGGATATGCCACTACTCCAAACCTTCTTCACTTGTCCCATATCCAACAATGGCGGGTGACCGCATGATTCTGACCATTTTCACATTATCTGGTAAAAACCATAATGATTAGTGATTAATTTAATTTTATTAAATTAAAATTAGGGTTAAATTGATAAAATATGTAAATAACATAGACTAAATGTGTGTCTATACATTTTTTTTGACCGTCACGTCACCTCTTTGTTAAGTTTTAACCGTTGGTGACTTGATTGATATCACTTAAATAGTTAAGTGATCAAACTGACACGATTAAAAGTATGATGGTTATATCGGAACCACCTATATAGTTAGGTGTCATTTGAGTTGTTTACACTTTATTTTATATGCATATTTTTTTCGTTTTATTTAACATTAAATTATATACATTTTTTAAACATGATAGGTGTTCCTCAATAAAATGAAGTTTGTTTTAATTTTAATTTTTCAATAACTTTAAAAAAATAAATAAAAACTAAAAATCAAGTGATGATTATTTTTTATAATTCATATATATATATATATATTACAATTTTGCACAAGATACAACAAAAAACCCCTTTTTATTAGGCCTATAAATGAAGCTAACGAATACGAACGAGGTTATGTTCATGTTCGTTCATTTAATTTTAACAGAACAAATGAACGAACACAAACAACTAAACAAACATAATTTGTTGTTCGTGTTCGTTTGTTAAGGAATATAGTTTGTTCGTGTTCGTCCATGTTCGTATGTTAAAATGATAAATGAACGTAAATGAACACAAACTAACGAACATAAAATGATATATGTGAATAAATTTAAATGAACATAAACGAACAAACATATGTGGATATTTTTTTAAAAATATAATACTTTTGTTATGAAAAATAATAAATATAAATGGATATATGTGAATAAATTTAAACGAAATAAACGAACAAATTATCGAACATTCATGAACGTAAATGAACGAATGCATCCTTTGTTCGTGTTCGTTCATTTAATTAAACGAACAAAAAATCTTGTTCATGTTCGTTCGTTTAATAAATAAATGATATTCCTGTCGAACGGTTCACAAACAGTTCACTGAACGTTTGGTTCATTTACAACCCTACTTTTTATCGTTGTAATTATGAAGAACAAAGATTCAATTTTTTTCTACAAAAAATCATGTGTGAGATTTTAAATGTAAATTTTTTATATTGAAGCTTAAACTTGTGTTCTATTTTAAATTAAGATTTTTTTTAATTTTAATTAAAAATATAGATTTAAAAGACACTCATGAGTACTTTGAGTGGAGCTCAAGGGTTCTTTTTCATCAACATCTACTAGCTTTTAATATGTTTTGCTTATTGGGTAAACTACTGAAATGGTCACTTACGTTTTCGATGTGTAAACTTATGGTCACTCAAATTTATGATGTTCATGAAGGCATACATGTTGAGTGGATCAAAGGATTGATCAAAGCCAAGAGGGGGGGGGTGAATTGGGTTTTTTAAATTTTGGAAGTTAAGTGGAATGAATAAAAATAAAGAACAAGACAATTATAGTGGTTCAAGTTCCGAATGAACTCTACATCCAGTACCTTAGCTCCCACTAAGGATTTTCCAACAATTTCACTAATTGATTTTCCCCTTTTCTAGGCTTAAGAGGAAACCTTTACAAGACCGGTCAATTTTCTACCCAAAATTGACCAAACCCTCACTTGGTTACAAAGAAGAATTTGAAGGCAATAAGAATATCCCTCAATACAAATTTGCCCCTTTGAATACAAGCACTCAACCCAAACTGAAATACAAGATAAGATTTACACTTAATATAATTTGAGATTTTCACAAGAATGAGAATTTAGGTACTTGAGCTTGGATTTTGTGTATGAATGTTTCTATTAGATGCAATAGTTGTTGTTGGTCTTCAATAGACTTGTTTTTTTACCTTCTCCATTAATTCTAGCCGTTTGGGTGGTTAAAGAATTGATTATAGCCGTTGGAACCCTCTCTTACCACCATAAATGCACCTCTGCAGCCTACCGTATCGGTACTCGAGGAAACATATCGATACCTGTCTCAAAAAAGAAAGAGCCGTTGCACAAATATAAGAGAGGCGTATCGATACGCGTTCAGGCGTATCGATACGGGTTAGGGAATCGTTTCGATACGGGTAAGACCGTACCGATGCAATTTTTCCAACATAGCTCACTGGAGAAATTCGTATTGATACGGGTTATAGCGTATCGATACACATTAACTACCAATTTAAAATTTGGTTAACTACCAACTGACAAGGCAACGATCGAAATATTTAAAGCTCTGATTTTAAAATTACTTTTAAACCGTATCGATACGGGTGAGATCGTATCGGTACTCGATTCAAACTCCTTGGGATTTTATAGAGAGAGCGTATCGATACAGATGGAATCTGTTTTGGTACCCTATTTTGATACGGTAAGGGGCGTATCAAAACGTTTGTCTCCAGTAGCCAAGTTTGTAAAAAAGGTATCGATACGGTAAGAAACGTATCGATACGCATAGGCGTTTTTGAGCAATTTGGCCTTGGAACACTTAGAAAATATTTTGGAGTTTGAGTTTTTCAAATTAGAGCAAAGCCTTGTTGATTTGAAACCTTTTGAGGAACTTAAAAATTCATTTCAAGTTTTAAAATTTAGTCCTTAAAACACTTTTTTATATCAAAATCAAACATAGGTTTTACAATCTCCCCTTTTTTGATATAACAAAACCAAAGCTTAATTTTTTTTAAGTCTTTTGAAAAACAACTCCTCCTTAATGTTAGCTAGGTAAATTTTAAGTTTAAGTTTTAAGTGAGCTTGTGAACTTCCCTCTCCCCCTTTTTGTTAGATCAAAATAAGAGACATGGGCTATAAAGGCATAACAATAAACCAAGCAACATTTAATAGATAAACATAAAGTTCATAAATGAAAGAAACATCAAACTTAAATCCAAACAATAGAAATCAAAGCATAGGTTTTAAATGATAAACTTAATCCTAAAAACATAAATCAAAGTGCATGAAAGGAAATCCTAAGATGACATGAATGAGATGCAAAGACTAATCTACTGCTCGTCTCCATCACCATCTTCATTATCTTCATCTTCATCTTCATTGGCATCATCGTTCCTCCTTGATTGACGCCATTCATCATGGAAGGCCGTAAGAGAGATATTCATCAAATTGTGCTCGGTCTCAATAGAAGAGATATGCTTCTCCACATTGGTCATGCGATCTTCTAAGCTTGTGAAGCGTGTATCAATGCCGGCAAACCCGGAATTCATGACTTGATCAATAGAACCAATTCCCATGCGTAAGCTTGTGAATTGTTCATTAAGATAGGTCATGAGAGAATCCATGGATGGAGGAGGAGGTGCTTGAGGAGCTACGGTAGGATTTGCAATCTCTTCGAGTATAGCATCACTAGGAAGCTCGGAAAGGCGAAGCCAATTACCATTGAAATAATGAAACTTGCCCTAAGATAGAGACCTATCATCAATAGGATCGGTGCGACTTGTCGGATAGTCATGAGAGCAATCGATCTCTTTCTTAGTGAAAAAGTAGCTCAAAGCGGTGCCATAGGTGAATGAAGTAACAAGAGAGGTGTGACGATGTTGAAGGAGAAAGACAATCTCCGCAAACATAATGCGAGCAAGGTTAGGTTGTTTCCTCTCGCGAAAACATCTAATCCAAAAGTCATCAACTTGACAAATTGTTCAGTATTTTCCTCCGGAAGGCCTAAACCACCAAGTGATCATCAAACGTAAGATGCGGTCTTGAGCATTTAGAACAGTCACGGATCCCCCCAAAACATGTCCAAGAGCATTTTCATCATCAATACCCTCATCCTCAAAGCCAAAAATAGCACAAAGGGCTTGCACATCGACGGTAATCTTCTTGCCCATGAGATAGGAAATTACAGCCATGACATTACCCTCAGCATTGGTAACACACTTGGCATTGGCATAAAAGATCAAAACTAGATTTCGAAAGAAAACCCCCGGAATTTGTAGAAAATCCATGAACTTCCATTCTTGGAGCAAAGGTAAATAAGCAAACTTGAAACGCTCCAAATTGAGAAAAGGAATAGAAATTACCCTCTCCGGTCGAATCTTGTAGTTTTGAAAAGATCGAAAATAGTTGAGTTCACCGGGAGTTCTAAAGCACCTTTGATAAATCAATGTCAAATTTGGACGAGTGCCATCGCCAGGAGTTGATCCTTCACCAACTTCGCTTGTAGTGCGTGCTCTCTTTTTAGGTGCCATAGTCTAGAAAAAAATTGATTGAAACAATGTGTGTATGCATTAATTTTCACATTCAATCCCATGGGTAAACCAATAATCAAGGTAGAGAGAAAATTTTTGAAAGACAAAACAAAACAAAAAAAGTTTGATAAAATCTTTTGAAAGAACAAAATAAGACAAACAACAAAAAAAAGTTTAAAATGAAAATAATAAAGAAAATAGAAAGAAAATGAGTTTTTGTACCTTGATATTGAGAGATGGATGAATGTATGAAGATTTTGCACCAAACTGATGGAGAGACTTGGCTTGATTTTGAAAAACCCTCAAGAAACTTTAAGTTTTGTGTTGAAAATATGTGGGATTGAGAGGCTTTTTATAGATGAAAATCGTCTAGGGTTTTGAAATAGGAGTTTAGGTAAAAGTGAAAGTCTTTTAATGCCAATTAATAGATTCTGCGCGATGGAGTATCGATACGCCTAAAGGGTGTATCGATACTAGGGTACAATTGTAATTCCTTGGAACCACGTGTCAAGAAACCGTATCGAAACGGAAGACTTCCGTATCGAAACACTCACAACTCGTATCGAAACAGATTTAACTGTATCGATACCCGCAAGAGAGGAAATGCAATCTGGAAAGCTAATGAAGTACTCGTATCGATACGCATAAGGCCGCATCGATAGCCTATGCCCAGAAATGCATTTTTTGTCTTTAGAACAACCAAAGGCTCGACTTTAACATCTTCTATATGTATGCATATGATGTATGAGAAGATCTAAGCATGTTCTAATAGAAGCATACTCCCTCTAGCTACAAGCATGGTTACCATCAAGATCAACAACACATAAACATGAATTTTCACAAGATCAAGCAATTTTAACCTCAAAAGAGTCCTAAAGGGTCAAGATAGGTTAGTTAGACCTAACTCTCTCCTAAGGGACCAAAAATGCTCTTTGTCTAGAGGCTTGGTAAAGATGTCCGCTAATTGATTTAAGGTGTCAACATACTCTATAACAACATCTTGTTTAAGGACATAATCCCTAATGAAATGATGCCTTATCTCTATGTGTTTGGTTCTAGAGTGTTGGATGGGATTTTTGGTGAGACAAATTGTACTAGTGTTATCACACTTAAGGGGTATGGTTTCTACTTTAACTCCATAATCTAAGAGTTGTTGCTTCATCCAAAGGACTTGAGCACAACAACTCCCTAAGGATATGTACTCGACTTTGGTGGTAGATAAAGCTACACTATTTTGTTTCTTAGAGAACCAAGATATGAGCATACTACCTAAGAATTGGCAAGTGCCGGAAGTACTTTTCCTATCAATTTTACAACCCACATAATCCACATCCGAATAAGCATGAAGGTTAAAGGTTGAGTCTCTAGGGTACCAAAGACCTAAACAATGAGTATCTCTAAGGTACCTAAAGATCCTTTTAACAGCTATAAGGTGAGACTCTCTAGGTCTTATCAGAAAGCAATGGTGAGCCCAAAATTCGAGAAATGGCTAAGAGCCATGAGATATGAGATGGAATCCATGTCTAAAACCAAGTATAGACTTTGGTTACCTAAAAGGGTAAAACCTAAGAGGTATGGATGAGTTTTTCAAAAAGGAAAAACCGTCATGGATGATAAAACATACAAAGGATGATTCGTCGCTAAAAGTTTTCGACAAACTTCATAGTATAGACTATGATAAAGCATCTTCCTTGTAGTTATGTTTAATCCATCTTAATCTCACTTGCAAGTAGTTACATACGATGGTTATGGAATCAAATAAAGGAATGTCAAAACCACTTTCCTAAGGGAAAACTTGAAACAGACGTGTACATGACACATCCAGAAGGTTTTGTCACTCCAGTAAACACTTGGAAGGTATGTAAGCTACAAAGGTCTATCCGTAGACTAAGGCAAGCTTCTCGAAGTTGGGATAATCGTTTCGGAAAATACAATCAAAAGGTTTGGTTTATCTAGAAACAAAGGGGAGTCTTGTTTTCAAAAGAGCTAGTGGGAGCATTGTTACTTTCCTAAGTATTGTATGTAGATGACATACTCATCAAAAGGAACTAAAGGTCGCAATCCATTTTGCATTAATAAAAGATACTGCGAGTTAGCAACATGAGACAATATCTAACTCTACAACATAGGCTGAATGTATTACAATCGACATAGCAATAAAGAAGGATGTTTGGATCTAAAGGGTTCACTTCTGAACTAAGGGTTGTTCCCAGCATATTAGATGCTACATAACTCTGTTATGATGGAACCTTTGCGTAAGCAAATAAAACCCAGATCTCATCAATAAATCCAAACATATTCTAAAGTGCTTACATCTTGGAGATGTGAAAGTATGCAACATACGCACAAAGTTGATAACTTTGTCAACTCCCTGACAAAGCTTTTGACACAGCATAAGCATGTCAGTTACACTAAGTCATATCGTATTAGATACAAGAATGATTGGTCTTAGTGCTAGTGGGAGATTGTTGGAGTATGCCCAAAGACCAATCATATGATGATTGAATATACATACTATTTTACTAGATTTATCAAGTAATGGCATTGTCGTTATTATCATTTGGTATGTTTCTGTGCATCAAACTAACCATTGGATAATAATGTCTATACAATAATACGATTATTGTTAAATATGATCCTTAGTCGAATATTATTACGGGTATGGACAATGATAATATATAAGGACTAATATGTGGTTGATGACAAGCGTTGTCATTGACATAGAGATGTCAAAATCAACACATAAGTATTGCTTAGAGAACAACATACTGGATTGACCCGTTGTTGAGTGGATCGAAAGATCGATATGAACCAAGGGGGGTGAATTGGAAATTTAAAGATTTTGTGGTGGAAATTGCAAATTAAAAATAATAGACAAGAGATTTTAGAGTGGTTCAAGTTCCAAATGAACTCTATATCCACTACCTTAGCTTCACTAAGGATTTGCAACAATTCCACTAATTGTTCTTCCCCTTTTCTAGGCTAAGGAGGCAACCCTTACAATATCGGTTGAATTTTCTACCAAAAATTCAACCCAATCCTCACAAAAATATAACAAAGAAATTTGTTGGCTAATAGAGTATCTCTCAATACAAATGATAGCCCAATTACAAGCACTCAACCCAATTGAACAAGATAAGAATGAAAATTACAATTGGGGTTTCTAGACAATATGGATTTTTGCACAATTACTTGGATTTGATGAATAGATGTTTTCTTGAAGATCAATAGTTGTTGTTGTAGCTTTTGGATGTCTCTTTTATACCTCCTCATTGATTTCTAGCCGTTTGGGTGGTTGGGAACATAAATGGAGCCGTTGGAACCCTCTCTTACCACCATAAATGCACTTCTGCAGCTATGCGTATCGGTACGCGGGAAGGTGTATCGATACTTGTCTCAGAAAAGAAAGAGCCGTTGTGTGTAATAAATAAGGGGTATCGATACGCGCGTAAGCGTATCGATACGAGGTATCGAAACGGTAAAGGCCGTATCGATACCTTTTTCTCAACTTAACTCACTGTCGATATCTGTATCGGTACGGGGGTTAGGCATATCGATACGGGTCAACGACCTTTTAAAGTTTGGTTACCAACCAACTGACACCAACGGTCATATTTTTTAAACCGACTTATATTTAAAATTTATTAAGGCTGTATTGATACGAGGGTTTGCTGTATCGGTACGCCATTCAAACTCTTTAGTTTTTAACGCAGGGGCGTATCGATACGAGGGTTTGCCGTATCGATACGTGTTCCGATAGTAGCCAAGTTTTGTAAAAAGGTATCGATACGCTTGGGAGTGTATCGATACACCTGAACGTTTTTCAATAGTTTGGCCTTGGAACACTTAGAAAATATTTTGAGTTTGAGTTTTTCAAATCAGTTTTAAAGAGTTGGTGATTTAAAACTTATTAAGGGACTTACAAATTTTTTTAAAGTTTTTCAAATTGATTCTTAAAGATCTAGCTATATCAAAATCAAACATAGGTTTTACAATCTCCCCCTTTTTGATATAACAAAACTAAAACTTAAAATTTTTGAAATTTTGAAGAATCTTTACAAAGTTAACTCCCCCTTAATATAAGCTTGGTAACCTTTGAGTTAAAATAAAAATATTTGAAGTGTGAGCTAGTTTCTCTCCCACTTTTTGTTAGATCAAAAAATATTGAGACAATTAAGTGCATAAAGAAGGCAAAGGTATAAATAAGCAACATTAATTTTATTCATCATAGCATCAAACTTAAAATCCA
The DNA here is from genome assembly GCA_958450335.1 of Hibiscus tridactylites. Taxonomy (NCBI): domain Eukaryota; kingdom Viridiplantae; phylum Streptophyta; class Magnoliopsida; order Malvales; family Malvaceae; genus Hibiscus; species Hibiscus tridactylites. The sequence continues at coordinate 80,344,221 of OY288283.1, read as the reverse complement.
AACAAAAATAGAAAATCAAAGCATAGGTTTAATCCTAAAACAAACTTAATCCTAAGAACATAAAGCAAAGGTGCATAAAATAGAAAATCCTAAATGATATGCATGAGATGCAAGAAGAAACGTCTAGGCATCGTCTTCGTCATCTTCATCATCAACTCCCATAGGCTCATTATCCCGCATGCTATTGTGCCACTCATCATGGAAAGCGGCGATGGAAATATTTAAGGAATTGTGACCGCTTTCAAGGGATGTGAGGCGATTCTCCATACCCGTCATCCTTGTATCAAAAGTTGTCTCAAGGGAAGTAAGACGAGTATTCATGTCCGTGCGCAACCCGGTAAATTGCTCATTGAGATAGGTCATGAGAGCATCCATGGAGGGTTGTGGGACTTGAGGAGCTTGAGGCTCTTCAAATACGGCGGGGGCCTCGGGTGGTAACTCGGCAAGACGTACCCATTCACCATTAAGATATTGAAACTTAGCCCGAGCAAGAGATCGCTCATCAATGGGATCGGTGAGGGGAGTTGGGTAGTCAAAAGAGCAATCAATATCCTTTTTAATAAAGAAATAACTCAAAGCCGTACCATATGTAAAGGAGGTGACGAGAGTTGTGTGACGATTTTGCACGAGGTAGACGATCTCCGCGAACACGAGTCGAACAAGATTTGGGCGCTTTCGCTCACGGAAACAACGGATCCAAAAATCATCCACTTGACGGATGGTGGAATATTTTCCTCCGGAGGGACGAAACCACCAAGACACCATCAAATGTAAGATCCGGTCTTGAGCATTTAGGGCGGTGACGGATCCACTAAGAACATGCCCCAAAGCATGCTCATCATCAATGCCTTCATCCTCTAATTTGAAAACCTCACAAATGGATTTGACATCAAGAATGATTTTCTTCCCCATGAGGTAAGAGCTAATGGCAACAACTTCCCCATCACGAGTAATAAATTTGGCATTAGAGTAGAAAATCAAAACCAAAAGCCGATAATAAAAACCGGGAATAGAGATGAAATCCATGAAGTTCCATCGACGAAATAAAGGAAGATATTCAAACTTAAAACGCTCGGAGTCGAGAAAAGGAACGGATATTACCCTTTCGGCACGAATCTTATAGTTCTCATATTGACGAAAATGAGTTAGACCCGAGTTGTTTTCAAAGGATTGCTCATAGATGGTAGAGTAGTTCGGACGAGCAATCGCTCCAAAGGTGGATGATTCACCGGTTTGAGAAACCCTTGTACGCTTCCTCGATGGTTCTTTTGGTGCCATGATCTAAAAGAGAAATAAGCAAGAGGATTTCTTCAATTTTGGGTAAAAACCAAGGTAAAAAAAATTTAAGAAAAATTTGAAGAATTTTTTTTGAAGAACGAAGGTTTAAAGAAAAAGATGAAACAAAACATCACAACAAAACAAAAAAATTGAAAAAGAAAAAGAGAGAAATTTTACCTTGGTAGAAACTTGGAAGATTGAAGAAAAACTAGCACAATTGTGATGAGAGAGAGAGAGCACAAAGCCTTGCTTGATTCAAAAACTCTTTTAGAATTGAGTTGAGGTGTGAAAAATATGAAGGAGGAAGGGCCTTTTTATAGGCAAAAACGGCTAGGGTTTTTAGGTTTTGAAGAGTTTCAATTTTGGTAAAAGTTGAACACATTAAAAGCCAAATTTAAAGCTATCTACGCAATCGAGTATCGATACGCCTGATGGTGTATCGATATGGGGGTAGAATCGTCTTTTCCGCAAAAATGCCAGTTGGAAAGTCGTATCGAAACGGAGGGGTTCGTATCGAAACGACCCGTATCGATACGAGTTTAATCGTATCGATACCCGTGAAGCGAAGTAAATTCTAGGAAACTGAATGAAGAACACGTATCGATACGCGTAGATCCGTATCGATACCGTATGCCCAGAAATGCATATTTGGTTCAAAGAACAACCAAAGGCTCGAACTTAACATCTCCTAAAAGTATGCAAATGATGAATGAGCAGTTCTAAGCATATTTTAATAGAAGCATACTCCCCCTAACTATAGGCATGGGTGAAATTAGGAGTCTAAACACATAAACATGGCATTTCACAAGATCAAGCAAATTTAAGCACAAAAGAGGTCCTAAAAGGTCAAGATAGGCTAGCTAGACCTAACTCTCTCCTAAGGGACCAAAAACGCTCTTTATCTAAAGGTTTTGTAAATATGTCCGCTAATTGATTCAAGGTGTCTACATACTCTATAACCGCATCTTCCTTAAGGACATGATCTCTAATGAAATGATGCCTTATTTCTATATGTTTGGTTTTAGAGTGTTGGATGAGATTTTTTGTTAAACATATTGCACTAGTGTTGTCACATTTTAGGGGTATGGTTTCAACTTTAATTCCATAATCTAAGAGTTTTTGCTTCATCCAAAGGACTTGAGCACAACAACTCCCTAAGGATATGTACTCGGCTTCGGTGGTATATAAGGCTACACTATTTTGTTTCTTAGAGAACCAAGATATGCGCATACTACCTAGGAATTGATAAGTTCCCGAAGTACTTTTCCTATCAATTTTGCAACCCCCATAATCCGCATCCGAATAAGCATGAAGGTTGAAGGTAGAGTCTCTAGGGTACCAAAGACCTAAACAAGGAGTATCTCTAAGGTACCTAAAGATTCTCTTGACGGCTATAAGGTGAGACTCTTTAGGACTAGCTTGAAACCTAGCACACAAGCAAACACTAAACAAGATATCCGGTCTACTTGCGGTAAGGTAAAACAATGATCCAATCATAGAACGATAAAGCTTAGAGTCAACACACTTACCTCCTTCATCTTTGTCAAGCTTTGTAGATGAGCTCATAGGAGAGGCTTGAGGCTTTGCATTCTCCAAGCCAAACTTCTTGAGCATATCTTTTATGTATTTTGCTTGGTTGATGAAGGTTCCATCCTTCTTTTGCTTAATTTGGAGTCCCAAAAAGAATGAGAGTTCCCCCATCATGCTCATCTCAAATTCACCTTGCATTAACTTAGCAAACTCTTGACAATGACATTCATTAGTAGAACCAAAAATAATATCATCAACATAAATTTGAACTACTAAGATGTCATTTTTATACATTTTTATAAAAAGTGTAGTGTCCACCTTACCTTTTTCAAATCCTTTTTCAATTAAAAAGTTTGAAAGTCTTTCATACCAAGCTCTAGGAGCTTGTTTTAAACCATAAAGAGCTTTGGTAAGTTTGAAAATATGATTTGGAAATTTTGAGTCTTCAAAACCCGGTGGTTGTTCCACATACACTTCTTCATTTATAAAACCATTTAAAAATGCGCTTTTAACATCCATTTGAAAAAGCTTGAAATTATGATAACATGCATATGCAAGCAACATCATAATGGCTTTCATTCTCGCTACGGGTGCATAGGTTTCATCAAAATCTATTCCCTCTTCTTGAGTGTAACCTTGTGCTACTAGTCTAGCTTTATTTCTTACAATGTTACCACTCTCATCTAGCTTGTTCCTAAAGACCCATTTAGTTCCTATTGTAGATTGATTACTAGGCCTATCAACTAATGTCCAAACTTTACTTCTCTCAAATTGATTTAACTCTTCTTGCATAGCCATAATCCAAAAGTCATCTTTCAATGCTTCTTTAATATTCTTAGGCTCTATGCATGAGATAAATGCAACATGATTCATTAATCTAAGAGAAGATCGAGTGGTTACCCCCTTGGATGGATCACCCAAGATTTCACCATCTTTGACATAGTTCAACTCCCTTGGGTAGCTCACTTTCTTTTCCTCAAGAGCAAAGTCCTTCAAGGCTTAAAGAGGTGGATCTTGTGTGTCCTCTTCTTTTGTTGGAATCTCATCCTCCTTTGAAGTTTGTCCTCCATCAAAGGCATTTATGATTCCTACATCATCATCATCACAAGAATCCTTCCTAGGAAGGAGGTTATCATCGAATACAACATGAATATATTCTTCTACTACTAAAGTTCTTTTGTTAAATACTCGATAGGCTTTAGAGGTTAAAGAGTAACCTATAAAAATAGCTTCATCACTTTTTGCATCAAATTTACCTAAGTTGTCTTTTCCATTATTTAAAACAAAACACTTGCAACCAAAAGGGTGAAAATAGCTAATGTTAGGCTTTTTAGATTTTAAAATCTCATAAGGTGTTTTCTTTAAAACTGGCCTAATCATTACTCGATTTACAATATAGCAAGCGGTGTTTGTGGCTTCCGCCCAAAAATATTTAGGTAAATTGTTTTCACAAAGCATAGTTCTAGCCATTTCTTGCAAAGTTCTATTTTTCCTCTCAACTACCCCATTTTGTTGAGGAGTTCGAGGAGCTGAAAAATTATGGCTAATACCATTTTCATTTAAAAAAATCTTCAAACCCCAAATTTTGAAACTCGGTTCCATGATCACTTCTAATATGTGAAATTTTAAGTTCAAGATCATTTTGGGTTAATTTTGAAAATGTGATGAATTTTTCCAAAGCATCATCTTTAGTACTTAAAAATAGAACCCATGTAAATCTAGAAAAATCATCAACAAGTACAAAAGCATACGACTTACCACCCAAGCTCATAGTCCTAATTGGCCCAAATAAATCCATATGGATAAGTTGTAAGCATCTACTAGTAGAAAATCATCAATGGATTTAAAGGAAGATCTATGTTGTTTACCCTTTGAGCATGCATCACAAATTTTATCATTTGAAAATTTTATCTTGGGTAAACCTCTAACTAGATTAAGGGAGACTAGTTTTTCTAAAACACTTATGCTAGCATGTCCTAGTTTCCTATGCCACAACCATGCATCATTTTCATTTTGTGCAACTAAGCATGCATGAGATGTATGAATGTCATCTAGATGCACCATGTATATGTTCCCTATGCGATGACCTATGAGCATAATATTGTTAGATTTAATGTCTACAATTTTGCATCCATTTTTATCAAATAAAACATTAAATCCTTTATCACGCAATTGACTTATGCTCAATAAATTGTGTTTAAGACCATCGACATATAAGACATTTTCAATGAGAATAATAGAGTGATTACCTATGGAGCCAATACCTTTAATGTGGCCTTTGGAGTTGTCACCAAATGTCACTACTCCTCCACTTTTTGGCTTTAGATCCATGAATCTACTATTGTCTCCGGTCATATGCCTTGAGCATCCACTATCAAGGTACCATGAGTTTTGACTTTGTGCATTGGCCTTGTAGCAATGCTCCCCCTACAAACAAAGATATTAAGCTTTTTTTTTTGGTACCCAAATCATTTTGGGTCCATGAGTGTTAGCTCCCAAAACCTTGGTTCCCTTAGGAATCCAAGATGACATAGCAATAATATTATTAGATTTTACAAGTTCCTTAGGAACCCATACACTTCTAATTCTTTTAGCTCTACTATGTCTAGGATAGCTACTTTGTTTGTAGTAGTTAGTCTTTTTCTTAGGTTGGTGTGTTCTTGAGGATTCACCTATTTCATGCTTGACACTACCAACATTTTCAAAGACTTTTTGAGCTCATTTAGCTCAACCAACACCTTTTGGTGTTCACTATTACATTGAGATAAAAGATTATTAAGATCAACATTTTCATCTTGAAAGAATTTTAGTTCATCTTTTAATCCTAATATCTTTTTCTCAAATTTTGAATTAGCTTGAGTGAGTGAGTCATTTTTCTCATTTAGTTCCAAAATAATCTTTTTGTTCCTAATGACCGACTCTTTATATTTCTCAACTAATTCATCATAGACCTCTTGTAACTCATCATATGCATCATTTAATTCTTCAAAATCTAAAGTAGATGAGTTAGAGGTTACCATGGAGGAATCTTCCTCAAGTGCCATGAGGCAAAGGTTAGCCACTTCTTGTTCGTCATCCTCCGATGACTCCTCATCACTCCAAGTAGCAAGCTTGGCTTTGAGCTTCTTCTTCTTCTCAAAGCCCTTCTTCTTGAGTTGAGGGCACTCCGAACGTATGTGGCCGGGTTGTTTGCACTCAAAGCAAATGATAGGATCCCTTCCTTCTTCTTTGTTCTTGCTTTTGAAGTCCATCTTTCTTTGGATTTTTCTTCCCCGGTTGGACCTCATAAATCGTGAGAATCGTTTGACTATCATAGCCAATTCTTCTAGTTCATCCTTCTCACTAGAAGAGCTCTCTTCATGTTGTGAAGCTTTAGCCTTGAGAGCTATTCCCATCTTCTTCTTCTTCTCAACCTCAAGCTTCTCTACCCTTTTCTCTTCTTTCTTCTTGTCATCTTCCCTTCCTTGCTTCATGATCTCATGAGTAAGGAGAGAACCCACAAGCTCATCAAGCTTCAAAGTTTTCAAATTCTTAGCTTCAATGATAGCGGTTCTCTTTCCATCCCAAGACTCGGGAAGTGAATAGAGTAGCTTCCGGACAAGCTTGTCTTCCGGTATGATTTCTCCAAAACCCTTTAGCCCATTGACAATAGTGGAGAAACGATCAAATATCTTAGACACCGTCTCATCGGGCTCCATCTTGAAATTTTCATAACTAAGATTGAGAATTCCAATCTTAGTTTCTTTAACATCGTTGGTGCCCTCATAAGTAGTTTCAAGAGTGTCCCACACTTCTTTGGCACTCTCGATGAATGAGACCTTAGAATAGATGTCCGGACCAAATGAGCAAAATAGCATGTGGAGAGCTTTGTCATTGACTTGAATCTTTTTCCTCTCTTCTTCACTCATCTCTATCTTTTTCTTTAAAACCATCTTGCCTTCACCATCTTGCTTCAATGGAATATAAGGGTCATCTTCAATGACATCCCAGACTAGGTAGTCATTTGACTTGATGAAGAGACACATTCTATTCTTCCAAAAAGAATAGTTATCACCATTAAAGAAGGGAGGCTTTGTAGTAGATTGAGACTCGTATATGCCCGAACCGGAGGTTGAAGCCATCTCTTGATATATGATGATCACACTCTTCCAAGGAACTCCTCTTGTGGTTGTTAATCCTCAAAGAGGTAGGCTCTGATACCAATTGTTGAGTGGATCAAAAGATCGATATGAACCAAGAGGGGGGTGAATTGGAAATTTAAAGATTTTGTGGTGGAAATTGCAAATTAAAAATAATAGACAAGGGATTTTAGAGTGGTTCAAGTTCCAAATGAACTCTACATCCACTACCTTAGCTTCACTAAGGATTTGCAACAATTCCACTAATTGTTCTTCCCCTTTTCTAGGCTAAGGAGGCAACCCTTACAATATCGGTTGAATTTTCTACCCAAAATTCAACCCAATCCTCACAACAAGATAACAAAGAAATTTTTTGGCTAATAGAGTATCTCTCAATACAAATGATAGCCCAATTACAAGCACTCAACCCAATTGAACAAGATAAGAATGAAAATTACAATTGGGGTTTCTAGACAATATGGATTTTTGCACAATTACTTGGATTTGATGAATAGATGTTTTCTTGAAGATCAATAGTTGTTGCTGTAGCTTTTGGATGTCTCTTTTATACCTCCTCATTGATTTCTAGCCGTTTGGGTGGTTGGGAACATAAATGGAGCCGTTAGAACCCTCTCTTACCACCATAAATGCACTTTTGCAGCTATGCGTATCGGTACGCGGGAAGGTGTATCGATACATGTCTCAGAAAAGAAAGAGTCGTTGTGTGCAATAAATAAGGGGTATCGATACGCGTGTAAGCGTATCGGTACGGGGTATCGAAACGGTAAAGGCCGTATCGATACCTTTTTCTTAACTTAACTCACTGTCGATATCCTTATCGGTACGGGGGTTAGGCGTATCGATACGGGTCAACGACCTTTTAAAGTTTGGTTACCAACCAACTGACACCAATAGTCATATTTTTTAAACCGACTTATATTTAAAATTTATTAAGGCTGTATCGATACGAGGGTTTGCCGTATCGATACGCCATTCAAACTCTTTAGTTTTTAACGCAGGGGCGTATCGATACGAGGGTTTGCTTTATCGATACGTGTTCCGACAGTAGCCAAGTTTTGTAAAAAGGTATCGATACGCTTGGGAGTGTATCGATACACCTGAACGTTTTTCAATAGTTTGGCCTTGGAACACTTAGAAAATATTTTGAGTTTGAGTTTTTCAAATCAGTTTTAAAGAGTTGGTGATTTAAAACTTATTAAGGGACTTACAAAAACAATTTTAAGTTTTTCAAATTGATCCTTAAAGATCTAGTTATATCAAAATCAAACATAGGTTTTACTCCCGCTATGAGCTTGTTTCTTGGGTAATTATGTGACAGTCACAACATTGCTCATGATAAACATATGTATAATCCTCAGACTTGAGATCAACATGATTTCAACGTAAAGATTTACGTATTTTGACATAGTCAAACGTGTGTCGTAAGTGACTACATTATAAAGACTGATGATTGGATACGTGATGACCTATGTAGTGAAATATGGTTGATCAAGAAAGGATTTGTCCCTCTTACATAATGGGAGAAATATCTTCGGCCACTTGATTGAGTGAGATTAGAAAATGCATGGCCATGCTCAAATATTATGATATGAGATATCATAGAGATTTGTTTATCATAATCTACTCAAGACATCAAGAAACACTAGATGGACAACGCAAGTGTGACTAACCCATGACTTGTGTTCATCTAAGATATAAAGGACAAAAGGATGAAATACATAAAGGAAGTTTATTCAGGAATTAGAAAAGTCAAACCATGACTTCATGCAACTTAGGTAGCAATAATGTATTGCTAGATGCCACTCATTGTTTGTAAAATTAGAACAGTTCTAATTTTGCTGCTAACGTTGCATGAACCTACAAGGGTCACACCCTTCGAATGAAACGAACAAAAAAATTGGAAACCATACTCCCTATTTTAGGGAGGTTGCCGAAAATCCCCTATGGGATAAGGGAAATCGGCAACTCCCTTAAATGGGAATAATATTGGATAAATATTGTATTTATCAAATATTATTTAGAGTATGGAAAATATTTAGAGACTTAAATATTATAGAATAAGATTCTAGAAATTTAAATATATATTTGGAATTTATATAATGTATATTTAATTCCAAGTTTATGTAGAATTAGATTCCACATAATTAAAAATATATATTTAAATATATTTAAATCCAAGTAAAGATAGAATGAGATTCTATATAATAAAAAAAATATATTTGGATTAAATATAATGTATATTTAAATCCATGTTTTATGTAGAATAAGATTCTACATAATTAAATATATATATTTCATTTAATATTATTAAATATAATATATATTTAATATAAACCAATTTCAAGTAGAATTAGATTCTATGAATTTTGGTTGAACTAGGATTTAAAGAATTCAACTAGAATTAAGTCTCTGAATACTATTTAAAGGGACAAGGGCTAGCAACCAAATCATCCCTCTTCCTCCTCTTGAAGATTTCGACAACACCCCTAGGGATTCCCCACTGGAATACGACATATCCCATAAAGCTCCCTGAGAAGCTGTTCGATATTTTTCTGGTGTTCTACTTGCCCCCTGGCAAATCCCTGAAGGTTCCCTTGCTCGATTGCAAGTCCCGGTTGAACTCTTGGTCGATTTTAGACTCCCTCAGGAATCCCTGGAGGGATTTCGACTTCTCCTTGGAAGGTGTTCAAACCTGTCGAAATTTATCCCTAAGTGTTAGGGAGGCGGAAACTTTGTTCGTTTTGTTCGGGTGGACTCCGTAGAGGTCGTTGCGAACCTGTGACGATTCCGGTTTTACTTGACGTGGTTATTCCGACATACCGTTGGTTTTCCAGTTTCCAGAGTTTTAAAAGGTAACTCTTCATCTTTTCACCTCGGATTCGTTCCTGTACATGGATTCTGGCTGGATTACGTCGGATTAATTTTTCCGCTGCGCCACGGGGCGTGCTGACGTAACCCAACAGGTAGAACAATGAAATACAGTAAAATGCTATGCATGAACGTAGTTATTCCTAAAATGAGCTTAAAACAGTAATAATAAGAGTTGGAAAGTGCATGAAATATATGACTTTTAGATACATTACAATGGCTCTGTCCATTAATTTATCCAAGCTGATGGTCTTGAAAATCCTGGTTAATGGCAACATTCAATTGATTGAGTATTAGTCCCTTCCAGTTATTTGTTTTCATTGTAGCAGTATGGCCATTCATAAGAAAATTGCTCGAATGCGCGTCAAGGCAATTCCCTAAATGATACTAACATAGATCAGTCGAATGCCAATCCAACTCCTGCCCCAAGGACAGCTGCGGACAATGTGCCAAGAAATTGTAATTCTGTTTCTTTTGACCCCTGGATGGTTGCTTAACGACGGTTACGACGCAATGCCCCAACCCCACGTGTATCCAAGACTTCGCAGGCTACGTCTGTTCAAGGTTACCGCTTTGCTCCAATCTTCGAATCTGACAATTCTGGCATTCCTGACTCTCCATCTACCGATGTTGCTCCAGTTCCACCCATTATTCCAACAGGTAATAAGACAGTCCAACCGGCAACTCTTAAGACGAAATATAAAAAGAAAGTTGTAGCTCCATTAGGAAAGTCTTCTAAATCCATTGCGGTGCATAAGCCTCTCACAGTTAATCTTACTGATTTCCCTGCTTTATCTCGGTTCTCTACAAAGGCTTCAAGCTCCCGTCCCACGCCCTCTAAGCCTCAATAGTCTTTTTTAGATAAATCTAAGCATTCCATAGCTGTCATGAAGGAGAACGCTGACCCAAACTTTGTACATCAGCCTTTGCCCACATATACGCAGGTCAACCGGGTTGATGATAGCATGTCATGTGAGAATCAAGCTGACCTTCCTCCCATAGATGAGCCTCCTGATCCTTATCGGCCAGATGGAGGTAGTTTCAACCCTTTGTCGATAACTCCTGTCAAATCGGGTGTAGATGCTGCAAGCACAAATGTTTCTAGTCGTGACCTTGAGGGAAACCGGGCAACAACTGAATGTTGATTGCTACACCATTCCTTTATTTCTTTTTATGGATATTTATTTTTTTCTCATGGAACGTTCAAGGATATGGTGATATCCGTTTCTCGCCTGCAGCCAAACAGTTTTTAAGAGATTATAAACCTAAAGTGGTGGTTTTTGTTGAGGCGTAGATAAGTGGTTGTCGTGTTGATTCAGTAATCTTAGCTCTAGGTTTCCCACACTCACATCGAGTTGAAGCAGTTGGTTTCGTCGGTGGTATTTGGGTTGCATGGTATAATACAGTTTATGTCCATATTCTCATTAATCATTTCCAGTTCATTCACTTCCGCGTTACAACCATAAATGGAGGGTCATCCTTGCATGCAACAACAGTATATGCAAGCCCATCGGCATCTGGCAGAAAGTCCCTTTGGCCTCACTTACGCAGCCTTGCAATGTCTATTTGGTCACCGTGGATTCTTTTCGGAGACTTTAATGCAACGTTACACACTGCTGATAGAATGGGTTGTGCTACTTTTTCTCGACCCAGTAAGGATTTTCAGAACTTGATGCTTGACTATGGCTTACGGGATATGGGTTTTCAAGGAGGCTCGCTTCGGTTCGTCTGGATCGTTTCATTTGTAATAGCTACTTTGATGAAACTTGCCCCGAGTCTGTTTTCCAACACCTTTTGCGTATGCGCTCGGATCATCGTCCATCATCTTACAAATTGGTAACTTGTCGCGACTAAAATCTACTGCGCCTTTCTAATATTTCTTCGGCTAGCTTTCCGATGAAAACTTTTCAAGAATGGTTACAGAAAATTAGGTTGTAGGATCTTCCATGACCGAAACTATCTATGCTTTTACTCAAGCAGCAGACACATGGAACAAGACCGTTTTCGGCTATTTGGGTACCAAGAAGCGCATCGTTATGGCCTACTTGTGTGGTATTCAAAAGGCCCTCAACTCTCGACCGTCTTGTTTTTTAAGCTCTTTGGAGTTACAGCTTCTCATTGATCTTGAACATCTGTTGGATCAGGAACAACATCTATGACGTCAGAAATCACGATCTGATTGGGTAGTTCAGGGTGACCGGAATACTCGATATTTTCACAGGCGAGCACTATCTAGAAGACAACAGAATCGCATCATGTCCCTTAGAATTAGTGATGGGTTGTGGTGTGATGATGCCACAATTCTCAAGGATGAAGCTGTTAAGTTCTTCCAAGACCTCTTTGCGGCAAGTGACGCTCCAACAAAGCTTTTTCCCATTCCTGGAAACTTTCCACGCATTCCTCAGTTTCACTGGACAAACATTGTTGTTGTCCCTACAGCGGTTGAAATCCATGCTTCTTTGATGAACATGGTGCCTTTAATATCTCCGGGTTGGGATGGTTTACGCGCAGAATTTTTTCAGCGGCACTGGACTAATGTAGGGTCATCAATTGTTTCAATGATACAAGATATTTTTCAGGGTGGCGAGTTGAAGCCGGAGCTTAATCGTACAATTATTGTATTAATTCCAAAATGTGATAGCTTGACATACTTTGTTGAATTTCGACCAATCAGCTTATGTACAGTCCTTTACAAGCTTATCTCAAAGGTGATTGTTCGTCGGCTAAAACCAATCTTTCCTTTGCTTATTGAGCCAAACCAAACTAGCTTTATATATGGGAGTAATATCATAGAGAACATTATAATTAATCAGGAGGTTATTCACTCTATGCGTCTATCTAAACGTAAGAAGGGCTGGATGGCAATTAAGGTGGATCTAGAAAAGGCTTTTGATCGTTTTCGTTGGGACTTTATTTCAGATGCTTTGATTGACGCGAGCTTTCCGATGAATATCAAACGCATCATCATGAACTCTATTACATGCTCGACTTTTCAAGTTCAATGGAACGGTGAGCTCTTACAACCTTTTGCACCTAAACCTAGAATTTGCCAAGGCGATCCACTGTCACTGTATATGTTTGTCCTTGCAATGGAGAAGCTAGGTCATTTGATTAATCATGATGTGTTTGATGGTTCGTGGCAGCCTTTTAGTTTCGTCCGCAATGACATCCCCATGTCCCACCTTTTCTTTGCGGGTGATCTCATCCTTTATGCAAAAGCAGACTTAGATCAGGTGAAAGTTATCCAAAATATTCTTGACACTTTTGATAACCACTGTGGGCATCGTGTGAACAAGAGGAAAACACAAATATATTTCTCACCTAGCACTGCGCTCTCCCTATAAGAGGTGATTGGTAATTTTTTTGGTTATCAACAAGTTGATTCTTTGGGCAAATATCTTAGTGTCCCGGTCCTCCATAGTCGAGTTAAAAGCTCCGATTTCCAATTTATTTTGGATAAGATACAAGGAAAATTGAATGGTATGGCTAGTCGTACTCTTTCTATGGTTGGTCGGTTGACTTTGGCTAAATCTGTGCTTTCCGACATCCCTGTATACTTTATGCAAACATCCTTGCTTCCTAAGAAAGTTTGTAATGATATTGAGAAGATGCTATGCCAATTTATATAGGGCTCTACCCAACCTCATCTAAAATTTCCCTTGTTGATTAGGAGTCTGTTTGTTAGCCGATGGACTGTGGCGGTCTTGGATTGCGGCGAATCTTTAACTTTAATATGGCTTTCATCCTCAAGCTAGCCTATGCCCTTTTGTGTGACTTGAATGACCTGTGGGTTCGACTACTAAGAGAGAAATATAGGATGACTGTAGTATGCCCTCTCTCGGTTCATCGAGCATGTTGCACTCCCCTTTGGCGAGCAATCTCATCGGCTTGGGACGATTTGTGCTCAAGTCTTGTCAGGCCTCTTGGATTTGGAGATTCAGTGACTGTCCTAGATGATATTTGGATACCAATGTTGGGGTCGTTGCGTCCGTATCTTTTGGACAATGTAAGTCAGTTTTATGATATTTGTTTCTCGGACCTCATGAACGAATCTGGTAACTGGAATGTTGAAAAGCACTCTTCCTTGTTTCACCCAATTGCAGTCCAACACATTTTGAGTATTAGATGCCCTGATTCGAGTTACACGCCTAATAGGTTAGTCTGGAATTTGAGCGCCAATTGCAACTTTAACGTGAAAACTGCATATGCTGCATTAATGGAGATAATCGAAGTCCTCACTGGAAACTAATCTAGACACTACAAGTTCCCCAACGGGTACGGTTTTTTCTTTGGCCCTCATTCAAGAGGATGTTAATGACTAATGTGGAGTGATATCGATGATCGGTTGGACAAAACCCCTACTGTTCTTGCTAATCTTCGATCGTTGAATCTATTGCTCATTTTCTCCGCGATTGTAAGTCGGCTCGCGATATTTGGCTGGTATTGATCCATTTAGCTCGCCAACCCACTTTTTTCAATTCAAGTTTGGAAGAGTGGTTACTGATGAATCTCAATGACAATGGTCCGCACCAACATTCAGGGCTTCCTTGGAATTTACTTTTTGCCTTTGTCTTATGGCAGTCATGGAAGCACCAGAATGATTTTGTTTTCAATGGAACCTTGACCCCTGCAAATTCCATTCTGCATAAATGTAAAACTTGGGCGCGCTATTATGCTGAATGCAGTGCGACTGGCCACTATAACCATCAGATACTAAGAGCAATCCCACGCTGGTCACGGCCAGACAATGGCTGGGTTTGTATGAATATCGATGGTGCAGTTTCGCCATCCACTGGAGTAGGCTCGGTAGGAGGTCTCTTTCGTTAAGATGACTGTTCTTGGATACTTGGTTTCAACAAGACTCTAGGAGTGACGCAACCTTTACAAGCAGAGCTCTGGGTGCTCCTCATTGGTTTACAAATAGCATTGGATAATGGCTTTGAACGACTTTTAGTCCAGTCGGATAGTAAGGAAGCGATCACACGTTTGAATGCCCCACATGTGCATTCTAATCCCATCTCTCTTGTGCGCAGCATTGCTCGATTTTGCAATTTGGGATGGGCAATTAACTTCCAATGGACTCCCCGTGAAGGAAATCGACTCGCAGACAAGCTTGCCAAGCTAGATAATCTTCCGAATTATTGTATCTCTCTGTTTAATGAGCCCTCGACCTCTCTTCTACCCATCTTAGAGCATGACATGATGTCCTCGATGTAATCTTATAGTTTCATCATCTTCTACATTCGAAAAAAATGTAGTTAGATTAATCTAATTACATTGGAATTAGGAACATATAATTAGAATCATAAATTGGGAATACTATTATTTAGGGCCCAATAAAGGTAGTGTCCAAATTATTTGGGTGTTACCATTTAAACCCAAATATTAATAATATTCATAGATTCCTCATTAATTAAATTAATGAAGCCTAATTAGGGTTTACTTAAAATGGACAAGACAATAATTTGACATGCATCAAACATTTTGTGTTGATGTACATTTTGAATATAAATTGAAGTGTCCTAATGTATTTGGACATTTCAAAACTTATATTCCTCCAAAATGTATTTTCTTACAAAAGGATATCCCCATTCGAAATGGAATCCGTTTAACAATTAAAAGATTTAATTAAATTCAGATTAATGTTCAAAATGCCACGTGGAATTAATAAGGTATCGATAACGGGCGTTTGTAGGGGTGCTAACCCTTCCTTACACGTAACTGACTACCGAACCTGAACTTTTCAGAAAGAATCTCTGGTACGCTTTTTATGGTGTTCGGTCCATCAAAGTGACCGGTGGCGACTCCAAAATGATTTTTAAGCAAATAAAGGCAAATTGACTAAATTTTGAAAAATCCCTAATTTCAAGACCAAATTAATTAAGAAACCCTGATTTCCAAAACCCTAATCGTCAGGTTGTTTTTCCACAAACGAGTCTTTAAAAAAAACGGTCACGGCAATCATGTTCCTCTTGGCAGCGGTCATGTTGGCAGCATACTCAGCATGCTCATTCCCCACATCTATCTTGAGAATTATGTTGATTTCCCCTTCATCAAAATGAACACATTTTTCTCGGATCATTAAGAATGGGTTAGCTTTAGTAGTTAAATGTGCGTAAACTTCACGAACAAGATTTGGAAAGATCTCACCCTTTTGTTGGAAAAACGCCTTCCACTTGTGTTTGGCTACGATATGCATGACTTCAAAGGGAAAGGCTTGATCTTTCTCGGACTCAAAACTAAAATACCTTTTGAATCAAAAAGACTTTGAAGCAAAGTTGTCTTCATACGTGCTTTGGATTGCTTCGTTGAAAAACGTTTGGAAAGATTTGGAGGAAGACGCCATGGGGATTTTAAAAAAAAAGAAAATAAAGCTTGATTTACTTTGTATGAAAAGAGTGAGATGAACGGCTATGGAAGAAGAAGAAGTGAAAAGGTAAAGGAAGAAAGGTGATCAAGTTGAAAAATGGAAAGGTTGAGTGTTTAGGGTAAAAAGTAATTGTGATGGGTTTAAAGAAGGTAATGATGAAGAGATATCATGTTTTGGGGAGAGAAAAGGGGGCGATATGATAGCTTATGGAAAGGATAAGTGATAAGGATAAGGTTTAAATTGATAGGGTATGGAGTGATAAGGAAATTAAATTAAATTTAATTTAAATCACCTTAATTTTTGGGCGGCTATGGTTTATTAAATTTTTTCTCTCATGGTTTAAATTAAATCAAGCTAGGGTAATTTCTTTTCCCCAAAGTTACTCTCGCCGCACATCAAGCTTTATACTGCATTGCTCCCTACATGGCACTACAACCCATTCTTTCGTCCTGCCAATCACTGCACAGGCATACTTCCTGGCACAAAAATATGCATGCACTTCAAACAAAAACCCTTCAACACAGAAAAGAAAAAGAAAAATTGTAATCCTGCTATTTACAAGAATATACCAATTCGGTGGCATCATGGTAGTTCTGCCAAGAGAATGACCTCCTTGACAGTACTCTGCTCTCCATCCCAATAATGTTTTAGGCGTTTCACGTTCACCTTGAAAGTATCACCAGTTTTTATGTCCTTAATGTCTACCGCCCCGTGGGCATAGGGTTTCACAACCTTGAAAAGGTCTGACCATCTTGACCTGAGCTTTCCTGGAAACAATTTTAGGCGTGAGTTAAACAAAAGGACTTGTTGACCTACCTTGAAGTTTCATGGTTGAATCCTCTTGTCATGTCAGCGCTTGGTTCGTTGTTTATATAACCTAGCATTCTCATAAGCATGCGCCCTAATTTCTTCCATTTCATTTAGGTCTAACATCTGTTTTTCTCCCGCGGATGCCCATGCCATATCCAATGTCTTAATTGCCCAGTAGGCTTTGTGCTAGAGCTCTACCGGCAAGTGGCATGGCTTACCATATACAAGCTTGAAAGGTGAAGTGCCCAACGGAGTTTTGAAGGTGGTCCTATAGGCCCACAAAGCCTCATCTAACCTCAAAGACCAATCCTTTCTCAAAGGATTCACAGTCTTTTCTAGGATATTCTTAATTTGCTTGTTAGAAATCTCGGCTTGCCCATTTGTCTGAGGATGATATGAAGTGGTTATCCTTTGTTGTATCTCATACCTGCACAAAGCTTTAGAGATTAGATTGCATTTAAAATGGGTGCCCTCATCATGAATAATCACTCGAGGAGTACCAAAACGTGTAAAGATATGCTTGTGCAAAAATTTGGCAATGGCCTTGGCATCATTTGTTTGCAAGGTTGTAGCCTCTACCCATTTGGAAACATAGTCAACTGCCACTAGGGCGGAAGTTTATGTCTGCCAGAGATATTCCATGTCTGTTGGCATGGATCGCATGCCTTGGCGAAGTCACGAGCATCCTTATACATCGTGGGCCAATGAAAACCTGACAACAGCACATTGGCAGTAGTTTTTAGTCCAGCAAAGTGTCCTTCATATGGTGCGGCATGGCATGCTTGCAAATAGCATGCTGCTCATCTTTTGAAACACAACGATGGATCACTTTGATCGACACATTGCTTAAATAGAAATTGCTCATCCCAATAATACTGCTGAACATAGCGCAAAAATCGTTACTTGGCATTGTACCCCAAATTTGGTGGCATGGTATTGCTTACCAAATAGTTGACTATGTCGGCATACCATGGCGTGGCTTTGACTGTGAGTAAATAATCATCTGGGAACTCATCTCTAATAGCATTATTCTTATCTCGGATCTCGAGGTCAAAGTCTTGAAGTAGGAGCATCCATCAGATCAATCTCGGCTTGGCATCCTTCTTTGCCAAGAGGTACTTCAATGCCGAGTAATTTGTAAAAACAACAACTTTATTACCTATCAAATAAGGTCTAAATTTATCAAAAGCAAATACAACTGCAAGAAATTCTTTCTCAGTTGTTGTGTAATTAAGTTGTGCTTCATTAAGTGGTCTGCTGGCATAATATATGGCATGAAAAACTCTGTCACGTTGCTATCCAAGTACTGCTCCAATGGCATAGTCATTGGCATCACACATGAGCTCAAAAGGCTTATTCCAGTCTGGTACCACGACTATAGGGGCATTAACCAGCTTCTCCTTGAGGACCTGAAACGCTCTCAAACAAGAATCATAAAAAGCAAAAGTTGCTTCTTTTTCCAATAACAAGCATAAAGGCTTGGATATCTTAGAAAAATCTTTAATGAATCTTCGATAAAAACCTGCGTGTCCTAAGAAACTTCTTATACCTTTAACACTTGTGGGAGGTGGTAGTTTCTTTATTACCTCTACTTTTGCTGGATCAACCTCTAGTCCTCTCTTGGTTACCTTGTGTCCAAGAACAATGCCCTCCTTCACTATGAAGTGGCATTTTCCCAGTTTAACACTAGGTTTGTCTCAATGCATCTTTTTAGTACTTGTTCCAAACTCAGAATACACTCCTCAAATGTGTTACCAAAAACTGAGAAATCATCCATAAATACTTCAATGTTATGCTCAATTAAATTGTAAAAATAGACATCATACAACGTTGAAATGTTGTCGGTGCGTTGCACAAACCGAATGGCATTCTTTTAAAAGCAAATGTTCTATATGAATAGGTGAATGTGGTCTTCTTCTGGTCATCAGGGGCTAATGCAATCCGATTATAACCTGAATAACCATCTAAAAAGAAATAGAAAGCTTTACCTGCCAGCTTGTCTAACATATTGCCGATAAAAGGCAATGGGAAGTGGTCCTTCCTCATGGCTTTGTTCAACCGCCTATAATCCATGCACACTCTCCATCTTGTGGTCGTTCTAGAGGGGATCAACTCATCCTTGTTGTTTTTCACTACAGTCATGCCACCCTTCTTTGGCATGCACTATACTGGGATAACCCAAGAGCTATCAGATATGGGATAGATTATTCTGGCATCAAGCCATTTAATAATCTCTTTTTTTACAACCTCTTTCATGCTCAGGTTCAGCTTCCTTTGGCCTTCAATAGTCTTGCCATGATATTCATCCAAAATAATATTGTGCATGCAAATGGTTGGGCTTATCCCTCGATTGATGGTTTTAGTTTCTTTATTTCTCTACCAACCAATTGGAGTGGCTCAAAGTAACTCACATCTTCAGTCTCCAGGGCTGGTTCCTTATGTTCTTCAAATAGTTCAGCTATGCCATCAAGCATGCTGGCATCAAATTCTGCATCCTAGCACAACTGTGCCATGTCCAGAGTACAAATGGCCTCCATCATCTCCTCGGATCTTTTATTCTCGATCCTAAAATAAAAACAGAAATAATTAAATGACTGCTGATAAATAAACTCCTAAAAATTAAAAATAATAAAATTAATCTAATCCTAATGGTTTTAGTACTTGTTCCAATCTCTCAGACATAACCACTTCCTGAGGTGGTTTAGCTTTTTCTCCCTTCTTGGGGGTCCTCCTGTTCTTTCAAGTGTTGCGTAACTAGGTTCTTCAGTCTGCCCCTAGGTCGGTCGCAGCAACTGCTGCCTTGTCATGTTTCCACACTTATCTTGGCAGCTCGTTCATTCGGGCATTCCTTTCCTTCCTCTGAGGGTTGTAGCACATTCATCCTTATGCTTTGGTCCTCAACCCTCATTGTAAGCTCCCCAAGCTCCACATCTATCAGTGTTCTGCCCGTGGCCAAGAAGGGTCGTCCGAGAATTATGGGGGTTTTCTCATCGGCCTCACAATCCAAGATGAGGAAATCGGCAGGGAGAATTAGGCTGCCAACTTTGACCAGTATCTCTTCAATCTTTCCCTCCATTTGCACGAACGAGTGGTCGGCAAGTTTAAGTATTATGGAGGCCGGTTTGGCAGGTCCAATACCTAGTTTGTCAAAGACGACCTTAGGCATCAGGTTTATACTGGCTCCCAAGTCACATAGGGCTCTGGTCTCATACTTGCTGCCCAGTCTGCATGGTATAACAAAGCTGCCCGGATCTGTCTGCTTGGGCGGCATCTTGTTATGCAGCATAGCCATGCACTCCTCAATGATGGCCACCGTCTCGAATTCCTCTATCTGTCTTTTCTTAGAAACTATATCTCTGAGATACTTGGCGTAGTTGGGCATGCTTTGTATATCTTCTATCAGAGGGATGTTAATGTGCACATGTTTCAGAATATCTAAGAATTTTCTGAATTGGTGCTCTTGATGCTGTTGTTTGAGCTTTTGGGGGAATAGAACTGGAGAACGGATGTCCTCTATTTGCTCCTTGCTTGGGGGCTTAGTTCGGGGAGGATTATCCTTGTCAGGGCTGGTTTCATGTTCTGCTACTGGGGCGGCTGGAGTCGGTGTTGCTGCTGGGCGGCTGATATTGGTATTGCTGGGGCAGGTTTACTTGTCTATTCTGGCTGAGTTCCTAGTTGTTCTACCATCCTAGGTTCATCCAGCTGCTTCCCACTTCTTGTAGTTATGGCCTTGCAATGTTCAAAAGTGGGCTTGGCTGCTTCTGGCAGGCTGTTGGATGATGCTCCCATGGTCCGGCTGTGGTAGATTTCGATGAACTTCCCAAATTGGGTCTCCAAGTCTTAATAGCAGCCTCCTGGTTGTTCATCTTCATCTCCGTCCTGTCCATAAACGACTCAGTTTTTTCAATAAATTTATTTGTATAAACAATAAATTCACTAGTTTGTTTCATGAAGTTATTTAGAGTTGCTGCTAGTGAATTATTGTGTTGTGGCTGCTGAGTCTGCTGTCGAGACTGATTCTGCTGGTAGCCTCCATGTAGCTATTGTGGATTTGTTGCTATCTTTGGGTTACTCCAGGAGAAGTTGGGATGGTTTCTCCAGTTAGGATTGTATGTGTTCTGGGCTGGCCTGCTATTCCTCCCATATCCTCCCATGTAGTTTGCAGATACAGTGCATTTAGAGGAATCATGGTTGGCCCCACATTTGCCACAGAAGGGCTCAACAGCTTTTACTTCATGGACCTTCCCTGGGTATTGCACCATCTTCATCACCAGTTCCATCAGAGTGTCGAGGCAGGCATTAACAGATTCAGAAGCTTCCACCTCATTTATAGTAGCTAGCTGCCTTGTGCCGCCTCGACGAGCTGTCGGGTATTTGTAATCGTTTTTAGCTGCTATTTTGAGCAGCCGTAGTGCTTCCTCTAGAGGTCTGTCTAGGATGATCCCGTTGACCGAGGCATTTATCAACATACGAGTTGGGTAGTTAACCCCATTGTAGAATATAGATACCTGAGTCCAAGCCGGTAAACCATGAAGCGAACAGTTGTTCAGCATTTGTTGGCACCGCTCTCATGCCTCGTACATCGGCTCGTCATCCCCTTGTTTAAAGGTTGTGATCTCATTGCGCAGCCTATTGGTGACGTTGGATGGGCTAAATCGATCGAGAAAGTCCTTGCAGAGCTCTGCTCATGAAGTGAAAGATCTGGATGGCTGGTTATTCAACCACCGTTTCGCCCTATCCCTCAGTGAATAGGGAAATAACCTCAGCCGCAATACGTCCTGGTGTACCCCATGAATCTTGAATGCTCGACAAATGTCCAAGAATCCTCATAGATGCTACCAAGCATCTTCTGTGGCAATCCCTCCAAAATGCCCTAGTGTGTTTAGCATGTTGAACATGACAAGCTTCAGTTCAAAATGATTTGCCTCTATCTCTGGTTCCGTCACTATTGGCTCGAACCTTTGGAAGTCATGTTCAAGGTAGTCCATAGTTGTCCGCACTTGGGGTGGATCAGGGGGATCCTACCTCTACTGTACTTGTGGTCCTCTGGGCGGCAAATCTTGCTGCCCGCCCCTGCCATTGATGGCATCAACTAGGGGGTCCTCGTTTACCATGGTCTCTTCCTTTGCTTTGCCCTTGTCTTTGTTCTTTAAGGCATCCCTAATTTCCCTCTTGATTCGTCTGGTTTCACGCTCAAGATCGTCGTAAATAATGAAGTTCCCGTTAGGGTTAGCCCTGGTCATACACTTGCAAAGGACACGGTAAAATTTTTGATTAAAAATAAAAATAAAAGGAAATGTAAAAAGGTTCAGAAATTGAAAAACGAAATTCACTGTTACCAATCCCCGGCAACCGCGCCAAAAACTTGTATGGCGTGTAGGTGTTTCCTTTTTGTGGGAGCGCAAGTGCACACTCCTGTCAAGTTATAGTATATAAGATGTTGAATCCCACGAGGATTGGACAACTTGTCTCGTTCTTTTAGTTCCTGCACGAAGGTGAAGTAAAAACACAAGTGAATGATTGGTTGAGATTGAAAAGTAAATAAAAACACAAATGATAAAGAAGAGAAGAATCAGGTTGATAGAGCAGGCAGGGTTATGCTGCCACTTAGTGTGAAAACTGCGTTGTAATAGGTATGAGTTATCCTTTGCTGCCACGATATGCTACCTCGGCGGGTATGGCTGGCGGCAAACTACGAACCTGTCATGTGGCTGCAGTAGGTCACTGCTACTGCAGAGGTGTGTACTGTCTCGACAGGTGGAATGGAAAAATGTCCTAGCGGCAAGTCTGGCAGATACTCCAAGTTCGGCAGGATAGTCGACGGTGATCCCTTCTATTTCTAAGTTAAGATGCTCGAGATTGATAACTTGAAGACTAGTGTGGAACCAAATCAATCAACTCGGTTAGTGATCCCTTGTAGCCGCTGAAACTTGTGGACTAGTGTGGAACCAAGTTAGTCACGCCTCCCGTTGTGACCGTACTTAACCCTTTCGTGAGCCTTGCACTTTCGTGCCCGACAAATAGATTCTCTCAAACAACTGGTGTAGAAAGATTGAAAGAATGAAGACAATGGATTAAGTAAACTTGGAATATTTTATTGAAGGAATAACTAAAAAACCTAAACAACCGTTTCACTCTAGTTATAGCATAACCCTAACCCAAGGGGAATTTAGAACATGGCGGCAGAGAAGAGCACAAGTAAAGTCTATAGAAAACCTAGGATGATTTAAACTAGAAGTACAATGGGTATTTATAGACTCAAAACTAGGTTAAGTCCTGCTTGAAGTAGAAGTCCTCTAAAGTAGCTTTTCTTCTTTAATGTAGCTTTAAATGCTGACTTCATTGCTTGGAATATAGACTCTTCCTCGTTTTCCTTAGCCCGCAAGTAAGCTTGGGAATTTCTCTTCGGCAACCCTAGCCGCTGCTACAGATGTTAGAAAATCACATGACCACCGGCGATACACTCAGAAGTTTTTTCTCTACAGATCGCGCTCCGGTTCTCCTAACTTTCATACTCAGCTACCACATGCAGCACGGTCGGCAGTAGCTTTGCTCGGTAGGTGCTCGGCAGCAACTTGTCTTCAGCTGGAACTGCTTCAGTATAGCTCCTGGGTTTGCTCCTCAGCATTGTGTCC
The DNA here is from genome assembly GCA_958450335.1 of Hibiscus tridactylites. Taxonomy (NCBI): domain Eukaryota; kingdom Viridiplantae; phylum Streptophyta; class Magnoliopsida; order Malvales; family Malvaceae; genus Hibiscus; species Hibiscus tridactylites. The sequence goes on along the minus strand of OY288283.1, from coordinate 80,320,591 downwards.
TCCGTTCCTTGGTTCCCTCGTTCAACTGTTAGTACCTACAAGCAAGAATACACTAAAACAGTATCTCTTGTTCACCAAATGAATGATAATTTATAAAAGCAAGGTAGAACAATGAAATACAGTAAAATGCTATGCATGAACTTAGTTATTCCTAAAATGAGCTTAAAAACAGTAATAATAAGAGTTAGAAAGTGCATGAAATATAGGACTTTTAGACACATTACAATGGCTCTGTCCATTGATTTATCCAAGCCGCTGGTCTCGAAAATCCTGGTTGATGGCAACATTCAATTGATTGAGTATGAGTCCCTTCCAGTTATTTGTTTTCATTGTAGCAGTATGGCCATTCATAAGAAAATTGCTCGAATGCGCGTCAAGGCAATTCCCTAAACGATACTAACATAGATCAGTCGAATGCCAATCCAACTCCTGCCCCAGGGACAGCTGCGGACAATGTGCCAAGAAATTGTGATTCTATTTCTTTTGACCCCTGGATGGTTGCTTAACGACGGTTACGGTGCAATGCACCAACCCCACGTGCATCCAAGACTTTGCAGGCTACGTCTGTTCAAGGTTACCGCTTTGCTCCAATCTTCGAATCTGACAATTCTGGCATTCCTGACCCTCCATCTACCGATGTTGCTCCAGTTCCACCCACTGTTCCAACAGGTAATAAGACAGTCCAACCGACAACTCTTAAGACGAAATATAAGAAGAAAGATGTAGCTCCATTAGGAAAGTCCTCTAAATCCATTGCGGTGCATAAGCCTTTCACGGTTAATCTTACTAATTTCTCTGCCTTATCTCGGTTCTCTACAAAGGCTTCAAGCTCTCATCCCATGCCCTCTATGCCTCAAGAGTCTTTTTTAGATAAATCTAAGCATTCCATAGCTGTCATGAAGGAGAACGCTGACCCAAACTTTGTACATCAGCCATTGCCCACATATACGCGGGTCAACTAGGTTGATGATATCATGTCATGTGAGAATCAAGTTGACCTTCCTCCCTTAGATGAGCCTTCTGATCCTAATCGGCCAGAAGGAGGTAGTTTCAACCCTTTCCTGCAACTCCTGTCAAATCGGGTGTAGATGCCGCAAGCACAAATGTTTCTAGTTGTGACCTTGAGGGAAACCGGGGCAACAGCTGAATGTTGATTGCTACACCATTTATTTATTTCTTTTTATGGATATTAAGTTTTTCTCATGGAACGTTCAAGGCTATGGTGATATCCGATTCTTGCCTGCAGCAAAACAGTTTTTAAGAGATTATAAACCTGAAGTGGTGGTTTTTGTTGAGGCGCGGATAAGTGGTTGTCGTGCTGATTCAGTAATCCAAGCTCTAGGTTTCCCACACTCATATCGAGTTGAAGGAGCTGGTTTCGTCGGTGGTATTTGTGTTGCATGGTATAATACAGTTTCTGTCCATATTCTCATTAATCATTTCCAGTTCATTCACTTCCGTGTTACAACCATAAATGAAGGGTCATCCTTGCATGCAACAGCAGTATATGCAAGCCCATCGGCATCTGGCAGAAAGTCCCTTTGGCCTCACTTACGCAGCCTTGCAGCGTCTATTTGGTCACCGTGGATTATTTTTGGAGACTTTAATGCAACGTTACACACTGCTGATAGAATGGGTTGTGCTACTTTTTCTCGACCCAGTAAGAATTTTCAGAACTTGATGCTTGACTATGGCTTACGGGATATGGGTTTTCAAGGACCCAATTTTACCTGGTCCAGGGGCTCGCTTCGGTTCGTCTGGATCGTTTCATTTGTAATAGCTACTTTGATGAAACCTGCCTCGAGTCTGCTGTCCAACACCTTTTGCGTATGCGCTCGGATCATCGTCTAATCATCTTACAAATTGGTAACTTGTCGCGACTAAAATCTACCGCGTCTTTCTAATATTTCTTCGGCTAGCTTTCCGATGAAAACTTTTCGAGAATGCTTACAGAAAATTAGGTTCCAGGATCTTCCATGACTGAAACTATCTGTGCTTTTACTCAAGCAGCAGACACATGGAACAAGACCGTTTTCGGCTATTTGGGTACCAAGAAGCGCATCGTTATGGCCTACTTGCGTGGTATTCAAAAGGCCCTCAGCTCTCGACCGTCTTGTTTTTTAAGCTCTTTGGAGTTACATCTTCTCATTGATCTTGAACATCTGTTGGATCAGGAAGAACATCTATGGCGTCAGAAATCGCGATCTGATTGGGAAGTTCAGGGTGACTGAAATACTCGATATTTTCACAGGCGAACACTATCTAGAAGACAACTGAATCGCATCATGTCCCTTAGAATTAGTGATGGGTCGTGGTGTGATGATGCCACCATTCTCAAGGATGAAGCTGTTAACTTGTTCCAAGACCTCTTTGCGGCAAGTGACGCTCCAACAAAGCTTTTTCCCATTCCTGGAAACTTTCCACGCATTCCTCAGTTTCACTGGAAAAACTTTGTTGATGTCCTTACAGCGGTTGAAATCCATGCTTCTTTGATGGACATGGTGCCTTTAAAATCTCCAGGTTGGATTGGTTTACACGCAAAAAAATTTCAGCAGCAATGGACTAATGTAGGGTCGTCAATTGTTCCAATGATACAGGGTATTTTTCAAGGTGGCGAGTTGAAGCCAGAGCTTAATCGTACAATTATTGTATTAATTCCAAAACGTGATAGCTCGACATCCTTTGCTGAATTTTGACCAATCAGCTTATGTACAGTGCTTTACAAGCTTGTCTCAAAGGTGATTGTTCGTCGGCTAAAACCAATCTTTCCTTTGCTTATTGAGCCAAACCAAACTAGCTTTATATCTGGGCGTAATATCACGGAGAACATTATAATTAATCAGGAGGTTATTCACTCCATGCGTCAATCTAAACGTAAGGAGGGCTGGATGGCAATTAAGGTGGATCTAGAAAAGGCTTTTGATAGTTTGCGTTGGGACTTTATTTCAGATGCTTTGATTGACGCGGACTTTCCAATGAATATCAGACGCATCATCATGAACTATATTACATGCTCGACTTTTCAAGTTTAATGGAACGGTGAGCTCTTACAACCTTTTGCACCTAAACCTGGAATTTGCCAAGGTGATCCACTGTCACCATATATGTTTGTCCTTGCAATGGAGAAGCTAGGTCATTTGATTAATCATGATGTGTCTGATGGTTCGTGGCAGCCTTTTAGTTTCGTTCGCAATGGCATCCCCATGTCCCACCTTTTCTTTGCGGGTGATCTCATCCTTTATGCAAAGCAGACTTAGATCGGGTGAAAGTTATCCAAAGTATTCTTGACACTTTTGGTAACCATTGTGGGCATCGTGTGAACAAGAGGAAAACACAATTATATTTCTCACCTAGCATTGCGCCCTCCCTACAAGAGACGATTGGTAATTTTTTGGTTATCAACAGGTTGATTCTTTGGGCAAATATCTTGGTGTCCCGGTCCTCCATAGTCGAGTTAAAATCTCTAATTTCCAATTTATTTTGGATGAGATACAAGGAAAATTGAGTGGTATGGCTAGTTGTACTCTTTCTATGGCTGGTCGATTGACTTTGGCTAAATCTGTGCTTGCTGACATCCCTGTATACTTTTTGCAAACATCCTTGCTTCCTAAGAAAGTTTGTAATGATATTGAGAAGATGCTACGCCAATTTATATGGGGCTCTACCCAACCTCGTCTAAAATTTACCTTGTTGATTAGGAGTCTTTTTCTTACCCGATGGACTGTGGCGGTCTTGGATTGCAGCGAATCTTTAACATTAATATGGCTTTCATCCTCAAGCTAGCCTATGCCCTTGTGAGTGACTTGAATGCCCTGTGGGTTCGACTACTAAGGGAGAAATACAGGATGACTGCAGTATGCCCTCTCTCGGTTCATCGAGCATGTTGCACTCCCCTTTGACGAGCAATCTCATCGGCTTGGGACGATTTGCGCTCAAGTCTTGTCCGGCCTCTTGGATCTGGTGATTCAATGACTGCCCTGGATGATATTTGGATACCAATGTCCATTGCGTCCGTACCTTTTGGAAAATGTAAGTCAGTTTTATGATATTTGTTTCTCGGACCTCATGAACGAATCCGGTAACTGGAATGTTGAAAAGCTCTCTTCCTTGTTTCACCCAATTGCAGTCCAACACATTTTAAGTATTAGATGCCCTGATCCGAGTTACACGCCTAATAGGTTAGTCTGAAATTTGAGCGCCAGTTGCAACTTTAACGTGAAAACTACATATGCTGCACTAATGGAGATAATCGAAGTCCTCACTGGAGACTAATCTGGACACTACAAGTTCTCCAACGGGTACGGTTATTTCTTTTGCACTCGTTCAAGAGGAGTTAATGACTAATGTGGAGCGATGTCGACGATCGGTTGGACAAAACCCCTACTGTTCTTGCTAATCTTCGATGATTGAATCTATTTCTCATGTTCTCCGCGATTGTAAGTTGGCTCGCGATATTAGGTTGGTATTGCTCCCTTCAGCTCGCCAACCCACTTTTTTCAATTAAAGTTTGGAAGAGTGGTTACTGATGAATCTCAATGACAATGGTCCGCACCAAGATTCAGGGCTTCCTTGGAATTTACTTTTTGCATCTGTCTTATGGCAGTCATGGAAGCACCAAAATGATTTTGTTTTCAATGGAACCTTGACCCCTGCAAATTACTTTCTGCATAAATGTAAAACTTGGGTGTGCTATTATGTTGAATGCAGTGCGACTGACCACTATAACCATCAGATACCAAGAGCAATCCCACGCTGGTCACGGCCAGACGATGGCTGGGTTTGTATGAATATCGATGGTGCAGTTTCGCCATCCACTGGAGTAGGCTCGGTAGGAGGTCTCTTTCGTTCAGATGACGGTTCTTGGATACTTGGTTTCAACAAGACTCTATAAGTGACGCAGCCTTTACAAGGAGAGCTCTGGGCGCTCCTCATTGGTTTACAAATAACATTGGATAATGGCTTTGAACGGCTTTTAGTCCAGTCGAATAGTAAGGAAGCGATCACGCGTTTGAATTCCCCACATGTACATTCTGATCCCATCTCTCTTGTGCGCAACATTGCTCGATTTCGCAATTTGGGATGGGCAATTAACTTCCAATGGACTTCCCGTGAAGGAAATCGACTCGCAGACAAGCTTGCCAAGCTAGACAATCTTCCGAATTACTGTATCTCTCTGTTTAATGAGCCCCAACCTCTCTTCTACCTGTCTTAGAGCATGACATGATGTCCTCGATGTAATCTTATAGTTTCATCATCTTCTACATTCGAAAAATATATAGTTAGATTAATCTAATTACATTGGAATCAGGAACATATAATTAGAATCATAAATTGGGAATATTATTATTTAGGGCCTAATAAAGGTAGTGTCCAAATTATTTGGGTGTTACCATTTAAACCCAAATATTAATAATATTCATATATTCATGATTAATTAAATTAATGAAGCCTAATTAGGGTTTACTTAAAATGGACAAGACAATAATTTTACATGCATTAAACCTTTTGTGTTGATGTACATTTTGAATATAAATTGAAGTGTCCTAATGTATTTGGACATTTCAAAACTTATATTCCTCCAAAATGTATTTTCTTACAAAAGGATATCCCCATTCGAAATGGAATTCGTTTAACGATTAAAAGATTTAATTAAATTCAGATTAATGTTCAAAATGCCAAAATGCCACGTGGAATTAATAAGGTATCGATAAGGGGCGTTTGTAGGGGTGCTAACCCTTCCCTACACGTAACTGACTACCGAACCTGAACTTTTCAAAAAGAATCTCTGGTACGCTTTTTATGGTGTCCGGTCCATCAAAGTGACCGGTGGCGACTCCAAGATGATTTTTAAGCAAATAAAGGCAAATTGACTGAATTTTGAAAAATCCCTAATTTCAAGACCAAATTAATTAAGAAACCCTGATTTCCAAAACCTTAATCGTTAGGTTATTTTTTCACAAACGGGTCTTTCAAAAAAACGGTCACGACAATCATTATCCTTTTGTCAGCGGTCATGTTGGCAGCAAACTCAGCATGCTCATTCCCCACATCTATCTTGAGAATTATGTTGTTTCCCCATCATCAAAATGAGCACATTTTTCCTCGGATCATCAAGAATGGGTTAGCTTTAGTAGTTAAATGTGCGTAAACTTCACAAACAAGATTTGCAAAGATCTCACCCTTTTGTTGGAAAAACGTCTTCCACTTGTGTTTGGCTAAGATGTCCATGACTTCAAAGGGAAAGGCTTGATCTTTCTCGGACTCAAAACTAAAATTCCTTTTGAAGCAAAAAGACTTTGAAGCAAAGTTGTCTTCAAACTTTCTTTGGATTTCTTCGTTGAAAAACGTTTGGAAAGATTTGGAGGAAGACGCCATGGGGATTTTTAAAAAGAAAAGAAAAAAAAAGCTTGATTTACTTTGTATGAAAAGAGAGAGGTGAACGGCTATGGAAGAAAGAGAAGTGAAAAGGTAAAGGAAGAAAGGTGATTTGGGTATGGAAGAAGGAGAAGTGAAAAATGGAAAGGTTGAGTGTTTAGGGTAAAAAGTAATTATGATGGGTTTAAAGAAGGTAATGATGAAGAGATAGCGTGTTTTGGGTAGAGAAAAGGGGGCGATATGATAGCTTATGGAAAGGATTAGTGAAGGAAAAGGTTTAAAGTGATAGGGTATGGAGTGATAAGGAAATTAAATTAAATTTAAATCACCTTAATTTTTGGGCGGCTTGGGTTTATTAATTTTTTTCTCTCTCATGGTTTAAATTAAATCAAGCTAGGGTAATTTCCTTTCCCCAAAGTTACTCCCGTCGCACACCAAGCTTTATACTGGCATTGCTCCCTACATGGCACTGCACCCATTCTCTCGTCCTGCCAATCACTGCACATGCATACTTCCTGGCACAAAAATATACATGCACTTCAAACAAAAACCCTTCAACACAGAAAAGAAAAAGAAAAATTGTAATCCTGCTATTTACAAGAAAATACAAATTCGGTGGAATCATGGTAGTTCTGCCAAGAGGATGACCTCCTTGGCAGTACTCTGCTCTCCATCCCAATAATGTTTCAGGCGTTTCCCGTTCACCTTGAAAGTATCACCAGTTTTTATGTCCTTAATGTCTACCTCCCGTGGGCATAGGGTTTCACAACCTCGAAAAGGCCTGACCATCTTGACCTGAGCTTTCCTAGAAACAATTTTAGGCGTGAGTTAAACAAAAAGACTTGTTGACCTACCTCGAAGTTTCATGGTAGAATCATCTTGTCATGTCAGTGCTTGGTTCGTTGTTTATATAACCTAGCATTCTCATAAGCATGCACCCTAAATTCGTCCATTTCATTTAGGTCTAACATCCGTTTTTCTCCCGCGACTGCTCATGCCATATCCAATGTCTTAATTGCCCAGTAGACTTTGTTCTAGAGCTCTACCGGCAAGTAGCATGGCTTACCATATACAAGCTTGAAAGGTGAAGTGCCCAACGGAGTTTTGAAGGTGGTCCTATAGGCCCACAAAGCCTCATCTGACCTCAAACACCAATCCTTCCTCAAAGGATTCACAGTCTTTTGTAGGATATTCTTAATTTTCTTGTTAGAAACCTCGGCTTGCCCATTTGTCTGTGGATGATAGGAAGTGGTTATCCTTTGTTGTATCTCATACCTGCACAAAGCTTTAGATATTAGATTGCATTTAAAATGGGTGCCCTCGTCATGAATGATCACTCGAGGAGCACCAAAACGTGTAAAGATATGCTTGTGCAAAAATTTGGCAATGGCCTTGGCATCATTTGTTGGCAAGGCTGTAGCCTCTAACCATTTGGAAACATAGTCAACTGCCACTAGGGCGGAAGTTTGTGTCTGCCAGAGATATTCCCAGTCTGTTGGCATGGATCGCGTGCCTTGGTGAAGTCACGAGCATCCTTATACAGCGTGGGCCAATAAAAACCTGACTACAGCACCTTGGCAGTTGTTTTTAGTCCAGCAAAGTGTCCTTCATGGTACGGTATGGCATGCTTGCAAAATAGCATGCTGCTCATCTTCTGGAACACAACGACGGATTACTTTGATCGACACATTGCTTAAACAGAAATTGCTCATCCCAATAATACTGCCGAACATAGCGCAAAAATCTTTTCTTGGCATTGTACCCCAAATTTGGTGGCATGATATTTCTTGCCAAACAGTTGAGTATGTCGGCATATCATGGCGTGGCTCTGACTGTGAGTAAATAATTGTCTGGGAACTCATCTCCAATAGCATTATTCTTATCTCGGATCTCGAGGTCAAAGTCTTGAAATAGGAGCATCCATCAGATCAATCTCGGCTTGGCATCCTTCTTTGCCAAGAGGTACTTCAATGCCGAGTGATCTGTAAAAATAACAACTTTATTACCTATCAAATAAGGTCTAAATTTATCAAAAGCAAATACAACTGCAAGAAATTCTTTCTCAGTTGTTGTGTAATTAAGTTATGCTTCATTAAGTGGTCTGCTGGCATAATATATGGCATGAAAAACTCTGACACGTTGCTATCCAAGTACTGCTCCAATGGCATAGTCATTGGCATCACACATGAGCTCAAAAGGCTTATTCCAGTCTGGTACCACGACTATAGGGGCATTAACCAGCTTCTCCTTGAGGACCTGAAACGCTCTCAAACAAGAATCATAAAAAGCAAAAGTTGCTTCTTTTTCCAATAACAAGCATAAAGGCTTGGATATCTTAGAAAAATCTTTAATGAATCTTCGATAAAAACCTGCGTGTCCTAAGAAACTTCTTATACCTTTAACACTTGTGGGAGGTGGTAGTTGTTTGATTACCTCTACTTTTTCTGGATCAACCTCTAGTCCTCTCTTGATTAGCTTGTGTCCAAGAACAATGCCCTCCTTCACCATGAAGTGGCTTTTTTCCTAGTTTAACACTAGGTTTGTCTCAATGCATCTTTTTAGTACTTGTTCCAAACTCAGAATACACTCCTCAAATGTGTTACCAAAAACTAAGAAATCATCCATAAATACTTCCATATTATGCTCAATTAAATCGAAAAAAATAGACATCATACAACGTTGAAACGTTGTCAGTGCGTTGCACAAACCGAATGGCATTCTTCTAAAAGCAAGTGTTCCATATGGATAGGTGAATGTGGTCTTCTTCTAGTCATCAGAAGCTATTGCAATCCGATTATAACCTGAATAACCATCTAAAAAGAAATAGAAAGCTTTACCTGCCAGCTTGTCTAACATATTGTCGATAAAAGGCAATGGGAAGTGGTCCTTCCTCATGGCTTTGTTCAATCGCCTATAATCCATGCACACTCTCCATCCTGTGGTTGTTCTAGAGGGGATCAACTCATCCTTGTTGTTTTTCACTACAGTCATGCCACCATTCTTTGGCACGCATTGTACCGGGCTAACCCAAGAGCTATTAGATATGGGATAGATTATTCTGGCATCAAGCCATTTAATAATCTCTTTTTTACAACCTCTTTCATGCTCAGGTTCAGCTTCCTTTGGCCTTCAATAGTCTTGCCATGATATTCCTCCAAAATAATATTGTGCATGCAAATGGTTGGGCTTATCCCTCGGACATCTGCCAAGGTCCATCCCAACGCTTGTTTATAGGTTTTTAATATCGCCGGTAATCTTGCCTCCTGATCAATAGTGAGATCAGTGGCAATAATCACCGGCAGAGTTGAGTGCTCACCTAGATAGGCATAATTCAAGTGTTCTGGCAGTGGCTTAAGTTTCAACTCTAGTGGTTCCTCGATTGATGGTTTTAGTTTCTTTATTTCTCTACCAGCCAATTGGAGCGGCTCAAAGTAACTCACATCTTCAGTCTCTAGGGCTGGTTCCTTATGTTCTTCAAACAGTTCGGCTATGCCATCAAGCATGTTGACATCAAATTCTGCATCCTGGCACAACTGTGCCATGTTCAGAGTATAAACGGCCTCCATCATCTCCTCAGCTTGACATTCATCGGATTCATCTACACATTTCAAATCTTGAAACACGTTAAAAGTAACATGTTGGTCATTCATTCGCATGGTTAGTTCCCCTTTATGAACATCAATAAGCACCCTACCCGTGGTAAGGAATGGCCTACCCAAAATAATTGGCACGTTAGTATCAGCTTCATAATCTAAGATGATAAAATCAGGTGGAAATATAAATTTGTCTACCTTTACCAGCACATCCTCAATCTTACCCTTTGGATGTGCATAGGATCGGTCTGCCAACTGGAGAGTCACCATGGTAGGTCTCGCTTTTATGTCAAGCTTCATGAAAACTGATAATGGCATTAAATTGATTCTGGCTCCTAAATCACACAATGCCTTACCCATGAATTTATTGCCTGACCCAAGTCTGCAAAGGGAAAAAAACAGGACGTCCAAGATCTACAAGGATTCAGAATGAGATGGACTACATGCGTCACCGCGACCGCGAGCCTACCGGACAACCTAGACTCTGTAGGAATTGTAAACTTCCAGGTCATAGAATGCCAAACTGTCCATCTCGAACATAAATCTGTCGTTTTATTTTTATACTAAGTAGCCATGATTTAACATAAATATTAGAATGAAACTTTTCACTGTATTTCGATCTAACTTTTCACCGGTGCATAATTCACCTAAACGGATATAATTTTGAAATTAAATAATTCATTTCTAACTTCTACATTTTCTTTAAAATATTATACAACTTACACAAATTTAAATTTTAATAAAACACATTTTCAAAACCTTTATCATTTTTAAAAAATATATATATAATTGACATAATTTATAACCCAAACTTTACAACACTCTTTGTTTAAATCTTAATATCTAATCCTAAACTAAACTCGTCGTATACACGGCGAGTTCAATGCATTCAAAAAGGTGTTATGCTTAGCCCCAGAACAGTCGTTAAGTCAGAGGGAACTTGTTGTGCTCATACGGCGAGTTCGATTTGAGATTAGATTTAAACTGTATTATAATTGAAAAAAATTAGAACTCAACGGGTTCCTACGACGAGTGTGAATAAATAAATAATATATTTTTAAAACTCGTTGTGTTGGTGCGGCGAGTTCACTATAAGAGAGGTAGTCCGAAAATTTTAAAATTTTGAATCCTATTTTGATCAAAATAAAATGTAAAGATCCTACAAATATCCTTAAGCCGCTGAATAAACCTTGCTTTCTCCCCCACCCCCACCCCCCACACTTTTTTTTTTCTATTTTCAGCTCAAGCGCCTTTCCTCCCCGAACCTTCGATAGGTGAAAGAGACGAGGAAAACATAGAGGGTAAACTACCTATTCAGTCGTCTAACTATTATCCTGTTTCTAATTTGATACATCAATTTTTTTATAACTTAACCAGAAACATTACGTTTTTATTTTATTTTGGTCATTAGCTGATAAATTTGATTGTTGATTTGACGAGACTTAATTTGGCCACCAACGTTACAACATGGCCTGATATAATAAAATTTTAATCTCAAAATTTATATATTCTATCAATTTAATCATGTAGCTGCAACTTTATTCTTTTACCTTGTTTAGTCGCCAGCGGCGACACTAATCTCGGTGTTGTTTGTCGACCACTGGTAATTTTTTTTCTCTGCATTATTATATTATATATTTGTTTTTTTTTAATTTTTATTAAGAATAACTATCTTTGTGGCACATTTTCATCTACCTTGTGACACGTTTTATCTGTATTTTGATGCATTTTATGTTTTTATTGATGGTCGCTTGGTCGTTCTTTTCATTTTTATTTTTCTCAAGGTTGGATTTGGCATCGTCTCCACTGATCAAGATGAAACTTATTTGTTATACTACTGATCTTCCTTACTTCGGACCTTCATATTGGATTTGGATACACGATTTGTGTTTGTGGATGGTTTTCTCACGACGCTCGACTTTGATTTGCAGTTGTCAGTGATTTTTTAATAGTTTGATCCTCATTTGTGGTTCGTCTTCCGATACAGTCAAGTTTGGTTATATCTATCTTTTGTTCGAGTCTTTTGATTGGTTTTTAACCTTCTCATTATATGGTCCTTGTATTGACTAGTTATTTATGTTAATGGTTATTGAAAAATGTCCAAGTTATATGTTTAGTTTACTTCTCTTTGAGCCAAGAAGATGATGCCCCAAAGGTATCGAATAAGCTAGCTCCTCATTATTTCAGCAGTCAGGTTGTAAAATCTCATTGTAATTTGAATATTTTCTCTTTTTAATAAAAACCAATTGCTTCTATCAAAATATAATTATAATAGTTTAATAAATTTAATTAATTTTAGTGGGTTATATTTTGATACGTGTGTAAAAAAATTACACAACCCTCCTATTTAAACTATAAAATCTAAAACTTAAATCATTGGCCCTAACACCTTAAATCATAAACTCAAAACCATAAATCTTAAGTTCTAAACTATATAACCTAAATTCCCAACCTAAATCCTTAAACCCTAAAATTGAAAGATTTGTAAAGTTTACCTAAGCTTGTGTAGCAAAGTATTTTCCTTTTATTTTAAGAAAAAACTTTGATAAAGTTTACACAAGCTTGTAAAGTTTAGAGTTTAGGGTGTTAGTTTAGTATTTAAGATTTAGATGTTTATGGTTTAGAGTTTATGATTCAGGGTTATAGTTTGGCGTTTAGACTTTAGGATTATAGGTTCATAAATTTAGATTTTAATTTTTAAATAAGGATGGTGTGAATTCATCTTACACTAGTTTATATATCAAAATATAACCCTTTATTTTAACCAAAAACTGACGTTGTTCATCTTCAACTTTTATTCAAAATATCTGTTCACGACCAAGTGGTCTGGTATAATAACATCAACTCCCCATTCCAAATCATTTTTAACAAATTCATACTAAAAAAACATGAAATTTGATAACAAATCTCAATAAATCACTTTCAAAACAAACATATCAGACAATTAGCGATGGTGACTAGTAAAATTATAAACACAATTATAGAAATTCTTGTGAAGAGCACTGTTTAAATTGCAAAGCTTTAGAAAAATCCAATGATTCAACTATAAAGTGAAATGAGCTAGAATATTGGGAATATAAATTTCATACTATTTTTTTTTACATTTTATTTGAGTACAATATTATATTTGTGTCCAATTTTAAATCTAGATAAATTCGTGCACACATGCAGACTATATTGCTCGAATACGGATCACATGAACAAGGTCACATAAAAATTTAATATTTTACTGCAAACATAAACCAACAAAAAATATATAATTTAATCATAAAATTATATGGGCTTTTCCATCAATTTTAACTCTAAAAATCTAAGGATCCTTTGATTACTTAAAATTAACACACACAAAAACTGAAGCTAATTCAGTATACTCAAAGCAAAATCAAACTCAAATATAATATTTTTGCTATCTATAAAATCATACTTTGCGGATAAAAAAAGATTTTTGAAGTATTCATTGTTTCAGAGGGTAAAATTGCAATCTTAAGTGCACAAGACATGTGAAATCCAAACCCAGAAAATTTGCAAAAACAAATTAATGAATAAGCCCAGGATAAAATTCTATTAAGGTAAGGTTCATAAGTAAACTCTAAATGTTAATGAATTTTCCGATGTTTTAAACATCATAATTATGGGGTTTGAGTGTTTTAATTTGATTAGATAATTTTTAAACTTGTTTTTATAAACAAACAACCAAATTAACATATTGTTACAAACATGTCACTTAATTAATATATTATTATAATCAATTAACCCAATTAACATATTGTTACAAATAGTCACTCTGTTTACAAACATATCACTTTTCTTTGGTGTAATAACATTTTTAGTCTTAGAACTTATACATTCTATTAATTTATCCAAATCATAAACAACTTAATAAAATTAGTTTTACATATTTAAAAAAGAAATCCACCAACTTAGTCTTTTTTATGATACGATCAAAGCAAGCGAGTCCGCCAGATTAAATCAATAGTTCGATAATTGTATTTTTCCATGAAGCAACAACAAGTTGATATTCAATTGTTATTGTACCAAGAAAGTAATATAACATTTATGTAATAAGAACAATCGATTTAGGATCATAATAAGGATTAAAATACTGAAATTTTTAAATATTAAGAGTTAAATCTATTGAATTATTTCGAATTGAGATCAAATTGATAGATTGTATAAATTTTTAGACTAAAAATGTTATTATACAATGCCACATTAGAAAAAATGATCTGATTGTAACATGTTAATTGAGTGATATGTTTGTAACTTTTTTTTAATTGAATGACTTGTTTGTAAACGAAGTTATTATTGTAACAAATTTTTAATTGAGTGACTTGTTTGTAATTTTTAGAAGGAAAATGATATATTTATTACTAAATTTATAATTAAATATTTTTTTGAAAAACTAAAAATAAAAAATATAATATTATGTAATCCTACCATAATATTAAAAAAGCAAAAATGTTTATTCTCCTTATTGCAAAGGCATAAACGGGTGTGGGATGGGAACATGAATTCACTATTGGGCCTTTATGGGTAAATTGCCAAAATGGATTTTCTAATGTCAGTCTCTTTAGATTAACATCAACATTTTTCATCCGAATTACTCGTTTTCATTTATATTTTAATATTCGAGATAGTGCTATTTTCCTTGCACTTTAATTGCTTTTAATTAGACGATAATGGTGGTGTAATTTATCCAGAAAACTGTTTTTCTTGGACGTCATAATTTAATGCATTTATTTCAAAATATTTAATTGTTTTAAATGTTGCGATGCTAAATTAATTTTAATCGGCTGATAATGGCAGTGTAAATTAATTTTAATCGTGTGATAATTGCTTTAACTGTTTTTCTTGGACGTCTATTTGTTTCAAATATTTTCTTATTAAAATAATTGCTTTAAATGTTATGGTGCTATTTAGTAGAAAATTTCATGATAAAATCCTTCGAATTTTGGACTATATTGTAATGTAATTATATTTAAAACATGTTAAAAATTAACTTACATAAAATTGTTAACTAAAAATAGTTTTTGTTTAAAGAATCAAAGGACCATATGTGTCGTTTTTAAATATTGTAAAGATCCATCTACTATTAAAGAGAATATTTTAGTCTATGTACGCTTGAAATGAGAAAATTTTAGTCTATGTAAGCTTAAAATGAGAAAATTTTAGTCTAAAACTAAATTTATTGTTAGTTCAACTGAAATTTTAGGTTTAAATACCTCTTAGGTCCCTATTAATTTAAAAATTCAGCAAATTAATCATAGTAAACAAAAAAAAATTAATTTAGCCAATATTATTTCGAAAGTGAGAAAACTAAAAATAATAATAAAATTTAAAAATATTATTTAGAATTAAAAAAATCCATTTTAAAAAAATACAAAAATACAATAATCTTCCAAAAAAATATAACACTACAATTTGGAACTAAAAATAAAAATTATAAGAATTTGAACATATAGTATTCAATGAAATTATAAAAAATGTATTGAGAGAATTCAAAACTATGTTCGGTCGAACATATGATTAACATGAGTATAAAAATATATCTTTACAATAAAGATAACTACAATAAGTGAAATTAAGATGAACACAACTTATAATCACTAAGGTAGTTTTACTTTTTTAATATAATATATGATTTTTTTATAGTCTTTACTTTTTAAAAATTCTAGATGTTATCGTAATTTTTTTTCATTCATTGAAGATTATTTTTAATTTTATGTAAATTCCTAAAATATTATATTTTTAATTTCTAAACTATATTAGTAAATGATCATTTTTAAATTTAATCTTTATATTTTTTTGTAATCTTAATTATTTTTAGTTTTAATAATTGTTTTGAGTAGTTTTTTTAATGATTTTTAGTTTTAAATTTGTTTTGAATATTATATAAAAAATTGTGTTTAAAAAAAACATTCGATCACAATTGGACTCGTACTAAAAGAAAATTGTAATTATGATGAGTCATCCTTATTTGCTCACATTTGAAATACATATAGATTAAGTTACTCCCTCGATAAGGATCAATCTGGTCAATTTATAAATGATAAGGACTTAAAGAGTATTTAAACCCAATGTTTTGGTTTAACCAATGATAAATTAACATTTTAGACTGAAATATTCATTGTTTTAAATGTACATGGACTAAAATGTCCCTTTTAATAGTAGAGGGACAAAATAAATTTTTGAGTGTAGTACAAAGGTCTTTAGTAGACTTTAACTAAAAATTCATGAAAAAGTCCTTCGAATTTCGGACTACATTGTAATGTAATTATATTTAAAACATGTTCAAAAATTAACTTTATATAAAATTATTAACTAAAAATAGTTATTAAAAATCAGAGGACCATTTGTGTCATTTTTAAATTGTGCAAAGATATACACTAATATTAATTTAATTGAGTAATATTACTGAAATAGTTGATCGGTAATGTCATATTAGATTTATTACTCTTTTAGTAACCTAAATGTTTGCATGTAATTTTAATTTTTGTTAATGATTTGTATAGACATAATGTTAAAAATGCTTATAATATTTGACTAAATAGTTATTTTGACTCTTTTTTTTTAAACACTTTAACGATTAATATTTTATTTTTAACCAAAATGACCCTCTATGGATAGAAATTGTTATTCAATTAACAATCAATGCCTTGAGATGACTTGATACAATGACACAACAATAAAAAATGATTTTATAAAATTATATAATTTTATAAATTTATTTTTTTACTATCATGTCATTCTGTCAAGTTAGCACATTTGTTCATATGACATTGTCACGTCGGCGTGCAGTTGCATGTAGGTTTACCACGTTATTTCAAGGCGTTAGACAGTTAGTTTAACAATTTTCATCCGCGGAAGGACTATTTTGGCACAAAATAAAATATTGAGGATTAAATACTTCAAAAAAAAAATTGTCAAAATGACTATTATGTCATACGTTGAGTTTTTTTTTGCACTATACCATTTTATATATTTAAATTAAATTTGACAAAAAAAACTTATATTAATTCCATACAATGCATTCAAAATTTATGTTTTTTTAAATTATATATAAAAATATTAATAATAAGTTTCCATAAAATGTTTTTGTATAGTTTTATTATAGTTTAAGTTGATATATTTTAAATATCATAATATTAATGAATTTAAATTAATATATTTTTAAAATTTACAATATAATGTTTAAAACAAACCTTTTATCTTTTCAAAAAAACACGTTTTCATAACACTTTTCAAAAGCATTACCAAACTCTTTGTAGAATTTCCATTTGTTGGATTGAAGCATCACAGCTTCCCTCTTCTTGGCTCAGAAAATTTTGGCTTCAACCTTTAAGCTATCTGTTACTGAACCTTTTAAGCAAGAGAGAGAATTTTTCATAAGTTCTATTGCAAATTGAGATGTTATGTTTTGATTAAAATCCTTTTGAAACGAAAAACTTTGATCTCGATACATTTGATGGCTTCAACTTGTGTAACTATCTGTTTAAGCCTAAAGGTCCATTTAAATTTTGTGAGGATTTTAACTCATTGAGGTTTTAGTGGAAAAAAAATTTGTGAAACTTATGTTTGATTTTGATATAACAAAGTGTTTTGAGGACTAAATTGTAAAACTTGAAATGAATTTTTAAGTCCCTCTAAAGGTTTAAAATTAACAAGGTTTTGTTGTAGTTTGAAAAACTCAAACTCCAAAATATTTTCTAAGTGTTCCAAGGCCAAATTGCTCAAAATCGTCAATGTATATCGATACCCTTCTTACCGTATCGATACATTTTTTACAAACTTGGACACTGGAGAAAACTGTTTCTATACGCCCCTTACCGTATCGAAACAGGGTATCGAAACAGATTGCATCTGTATCGATATGCTCTCTCTATAAAATCACATGGAGTTTGAATGGTGTACCGATACGGTCTCACCCGTATCGATATGGTTTTAAAGGTAATTTTAAATTCAGAACCTTAAATATTTTGACCGTTGTTTGTCAGTTAGTAAGTAACTAATTTTTAAACAGCGTATTGATACGCTTTAACTCGTACCGATACGAATTCCTCCAGTGAGCTTTGTAGCAAAAATTGCATCGATACGGTCTTGCCCGTATTCGAAACGGTCCTCTAACCCGTACCGATACGCATGTACGCGTATCGATACGCCCCTCTTGTAATTGTGCAACGAATCTTTATTTTTTGAGACAAGTATCGATACGCCTCTTCGAGTACTAATACGGTAGGCTGCAGAAGTACATTTATGGTGGTAAAAGAGGGTTCTAACGGCTATAATCAATTCCCTAACCACCCAAACGGCTAGAATTAATGGAGAAGTTATAAAAACAAGTCATTTGAAGACCATCAACATCTATTGCATCCAAGAGAAACATCCACACAAAAAAATCTAAGCTCAAGTGCCTAAATTCTTATTCTTGTAAAATCCCAAATTGTTTTTTAGTGTAATTCTTATCTTGTCTTTAAATTTGGGTTGAGTGCTTGTATTCAAAGAGGCAAAATTGTATTGTGAGATATCCTACTTGCCTTCAATTTCTTCTTTGTAACCAAGTGAGGGTTTGGTTAATTTTGGGTAGAAAATTGACTAGTATTGTAAAGGTTTCCTCCTAAACCTAGAAAAGGGGAAAATCAATTAGTGAATTGTTGGAAAATCTATAGTAGGAGCTAAGGTAGTGGATGTAGAGTTCGTTTGGAACTTGAACCACTATAATTGTCTTGTTCTTCATTTTTATTCATACCACTTCTCCTACAAAATTTTAAAAACCCAATTCACCACCTCTTGGCTTTGATCAATCCTTTGATCCACTCAACAATTGATATCAGAGCCTACCTCTTTGAAGGATTAACAACCGAAAGAGGAGATTCTAGGAAGAGCGTGATCATCAACAAAGCAAGTCATGGCATCTACCTCCGGCTCTAGCATGTACGAGTCTCAATCGGTCACCAAATCGCCTTTCTTCAACGGTGACAACTATCCTTTTTGGAAGAACCGGACGTGTCTCTTCATAAAGTCTAGTGAGTATCTTGTTTGGGATGCTATATAGGATGGTCCCAACATTCCGATGAAGAGAGACGGTGAAGGAAGACTTGTGCCGAAAAGAAAAATAGAAATGAGTGAAGATGATCGAAAGAAGATTCAAATCAACGACAAGGCTCTTCACATGCTATTTTGTGCCTTTGGACCGGATGTCTACTACAAAGTTTCTTCCATCGAAAGTGCTAAAGAAGTGTGAGATACACTTGAGACAATCTATGAAGGGACAAGCGATGTGAAGAAAACAAAGATTGGAATTCTCAATTTTAGTTATGAGAATTTCAAGATGGAGCCCGACGAAACCGTATCAAAGATGTTTGATTGTTTTTCAACCATCGTCAATGGGCTAAAGGGTTTTGGAGAGATCATCTCGAAGGACAAGCTAGTCCGGAAGCTACTCTACTCTCTTCCCGAGTCTTGGGATGAGAAAAGAACCGCTATCATCGAGGCAAAGAACTTGAAGACATTAAAGTTTGATGAGTAGGGATGGCAAACGGGCAGGGCGGGTGCAGATACCCCCTCCCTCATCCCCATACCCACCTAAAATTTTTATATCCACCACCCACGGTGGGTACAATTTTCAAATCCACACCCGCCTAAGTGGGTATATTCTCAAATCCATCCCCACACCCATAACCCAATTGGATACCCATTACCCATCTCGTACTCGCATGTACACGCTTATTAACCCGTCTGGCAACAACCATACACATAAAACATAAATTCAAGAACAACCACAAAACATAAATTACAAGGAATGTCCTATAAAGTTTAGGATTTATAGAAAAAATTGTGAAATTACATCTAAATACATAATGGTACAAAATTTATATGACGGGTAGGGTGCGGGGCAGGAGGGTGCAGGGTAGGTAAGGTCTTAAATCCACCACCTACCCACTACCCGTAGCGGGTATGACATTTTACATCCACACCCGCCCACTAACCACAAAATTTATACCCATCCTCGCCTCAATTGGGGCGGGTGCGGTGCGGAATCCACGAAATTATACTCGTCTGTCATCCTTATTGATGAGCTAATTGGTTCTCTCCTAACTCATGAAATCATGAAGCAAGGAAGGGAAGATGAAAAGAAGAAAGAAGAGTGGAGAAGCTTGAGGTAGACAAAAAGAAGAAGCTAGGAGTGGCTCTCAAATCTTCCATACATGAGGAGAGCACTTCTAGTGAGGAGGAAGATCTTAAAGAATTGGCTCTGATAGCCAAAAGATTCTCACGGTTTATGAGGTCCAACCGAGGTAGAAAATTTCAAAGAAAGATGGACTTCAAGACCAAGAACAAAGAAGAAGAAAAAGATCTGATCATATGCTATGAGTGCAAGAAACCGTGTCATATTCGTTCCGAGTGTCCTCAACTTAAGAAGAAGGGTTTTGAGAAGAAGAAGAAGCCTAAAGCGAAGCTTGCTACTTGGAGTGATGAGGAACAAGAAGTGGCCAACCTTTGCCTCATGGCTCTTGAGGAGGATTCTTCTATGGTAACCTCTAACTCATCTACTTTTGATTTTACATATAATGAATTGCATGAAGCATATGATGAGTTACAAGAGGTGTATGACGAGTTAGTTGAGAAGTATAAGGAGTCCATTTTGAAAAATAAAAAATCATTTCGGATTTGCATGCTAAAAATGATTTAATTTCTCAAGCTAACTTGGAAGTTGATAAAAGGATTTTAGGTCTACAAGATGAACTTAAATACTTTCAAAATGAAAATGTAGATTTAAATAATTTTATTTCTCAATGTAACATTGAACACTAAAAGGTTTTAGATGAGCTCAAAAAGTCTTTCAAAAGTGATGGTACTTTGAAAAATGAAATAGGTGAATCATCTAGAAAAAACCAACATAAGAGAAAGAACTTTAACTACAAACAAAGTGGCTCCTATAGGCATAATAAAACTAAAAGAATTAGAAGTTAATGAGTTCCTAAGGAACTTGTCAAATCTAATAACGTTGATGCCATGTCACCTTGGATTTCTAAGGGAACCAAGCTTTTGGGAGCTAACACTCGTGGACCCAAAATGATTTGGGTACCAAAAATCAAAGCTTAATCTCTTTGTTTGTAGGGGGAGCATTGCTACAAGGCCAAAGCACAAAGCCAAAACTCATGGTACCTTGATAGTGGATGCTCGAGGCACATGACCGGAGACAAGAGTTGATTCATGGATTTAAAGCCAAAAATTAGAGGAGTAGTGACATTTGGTGACAACTCCAAAGGCCACATTGAAGGTATTGGCTCTATAGGTAATCACTATACCATACTCATTGAAAATGTGTTTTATGTCAATGGTCTAAAACATAATTTATTGAGCATTATTCAATTGTGCGATAAAGGATTAAATGTCTTATTTGATAAAAATAGATGTAAAATTGTTGACATTAAATCTAATAGAACAATGCTCATTGGTCATAGCATAGGAAACATATATATGGTGCATCTAGAGACATTCATTCATCTCATGCATGTTTTGTTGCTAAAAATGAAAATGATGCATGGTTATGGCATAGGAAACTAGGACATGCTAGCATTAGTGTTTTAGAAAAATTAGTTTCCCTAAATCTAGTTAGAGGTTTACCCAAGATTAAGTTCTCAAATGATAAAATATGTGATGCATGCTCTAAGGGTCAACAACATAAATCATCCTTTAAATCTATTAATGATGTCTCTACTAGTATATGTTTACAATTAATTCATATGGATCTATTTGGGCTAATTAGGCCTACTATCTTAGGTGGAAAATCATATGCCTTTGTGCTTGTTGGTGATTACTCTAGATATACTTGGGTTCTCTTTTTAAGCACCAAGGATGAGGCTTTAGAAAACTTCATCACATTTTCAAAAATAACTCAAAATGATTTTGAGCTTAAGATTTCTTACATTAGAAGTGATCATGGAACCGAGTTTCAAAATCTAGGTTTTGAAGAATTTTTAAATAAAAATGGTATTAGCCACAATTTTTCGGCACCTTGAACTCCTCAACAAAATGGGGTAATTGAGAGAGAAAATAGGACTTTACAAGAAATGGCTAGAACCATGCTTTATGAAAAATTTACCTAAATATTTTTGGACGGGAGCCACTAACACCGCTTGCTATATTATTAGCCGAGTAATAATTAGGCCTAATTTAAAGAAAACTCCTTATGAGATTTTAAAATAAAAAAAGCCTAACATTAGCTATTTCCATCATTTTGGTTGCAAGTGTTTTATTTTAAATAATGGAAAAGATAATTTAGGTAAATTTGATGCAAAAAGTGATGAAGCTATTTTTCTAGGTTACTCTTTAAACTCTAGAGCTTATCGTGTGTTTAACAAAAGAAATTTAGTTGTAGAGGAATCTATACATGTTGTTTTCGATGATAACCTCCTTCCGAGGAAGGAATCTTGTGATGATGACGATGTAGGAATCCTTGATGCCTTTGATGGAGGACAAACTTCAAAGAATGATAAGATTCCAACTAAAGAAGAAGATGCACAAGATCCATCTCTTAAAGCCTTGAAGGACTTGGCTCTTGAAGAAAAGAAAGTGAGCAACCCAAGGGAGTACAACTATATCAAAGGTGATGAAATCTTGGGTGATCCATCCAAGAGGGTAACTATTCGATCTTCTCTTAAAATGCTTAATCATGTTGCATTTATCTCATGCATTGAGCCTAAGAATATTAAAGAAGCATTAAAAGATGAATTTTGGATTATGGTCATGCAAGATGAATTAAATCAATTTGAGAGGAGCAATGTATGGACATTAGTTGAAAGGCCTAGAAATCAATCTACTATAGAAACTAAATGGGTATTTGGGAATAAACTAGATGAAAGTATTAACATAGTGAGAAACAAAGCTAGACTAGTTGCTCAAGGTTACATTCAAGAAGAGGGAATAGATTTTGATGAAACCTATGCACCCATAGCTAGAATGGAAGCTACTGGGATGTTGCTTGCATCTTTGTCTGGTTCATAAGAACAGTCAAAACTTCCCTATGTGTCTAAGAAAAATGTCCAAGTCAAAACCTAAGCTTATTCTAAATTTTCTAAGTGTTTACCAAGACAAAACAGTGATTTTTGAGTCACCATTTTAGAATGACCCTTTAGCATTTCGGAACGTTTTGAAACTGTTAACTTCTGTTTCGGAACCAGCCTTCCTGTTTTGATACGGGTGTATCGAAACAGGTCTCTGTATTTCGAAACGGATGAAAAACAATGGAATGGTTTGAACCGTTTCGATACGGCAGGATCGAAATGACCTCAAGTGTTTTGAAACGAATTTCAAACTTGGTTTCAAAATATGACGGTTGCACTTTCAGTACAGGTTTTGACAGTAAAAAAATGTTTCGAACGGGATTTAGCACGTTTTGGAACAGGCTCTTAGCGTATCGAAACGATCGTGACTGTTTCGGTACGGCCTAATAATTAAACCCCAACGATTATTTCTATTTTGGTCTGTTTCAAAATAGGGTTGAGCGTTTTGGAACAGGTAGTTGCAAACTGCATTTATGGTGTGAAGATAACATCCCAACGTCTATAATTATGAAGACAACAATCCCAACGGCTAGAACTCAAAATAGAATGTATAAAAGGGAGCTCTAAAAGCACCAGCAACAACTACTGATACTAAGAGAAACATCAAAACATCAAATTCAAGCTCTTGCGCTAAATTCCCATATTTTCTTGTAAACCCCAATTGCGGTACTTTGTATTTCCAATCTTATTTGTTTCAATTGGGTTGAGTGCTTGTAAAAAGGGCTACATTTGTATTGAGAGATACTAGGTATTGGCCTTAAACTTCTTTGTAAACCTTGTGTAAGGATTGGGTCAATTTTTGGGTAGAAAAATTGGCCATTGTGTAAAGGTTTCCTCCTAAGCCTAGGAAAGAGGAATATCAACTAGTGGAGTTGTTGGAAAATCCTTAGTGAAGCTAAGGTAGTACATGTAGAGTTCAATTGGAACTTGAACCACTTTAAATCCCTTGTCTTGCAAATTTTTATTTTCCATATCACCACCAAAATTTCTAAAAATCCAATTCATCCCCTCTTGGCTTAAATCGATTCTACGATCCACTCAATAATTGGTATCAGAGCCTACCTTTTTGAAGGATTAACAACCACAAAAGGAGTTCCTAAGAGAGTGTGATCAATTCCAAAGACAAGCCATAGCATCTACTTCAACTTCCAACCTTTATGAGTCACAATCAACCACTAAATCACCCTTCTTCAATGGGAACAACTACCCATATTAGAAGAATCGAATGCGTCTCTTCATCAAGTCAACGAATTATATGGTTTGGGATGTAGTGGAAGAAGGTCCTTACATTCTAGTTAAAAGAACCGATGAAGGAAGACTTGTTCCGAAAGTGAAGTCAAAGATGACAGAGGAAGAGAGACGAAGGATGCAAGTCAATGAAAAAGTTCTACATATCATATTTTGTGCACTTGGTCTGGATATCTACTCGAAGGTTTCATCTATTGAAAGCGCGAAAAGTGTGAGACACTTTGGAGATGACTTATGAAGGCACCAACGATGTGAAAGAGACGAATATTGGGTTGATAAATTTGAGCTATGAGAATTTTAAGATGGACCCCGATGAAAGTGTCTCAAAGATGTTTGATCGGTTTTCGATCATAGTCAACGGATTTAAAGGATTCGGTGAAGTAATTCCCGAAGATAAGCTAGTGAAGAAGCTTCTATACTCTCTCCTAGAGTCTTTGGACGGTAAGAGGACGACCATCATTGAAGCAAAAAATTTGAAAAATTTGAAGATTGATGACCTTGTTGGGTCTCTTCTTACACATGAGATCATGAAGCAAGGAAGAGAAGAAGAGAGGAAGAAGGAAGAGAGAAGAATAGAGAAGAATGAGGTAGAAAAGAAAAAGAAGCTAGGAGTTGCTCTCAAAGCCTCTCTATAAGAGGAGAGCTCTTCTAGTAAGGAGGAAGACCTAAAGGAGTTGGTTATGATAGCCAAACGATTCTCACGGTTCATGAAGTCCAACCGAGGGAGAAAACTTCAAAGAAAGATGGACTTCAAGAACAAAGGCAAAGAAGATGAAAAGGATCTGATCATTTGCTTTGAGTTCAAGAAGTCGGGTCACATACGTTCTGATTTCCCTCAAATCAAGAAAAAGGTCTTTGAGAAGAAGAAGAAGCTCAAAGCCAAGCTTGCTACTTGGAGTGATGAGGAGTCATCCGAGGATAAGGAATATGAAGTGGCCAACCATTGCCTAATGGCACTTGAGAAGGATTCGATGGTAACCTCTAACGCATCTTGTGTTGATTTTACATTTGATGAATTGCATGATGCATATGATGAGTTGTAAGAGGTATATGATGAGTTAGTTGATTATATAAGGAATCAATTTTGAGGAACAAGAAAAATATTTTTGATTTAAAAACTCAAAATGAATCTCTTTCAAAAACTAACTTAGAATTGGAAAATGAGGTTTTGTACTTGATAAATCTTTCTAATGATCTTAAAAAGAAAAACCTTGAATTCGAAAAAGTTCTTTCCGATTTTCAAGATTATCACACCAAGGAAGTGGATAATCTTAAAACATCTATTATTATTGGGAGAAACAGTTTTGAAAAAATGAAACACTTTTAAAACCCAATATGTAAAAAGAAAATCTTTTCATCCTAAACAAAGAAATTTTTCTATGCAATCTAGAGGTCAAAGGATTATGAGTGTTTGGGTTCCTAAGGAACTCATTATTTCTAATAACATGAATGCTATTGCTTCTTGGCTTCCTAAGGGAACCAAGGTTTTGAGGGCTAACACACATGGACCCAAAATGATTTGGGTACCAAAAATCAAAGCTTAATTTCTTTGTTTGTAGGGGGAGCATTGCTACAAGGCCAAAGCACAAAGTCAAAATTTGTGGTACCTTGATAGTGGATGCTCGAGGCATATGACAGGAGACAAGAGTCAATTCTTGGAATTAAAGCCACAAAGTGGGGTAGTAACATTTGGTGAAAACTCCAAATGTCACATTGAATGTATTGGCTCCATAGGTAATCAGTCTTCCATACTCATTGAAAATGTCTTGTATGTCAATGGTCTAAAACATAATTTGTTGAGCAAAAGTCAACTTTGTGATAAAGGATTTAATGTCATGTTTGATAAAATGGGTGTAGAATAGTTGACATTAAATCTAATAAAAATATGCTCATTGGTCATCGCATAGGAAATATATATATATGGTGCATCTAGATGACATTCATACTCATGCATGCTTAGTTGCTCAAAATGAAAATGATGTAGGGTTGCGGCATAGGAAACTAGGACATGCTAGCATTAGTGTTTTGGAAAAATTAGTTTCCCTTAATCTAGTTAGAGGCCTACCTAAGCTCAAGTTCTCATTAGATAAAATTTGTGATGCATGTGCTAAAGGTAAACAACATAGAGCCTAGTCTAAGTCCATTAATGATGTTTCTACAAGTAGATGTTTGCAATTAATTCACATGGACCTTTTTAGGCCAATTAGGACTACTAGCTTGGGTGGAAAATTATATGCTTTTATGCTTGTTGATGATTACTCTAGATATACTTGGGTTCTCTTTTTAACCACCAAGGATGAGACTTTAGAAAACTTCATCACATTTTCAAAAATAACCCAAAATGATCTTGAACTTAAATTTTCACATATTAGAAGTGATCATGGAACGAAATTTCAAAATATGGGTTTTGATGAGTTTTGTAATGAAAATGAGATTAGCCATAATTTTTCGACTCCTCGAACTCCTCAATAAAACGAGGTAGTTGAGAGGAAAAATAGAACTTTAGAAGAAATGGCTAGGACTATGCTTTGTGAAAACAATTTACCTAAGTATTTTTGGGCGGAAGCCACTAACACAACTTGCTATATTATAAACTGAGTAATGTTTAGGCGTATTTTAAATAAAACTCCTTATGAGATTTTAAAATCTAAAAAGCCTAACATTAGCTATTTTCATCCTTTTGGTTGTAAGTGTTTTGTGTTGAATAATGGAAAAGATAATTTAGGTAAATTTGATGCAAAAAGTGATGAAGCTATTTTTCTAGGTTACTCTTTAAACTTTAAAGCCTATTGTGTGTTTAATAAAAGAACTTTAGTTGTAGAGGAATCTATTCATGTAGTTTTCGATGATAACCTCCTTCCGAAGAAGGATTCTTGTGATGATGGTGATGTGGGGATCATTGAAGCTAATGATGGTGGAGAATCATCAAAAGTGAATGAGATTCCAACCAAAGAGGGAGAAACGCAAGAACCGCCTCTAGAAGCATAGCAAGACATGTCTCTTGAGGAAAAGGAAGTGAGCTACCCAAGGGAGTACAACTATGACAAAGGTGGTGAGATCTTTAGTGGTCCATCCAAAGGGGTAACTACTCGCTCTTCTCTTAAAATGCTTAATCATGCATCATTTATCTCATGCATTGAGGCTAAGAATGTCAATGAAGCATTAAAAGATGATTTTTGGATTATGGCCATGCAAGATGAGTTAAATCAATTTGAGAGAAGTAAAGTGTGGACAATAGTTGATATGCCTAGAAATAAATCTACTATAGGAACTAAATGGGTCTTTAGAAACAAACTAGATGAGAGTGGTAACATAGTGAGAAACAAGGCTAGGCTTATTGCTCAAGGTTAAACTCAAGAAGATGGAATTGATTTTGATGAAACTTATGCACCTGTAGCTAGAATGGAAGCTATTAGGATGCTACTTGCATTTGCATGTTTTCATGATTTAAAGCTTTTTCAAATGGATGTCAAAAGTGTGTTTTAAATGGTTTTATGAACGAAGAAGTGTATGTGGAACAACCCTCGGGTTTTGAAGATCCAATTTTTCCAAATCATATCTTTAAATTGTCAAAAGCTTTGTATGGTTTAAAACAAGCTCCTAGAGCTTGGTATGAAATACTTTCAAGTTTTCTAGTTGGAAAAGGTTTTGAGAAAGAAAAGGTGGATGCAACATTTTTTATTAAAAACAATGGAAAATATATAATATTAGTTCAAATTTATGTTGATGATATTATATTTGGTTCAACTAATGAATTGCTTTGTCAAGATTTTTCTAAGTTTATGCAATGTGAATTTGAAATGCGCATGCTCTCATTATTTTTGGGACTCCAAATCAAACAAATGAAGAATGACATCTTCATGAATCAAGCTAAGTACATCAAGGATATGCTCAAGAAGTTTGGCTTGGAGCATGCAAAGCCCCAAGCTACACCAATGAGCTCATCTACAAAGTTTGACAAAGATGAAGGAGGTAAGTGTGTTTACTCTAAGCTTTATCGCTCTATGATTGGATCTTTGCTTTACCTTACCGCAAGTAGACCAGATATATTGTTTAGTGTTTGCTTGTGTGCTAGGTTTCAAGCTAGTCCTAAAGAGTCTCACCTTATAGCCATTAAAAGGATCTTTAGGTACCTTAGAGATACTCATTGTTTAGGTCTTTGGTACCCTAGAGACTCAACCTTTAACCTTCATGCTTTTTCGGATGCGGATTACGGGGGTTGCAAAATAGATAGGAAAAGTACTTCCAGCACTTGCCAATTCCTAGGTAGTGTGCTCATATCTTGGTTCTCTAAGAAACAAAATAGTGTTGCTTTATCTACCACCGAAGCCGAGTACATATCCTTAGGGAGTTGGTGTGCTCAAGTTCTTTAGATGAAACAACAACTCTTAGACTATGATATTAAGGTAGACACCATACCCCTTAAGTGTGATAACACTAGTGCTATATGCCTAACCAAAAATCCCATCCAACACTCTAGAACCAAACACATAGAAATAAGGCATCATTTCATTAGAGATCATGTCCTTAAGAAAGATGTTGTTTTAGAGTTCGTAGACACCTTAAATCAATTAGCAGACATCTTTAGCAAACCTCTAGATAAAGAGCGTTTTTGGTCCCTTAGGAGAGAGTTGGGTCTAACATACCTATCTTGACCTTTTAGAACCTCTTTGTGCTTAAATTGCTTTATTTCTTGTAAAATTCCATGCTTATGTGTTTTTGATCCTAATCTCATCCATTCTTATAGTTAGGGGGAGTATGTTTGTGTTTTAACATGTCGTTCTTGCTCATACATATCATTTATGTATCTAAGACTTATTGAAATTCAAATTTTCTGCATTTTAGAGACTTATCTGTACCTCCAGGTCTAAACGTATCGAAATGGGTTAATATGTTTCGATACGTGTGCCTTAAAAGAATGCAATGTGACCAGGGTGTTTCGAAACGCCCCAAAAGGGTTTCGAAACATTTTGCCTCTGTCAAGAAATGTATCGAAACAGTCCAAAAGCGTTTCGATACGGGATATCTCGTGGGATTCGATACGGTCAAATCCGTATCGGAACGGTCAATAGGTCTCAGAATGATAGTCAACGTTTCGGTACGCCTGTTTCGAAATACGTATCTGGAAAGGCTTTTTAAGGGCTTTAATTGCTCAAATTCACTTCTTATTCAAACTCCTAAAAACCCTAAAACCCTAACCCGGTTTTTCTCTATAAAAAACCCTTCGAACCTCATTGTTTTCATCAAATCTTGAGAGCTTTTACTCCCAAACTAAAAACTAAGCAAGCTTCAACAACTTGGTGCAATTTCATTCGTCTATTCTTCCAAAATCCCTTGTTAAGGTATTTTCTATCTTTTTCTTTTTTCTTTTATTTTATATGAATCTTAGATTAGAAAATATTAGTTTTGTATAAAATATGAGTTTAACATCTTGGGTTTTTCAAAACTTGTAAAAAATTTCAAAAAATCAAAATTTTTTATTCAAATATATTTGTTTGTACTCGTATTTTTTTACATTGTTTTTCTTTAAATTTATTTTATATGTATATACTTTTTAAAAGTGTTTTTAAAACCTTGATGAGATTTTCATTGGATTGAATTAAGGATTTAAATGCATACATTTAAATTTTTCGTATTGCTTGCTTTGTGTTTTTAGGAATTTCAAATGGAAAATGTTAACAAGAAAAGAAAGACTCAAACGGGTTAAGGTTCTAACCAAGCAAACATTCGTCCAAACCTTACCCTCCTTTTTCAAAAGAGTCTAAGGAATCAAGAAGCTAAGGATCGATTCAAAGTCATTATTGATTTAGCCGTTCGCCGAGAGCGAGTTGTGGATATCGAGTTCCTTGACTCCGAGCGCTTTGAATTCCGTTATCTACCTCTCTTGCAAGAATGGAATTTCTTAGCCTTTTTTAGCATTCTGGATATTGTCTACAAGCACATGGTCTTGCTATTCTACTCCAATGCCATTCTCATTGACAATGAAGATCATACCGAGGTCATTGGGATTGAGTCGTGCCTTTCGCTATACTCTTGGCCAATGGGTTCGCGTTGATAGGAGAGCTCTACCACCTCAAGTTGAGCCCCCACCTTAAGCTCCAGCTCCTAACAACGATGCTCTTATGGCTTTCCTTATGGAGTGGTTCAACTCGATAGACACGAACATGACTTCGGGTTTTGGTGCTCTCAATACTCGCATTCAATCTTTGGAGGAACGTGTCTCCTCTCTTGAGAATCAACAAACATCGATGGATCTATCTTTCTCCACATTCTATGGTGATTGGAGAAACTATTCTCGTGCTCAAGCTAAAGACAATGATGATTCTCTTGATGATGGTGGCGACGATGATGACGAGGCTTAGGACTCATATTGCATATCATATTAGGATTAAGTTTGCATCTATCTATCTTTTTATGTTTTAAAGACATATGCTTTGATTATTTTGGGATTGAGCTTGAACTTTAATGCTTTAAGTATTTATGTTTTTGATGTTGTTTCTTGAACCTTATTGTTATCTATGATAATTATGTTGTTTGATTTATTGCTTACGACTTTGTTTCTTCTCTTGATGAACCTTGATTATCTATTTTTTGATCTAACAAAAAGGGGGAGAAGTAATCTAAGAGCCCAAATATTTTTAAAGTTGGTTTTAAGTTCCAAACACTTGAATTTTAAATCTTTTCAAAACTTTAAAACCTATCTTACATTGAGGGGAAGTTATAACTTCTTCAAAGATTTCAAAATTCTTAAAAATTCATACTTGGTTTTGTTATATCAAAAATGGGGAGATTGTAAAACTAATGAATTGATTTTGATATAACAAAGGATTTAAGGACTAAATTGAAAAGGAGAAAATAAATTTTTTAAGTCCTCAAAACTTTCCTATGTATCTAAGAAAAATGTCCAAGTCAAAACCTAAGCTTATTCAAATTTTTCTAAGTGTTTACCAAGTCAAAACAGTGATTTTTGAGTCACCGTTTCGAAACGGCCCTTTGGCGTTTTGAAACTGTTAACTTATGTTTCAGAACCAACCTTCTTGTTTCGATACGAGTGTATCGAAACAGGTCTCCACATTTCAAAACGGATGAAGAACAACGGAACAGTTTGAACCATTTCGATACGGCAGTATCGAAACGACCTCAAGTGTTTCGAAATGAATTTCAAACTTGGTTTCAAAATATGACCGTTGCACTTTCATAACTAATTTTTAAGAGATAGTTAAAGTGTATCGAAACGCTTCTAAGCCGTTTCGGTACAAGTTTTGACAGTGGTAAAATATTTCAAAACGGGCTTCAGCACGTTTCGGAATAGACTCTTAGCGTATCGAAACGATCGTGACCGTTTCGGTACGGCCTATTAATTACACCCCAATGGCTACGTCTATTTTTGTCTATTTCAAAACAGGGTCGAGCGTTTCGAAATAGGTAGTTGCAAACTGCATTTATGGTGGGAAGATAACATCTCAACGGCTACAATTATGAAGGCAACAACCCCAGCGGCTAGAATTCAATGAGAAGGTATAAAAGGGAGCTCTAAAAGCCCTAGCAACAATTATTGATCCTAAGAGAAACGTCAAAACATCAAATTCATGCTCTTGTGCTAAATTCCTATATTTTCTTGTGAACCCCAATTGTGGTGCTTTGTATTTCCAATCTTATCTGTTTCAATTGGGTTGAGTGCTTGTAAAAAGGGCTACATTTGTATCGAGAGATATTAGCTATTAGCCTTAAACTTCTTTGTAAACCTTGTGTGAGGATTGAGTCAATTTTTTGGTAGAAAAATTGGTCATTGTGTAAAGGTTTCTTCCTAAGCCTAGAAAAGGGAAAGATTAACTAGTGGAGTTGTTGGAAAATCCTTAGTGAAACTAAAGTAGTGGATGTAGAGTTCAATTGGAACTTGGACCGCTCTAAATCTCTTGTCTTGCAAATTTTTATTTTCCACTTCACCAAAAAAATTTCTAAAAATTCAATTCACCTCCCTCTTGGCTTAAATCGATTCTACGATCCACTCAACAAAAACATTCATAAAAAGTAAATTTATAATATTTATAAAATAACTATGTATTTATTTTCATATTATTATATTAGAAAATGTAAAAATTAATACAATTTTATAAAAAATAAATATTTATTTTATTTTTATTTCGAAAAATTATTTATTGTTTCAATTTTTACATTATGTAATATAATATTATGAAAATAAATACATAGTTATTTTATTAATTTTTAACTATTAAAGAAAATGAGAAAATAATTTATTATTTTATATTTTATATTATATAACATAATATAATTTTACATAATTTAAATTTTATATTTTACACCGAATAAATATTATAAATTTAAATTTTCTATGAATGTTAAAATTAGTTTTATAAAAAAATATTTATTTATTTAGTTTAGTGGTAGTGAAATTAAACTTAAATATTAGTTCTGATGAATTTAAAATGTGTTATTAATTTAGCTTAATGGCTTTGTATAATATCTATTTTACAAGAGGTTCTAAGTTCGATTCTTTATTGTAAAAAAATTTGTTTTATTTTGAGGTGGTAACTTTGGTTAAGTTAAATATTTCTTTGCTTGGTTTTAATTCTAATTTAGTGTTTGGCTCAATGGTTGGGTGCTTAGCTTTTTGGTTCATAAAGTCCCAGTTTGATTCCCACTTGCAGAATAAGAGGCGTTTTATTTTCTTTGGTTTTGTTCAACTAATCAGAATGTAACACGTGTCATCTTCTGGTTGGAAAAATAAAATTATTAAAAAAATAATTATATTTTATAGGCTTAATACACATTTGCCCCCCTAAACTTTACCTGTTTTCCCAACTTGCCCCCATTTTGCCTCATTCGGTTACCCTTTGCCGTTAAAAAAATTTGTAACCCCCTCGTCCCGGTCTGGCTGAATGACCGGTCCGAGTGGGCCACACGGGGAAAACCGAGCGAAAACACCCTAAGGAATTCCCCCTCGGTTAGCAACCCTATTTTTTTCCATTTTAAAAATCTTGTCTAGATGGATATTAAACCCTAAGTGATCATACAGCGGAACAACATGAACGAATCAATCGAACGAACTCAAACAATCATAATTCAGCCCAATTTTAAAACTTAACTGCAGGTGTATCGATACACCTAAGGGGTGTATCGATACCCCTTGACCAAGTCAACTAGTCCAAGTCAACTTGTGGAGACCGTATCGATACACCTAGGAGTGTATCGATACCCTCCCCAATTGTTGATTTCCCACGGTCAACGCTAAGGAGACCGTATCGATACGCATGAAGGCCCGTACCGATACGGAACTGGACATTAGCTCCAGTAGCAAAAATAGTATCGATACACCTCTCAAGTGTATCGATACACGAGGCTTGAACAAGAAGGTGGTATCGATACCATACCAACCGTATCGATACCCCTGCACAGCAAAAACCTCCAAACTCAGCAAAAACGACCAAGACTCGATTCTAAATGCAATTTAGGACTCTCCTAGACCCCAACAAGCATTCATACATCATTTACATACCACTTCGCAGCCATACAAGCATCCAACATGCACATACATCAAAGGAGCATGCAATTGAATCAAGATGACGCTTAAACATCCAAAAACTCATACTTCAACATTCAACATAAGGCAAACTCAAAGACACTTAACCAACATTCAAGATAAGCAATTTAGGCATGGATTACAACTCAAACATGGCATCACACGCCATACAAAAGCAACATAACATGGAGTCTAAACATGCTCCTAGCAACCAACAACTATCCAACAAAACCATACATGTCCCATTGCTCAAACTATTACATGTCTAACATTAAAAATCCATACTTGATGAACTCAAGCCAAAAACCACACTTGGAGGCCCTCCACTTGCCCGAGCAACCCACGAACTAAGGATCTGCAATGTTGAACAAAGAGAGCGTAAGCAATGATGCTTAGTGAGGGTAAGCTCTAAAAACAAACCTCAACATTGCAGGGTCCGAGCACGATCTAGCCAAGGCAAATCACATACAAACCAAGGATCCACAAGAGCCATAAGATAAGATGCATGAGCAATATACAAGTAAATGTCATGGTCAACAAGCTCTAAATCCTCAACACAAGTAGTCACATCATATATCCAAATTTAAGATCATTAATCTCAACACATTGATACATTTATCAACCAATATTGGCACCTAGCTATGACCCGAATACACGGATAGACACGTTGGAACTCACATCCAACAACCACATTACCTCACGGTGGGATTACACTCGTCACCGGCCTCGCGGAGGGGATTCCACTCATCCTCACGCCCCGTCGATGGGATTCCACTCATCACCGACTATATTTAAATACAATTTCCGGGCGAACCCGTACTCCTCCTTGGTGACTCAACGCCAGCAAGGCCACGCGCGACTTTTGACTCATGTGTACACACTAACATCCTAATGATCGATCATTTGTATTCAAGTATACTAGTGCCAACATTTACTCATTTCACATTACTCATTTCAACCAATTCCGTGCTTAGCACGTACTCACCAACAACCATCATCATGCATGTCTCAATCACCACAATTCATATCTCAAACCACATGTATAATACAATATACATAACCATTCATATCACATATCATACGAGACATACACACCCACATAAAAGAGTTCATCCAAAGGCTCTAGATCAAGCTTAGGATTAGGCTACCACCCTAATCCTAACTCTAGGTGGGTCTACCAAGCCCAACCTAGTCCATATACTCAAACCAACTATTTTAAAACCTTTAAAAACAAGTAACCACTCACCTAAGCTTCCAAGCTCAACGACCAAGCAAGCAATCACCTTCAACTTCCCAGATTCGGTCCCAAAGCCTCTTCCACGTTTCCTCTTGCTTCTAGTCAAACAAAAAACCTACGTTACTTCCCAATTCAATGCTAAATCAACCATCAATCTACTTTGCAAATCACAACCCAATTTCCTCAAATTCCCAAACCACATAACATCTCAAAAACCCAATTTTCGGACTCCAACAACCATTGGCTGAAATACCCATTTCCAAGCACCCAAATGACTTCCAAAACATCCCAAATCACCCTCCTAACATAGGTAGACCATCAGCCCTTCAATTCCAACACTAAACCTCTCAAAACCCAAATTTTTCATACTCTAAAATTTGCCCTAAGGACCCACTACGAAATTTCATCCAAAATCAACCAAATTAATATATGTTGTATATTTCATTATGATTAAACATAACCCCAAAACAATTTGAAAAACCCCATTAAAAACCTAAATTTCAATATGAACCCTAATTCCCAATACTCAATATTTTTGAAATCCAAGACCATGGATAAGTAGAGAATAGAGAGGAGGTTAAGAAAATATAATTACCTTTTAATTTGGTGTTGAAATCGAGTGGCAAAATCAATGGAATAGTAATTAGGGTTTTAGGAGAGTTTGAAAATGGGGGAGAGGGTTTTGAAATTGGGAAAGGGAAAAATGAGAAGGAAGATGACAACTTTTCCCTAAAAGTTGTCTTGCTTTATTTAAAATGTAGGTAAATCACAACATTGGTCCCTCCCTCTTTATTAAGATTCAAATAGGTCATTATTCAAAGTTGGTTTATTTTAATTAGATTTTATTTGACTCGAACAACAACCCGGCTAACTCCTAGTTTCAAGACACGGGTGTTACAACTCTCTCCCTCTTAAGGAATTTCGTCCCCGAAATTACCTGGTGGAAACAAATACGGAAACTGCTCAACCATATCTACTTTCCTCTCCCACGTGGCCTCTTCCACGCCTCTATGTCTCCACAACACCTTGACCAACTCTATGGTCTTGCCGCGCAGTACCTTGCTATCAGAAGCAAGTATCTCAACGGGCTCTTCATTATAGGACAAATCCAGATTTAACTTTATCTCCTCAACGGGCATCACATGAGAAGGATCTGATCTATATCTCTTAAGCATAGACACATGAAAGACATCATGGATCTTCTCTAACTCCGAAGGTAACCTCAAGCGATAAGCTACAGGCCCAATCCGCTCAACTATCTCATACGGACCAATGAACCTCGGACTCAATTTGCCCTTCCGGCCAAATCTCATCACCTTCTTTCACGGAGATACTTTCAGAAACACTTTCTCACCCACTGAGTACTCAATCTCTTTCCTCTTCAAATCTGCATAAGACTTCTGACGATCGGAAGCTGCTTTCAGACGGTCACAAATCAACTTCACTTTTTCGGTAGTTCCCTTAAGCAAGTCTGGCATAGGTAACAATCTCTGACCTATCTCAGCCCAACAAATCAGAGTCCTACATCGTCTACCATACAAAGCCTCATAAGGTGCCATCTGAATGCTAGACTGATAGTTGTTGTTGTAAGCAAACTCAACCAACGGTAAGTGCTTCTCCCAAGAACCCTGAAAATCAATCACACAACAACGAAGCATATCCTCAAGAATCTGTATAACTCGCTCTGACTGCCCATCGGACTGCGGATGATAAGATGTGCTGAAATGCAAACGGCTACCCAAAGCACTATGTAAGCAACCCCAGAACCTCGAAGTAAATCTAGGATCCCTATCTGAAACAATGGACTTCGGAACTCCATGAAGTCTCACAATCTCACGGATGTACAAGTTTGCCAACTTGTCTAAAGAATCCGTAGTGTTCACTGCTAAGAAGTGAGCACACTTAGTGAACCTATCAACAATCACCCAAACTGAATTCTTCTTCGAAGGAGACAAAGGCAACCCCGATACAAAATCCATGGTGATCCTCTCCCATTTCCATTCTGGAATCTTCAAATGCTGTAGCAAACCTGAAGGAACCTGATGTTCTGCCTTCACTCTCTGACAACCCATGCAACGGCTCACATACTCGGCTACATCTCTCTTCAACCCAACCCAGAAGTAATCATCCTGCAAATCTCGGTACATTTTGGTACTACCCGGATGCATAGAAAAGGGACTCGAATGTGCTTCACTCAAAATCTAACGTCTCAACTCAACATCTTCTGGTACAACAATTCTATCTCTAAAGCACAACAAGCTCTCACCACTGAAACTATACTCAGTCGGTCTTCCTTCGGCTATGTCCTGAACATGAGGAACTAAACTCACATCTTGCAACTGCTTTTCTCTAATCAACTGAATCAAAGAAGGCTTCACTTGCAACTCGGTGATCAAACCACCATCATCGGACACACTCAATCTAGCAAACATAGCTCTCAACTCAACGGCCACTTTTCTACTCAAAGCATCGGCTACTACATTTGCTTTACCCGGATGGTACTCAATGGTCAAATCATAATCCTTTAACAACTCTAGCCATCTTATCTGTCTCAAGTTCAACTCTTTTTGTGTCATCAAGTACTTCAAGCTCTTGTGATCGGTGTAAACAACACACTTCTCACCATACAAGTAATGACGCCAAATCTTCAATGCAAACACCACTGCGGCTAGCTCTATGTCATGAGTGGGATAGTTCTTCTCATGAATCTTCAACTGTCTGGAAGCATAAGCAACAACTCTCCTATCTTGCATCAAAACACATCCTAAGCCTACGTAGGAAGCATCACTGTAAATCACAAACTCCTTACCCGAAACAGGTTGCACCAACACTGGAGCATTTGTCAAAGCTTCTTTCAATTTCTCAAAGGCCTTCTTTCTTGCATCTGACCATTCAAACTTGACTCCCTTTTGCAACAACTTAGTCAAAGGAGCAGCTACTCTAGAGAAGCCATCAACAAATCTCCTATAGTAACCGGCTAATCCTAGGAAACTCCTAATCTCGGTCATGGACTTAGGTTGTTTCCACTCAACAATAGCCTCTATCTTCGATGGATCAACTCGAATGCCTTCGGCCGAAACAACATGGCCAAGAAATACCACCTCTCAAATCCAGAACTCACATTTACTAAGCTTCGCATACAACTGGTTGCTCAACAATCTCTGTAAAACAAACCTCAAGTGCTCATCATGCTCTTCTTCTGTCTTCGAATACACAAGTATATCATCAATGAAGACAACTACAAAACGGTCTAGATAGTCTCTGAAAATTCTGTTCATCATGTCCATGAATGTTGCTGGTGCGTTCGTGAGCCCAAATGGCATCACAAGAAACTCATAGTGGCCATATCTAGTCCTAAAAGTTGTCTTCGGAACATCACACTCTTTCACCTTCAACTGATAGTACCCGGATCTCAAATCTATCTTCGAGAATACTGAAGCACCTCTCAACTGATCAAACAAATCATCTATACGAGGCAACGGATACTTGTTCTTCACAGTCAACTGATTCAACTGCCTATAGTCAATACACATGCGCATGCTACCATCTTTCTTTTTCACAAACAACACTGGAGCACCCCACGGAGAACTACTAGGCCTAATGAAACCACGGTCTAACAATTCTTGCAACTGACTCTTCAATTCTTTCAACTCTTTCGGAGCTAAACGATACGGAGCTATCGAAACTGGATTAGACCCTGAAACTGTCTCAATCACAAACTCAACATCTCTGTCAGGAGGCAAACCCGGCAACTCTTCAGGAAACACATCTGGAAAGTCACACACTGTTCTGATATCTTTCGGTCTAGCTTCACTCATATCCGGATTCATAACTTAAGCTAAATAAGCCCCACATCCAGAGTCCATCAACCTATGAGCCTCTAAAGCTGACACCACATTAGACAAGAACTTAATGTTCTCGCCTACTACTACTACCTCGTAGTCATCAGAAAGCTTCAAAGAAATTCTCTTTGTCTCGAAATCCACACTAGCCCGATGCTCAACCAACCAATCCATACCCAAAATAATATCAAAACCATAGAAGGGAAGTTCCATCATATCAACTGAAAACACATGACCCTGAATCTTCAGTGGACACCTCCTATACATACGTCTAACCACAACTGTCTCACCAAAAGAACTAGTAACATGCATACCTACATCTAAGATCTTAACAGGAATATCTAACTTCTGTGCATGCTCACTCAAAATGTAGGAATGCGTAGAACCCGAATCAACCAAAGAAAGCAAAGACATAGACTGTAACTCGAAATTACCTGCTATCACATCAGTGTCGTTCCCGGCCTCTCTCTAAGCATAGACTCTCGTTGGTCCTCCCACTTCTGGCTGCACAGCCGCAACATGAGCAAGGTTCCTCTGAGCATCTACCCTAGGTGCATAAGCCCTAGGCTGGAAGTAGCCACGACCGCGCCCACGGCCTCTCTGAAAATCATTAGCTCTCGCAGGAGCCTGAGCAATGTTCGGTGCCTAAGCCGCCTGATGCGGACAATCCCTCCTAAAGTGATCCCTCGAACCACAGTTCCAGCAGGCATGGAAATTACCCCAACACTCACCAGCATGCTGCCTCCCACAACGGGTACACTCGGGCAACCGCCCTCCTCCTCTATGGCCCTGATGGCCCCTACCATGGTGGCCACCGCCACGTCTATGGTCAAACTGATGTCTGCCACCTTTGTGCCTCTTGGCATCTCTACCATCATAGTTGTTGTGCCTCTTACCAGAATTAGATCCCCCAGAACGCTTGGCCAGCCCCAAGCTATGCTCAATGTCCTTGGCTCTAGCAACCAAGACATCAAAGTCAGAATAATCAGAAGCTAAGGTATACCTCTTAACTTCCTCATGGAGCCCGTATCTGAAACGATCACATCGAGCCCTCTCAGTAGGTACTAACTCCGGAGCATACTGACTCAGACGAACGAAACGAATCTCATAATCAGTCACAGAAGCATCTCCCTGAGTGAGAGCCATGAACTCTCTCTTCTTCTCATCTAGGTACCTCGGTCCCAAGTACCTCTTCCGGAAAGCAGACTCAAAGAACTCCCAATCAATCTCTGTCTCTAGAACCCCGGTAGTGATGGTGACCCACCAGGTGTAAGCATCACCCTGAAGCAATGAAATCACACAACCTAATCTATGTGCGCCCGCACAACCCATCTGAGCCAAAATACGAACTGTTTTCTCTAACCATAACTTCGACCTCTCCGGAGTAGATCCCCTAAACTCCTCGGCCCCCAAGCTACGGAGCCTCTCCAAAGGTAGACTAGCATCATCACACCTAGGCTGAGCTGCAGCCTGAGCTCCCGCAACTGCGGCCTGGAATGCTCCCGCTATTGCTTGCACAAGCGGAGTCATGTCAATTCCAGCTGGACCTTGGCCACCTTGGCCAACTTGTGGTCCATTTCCTCCGACTCCATCCTCGCCCCCAACTCCAGGTGGAGGAGGTGGTGGTGGTGGAGGTGGTGGAGGAGCGCCAACTCCCGCGGCCACCGGCCCCTCAAGGTGAGCCTCCGCACCAACTGCCGGCTCAACAGGAGCCGCAACTCGTGGTTCCTGACGAACCAACCTCGGTCTACCTCTCGGTCTAGACATCGCTCTCACAGATATTAACTACAACCACAACAACGAAACATACAAGCTGGGTTAGCAAGGCAAGGCTTCCAAGTGGTTCAAGTACGTTCCCTCACTTAAAATCATTTTTCCAATGTAATAGTAGCAATGGGACCCACACACACATGCTTTAAAATAAAACAGTCAACATACTTGTCACACAAGCAATCATTCTTGCAAAACAAGCAAACACCGTGCAATTTAATTCAAAAACTTAAGCTTACCTCACTTACCTGCCCAAGGTCTCGGAAACCTTAGGCTCTGATACCAACAAGTGTAACCCCCTCGTCCCGGTCTGGCTGAATGACCGGTCCGAGTGGGCCACACGGGGAAAACCGAGCGAAAACTCCCTAAGGAATTCCCCCTCGGTTAGCAACCCTATTTTTTTCATTTTAAAAATCTTGTCTAGATGGATATTAAACCCTAAGTGATCAAACAGCGGAACAACATGAACGAATCAATCGAACGAACTCAAACAATCATAATTCAGCCCAATTTTAAAACTTAACTGCAGGTGTATCGATACACCTAAGGGGTGTATCGATACCTCTTGACTAAGTCAACTGGTCCAAGTCAACTTGTGGAGACCGTATCGATACACCTAGGAGTGTATCGATACCCTCCCCAATTGTTGACTTCCCACGGTCAACGCTAAGGAGACCGTATCGATACGCATGAAGGCATGTACCGATACGGAACTGGACAGTAGCTCCAGTAGCAAAAATAGTATCGATACACCTCTCAAGTGTATCGATACACGAGGCTTGAACAAGAAGGTGGTATCGATACCATACCAACCGTATCGATACCCCTGCACAGCAAAAACCTCCAAACTCAGCAAAAACGATCAAGACTCGATTCTAAATGCAATTTAGGACTCTCCTAGACCCCAACAAGCATTCATACATCATTTACATACCACTTCGCAGCCATACAAGCATCCAACATACACATACATCAAAGGAGCATGCAATTGAATCAAGATGACGCTTAAACATCCAAAAACTCATACTTCAACATTCAACATAAGGCAAACTCAAAGACACTTAACCAACATTCAAGATAAGCAATTTAGGCATGGATTACAACTCAAACATGGCATCACACGCCATACAAAAGCAACATAACATGGAGTCTAAACATGCTCCTAGCAACCAACAACTATCCAACAAAACCATACATGTCCCATTGCTCAAACTATTACATGTCTAACATTAAAAATCCATACTTGATGAACTCAAGCCAAAAACCACACTTGGAGGCCCTCCACTTGCCCGAGCAACCCACGAACTAAGGATCTGCAATGTTGAACAAAGAGAGCGTAAGCAATGATGCTTAGTGAGGGTAAGCTCTAAAAACAAACCTCAACATTGCAGGGTCCGAGCACGATCTAGCCAAGGCAAATCACATACAAACCAAGGATCCACAAGAGCCATAAGATAAGATGCATGAGCAATATACAAGTAAATGTCATGGTCAACAAGCTCTAAATCCTCAACACAAGTAGTCACATCATATATCCAAATTTAAGATCATTAATCTCAACACATTGATACATTTATCAACCAATATTGGCACCTAGCTATGACCCGAATACACGGATAGACACGTTGGAACTCACATCC
This sequence comes from Hibiscus tridactylites, assembly GCA_958450335.1. Lineage (NCBI taxonomy): Eukaryota > Viridiplantae > Streptophyta > Magnoliopsida > Malvales > Malvaceae > Hibiscus > Hibiscus tridactylites. The sequence continues at coordinate 80,278,278 of OY288283.1, read as the reverse complement.
AACAACCACATTACCTCACGGTGGGATTACACTCGTCACCGGCCTCGCGGAGGGGATTCCACTCATCCTCACGCCCCGTCGATGGGATTCCACTCATCACCGACTATATTTAAATACAATTTCCGGGCGAACCCGTACTCCTCCTTGGTGACTCAACGCCACCAAGGCCACGCGCGACTTTTGACTCATGTGTACACACTAACATCCTAATGATCGATCATTTGTATTCAAGTATACTAGTGTCAACATTTACTCATTTCACATTACTCATTTCAACCAATTCCGTGCTTAGCACGTACTCACCAACAACCATCATCATGCATGTCTCAATCATCACAATTCATATCTCAAACCACATGTATAATACAATATACATAACCATTCATATCACATATCATACGAGACATACACACCCACATAAAAGAGTTCATCCAAAGGCTCTAGATCAAGCTTAGGATTAGGCTACCACCCTAATCCTAACTCTAGGTGGGTCTACCAAGCCCAACCTAGTCCATATACTCAAACCAACTATTTTAAAACCTTTAAAAACAAGTAACCACTCACCTAAGCTTCCAAGCTCAACGACCAAGCAAGCAATCACCTTCAACTTCCCGGATTCGGTCCCAAAGCCTCTTCCACGTTTCCTCTTGCTTCTAGTCAAACAAAACACCTACGTTACTTCCCAATTCAATGCTAAATCAACCATCAATCTACTTTGCAAATCACAACCCAATTTCCTCAAATTCCCAAACCACATAACATCTCAAAAACCCAATTTTCGGACTCCAACAACCATTGGCTGAAATACCCATTTCCAAGCACCCAAATGACTTTCAAAACATCCCAAATCACCCTCCTAACATAGGTAGACCATCAGCCCTTCAATTCCAACACTAAACCTCTCAAAACCCAAATTTTTCATACTCTAAAATTTGCCCTAAGGACCCACTACGAAATTTCATCCAAAATCAACCAAATTAATATATGTTGTATATTTCATTATGATTAAACATAACCCCAAAACAATTTCTCAAAACAATTTGAAAAACCCCATTAAAAACCCAAATTTCAATATGAACCATAATTCCCAATACTCAATATTTTTGAAATCCAAGACCATGGATAAGTAGAGAATAGAGAGGATGTTAAGAAAATATAATTACCTTTTAATTTGGTGTTGAAATCGAGTGTCAAAATCATTGGAATAGTAATTAGGGTTTTAGGAGAGTTTGAAAATGGGGGAGAGGGTTTTGAAATTGGGAAAGGGAAAAATGAGAAGGAATATGACAACTTTTCCCTAAAAGTTGTCTTGCTTTATTTAAAATGTGGGTAAATCACAACATTGGTCCCTCCCTCTTTATTAAGATTCAAATAGGTCATTATTCAAAGTTGGTTTATTTTAATTAGATTTTATTTGACTCGAACAACAACCCGGCTAACTCCTAGGCCCAAGACACGGGTGTTACAAAATTACAGCCAATAACATCCTGCCACATCATCAACTCATTGACTAAGTCAATCTGTATGGTTTTATTTAAAGGGTAAATGACATGTCAAGTCTGTCAGGTTTGTTTTTTGTTCAATTTAGTCACTGAAAAGCATATTTTTACCTTAAATTGACCTCTATTTGTTTCTAATTTTTATAATTTAGTCCATTATTTATTATTATTAATAATATTATTTTATTAAAATGTTAATATTTAATAAAAATATATAAAATCAAATATTTTAATACTAAATTAGTAATTTTTTAGATAAATTAAATTTTTTTTGAGAAAAAATCAAATCATATTCTGGTTCTATTTGAATTTTGCTAAATTTGAATTGTATTTTTGAGCAAAATTCGAATTATATTCGAATTCCAATTATATTCTAATTATTAATTTTAATTTCACTATATTTGAATAATAGTTTTTGAGTAAAATTCAAATTATATTCGAATCATGTTCGTATTATATTTGAATCATATTCAAATTATATTCGAAATTTGCTATATTCGAAATATTTTTTTGAGCAAAATTTAAATTATATTAGAATTATATTTGAACCATGTCTATATTATATTCGAATCATATTCAAATTATTTTCGAAATATAATTTGAATATGATATTTCGAATGTAATTTGAATATGATTCGAATATAATATGAACATGATTCGAATATAATTCTAATATAATTACATGTTTTTCAACTATTATATTCGAATCATGTTCATAGTATATTCGAATCATGTTTAATAGGTAATTATAATCGAATCATGTTTAACATGTAATTATATTCGTATCATGTTCATATTATATTCGAATCATATTCAAATTATATTCTAAATATGATTCGAATATAATACGAGCATGATTTGAATATAATACGAACATGATACGAATATAATTACATGTTAAACATGATTCGATATAATTTGAATATGATTCGAATATAATAGTTGAAAAACGTGTAATTATATTAGAATTATATTCGGATTAATTATATTAGAATTATATTCGAATCATATTCATATTATATTCTAATCATATTCAAATTACATTCGAAATAGCATATTCAAATTATATTTCGAAAATAATTTGAATATGATTCGAATATAATATAGACATGGTTCAAATATAATTCTAATATAATTTGAATTTTTCTCAAAAAATATATTTCGAATATAGAAAAAATCGAATATTATTAGAAGATGATTCAAATATAATTTGAATATAATTCTAATATAATATGAACATGATTCAAATATAATTTGAATTTTACTCAAAAATTATAATTCAAATATAGTGAAATTAGAATTAATAATTAGAATATAATTGGAATTAGAATATAATTCGAATTTTGCTCAAAAATACAATTCAAATTTAGCAAAATTCAAATAGAATCAGAATGTGATTTGAATTTTTCTCAAAAAAGAATTTAATTTATCTAAAAACCTTACTAATTTAGTATTAAAATATTTGATTTTATTTATTTTTATTAAATATTAACATTTTAATAAAATAATATTATTAATAATAACAAATAATGGACTAAATTATAAAAATTAGAAACAAATAGGGGTCAATTTAGAGTAAAAATAGACTTTTCAATGACTAAATTGAACAAAAAACAAACCTGACAGACTTGACATGTCATTTACCCTTTAAATAAAACCAGACGGATTGACTTAGTCAATGAGTTGATGACGTGGTAGGATGTTATTGGCTGGAATTTTTTTAATGGCAAATGGTAACGAAATAGGGCAAAATGGGTAACGGTGAATACTTTAGGGGGAAAAGTGGGCAAAAAGTAGTTTAAGGGGCAAATTGAAAAATAGGTAAATATAGGGGGAAATGTGTATTAAGCCTATTTTATATTATCTCGAGTTTTTCTCAGCCTAACATTTCACTATCAAGTATTGCCAATTTGCCAAACAACGATCCATGGTCCCTCCTCCATTCATACCTTCATATTTTCTTCCTTTGATTGAAACTTGACAGTGTTGGTATCGTTAATCAGAAATAAAAATAATAATCACTAAAACATAATAAGAGAGTGAATTACTATTTTTAACCCTAAACAGTTGTAAACCCTCGGCCTTTAGGGGATATCTTTTTTTTATGAAAATCTCCATTTCTACACGTGAGATTTTGCATCAACGGCCCTGTATTTATTCTCAACATATCTGCTTCTTCTTCTTCTTTCCCTCGGCAATACATGGAGCATTCAAAGACTGTATTCTGTTTTCTCATTACTCTTATACGTGTTTCTACCGCTTCCACTCGTGCTTTTCCTTCGAGAATTTGTGATTTTCCGGCCCTCTATAACTTTGGTGCCTCTAATTCCGATACCGGCGGCCTCGCTGCCGCCTTCGTTCAGTTTAAGCCACCTAATGGGAATACCTTTTTTGGCAAGCCGGCCGGAAGAATGTGCGACGGACGACTCATCGTCGATTTCACCGGTACGAAATCAATTACCCTCTCTATGCTTTTTTTTCAATTTTGAGGTGGTTAATTCAGATTGATAGTTTTATATTCAACGTTTAAAAAAATATCAAAAGTGAAATTGGTTCAACCAATTGATATATTAAAGTTAAATGTCAATATAAAATTCAATAGGGTTAAATTTCCAACTCTCATTAGTTATGATAAATTTTTCTGTCAGAATAAATAAGTAAAACCGATTTTTTTTCATTTTTTACTAGTTCAACCAATTTTAAGTGATATACTGCCAGTATTATGAAAAAAATGCTTTTAGATTTTTGGTAAAATAAACATCATGTCATTCAATTATATGTTTATATGTTTGGTAATAAACATATCATTTCTTTTTAAAAATTATAAACAAGTCATTGATGGTTAAAATTGAAGCAGACTTTTAATGTGGGCTTGGTCTAATAATGATTTTAGTCCTTAGAACTTATACACTCTATCAACTTGACTATAATTTAATAAAATTTAATTTTTTATATTTAAAAAAATCATCAATTTATTCCTTTTTGCAACGTTGTCAAGCCAAGTGAGTCTATTAGATTCAAGTATCAATTGGATATTTGTATTATGCCATAAAGCAACAAATGTTAATGTAAAGCTGTTATTATATCATGAATGTAACATGAAAAAAATACTACAACATTTTTTTTTTTTTTGAGAAGAACAAACAATTTAAGAAAAATAAAAATAAATTAATTAATAATATTTTTAATATTCCGTCCAATTTTTAACCTCCAATGCAGATCACAACCTAAAAGATTCTCAAATTGACCATATATATATATAACTAAAACAGCCGTCCATTATTTTTACTCAATCGACCGTTTTAATCTAATTTTAATAATATAGTTTACAATCAAATCAATAATTTTTGAATCATTTGTAATCCATCTTAATTAAAATCAGTTTGGATTAGGTTAACTTTAGTAGCTCCTTCGTATTTATACATTTATATATAAATTTTTTGGGTTGTCCTCCCAGTTCCAGGGCTTCGCCCTAACTAATTCGGATCGACCCTCATCGCACACCTGATTTTGGTGGGTGAGTCTCTCAACGGGAATTTTTTACATACACAAGGCCTCAAACTCGAGACATGTTTAAGCGATATTAAGTTACTTACCACTTGGACCAACACGTTGATTTTCTATATATATAATTTAGTTGAGTTCGACTTTGTGGAATATGAGTATATACATGTTTATGGGCAGCTGAGAGTTTGAAGGTGCCATTCCTAAGCTCATACTTGAATTCGCTGGGAATGAATTTTAAACATGGGGCGAATTTTGCGACGGTGGGTTCTACCATAACATTTCCGACCAACATTATCCCCAAAGGTCGGACCAGTCCGTTCAACCTAGGGCTACAATGTTTACAATTTGCCCAATTCAAAATCAGATCCCAAATTATTAGAAGCCAAGGTAAGTAATTTTGCACTTCCATTTTTTTATTTTTCTTTTCTTTTTACAATCCAAATTTATAATTGTTTGATTCTTACACATTTTTTTTTTGCTTCACCCTTAATTTGTGTGATAGGGGGAGTATATGCAGAACTAATGCCAAGGGAGGAAGATTTTGGCAAGGCATTGTACACTTTTGACATTGGCCAAAATGATATCATGAATGCTCTATATCTTAACATGACCCTACCACAAGTTATCGCCACCTTCCCCGATATAGTTAACCAATTCTCAAAAAATATCTGGGTAATTTCTTTAAATATCCTGAAAATCAAAATTTATTAGAGTTTATGATTTAAGTTTCGATTTAGTATGATCAGAAAAGTTTGCGATGTAACATGATTGGAGAATAAATATAATTGAATGAAAAAGATGAGGATATGTGATGGAGTAAGAAACTTAATTGGAGTAGATTTATTGTATTAGTATTTGTTTAAAAGTATTTGTAGTAAGTTTTAAGTTGGAGTAGTCGGCCCAAATTCTGGTTTAGTCATTCATTTTACTCATCCAACGATGTAAAAAAATGTATAAAATTTTGAGTTTTACATTCTATGTTAGTGAATCATATCCCATATATGTGTGTGATCCACTAAATTCCATAAATGCATTGCAGGATCTATACAATTTAGGAGCAAGGTCGTTTTGGATTTACAACACAAGGCCATTAGGCTGCTATCCAGTAATTCTAACCATTTTCCCAGCAGCTGAAACAGACTCCGCCGGTTGTGCAAAGGAATACAATGAATTGGCTCAAGATTTCAACGCCAAGTTAAAGACGGTACTAGATCAACTACGGGCCGAGTTACGTCCGGCTACAATCGTTTATGTAGACATCTACTCCGCTCTATACAACTTATACACCGACCCCGCCAAGAACGGTAACGAATACCGAAACAACACCATTTGATTTCAGCTTAAAATCGATGCATACCGACCGGTTTTTTGTTTCGGAATGCTTGCAGGATTTGAGAGTCCTCTTGTTGCTTGTTGTGGACATGGAGGTAAGTATAATTATAGCATGGCTGTTCAATGTGGGCAGACAATCACTGTTAATGGCACGGACATTACGGCCGGATCGTGTAACGACCCGTTGGTTCGAGTTAATTGGGATGGTGTTCACTACACTGAGGCTGCTAATAGGTTTGCTTTCGATCGCGTTTCGACCGGACAGTTCTCATCGCCACCTATTCCTTTGAAACTGGCATGCCCCCCTAGATAATGTGTGAAAAAAAGATGAACTGCCATAACTTGTTACTCTTAGAAAGTGATTTCAATAAACATGTTTACATTCAATCAAATTTCATTCAGTTTGATGTTGAAATTTGGGCTTGTTTTTCCTTTAATTTCAAATGCAGGTTATTAGTATTTCCTTTGGTCGGTTGATACATTTGGGTTAAAAAGATTAATTTCTTTTTTTTTAATCTGATGTATCGCCAATCTATGAATCTTATGCACTGTCTGTGAATCATTAATGAGCAAAGTAGATTTTTCCTACATTTTTCGTGAATCATTGTCGATGGAATTTAGGTTTCTCTATAATTTTATTGAGATTCATGGTTAGGAGTGGCTACATGATTGGTTAGAGATGGTTTTGTATTCTTCACTCTGTTTTTAGTATTTGTAGATACGATCTTGAGAAAATTTCATTAAACACTTCGAGATTTTTCTCCGTCCTTATACTCATTTCTTACGGATTCTCAAAATTTTTAATCCTCATACTAAAAAAAATAAAATAACATCAAAACAAATACCCAACATTAAATCTCCAAAAATTATAAACATAAATCATAAATTTAGTTTTGCCAACAACAAACAAAGCATTTAAAAACTATAAAACATGATTAAAATATTAATTATTGAAACATGACAGTTTACACTACTTTTAAGAAAACATTTAACTAATAATCTACAATTCCAAAACATTATTTGTTTTTTCTAAAAGGAATTAGATTCAAAAATCTTTCTAACCATATAAATTGCTTCTTCTAATTTTACTCGAATGATTATGTCGAATTTTGAAGTCAATATCATTATTTTTTTAACGAATCTAGACTTCCGTATGATTGTAGAAATATAAGACTCAATTCTTAATTTATCTTGTAGAATATTTTGAGATTTTTCAAAGTCAATGCTAAAACTGTTTTCTAAGAAATCTGCTATCAAATTTTTATAATCTTTCAACATTCAAATATTTTAAAATACACATTGAAATTGATCACCATGTATTTAAATAAAACTAGACTGAATCGCGTTTACAACGATGTATAGACCACTTTCCAATTATTTTTATGGAATATATGAAAAATTTCTAAATTACAAACCGATTTTGAGCAAGCTTTGATTGGAACATGTACCCACAATATTTGAAAATCTTTAATATTATTTGGGAAATCCTGGCAGAGATTACACCACCTTACCCAAAGGCCCCAAGAAATGTTACAATGTAGAAAGAGATGATTCACCTCTTTGTTTGCCGACTCACAAAGGCCACAAGGACTTGAATTCAAGTTGAGTATCCCGCGCTTAGCTAGTTTTGATCTCGTGGGGATTCTCGATTGAGCAGCCCTCCATACAAAGGCTTCGACCTTTGGTGGAGCTAAATTTGCCCAAACAAACTGCACTCCTCCCTCCCCTCCATTGATACAACTATACAAAATTCCTGACATTCGAGGAATACCAACGAAAATCCTGTAATAGTATGGCTGACATTCGAGGTGCGGACAGCCCTATTAATAACCTGTAGAAAATCCTGCCAAATTGTGATTTCCTACTGAAATAGTTTTCTTCTAAGTTCGATGTTCCATTCCCATGTTTCGTTGATCACTTTCTCAAACTCATGCACCATCCCGTATTTCTTCACCGCAGCTGCAAAAATTCTTAGAAACGCTATTTTAAGCGACTCAACTTCTGTCCAATTGTCCTCCCATAACTCGATTACATTACCATCTCCAAAAACACCTCACATTCCTAGTAAAAAATATCCTCCTGATCAATTAGGGGGCGTGTTATAGATTTCCACATTCAAACTGTCTTCTCTTGTCCAGTTTTGGAACTAACGAGGGAGTAGATGCCTCGTACTTGGCAGCCGTGATTTTTTGCCATAGGCTATCCGATTCAACACTGAAACGCCACAGCCACTTATTTAACAATGAACAATTTTTAAGCCTAATGTCAACTATCCCAAGTCCTCCCACTAATTTTGGTTTACATAAGTTTTCCCATCTGATACGACTGTCGTTTTGCCCGGAAGATTAGATAGGAACCTGCTATCAATTGGCCTATCCTTTAATCAATTGGCCTATCCTTTAATCAAAGACGTTGCAAATAAAACATGCCAAACTAAAAGGATTGTCTCCATAATGAAACTAACTCTGTAGTAGTCGATCTAAATTAGTCTATCAAAAAACATGATACCGGTGATTATAAACAAAAACATCATGGGAGGTGCATAGAATGATTCCTGCTAGCTTAGTTCTACTTTCATAGACCGTGAAGAGGAGTCAGAACTAGAACAAGTATCTAAAAACAACGTTCTATACAAAGGTTCCAATTTAACACGAAAAACAGCAGCCCCTACTTGAATTCTCACAATTGTGCAGAGAAGGAAAGGAGCATTCACTGGATAAATTGGAAGGATCTATGTAAGCCCAAAGTTCAAGGGGGAATGGGATTCAGAAATCTCAGATTGTTTAATAAAGCCCTTGTCTATAAGATTACCTGGAAAGTGATTAGGAACCCAGAGTCCCTGCTATCTCAGGTTCTACGAGGAATCTATTTCCCAAATGGGAACATTTTCGAGGCTCTGAAGTGCTCAAATCCCTCTTGGGCATGGTCCGGAATAAGGGAAGGGATTAAGGTTATAAAAAAAAGGCTCCCTTTAGAGAGTCAGAAATGGTAAAAGCATCTCAACCTGGTTCGATAACTGGATTCCGAAGATCAAGGGCTTTAGACTAACGACTCAATCGCCGCAAGGCTTCCCCGCCCCTTCCGTTTGCTCCCTCATTAGCTCAGACTGGACATGGAACGAAGTGAAAGTACATGAACTTTGTTCTCCATCCGAAGCGAAGGCGATACTGACAATCCCGATTGGAGGGCCAAACGTCCCGGATCGTCTCATATGGGCCGATAATAAAAATGGTCAGTACTCGGCTAAGTCGGGATATCGCTTTATGGAGGAAGAGTCTCGGGAGGATCTTAACCCTTCTTCAAGTGAAGACACTTTGTCCAAGAAAGATTTATGGAACTCAATATGGAAACTTAATGTCCCTTCTAAGATTCGATCCTTTTTGTGGAGGCTCTGTCACGATATCGTTCCCACTAAAAGTTCGTTGAGAGCCCGGTTACACGGGAAACTTAAGGATCAGGACGCATGGCCACACTGCTATCACTCAGAGGAATCGGCAGAGCACTTGTTGTTCTTCTGCCCTTTCGCCCAAGCTATCTGGAAAGCGTCGGGTTTTAACTACTCTCCTGCAGAAATCGGATTTCCCGGATTTCCCAAATGGTGGTGTATGCTACGTCAAGATAGAAATCTGGGTCTTTCTATCGAAGGGTATGCCCACATTGCCTTCATTCTCTGGAACATTTGGAAAGCAAGGAATGCTTTGGTCTTCGATGGAAGGAAAGACTCCCCCTGGGATGTTTGGCTAAGAGCAGATAGAGACTTCATGGAATTCCAACAAGCAAACAAACAGGATTCCTCGGCGAAACCGAAAGATGCTCCGAAGAATACCAAGTGGACACCTCCTCCCCCTGGCATTATAAAAATCAACTGTGATGCCGCTTTCGACCATGATTCAGGGAAAGCCTCTATCGCAGCTGTCTTCCGTGACTGCTCAAGCTTTTGCCTCCTCGGGGTCTCTGCTCCGTGTTGGGCCCCGTCTGTTGCTGCGGTAGAAGCCTATGCAATTAAACTTGGCCTAATGACTGCAAACCTTAATGCCTTTTCAAATGTTATCGTCGAGGCGGACAACAAAGCAGTCATAAATAGGCTGTCTACAGGAGACCATTCAGATTGGGTCACTTCAGCCATTGAAGAAAATATCAAGGAATCGACCAAGATGTTTGAATCCTGTTGTTTTTCCTTTGCAAGTCGATCTTGTAATATGGCAGCTGACTGGCTTGCCAAGTTCGCAAAGACTGAATAGGTCCAAGTAGTATGGAGCCTCTTCCCTTCACATATGTTACTTTCTTAATTTTCTATACTATGAAAGTTTTCTTGATAAAAAAAAACACTGAAACGCAACAGCCACTTATTTAACAATGAACGATTTATAAGCCTAATGTCAACTATCCCAAGTCCTCCCACTAATTTTGGTTTACATAAGTTTTCCCATCTGATACGACTGTCGTTTTGCCCGGAAGATTAGATAAGAACCTGCTATCATTTCAATTTGCTTTCAATTACTTTCAATTCAAGTGAAATAAGTATGATTGAAAATTGGTTCAAATCCATTTTCAATTCAACTAAAATTCAATTTAATTTCAGTTTGTTTCAAGTTTCAGATCAAATTCGAGTCATCATGTTCGAGTCAATTTCGGATATCAATTCAAGTAAATCAATTCAGCTCTTGGGTCTCGGGTCAAGTTTGCCGAATCTAGCAAATAGTAACTTTTATATATTGAAATTATACATTCGTGAATAAACTAGAAATACAGATAGATGGCCAAAAACCCACAAACATTTGAAATGAAGCAAAACGTATAACGATTATAGATATAACATTCCGCGTATGCGATTATTTTCAACATTCAAACAACACGCTACAAATTCAACAATCAATTGGCCTATCCTTTAATCAAAGACGTTGCAAATAAAACATGCCAAACTAAAAGGATTGTCTCCATAATGAAACTAACTCTGTAGTAGTCGATCTAAATTAGTCTATCAAAAAACATGATACCGGTGATTATAAACAAAAACATCATGGGAGGTGCATAGAATGATTCCTGCTAGCTTAGTTCTACTTTCATAGACCGTGAAGAGGAGTCAGAACTAGAACAAGTATCTAAAAACAACGTTCTATACAAAGGTTCCAATTTAACACGAAAAACCGCAGCCCCTACTTGAATTCTACACCAACCCTAAGGAGTTACCCAAAACTCCAGCCATAGGACACTCTCTCAGGACTTGGAATAAGTAGCTGAACCCAAGTTCTCGTACTATAAAATTTAGCCAAATACCCTCAGAAATCGAAACAAAATAGATTCATGTTTTTGATAGAGATCCTTATTCAATAACACAAAGCAATACCACAGCCATAAACAATTCCTAAATCCAAACATAAACCAACTCTTGCCAGCAAACATACCATAAACAATTCAGATTACTGTTGGTAAAAGTGTGAATTCTTATCGCTCTCTAAAGAAACCGTAGAACCTACGAACATTTGTAAAGAGGAACTATCTCAGACCAGATTCAATAGCAACTGCCACGATTCATTGCCTATGCCAACACCATCACCTACCAGGCTACCACTAAAAACACAAGATCATGAGACAGTATTCAAGAACAATTCAAAGGCTTTATTCCTTGATACACTGAAAATTGTTAGATAGACTCGGCTCACCACGTCATCCGTGGTCCCGGCCAATAAGGTCCATCCATATCATTTTTACCCAAGGTGAATCTTCACCTCTTTCCTACATGTAAAAAAAGAATTGGTAGTAATTTGAAAGTTTTTTTAACATGGATGGATCTTATTGGCTAAGAGCATGGATGGCATGGCGAGTCGGGTCCATCAAATAATTTCTCATACTAATAAGAACACATAGTAAGCACAAAACCATGAATCTCCAATCGAAATCATAAAACTTGTCACAACTCACAAGGGAAATGCATCAACTTAAAAATCCAAATTTCCAATGCTCTCCTTCATGCTTAGACATATTCATAAAATTCAAACCATACTTGAACATCTTCATAAAAATGAAAATCATAAAACTTACCCTATGGGCGACTGAATTAATTGACTAATACTCAAACATATTGAGGAAAAGAAAAATGAAGAGCAACCAAAACTCAAAGCATGTTCTTGATATTGATAATCTCACAGCGTCAACTATCTTTTTTCCAAAACACTCCATTCCATTGCAAAAACAAGAAAAAGACAAAATTAGGAAACACTAATCAAAGCTAGATCTTTTGCCATTAAAAGTTTACTCTTCTTCATTGGCAGACTCTCCGCCCTTCTTGTTATGCTTCCTTGCATACCTCTGGTTCCTCAAGAACTTTGGATCCATCTATAAATCAACAATGAAAACCGCATTTTTTTCAAAATAAATCAAAATTTCAAATTTACTAAAAAAAATCGATTGGGAGATTAAAAAAATACCCCTTTGGTGGAAGTGTGGCGGTGCCTCTTGGGTTTCTTGATGCCATTCTTGTGAGCCTTGTAAGATTGGTTGTGGGCGGTGTGATTCTTTGACTTCGCCATCTCTGCACACCCGAATCCAAAAATACCAACGAAAACAAACAATGTTAATATGATTTGTTCAACAAATTATCGCTTTCTTCACAGAAAATTGATAGTAAGTTAGTAGCAAAAACCTGAGGCTAAGAAGAAGCTGCGGCTCTGGCTACGATTTTTTTGGTAGAGGAAAGTTTAAGAAAAAGTTTGGCCCTTTTATGTGGAGAAAGTTTGAAACCCTAATTAACCAATTGATGATGAAAAAGCACGTTTCGGGCCTTTTTGGGAGTCGGCTTAAAGCCTTAAACTCGCATATTGGACTCAATTTTGGATGCGCAGGCTCAATAAATTTCAATGATTTTTTTACGGTCCATATTTTTAAAATTAAAATTCGATCCGCATGTTAACTTTTTCGTTAACATTTGTTTGATAAGTACAATGAGATTTTCTTTAGAGTGAATTGCAGAAACAGTTACTAAATTTTGATAAAAAAAAATAAAATGGTAACTATCTATATTTTCAAAAATTATGAAATGATAATTAAATTTTATATTTTAAAACAAAACAGTAACTGAAGCGTTAAACCACGTTAACCCTTAACGACAATTTGATTAAGTATGCCACATCTCTACCTTATTTTTCACTTCATATCTAAAAATGATAAAATCATAATCCACGTCATATTATTCTTTAAAAAAATTATTTCTAATCACCCCTTTAAACAATAAAAAACACAAATAATTTCAAAAACTCAAATAATCTGTCGATTGAAGAAACCAAATCCCCTCCGAAAAATCAAAACTCTTTCATTTTATGCCTTTCATAATCAAAATCAGTTGTTTCTAGTTACACGAAGGGTTATCAATGGTGAAAACTAACTGTTAAAATCATCAAAAGTCTGTGGATTACGGTAATATTTTATAAAACCTTATTCTAAGTTATTTTTGGAAAATTAATATTTTTTGAGTTTAGTTATTTTTTTATTATTCTAAAGTTTTAATGTAATTCCTTTTTTTAGTGTTGTTTTTCTCACTGTTGTTTTTCTCACTTTTTTTTGTTATTCTTTTTTGTTTATAAACCATCGATGAAATTTGATGGTAGAGTGGTCTAAGATTATAAAAAAATTAAAAATAGAAAATATCATTTTAATGTTTTTATTAATTCTTGTTTTTCTAATGAAAATAAAAAAATTGTATAAAACACCTACTATGTGTCAGGGGTGTGCAAAAATTTCAATTCGATCGATCTGAAATTTTGAATATTAGATCTATTTTTTATTTTTCGAATATGATATCTAAAAATTTTGGATTGGATACGAATATTTATTTGACATTGGAATCGGGTATCCCAATATGCGAAAATTCAAAAAATTTGTGATATGAATTTTGTTAGATTCGATATTTTTACTTGTTATATATGTAAATTGATCTCTATGGATACAAATCTTGGTATATTCAATAATGAGTTGCTTGTTATATTCAAAAATTTCATGGATAGAACCGCCAAATATAAAAAAAAATACTTAAATCAAGTCATAAGTTTAGATATTCAGATATCCAATCCAAATATCTATTTTTTCTAGATCAAATATAAATCACTAATTTTCTAATTCAAAAAAACGGATATTCGAAATTTCGGAAATTTGAAATGTATACCCCTAATGTCGAGCAATAAGGTTAGACACATGTCAAATTTGAGTCATTGGAGGATTATTTTATTTATAGCTTTGGATAATATAGATAAAAATAAATTATTTCATTTATTATTATTTTAAAAATATGTAATAATTTATAGGCATAAAAAGTACATAACACATTAAACTCTAAATAATAGAGATAATATTCCTAATAATAAATAAATCAAACTCTTTAGATAAAGTTCTAATCATGATAGACATCCACATACATAAATATTCATAACACTCCCCCTTGGATGTCTATAAAGATAATGTGTCTCGTTAAAACCTTACTAAGATAAAAACCCAGTGGGAAAAAAATTTCATTAGTGAAGGAAAAAGAGTATACACATCTTTAGTACGCATAACATGTTGCCTCATTAAAAACCTTACCAGGAAAACCCATTGGGACAAAACCTCGGTTAAGGGAAAAAGAGTGCAACGCGTATTTACTCCCCCTCATAAAAATATCACATAAGATCTTTGAATCTTCATAATTCAATCTTGAATATAATCTTCAAATGTTGAAAATAGAGTATGCACTAGTGGATAAATCTTCTAAATTATTGCTTGAAATGATCCATCAAATATTCTTCTTCTGAAGATCATGAGGGACGAAACTTTAAAGAGATATGTTTCGTTTTATCACATTTGATGTATCCACCTTGAGATATAAGTTCTGCATTATCTCTACATAAAATAGCTTGCATCTTATCTTGTGAAAGCAATTCACATATCTTCTGGATATGTTTAGCCAAACACATATTTCGGCTTTGCCTCATGCATAACAATTATTTAAAGGCAATGGTCTCGTAGCACTTAGATAGTATTTCTGGACCAACCAAGATACGATGCTTCTAGATCAATTAATGTATATATGGTGCTTTTAGACCAAGAATATCATCACCTTTTTTTCGAGGGCGGAATGAATCTTTGTTTACATTAAGAGACCTAGCAACCAAATAGTGGTCAACAAATATGAATTATGCATGTAAAGTCTCTTTAAACATTTTTCTGTGTTTGTCAATTGATGCACAAGGATTTCATTATTAAGGAGATCTCTTCATGAGTCTCAATGAGTCGCCAACATACATAATAAAAACAAAGACAAATCCAGAGCTAAACTTCTTAATAAAATGCTCTGAAAATTAAATCATTCTTATAGCCTTCCGCTAATAAGTATTCAATGGGGCGATTATACTAAATGTGCTCAAAATATTTTAATCCATAAAAAGATATATTTAATATAATTGAATAATGTTCTCGAGAACTTGAATTAACTGCTTATGGCAGTCTAAATCCTTCCAGAAACTTCATGTAAATGTTGTTATCAAGAGGCTCATACAAATAAGATGTAACAACATCCATTAGGCGGAAACTGAGTTATTTTATTTATTGTCAGACTATCTAAAAGTAACCGCATCCACCACCGAGAAATACATTTTTCTCATAATCGATTTTCATGTCTTTGTGAGAATCTTTGTGCAACCAAACAAACTTATATCTTATGATTTCTCTTTTTGATTTCTCTTTCTCACAAAGGCTCATTAATATCCACGAGCTTTACACATTTCAATATACGGGCTATAGGCCCAAATACTTCTCTTTTCTAAAGAGATATTAGTTTCACCTCAATTGCCTCTTTTCATATTGGCCAGTCATTTCTTTGTTTACATTGTCCAATTGACAATGATTCATGATCCACATCATCAAATAGAATCTCTAGTGCTACATTGCATGCAAATATATTATCGACGCCGATTTGATTTCAGATCCATTTATTACCAGACATGACATAATCTATTGATATCTCTTTATTATCAGGTACCTGAGTCATGTTAATGCCTCTATTGGAGACCTTTTAATCTTTTCTTGAGATTTTCATAATTCATTAGTTCCTCGATCAGACCATCATAATTATAGCTCCCTTTCTTTTTTTCGAGGATTTTTTATCTTTGGAACCTACTTGTCTACCACGCTACAGGCGTAAGTTAGACTCATTAGCAACTAGAGTTTGTCTTTCCGGGACATCAAATTTAAACGGAGCATTCATAGCTGGTATATGTGACTTAGTCACTCTAGTAGGGTCAGCAAAATCATCTGACAATTGATTTGCTAAATGAATTATCCATTGAACTTATAGTTCACATTGTTGAGTACGTGGATCAAACTAAGACAATGATAATTCATTCCAATTTATTTTTTTTTCAGCTATTTTATTTTCTCTCCCTAATGTTGGGAAAATCGACTCATTAAAATGATAGTAGTAAATCGAGCCGTAAATAAATTCCCTATCAGAAGCTCAAGATATTTAATTATCAAGGGAAATTTGAATCTACATATATTCTCAACCTCCTTTGAGAACTCATCTTTGTGCGTTGTGGTAGAGGAATCAGAACATATACCGCACACAAGAAAAAAATCTAAGATGAGAAATATTTGGTTTTGACCAAAAATCATTTGTAATGGGGAGAACTTATAATAATTTGTTGGCTTGATGCGAATTAGTGATACTACATGTAAAATGACATGTCACCAGCATTATCAAGACCGATTGTCTTTATAAGGTAATCTGGAAAATGTGCTCATAATTTTATCAATTGAGCAAGTAGCCTCGCAAACACCAAATTACGGGTTGATAACAAGGATACATATGACCATTTATTCGATGCATCGATCAAAATCATAAAATATATAGATGGGCTATAAGAAAGGTGTATGGGCCCACATATATCACATTTGTATCTGTTCCAGAAAAAAAAATTAATAGATTCGCAATCTATCATAGTTGATGATGATTGAATAATCGGTTTGCTTTGATAGCAAGTATCACATGAAAACATTACTTTGAAGAAAATTTCAACTCTTCAATAAATTACTACATGAAAGTATCAACAAATTTTCGCATCATAATTGAACCGGGATGGTCTAACCGGTCATTGCCAAATAATAAAGTTATCAGTAAACTTCTGATTCGCAATAGCATGAGCTTCAATTTGTACTAATTCTATTGTAGTACATTATGGATGAAAGTGCATATAACTTTTTCAAGTTTTTATTATTGCCTTGATTTATACTCATAATATTGAGATAGTCAACATCTCATTGATTAATGGTCTCAATATGATATACATTACCGTGAATATCTTTAAAATTAAATAAGTCTCTTTATGACTTTGACGAGTATAACGCACTGTGAATATGAAATAAAGTTTCATTTGACAATAACATATTTGCTCAACCAGAGCTTTTTGTGATATTAGTACTTCCGGATATAGTACTCACATTATTCCCTTGCATTTTAATCGAGAAATGCATAATTATGCACCTTTCAAAATGTGTTTTGTTTCATTTACTTCGGGTAATGAAAATATGTACTTTGTATCAATCACTTCGAGGAATGAAAAATATAAAATATAGCACATCATATCAAGTCGATTATCTATCAGAGATAAACTTTCAAGCGCTCTTCTGAAGCATTGATATTTTAGTACTTTGAGAAATATTACTGATATTTCCCCTTGCATTTAAATAGGAAAAAAATTTCTTATGCTTAAGTACAATATGAGTACTTGCATTATCTGCTAGGCATAAATAGCCACAATTCATTTTATATTTTATTCCGGAAGTAATCATATTCTTCAAATAATAAATTAACATAAAGCGTAAATAAATAATATGTGAAATAAATAAACATAAAGTAAATTAACATAAATAAGTAATAGATAAAACGAATTAACATAAATAAAATAAAATAAATAAATTATTCCTTTTAGAGGTTATAAGGGAAATAAAATAAATGGTAAATTATTCCCTTCAAGGGTTATGAGAAAATTAACAATATCCAATTGAGTTGGACCAATAACGCCATAATTATTTTCGCCATAAACAAGTTTTGTTTATATTTTATTTCATTTATCATTCATGATTATGGATAAAGTCCATAATACTTTGGCATTTGACAATTACGAAACTAATGGTTTATAACATCACATTGATAAAAGGATTTCACTTCTTTAGAATGATCTTTATCACTCTTGTCATCCTTATAACTTCACTACCAGCGAGTAGAAGTATTCTTAAAACGGCTATATTTTTTCATGTGTATATTCATAGCCTCGACCACGACCACAACTTTTAATGTGTTTTTTTTTATTCCTTCCATAATATACTCACATTCACTTCAGGGAATGGAGTAGAGCCAATGGGCCTTTGAAACATTTTTCACATATCCTTATCACAGAGAACAAAGATTTAATCCTCATACGCGGCATTGTTAAACTTGTCCACAAGGTCCTTTAAAAATCTCCTTTGAGACCAGTAGCCTCGCATAACGGGATGTCCAGCCAATATACTTGGATTATATCGAAATTATGTCTCTAATTGAATAATGATTTACCATGTTTGCATTCACTTCAGGGAATGAAACAGTTCCAATAATCGCATGGAATAAACATCATGCTTGCATTCACTTCAGGGAATGCCCCATCATTGATAATCGCATGGAATAAACATCATGCTTGCATTCACTTCAGGGAATGCCCCATCATTGATAATCGCATGGAATAAACATCATGCTTTGCATTCACTTCAGGGAATGCCTCCCATAAAACTTTTTGGACCAAGATGAATTTTCGTAACTTGAAATTGGGAGAAGTCTATGGTCGAGTTTTTCGACAAAGAATAAATATTGCTTTCGAGCAAATATAGACTTTATAACAATCTTTTTATAGATTAAAATTCACCATGATTTATCACACATTCAAATCATAATTTAAAGGAAAATAAAATTAAATTAAAATTTACCGATATTGATTTTCCTCTTGAGGACAATTGAGACGTATCAAATAACCAAGACAGCTTCTCATAATCTCTTTATGTCATATCTCTTTCCAAGTCATTTAAAGATATCATGTAAAACTCAAAACGCGGTTAAAAACATCAATTATCATCAATCATCAATAGAATAATATAAACTAAGACAATTTATATTCTTTAGAAACTTATTGATATGAAAATTAATAAATATAATACATAATCACATCCTTTAATCATAGATAAAGACAATTTCTATTCTTTTGATTATATTATTCGGTCAAATGAAAAATTCATGAAATAAGCATAAAATATTAATTAGATTAAAAAGACTCTAACTAGAAAAATTCAAACAATAATGATAATTATTTATCAAATCGGGATGTTTAACAGAATAAAATTCAAATCAAATTAAATTTGATAAAAATTCTATTTTTAATAGACCGCATTAAAAAGTTTTTTAAAAAAATTCAATTCAAGTCAAATACATAAACTTGATTATGTAACTAAAGTTGAAAACATTAATAGTTTTACCTGAATGTCATTAGGGAACTTTATCGCCGTATGCAGAATTAGTATTCTTTGATCAAGAATCTTGATGATTGGGATTTTCGATTGCCGCAACATATTAGCAACATTTTTGGAGTAAGACCATCGACACGTCCGACTGAAGATTAATTTGGTTTTTGGTTTCGTCAAAATTCTTCGAGCAAACTCGTGCTGATAACGTGTTGTGAATAAAATAAAGACGAACAAGAATAAGAACAAGAAGAACAAAGAGATGAGAGAAAGAGGGAGATTGTATTATTCTCAAAATATAGAATTGTGTACAATGCCTTCAATGAATCATCTATTTATAGGCATAAGAAGTACATAACACATTAAACTCTAAATAATAGAGATAATATTCCTAATAATAAATAAATCAAACTCATTTGATAAAGTTTTAATCATGATAGACATCCACATAGATAAATATTCATAACAAATTTTATGTTATACATTTTGAAAAAAAAATTACTTTATTGATTAAAAAATAAATACAAATTTTAAAAATGATGTTATTAAAATATAATTATGAATTTTAAATATGAACTATTTTCATGAATAATAAAATCAAGGCTTAAGAGTATTATAATCCCTTCAACTTTTGGAAGAAAAAATAATTAATTAAGTCCTTAATTTTCTTTTTGCACCCAATCTCTTATACTCCAAAATTTCATAAATTCACTTTTCTGACCACCATAGATTGTTAAATTTAATGATTGATTTTAGACCAGTTGGTCATATAAACCAACGTTCTTACCACTAATTGGTATAGTGACTAAGGATGCTCATATTGCCTCGTCTTATATGAGTTTAAATTCCAGCATGAGAATGTAATAAAATAGTACTTTATTGATTAAAAAATAAATACAAATTTTAAAAATGATGTTATTAAAAATAATTATGAATTTTAAATATAAACTATTTTCGTGAATAATAAAATCAAGGCTTAAGGATATTATAAGCCCTTAAGTTTTGGGAAAAAAAATCAATTAAGCCCCTAATTTTTTTTCACCCAATTAAACATTTATACTCAACATTTTTATAAATCCACCCTTTTAATGAACGTTGATTATTAAATCAAACAATTTTTTTAAATCAGTTGGTCATAGAAAACCAACATTGTTACCCATTTAGACCTACTAATAACATTATAAAATTTGGAAAGAGTGAAATCATGTCAAATTCAAATAAAATGATTAAATACCAAATTTTAGCTAAATAAAAGAACTAAAACCATAATTAGACCTGAACTTTTAAAATAACATATTTAGAGATGCAATCCATAGATTGAGCTGTGTAATGCAATAATGTATGTAACTCATTCATTACCTGGAACATATATAAGTATTATTATTTCACTTTGTTTTTCAATTCTGACAAAGCCTATACATTCATTTCTTTCTTTCTTTCTTTCCTTCCCCTTTAAAGATCCAAACTTTGGATCTGCCATTGCAATCGAGGAGCCATGTTTTTATTCGATTGGTTTTATGGGATTCTTGCATCTCTGGGTTTATGGCAAAAAGAAGCCAAGATTCTGTTCTTAGGACTTGACAATGCCGGCAAGACTACCCTTCTTCACATGTTGAAAGATGAGGTAATTAATCATCGGATTTCTTTGTTTTTTTCTGGGTTTTTCTTTTTTCTTTTTCATTCACCGTGATTTTTGCAGAGGTTAGTTCAACATCAACCAACCCAGCACCCAACATCTGAGGAATTAAGTATAGGCAAAATCAAGTTCAAAGCTTTCGATTTGGGTGGCCACCAAATCGCTCGCCGTGTCTGGAAAGATTACTATGCTAAGGTAATGTTTTTGTTTTAATATATGAAAATGGTATTTGATTTTTTGTTAGATCTTCATTTCCTTCATGATTTATGTATATAATTTATGGGATTGGAAAGAACAATGGTTTGGATTCAAAGCTGATCAATTCTAGATTTAGATTTGATTCCTTTCTTTTTCAGTTTTGGCTCGTCTGATCCCTGAATTTACAAGGATTTCTGCTTTTTCTTATGGTTTTTGTGATCTGCTTGAATCATTTTCCAAGTAATCTATTTTGGTTATATTTTGTGGCTAGTTCTGCCTTTATAATCCCAAATAAAAGTTTCATGGTGTTCATCTGATTCATGGGTGAATTATTGATCAGCTGTTTTCGATTTCTTTTTTCGAATAGAAAGAAATCATCCTTAGTTTTACTCATTGTTTGATTACTCCTAATCATAATCTAATAGCTTACAATCATCTTGTTTTGCAAATTCCTTCCTCTTGTTTGATAACTCTTTGTTTTGCTTTGAACCACTCATGTAAGTAAATTCGGACCCTCAAAATGTTTTGAAATTTATAGAAAGATTGTAATTACATACGTTGGACTAGATCTGTCCATGGGTCGAATCGAGTCCAAGCAGGCATATATGTGAAACGACGATGCTGAAAATTGTACTTTTTATGCGGCGAGCAGGTCGATGCAGTGGTATACTTGGTGGATGCCTACGACAAGGAAAGGTTTGCAGAGTCGAAGAGGGAATTAGATGCCTTACTTTCAGATGAGTCACTGGCCAATGTTCCTTTCCTAATTCTAGGCAACAAGATAGACATTCCGTATGCAGCTTCAGAGGATGAGCTTCGCTATCATCTCGGGCTCACCAATTTCACAACCGGCAAGGGCAAGGTCAATCTTACAAACTCCAGCGTTCGACCCCTTGAGGTTTTCATGTGCAGCATTGTTCGCAAAATGGGATATGGCGACGGCTTCAAGTGGGTCTCTCAATATATTAATTAGACTGGTTCAAAGGATTTTATTGCTCTGCCGCTCTATTCCTGCATTTGTTTTTGCTTTGTTAGCCGAAAATGATGTTTTTTTGGGTTATATATGAAACTGCCATGTTACTTTTGATAATATATAGCTTGAATTCCAAGAAAGATGGGTTATCATCTAGTCCAACACAGGATGTGACTCATATATACATACATAGATACAAATGCATACAGTGAGGTTAGCCAACACACTTGTTTACCAAATGTTAACCTAATTCTAGAGTAGTATATATTTGCAACAAACCAGATACTTACAACGTACATGCTCCGGTTTTACAGAGAGTTACCATACTTAAGAGGTA
Organism: Hibiscus tridactylites; assembly: GCA_958450335.1. Taxonomy (NCBI): domain Eukaryota; kingdom Viridiplantae; phylum Streptophyta; class Magnoliopsida; order Malvales; family Malvaceae; genus Hibiscus; species Hibiscus tridactylites. Next base: position 80,255,284 of record OY288283.1, on the reverse strand, counting down.
GATAAATCTTAATGTTCTAATTTACATATGGAGCTACCACGTCGCTAGGCTCGACTTTTCTTCGATCCTCTACTTTCCGTCGTCTTTGAGCTCCATATTGGAAAGAGGGCCGATAAGGCTTTCGTATTCCAACTGCAACATAAAACACAATGTTGTCGGTAAATTGATGTACATGATAGAAACCTCTTCTTTCAGACAATTTCACATACCGTTGCTAGGTCGTGAGCCAACTTCATTCTCAAGTATTCTTTCTGTGCTTGCTTTGAACGGAACATAGATTGAACTCGTATGACAGCTTTCTCGACACGCTCTTCAGCTTGTTTTCGGCTGTTTCTGTAGTATGCCTCTTCTGTGAAACATCCCTGTGTTTGCTCTTCAATTGCTTCGTCTGTGTTTATTTGTAGTCCGCGGAAACCTTTTCTCCTTAGTCGCCATCGCAGGATTGCTTTATCAATTACACCAACTGACCATACAATCTTATGGTACTGCCTCCTCGCTTGGAATCCCCGGAAAGCAGCCTGCATTTAAATTTTCATGCAATGTCAATTGTGGAAGAATCTTTTTCCCATTCTAAGCAATCCTCACTTCAGCAAACGGGAAGAACCAGAGAAATAATAGTGAAGTCAGACAAAAGACGTGCGGCCGAATTTTGTTTAAGAAAAAGAGAAAAATCAATTGATGAACTTTTGCCAATATGAGAAACTTTGAAATTTTTAAATGCTAGCTTAGTTGGTCCAATTGGAGAGAAATCATGCCTGTTTACAGTCACCAACCATAAAAAACTATATATAACACACGCAAACACAAAATCAGAAAGAAGAATGGGGAGAGCATTTACTTGGATTTTGATAGCCTGGCGACGCATATTAAGGAAATCTTTACGCACTTTCCAAGTGCGGAACCTATACTGGATGCGGGCAGCAGCAGCCATTTTTCTTTTGGCCTCATAGTTGCGAAAGGCATGTTGAATCTTCATAGCAGCAATTATACTTCTTGCTTCCTCCTCTGTATTGTGAGACTCAATTGCTTTAGCTCGTACATTGAAGGACTGCACTCTGAAAGCATTCTGTATGCGTGCAGCCGCATCAGCTGCTGTCCTATAAGCTGCTAAAGTTTCCCTCAAATATAGTTCATCTTCGTTAAGGTTAACAAGGTTTGCTGCCTCTATTCTACTGGTTTGGAGAGAGCCGCTAGCGTTTCCAGCTAGTGCCATGTCATTGAAATGTGCCACTAGAGCCTCTTCTGAAAGATAAGCAGCTAGTCCATCATAACCATTCAAAGATGCAAGATCAGCAGCAGTGCAACCACTCGGATTTTGGGTGGTGGGGTCTGTCACCAAGTTTGGCTTTGCCCCTGCAGATAAAAGGACAGCAACCATTTTTTCCCTGCAATGGAAGGTTTTTGAAAACAGACGAATAACTCAGAGCTGATTGAAACAAATTACAGAGATAAATAAGATCATGTGCCAACAAGATTTCATGACAACAGAAATTATTAACAATAGCAAAAAAACACATACCGGCCATGATATGCTGCCCAATGAAGAGCTGTCCATCCATGTTTATCACGAAAATCAAGTGACAAGCCAGACCAGGAAAATAGATAAATAGCCCAGGTATAGCCAAGAATGGCACACAAATGAATCACCCCTTGACCTTGAGTATCATATTCGGTTGTTTTACTGCAAGAAATTATTCTTTCCAACAGCCAGTCCTTTAGCCTGTTCTTTAAAGCAATTTCGAATAAACTATCTTTTGCTTGTGTAAATGAAGCTCTATTTTCCTCAATTGACTTAATCAAATATGTCCAGCTATTAGATATGTTGCTAGTCCTTTGATCAAACTTCCTAGCCTCCTTCAAAGAATTTGGCATCACTTTACCCGAAAGAATATTAAGGCTCTTGGAAGTTGAGAAGAGCAAATAAGCAAGCCTCATCTGCAACCGGAACTCCTCCCACCTGGACTCATCTTCTAGAGGAACTACTGGGTCATGCAAGAAAGGAGCACGGTACTCGAAATTAAGAACTTGGCTGATGGGTTTACGTCCATCAAGACTCATGTACAGTTTCACAAATCCTGGGGCATGTTGTGATAACAAACAGCGATAAACCCCAACTTGAATAGTTTCTGCTGGATAACATACGTCACCACATACACAAAACAAATTGGACTTGGCAAGATGTTGATAAGCTTGATGAAAGACTCCAGTGACTAAAATCTGCAAAAATAATAGATAAATAAATGTCAAAACACATTAACACAACCAAAATTCATGCATGTTAATAAGGTGAATAGTTTTCTAGCATCTATTCCACGAAAAAGGTTCTAATCGTTGCAGCAGCAATGGCAAGGGTGATTCCTAACAACCAAAAAACTGAGAGAGAACTTCAGAGAAAAAAAAAAGAAAAACCTTTGTCTTTTCGGTTGAATAGGCCCATGCAGGTGATACTTCAGTTATGTTAAATATTTGCTCTGGCGAGGTGAATGAATCGTGACCAGATGAACTCAAAGATTCTAAAATAGGATCACCCATTGTACATGGTGATTCGGTCAAATTGTTGTTTATCCACTTTCCAAAACTGTCCTGACTTTGTAAACCACCATTGACCAAAAGGTCCAATGGTTCACCTGTACCTATGGCACTAGAGTCCTCACTCTGCACTTTAGAATTTACTTGGGCACCTGATATCTTTGAACAAACAGCCACTGTGTTGTTGAGGTAAGCATTTTTACTCTGAGCAACGGGCTCAACCAAATTGTCAAGCAGTGAAATATCTGTTGAAGAATTATAGGCAGAGATGGGGCCACCCTACAAAAGTGAAGCAACTTGAGTGGTTATCATTTATCAAGCATTAAGAGAGTAGTACAAACTCAGAAAGAAAAAAAGAAAAAGAAGAGAATATTTAATTGATCTTCTCAATAAAGAGAAAAGATCACTTGAATGTAAATGAAGATAAACATACAAAGATAGTAGATGGATATGAAGACGCCACAAGCAGATGCTTCCACACATGCAAAACTTATATATCTATGTAAGATAGCACATATATGTCTAGAGAAGTGTAGCATATATTAAATATTACAGAAATCTAAAAAACAGTTCAAAAGTTTATATGTTAACTTTCGGTCTTCTGCACAACTTAAATGATATTTTTGTGTATTACATGCATGCAGAAAATCATGTAATAAGATAAGATGAGATACAAATATACAATATACTCCTTTTACTTAAAAATACAATCAAAGATAGTTGCCATGTTTGTTAAACAAAGAAGAATGACAAAAATAAATAAAAACGATCTCTTCTTCAGGAGGAATATGGAAACATGAACTTAAGAGCTCTGAACTGGTTTTCTTACATCATATGAGAGGCCATTAACTGTTGTTTGGTTCCATTGGTCAAAGCAAGTAGAATTATTGTCTGCCATCACCGCACAATAAGTCAATAATTCAGTAATTAAACTAGGGGTCCTACTTAAACTATAAACTAGTCTGTTACCTCCAATAGGAGCTGAGCCATTAGTATCATTTGTCGCCAGAAGCTCATCCCATTCAAGCGTATTAATCTCATGAAGAGTCATTTCGTGATTTGCCTTAATGTTATCACTGGGATCTGTTCACTTTCCAGAACAGCAATAGATGAGAAGATGATGTATTTATAAGCAGAAAAAACATTACAGCAAAGATATGCTGTTACTGACTTTTTTCTTTTTTGCTTGTCGAATACAATTCTGTTATTCGTTTGCATAATTTAATTTCTAGAAAATTCAACTCTCACCTTCATAATATGCATTAGTGGCTCCAGAATCAAACTCCTCGGTAAGAAGCAAAGGAGTAGACTGATCAGTTAAACAGGAATTTGAATTCACAGGTGTGGCTGGAGAACCCTGCAACTTTAACGTATATCAGCAATGGTTAGTCAGGTCATTATCTGATTACGAGGCATAAAGAACACAACAAACTGCTAATATTTGGAGACAGTGTCTCCAAACTTTCACTTTCAATACCAACCTCCTTTGTTTCACGGTAGTGAACAAGAACTATGTTTTCCAGAGTCCTGAAGCAAAAGAAATATACTAGAAGATCAGGCCAATGATGATCAACATTAACACACACAACAACTTGAGATAAAGAGAAAGAGTTTCATGATTTTTATCAGATCTAATAATGTGGGGACTAGATCGGCGAGGTTATAAACATACTTATCAAGCAGCCAGTAACACCTGCGAACAAAAGTTGGATTATCGTGCCCATGTGCATAATATACATGAATCCTTTCTTCATTACCAACCTGGGAAGCAAAATAAAATGAAATATCAATGATCCATGCTTTCTCAAAATAATTACATGTTGACCATTCAAAATCATGGAGATAAAATGCAAGCATTTAAAGAGAGAAGGATACATTTAAATTTAAAAAGAAAAGAAAAGGAAGAAGCAAATCAACACATAGATGCAGCAACCCGAAGATTCTATACAAGTGAAACTAATTCTCTAAACCACGGAAATGTGAGATAGGACAATTTAAAACATAAGATAATCTTAATGCACAAAGAGAACACCGTATGCATGAGTGAAGTGTCTGGAAAAAGTGGAATCTTACAATATTTGCCATAACATGTTATGCATATGTACAAATATATATAATACAATCAAATGATGTATGTAAAAATAGGACAAGTGGACAATTACAGAAACCAAGAATTTGAATCTTAAAAAACCAGAAAAATCTATAATATGCTGTATAGATAACAGGTTGTGCCATTTATAAGACCTTATAAAGCAAGAAACTCACTTTTAAGTGTTCATGAGCTTCTTTAACAGTCTTTCCATCCTTTTTCTTTTTCCAGTTATGACCGTCTTTTCTGAAGTTTCTGAGCATCCTCCGGTCAAATAATACTATAGTACCACCTACAAAATCAAAGATAAAATTAATGATTCTTTAGGCAGATTTTTTCTTATTCATTATTTTTAACTATAAAAGGCAGAAAGGTCATTTGAAAGCAAAGTTAAAATTTCCGCAAGCCATAAGCAATGAAACTTAGACATTCTCTTGCAACACGGTGAACTCTGGAAATCTAAACGAAATACTGCATCAAGTTAAACAAATAAGCCTTCATTTGGTTGACACCATTTACATTTTGATATTTTTATCGACTTTTTTGCACCCCAAACAAAAGGTAGAGAAAGCCGAATGGCAAAAAATAAAACATGAATAGAAAACAGAAGCATCAATCAAACTGAGCCCAAATTTCATCTCAAACATCCATTTAATTCTTATATAAACTTAGCAGAACTTAAAGAATGGAAAAACTCAGGCATTTATTTCTTTAATCAGACATTTCAATATTGAACATGGGAATAGCTTCTTGCTCCATGAAAATCTAGGAAAACAAGAAAAATGGGGGGGAAGAAAAGGAACTAAGAATCATGGGCAGTTACTTTTGGGCAAGTTCACCGGCTTCACATGGATAGTGAAGTATTTGTGGTTGGAAAGTATAGCATGAATTTCATTTGGACGTAACCATCTTGACTTTGCTTCTTCAAACATAGTTTGAACATCCAAATCTGTCCAATAGAAATTAAAATTAGCAAAAGAGAGACACATACTCATAAGTGCCATATACATGAAGTATGATATTAACCTAATTACTTGAACAAAAATAACACTTCGTCAAGCTAAAACTAACTTCACAAAACAGTTTGTGCAAATTATTTTATGTGAATTTCGTATTTTTCTTGAAACAAAATCAACTACACATCTAGCTCTCATAGAGCAAAAAAATGCTCCTACAGAACTCAATTCTTCAATAACTAAGAACCAAAACGTATGAAATTACTTACAAAAAAGCTAATAATAAAGAGTTCTAACGTATTTTACAAAACAATTCCTAGAGTGAGAAGTATAACATCAGGAAATTACTAAAACATAATGAGATAAAAGTGAAGATAGATAGAATCATCCGTACGGTACCTTCCAACGTATGGAATCCATGAATCTCGGTGCCGGCGAGTCGCCCCGAACCGCCACCATCCATTGCCGAAATCCGAATCGGAGAGAAATTTGGATTTAATTGAGAAACAGATTAGCCTTAAAACCTAACAAAACCTTTTTCAAAGCGAGCTTGGAAAAAGGGAAAGGGAAAGGAAAAATGGAATAGACTTTTGTTTTCAATTTTGGTGTTAAAATAAAGAAATAAATAATGGGGGAGGTTTAATTTAATTTGATTTAATTGGTTATTTATTGCAGAAAAGAAATGTGAAAGAAGGGGGTAATTAAATTAAGAGGGGAAAGTGGGTTTTCAAATTTCTGTGGAGGACCTGACATGATCGTCTGGTTTAGTCAAACAATTGCTGTCGGAACCATGACCCCACTCCTAACAACGAGTGGTTTCAATCTTCCCGCTTCTCATTTTCTCTTTCTTTCATGAAATTGAAAAGTACCAAACTAAACTTATTTAGGATTATATTTTAAAAAAAAAGAAGTTTATTTTAATATTTAAATATATTATTAAATTCTTAGGGAGATAAATAATTATTTTAAACATGATATTGTAAGATTTTTATTTTCTCAAGTATCTATCGGAAGGAGTCTAATTATTAATCGTAAGCATTCTGTTAAAATTGATACGTGTTGAGTTGTGTGGGGCTCGATTCGATCAACCAATATTGCTCACCAAGTGGTGGAGAGGTGGATATTTGGGTGGAAGGGTTGTGAAAGCTAGAAAGAATAAAGACACAATGATTTATAGTGGTTCGGCCTTCTAACAAGCACCTACATCCACTACCTTAGCTTCCCACTAAGGATTTCACAATCAATCCACTAATTGATTCGTCCCCTTTTCTAGGATTAGGAGGAAACCCTTACAACCGATCAAGCTTCTACTCAAAGCCTTGATCAAAACCCTCTTTACAAAGAGAAATAAGAAAGCAAACTTAAACCCTCTAATAGGTGTTTGTTTGCACAATGAAGCACTCACCCAAAACCTAAAACACTTGAGCAAATTAAACAATTTTGGCTCACTAGTGTTTGTCTATACAAGAATTGACAATTTAAGTGCTAAGACATTTTCTTGATCATTTGATGTTTGACAATATGAGAATTAGCCTTCTCTTGATGCTTGGAGGTCCCTTTTATACTCCCAATTGAGTTTTTAGCCGTTTAGGACCGTTGGGGTTGAAATAGAGTCGTTGGAGCCTTTAATTCCCTCCATAAATGCAGTCTGCAGCTCCCCGTTTCGAAGCGCTCGAAGCCGTTTCGAAACACTCTCAATATAGAAAGAGCCGTTGCAGTCTGTCAGGGTACCCGTTTCGGAACACCCCCTTGCCGTTTCGGAACGCGTATCGGAACGCTATAAGCCCGTATCGAAACGACCTGCATTTAAAAGTTAGTTGGGAAAGAGCCGTTGGGGTTTATGACCGTTGTGGTCAGTGCCACGTGGGCGTATCGAAACGGCCTAGCCTGTTTCGAAACGCTGGGCCTCGTTTCGATACGAGTATCGAAACGTTTTGGCCACTGGAGGCACCTGTTTCGAAACGCCCTAAGGTGTTTCGAAACACTTGGTCAGTTTTGTGAAAATTGGCCTTTGAAAACACGAAAAACCTTTATGAAAAATTCCTTAAATATTATTTCAAGTTGTTTGGACTTTGGAAATGTTTTAAATACTTTTTAAATCAGTCCAAAACATTTTTCAATTATTATATCAAAACATTAGTTCTACAATACGCTGACCACAAATTTTAAAATTGTTTCGTACTCAATGTGAATATCGAACCATTGACCATTGATTAAGGTAGGAGATACTCTTATCATCTTACTTAAGGGTGTACATCGCCGGCTAACCATAAATCTTATATTAAAATTTTTCAGGAAAAATTACTTATATTAACCATTAAGCATCATTTTTAGCGGTTTAGTTAACTGAAATCGTTTAGTCTTAACGATTAGATTAATTAATGGGTAATCTTCACCAGTGGTCCCTTTTGTTTAGGGTGTGTTCTATTTTGGTCACCAAAATTCAAAAAAGATTATTTTGGTCACTCACGTTTAGAATCGTTTCTATTTTGGTCCATTGGCCGTTAGTTTCCGTTACTTAAAAAAATTAGTTTCTAATTTAACCCCCAAACTTTTAAAATTTTATTTTTCACCATCTTCCCCCAAAATTATAAAACTAAAACCCCAAAAGTCGTCCTTGTTGAAATGAAGCTTACTGTTTTAGTTTTATAATAATTACTACACTTGTGTTTCTCAGTCTCGGAAACAAAACGGAAAAAGATGTTGTTTATAGCATTCCTAATGAACGGTCGATGCACCATGAATTTGCCATAGATGCGGTGAAGAATTGTTTTCAAATATTCCCTTTCTCTAGGATCTTCAGACTCGAATAAGTCGAGCAACCGTTCGCCGAGGTCACATACTCAACAAGCTCAAACAACGTTTGTTGCTTGACCTCCTTCTCTTTGAGGTTCTTGGTGGGGTTGTTGAAGTCGAATACAACACAACACAATCAAATCTTTTTTATGAACAATTTCTGCTTCTCTGAAGCTGGAACATCTTTGGAAGCAGGCAATGCTTCATAACCAGAGAACACATTGTTCTCATAGGGCTTCGTATCGGAACCTTTCCATCCAACATCAGTTGAAGAATTAGGTTCCGTAGAATATGAAACACTCGAATATCCCGACTTCTCAGAAACTAAATCACCACTCCTCGAGCCACCATATACGCTAGAATAAGTAGCATTGTTTCCACCATGATCACAACTCTCTGAATTCTTGGACGACTTCCGGGGAAGCTTCTTAAAATATGTTTGAACATGGTTCACCACCCCTTACCCTTAGTGCTACAATGTCAATGATTCACACAGATTACTTGGTACCAATCGAAATATAATGCCTAATCAAAATCCATGAAATACCAAACCTTTTGTTCAGTTAAAATAGAGACCCTTCATATTCTGTCGAGAAAACCTAAAATAAGGAAACTAAAAACTGAATCCCCTACCATAAGAAAAACCAAACCGAAGCCGCTAAAACAACTAAACCAATCACACGTTCCAGTTTTTTTCCTAATCCCAATAATCTAAAACAGAGACCCTTTGTTCAGCTTCAAGCCCCATGTCTGAAATTCAGCCCAAATATTCCAAAAATTCAAGCTTTCAGGCTTAAAGAGCAAAACCCAGTAAGTACAAACTCACCTGAAACAAGAAAAGATCAGCACGACCTTCGCTGTTCTTCCACCAAGTAAAGCAAAAAAAGGAAAAGAAAATTAATAAATTAAGTAAATTTCTGGATTGAAACAATCAAAGCACTATATTTTTCACTAATTAAAGAGAAGAAAAACACATGCAGTAAAATCTAGATATAAATAATTGAGAATTGGCAAAAAGGACTGATATAATACAACAACTTACAGAGGAAATAATTTGCGAAAGTTTCCATCTTGGTTTGCCGGTTGTGCTTTGTTGACTATGTTTTTTTCCTCTTTATTTAATTTTTTCAGTTATTCTTCCTTGATTCACTTCTCAACCTCTGCATTTTTTTTTAATTTTCTACTCATTTCGTGGACTTCGTCCATCGTAGTCAAAAGGTCAAATCCAAAACAAGAACCAGCAAATCCAAAATCAGCGCCTTCTACGGCGTCGTCTTTCATTTTTCTTTTCATTAAGCATCGTAGTTCGTACACTCTCGTTCAGTGTTGTGTAATACTGTAATTGTCTTATTTTTGCTTTTAAATAGATTATTAAGAACAAGAGGTTTTTGAATGGGTAATTATTATATGCACAAGTGTATTAATTTCATCGTTAGGGTTTTAAATTAATTTTTTGGGGTTTTAATTTTATAATTTTTGGGGAAGATGGTGAAAAATAAAAATTTGAAAGTTTGGGGGTTAAATTAGAAATTAATTTTTTAAGTAACGGAGACTAACGGCCAAGGGACCAAAATAGAAACGGTTCTAAACGTAAGTGACCAGAATAATCGTTTTTAAATTTTGGTGACCAAAATAGAACACACCCTAAACGAAAGGGACCACTGGTGAAGATTACCCTTAATTAATCTATCAAATGTAACAGTTATACCGATTAATAATTACGATTATGGTTTATTTTGCATGCCTCTAATCTCACCAAACCTCGTAGTTTAAAAATATATATTGTCACGCCCGTAGACTTTAGCTACCTGGGACGCGCGGCCTTAGTCGACTCGCGGAACCTTTGTGCGACTAAGTAAGCCTTAATCCACTTGTCACGGGGCTAGACTCCTGCTAACAAAACCACGCGACCTTAGGTGAAGCTCTCCTGACAAACGCCTAAGTTAAGCTGGATTCTCGCTCTAGAAGATCAAACACTTCTAAAGCCCTCGAATGAAAGATCGTTCTACGCGAAAGCTAATAAAAGAACTCTAAAAGTGATGGCAACAAGAACGAACGAAGAACACTTAAGAACATCCAAGAACAACGAAGAACAACTCAGGGAGTTAGAGTAAATGCTTCTTTCTATTACTCAGAGAATGAATGAAATGTGTTGGGGAGGCTCTATTTATAGTTGAACTCCCCTGGATCCAATGGTACATTTTAAATTACATCGATGGTCGAGATCTATTCTATCTCTAATTATCACAAACATTATCTCTACGATAATTACAAATAATATAAGTGATAATCACAATGGCTTATCATCTTTTACCATTCAAGTTACCCCGATAAATCCTCCAAGGAATTTACTAAGTCTGGTGGGCTTGCGGGCTTGCTAGCTTTCTCCAAGTGCCAGACCAAGTCTGATGGTCTTGGCGAGTCTGATGCTCCGCGCACAACCTCGCTGCTCGATGTTTGCGCCAGTGACTCGGTCCCAAAAGTTTGGTCCATCGTCGCTAACCTATTCTTCGGTGCCATCTTGTTCTCTACTTTGCCACGAACTAGTCTGATCCCTGATCACTTCGACTAACTCGAATGCAAATCCTTACCACGCTTGTCTGCAACTGCAAGCTGGCTCGAACGCAAGTCCCCTCGACTCGCTATGATATCAATTGTCACGCCTGAGACCGCCGCCTTTATTTGCCTCAGTTTGGTGAGCTGTGCAAGGAGATCATGAGAGAGTGCCATGATTCGATGTGGGCCAGACATCCAGGTATTACTCGGGCCATAACCCTCATTGCCCGGGACTACTACTGACCACACATGGGTGCAGACGTTGAAGCCTATGTGAAAACTTGCCTTGTGTGCCAACAAGACAAGATAAAGATGAAGAAGTCCGCGGGACTGTTGCAGCCTTTTTCGATACCCGACTGACCATGGGAAAGTGTTTTCTTAGATTTCATTGTTGGTTTACCTTGTACTGACGGATTGTCGAGTATCATGGTGGTCGTTGACAGGTTTTTAAAGTATGGGACATTCATCCCAGCTTCCAAGGTGTGTCCAGCCAAGGAGGCAGCCAGACTTTTCCTTAACCACATGGTGAAATATTGGGGCGTGCCAAAGACCATCATCAGTGACTGGGACACACTGTTCACAAGCCGTTTTTGGACCGAATTGTTCAAGCTTATGGGATCGAGCTTGAACTTCTCGACGAGTGTTCATCCACAGGCAGACGGACAGACTGGGAGGGTGAATGCACTCGTGAAGGTTTACTTGAGGCACTATGTGAGTGCTACGCAACGTAATTGGCCAAAGTTGTTGGATATGGCTCAACTCTCTTATAACTTGCAACGAAGCGAAGCTACAAATTAGAGTCCGTTCGAGATAGTGATGGGGCAGCAACCGCTCACACCCAACGCGGTTGCTACCAAGTGTGATGGGCCTAATCCAGCAGCACACGAGTATGCCAAGGAGTGGCAAGAACATCACGAGTTAGCCCGAGCTTGTTTGCACAAGGCGAGGAAGAGAACTAAGAAGTGGGCGGATCGAAAGCGCAGAGATGTGAACTTTCAAGTTGGCGACCTTGTCCTAGCCAAGTTGACCGGGATTTTTCGCAACCCAACCGTGCACAAGGGGCTTGTACGAAGATACGAGGGTCTGTTCAAAGTGTTGAAGAGAGTAGGCACCATGGCCTACAGAATAGAGCTACCGTTATCCATCCGAGCTCATCCGGTGTTTCATGTCAACCTACTTAAGTCATTCCATCAGGATGAAGAGGATCCAGATCGAGGCAAGTCACACTGAGCACCAGTCGAAGTGAAAGTCTCTTATGAGAATCAGGTTGAAGAGGTCCAAGCTGAAAGGGTCATCCGTCGACCAGGTCACCAGCCAAGGCATGAGTATTTTGTTCGATGGAAGGGACTTCCCGACAATGAGGGGAGTTGGGAACTAGCCGAGGACCTTTAGTAGTTCAAGACTCAAGTGGAGCAGTATCATGCCGACCGCGCGACGAGGGCGTCGCTAGCTCAAGTGGGGGAGAATGTCACGGACCGCGAGCCAGCGACCGAGCCAATTCAGCACTGAGGCTCATCCATCGCACCACAGGGTGCATTCTGCCCGCACTAGGGTGCAACCAACACGCACCATGACCCCTACGGGGCTTGTTTCAGCACCATGGGTCTGGCCGATCAAGCCCAGGAGGGTCCAGTCCGAATTTAGAATAAGTCTTGGTTATTTTAGCCATGTATTTTATTTTTATTCTTTTATTTTAATAATTTCATGGCTCCCCTTGATTTTAGTGATGTTAGAGATTTAGAGGCGATCCTAGCCGTTCGTGTAATTCAATGTAGACCGTTAGATGTACGGGGCTTCATGTATAAATAGAGGTTTGCCCCTCCTCACTTAATCACTTCATCATTGTGGAATATAACTAACATTCTCAACACTTGCTTCTTCTTTGTGTTGTCATTTCCTTTCCGTTGTTCATATTCATTTCCGCAAGGATTTAAATCATAGTGCTTGACCGTTTCAGGCTTATTTAGTCGCGAAAGTTTCAGAAAGCGAGCTAAGGCCGCACATTCGAGTTAGCGAGAGTCTACCGACGTTACTTGTGTCGGAGATCTAAGGTTTAAAGATGGCTAATTAGAGAGGTTATTTCATTATGTTAGCCGCTTCGATTCTTAACATTTTTAACCGTCAAAAACATGCTTGTATTTACCTCTGCTGTTGTTCTCGATTTTGAATGCTCCGCAGGTTTTCTACTCCCTGATTCCAGAAATTGGTGGCAAAAAGGTATAACTTGTATTGTATGTACAAATATTTACTCTCACTTAAATATGGTCATTTACTCAATAGCATACCTTTCTGGTCCCCCTACCCCTTTGATTACAAATAATAATAATAATAATAATAATAATAATAATAATAATAAGTTAAAATTATAAAATAAGTGTCCAAATTATATCTTATTTTTGTAATATGTGTTTAAAATATTTTTTGGTTGAAATAGATGGCTAAATTTTTATTTTGGCTGAAATAGTTGCCTAAATTTTCATTTTTGTTTTGTTTTAAAGTCAATTTTGGTACCTAATTGGGCACCTATTTCAACCAAAAATAAAAGTGTAAGCACCTATTTCAGCCAAAAACTATTTTAAGCGTCTATTTCAGCTAAAAAAATAAAATTTTAAGCACTTATTTCAGCTAAAAAATATTTTGAGCATATGTAAAAAAAAACATAATTTAGGCATTTATTTTATAGTTAAGCCTAATTTTTTTTTTTCAAGGTCTCGGCTGCCGTTACCTCCGACATTGCCAGTGAATACCTCCAGCTTCACTGCAAATGGCGTTTACATCTGTGTTTATGTTAAAGAAAGTGTCTAGGATAGCTTAGGTTTTTGTGGAAAATGGAAGAAAACTCGAACATAATAATTGAGAAATGGACCACCATATGGCATGGGACCAAATTTCAGAACGATACCATATTTATATGGGTCTGAGTAGGATTTACTTAGGCAATATAAAAACTAAAATGATTTACACTGATTTTTACCCTATTAAATTATTAAAATAAAATATTAAATTATCTCAAATTGAAATAATTAAGGTTAAGTTTATTATTTCTTTCAAGATTAAATTATTTAAATGTATAAATATAGAGGACTAAATGTGTTATTATATAAAATATTTTAACAGCCACATCACCCTTTTTAACTGTTGTTAACGGGTCAATTGTCAAATTAGAACAAACTAAAAGTTTAATGATAACATTGAAGCAATTTAAAGTCTGGTTACCAAATTAAATAATTGATCAAAGTTTAGCGACCATTTGTGAAATTTACCCTTAAATTAAATTAAATGTAGGAATTATTATAGTAATAACTGTTTAATTATTTTTTGAATTAAAAAATAAAGAAAATAAATAAAAATTATTTTTGAGATTTTATTAGAAAGGAAACAAAAATATTTTAGGCCTCTAAGATTTGAAAACTAATTAATGATACATTACAGTACATATGAATAGTGGTACATTGCGACACATGTCATTTATAGTAGAATTTTCCATTTTGTTTAATATTATAATACCATCATCCTAAACTATGATAAAAATATAAGAAATGTTTATCTAAAAATGACACGCGTAAATATAAAATTTTCAAACCCACAAATAATTTATTAATCATATAATTATGTTTTGGTAATAAAATTATAAATTTATACATTATAAAATAAATGGTAAACTACATCAGTGAGCACCGAACTAATTAAGGTACCTATTTTGACCACCGAACTACCGAACTCGTCAATCAGATCACTAAACTTATTAAATTGACCTATTTTGACCACCGTCGTTAAAAAACTAACGGAGAGGGGGTAATGTAGCAGTTAACGAAAATTTGTAAAATTATACATTTAATCCTTGTTATTTACCTATTATATCAATTTGGTCTTAATTTTAATTTAATTAAATAAAATTAATCAACCAACCAAATGACGACACTTGTCTCATCTATTTTTAAGTTTTAATTAATTAATTTAATAGATTTAATCAACCAACCAGATGGTGACCTTGTTATTTACCTATTATACGCCCCCGCGTATCGATACGCCCAGCCTAATCTGAGCTCTACAGGTAAGACCGTATCGATACGGCCCTTAGGCGTACCGATACGCCCTGCACTGCAACACCAAAATTTTCAACTTTAACGACCCCAACACGACTCTAAATGCATTTCTCGACTCACCTAAGCGTATACAAACATGTAAGCAAACATACTTGAGCCATAGATAACAATCATACATGTGACAAGTCATCCATTCATAGCATTCCAACTAAAGAGCAATTTAGGCAATATTGGCATACATAAAGGCTCAAAAGGTCTTAAAAGGCACAAGTCATCATAAGAGGTTTGCACTCATACACAAGGCAACCTAAACATCTAAAGCATGCCATCACACACCAACATTCATCATAGTATCATATGCTTTACAATCCATAATCAAACTCAAACATCCACATTCAAATGAGTCATACAAAGCTCATAAAAAAACCCTTGCCACATTGCTAGCTAATACAAAATTGATAACCGTACTTGAGCCACAAACTTGGAAAGCCCTTCTTGCCTTGCCTCGAGCTAACACCACACTAATGATCTGCATTGTTGAACATTGAGAGCGTAAGCTAATAGCTTAGTGAGGGTGCTCTAAAACGAAAAACATCAACAATGCAGGGTTCAAGCATGTAAATCCTAATCTCACGTACTTCATGCATTGGCATATAATCAAGTAGACCTAGCTAGTCTTTCAAGTGGCATAATATGGTTTCTCAATCCTACCAAGCTCAATCATCAATATCAACATCATGTAACAACACCATATACCACAATCATATATCACAATACATGAACAAGTTTAATTGGCCACTATTAATTACCCCGATTGTGCGGATTTAAACCTCAACAATACTTTACCTCGGTGGGATTACACTCATCACCGGACCTTGCATGTGCGGGATTCCACTCATCGCCACATGCCCTACGGATGAGATTCCACTCATCATCCCGTAGAAATATATAAAAAGCTTCCGGTGGAATATTACATCACCGTACTCCTCCTTGATGGCTTAACGCCATCAAGGCCACGTACGTTTTGACTCAATTTGTGTGCACACTAATCCTAATGATCGATCATTTACAACCAGTAATTTACTTAGTGCCAATTTTCATTATCACATCAAGTTTCATCAACCACAATTCATGCTCACCACCTATATACAAATCATGATATACATGCACCAATTAATCACAATCACAAGAGCATAGCTAAGTAAGCACAATAGCATTTATGGATATCAATAGCTAAACTAACAACTTGAATTAACTAGAAGTGGCCTACCAAGCACACTTTACACACACACACACACTACACATACTCGAACCAAACTTTAAAACAAGTTTGAGACCACTCACCGCCCTTCCTTAGCAAATCGAAACAATCCTCCTACGAACCCGGATTCGGTCCCAAAGCCTCTTCAACGCTTCCTATTGCTTCTAGTCAAACAAAACACACTTATTACACAACAATTCAATGCTAAAACCCAATCACCATCTCACATCACATGTATAAGCCAACATCATCAATTTCCCAATTCACATAATCACCAAAAAACCCAATTTTCGTGCTCCCCTAAAACCTTGCTGAAATTTCCATTTCCAAACACCCAAATGACCTCCAAAATGTCCCAAATCACCCTCCTAACATACCTAAACCATCAGCCCTTTGTTTTCAACCTAAAACCCACCAAAAATGGAGTTTTTGACAACTCAAAAATGGGTCTAAGAACCCACTTCGGATTTTCATCAATATTCAACCAAATTAACATATAGTGTGTATTTTAACATGAGTAAACAAAACCCCAACTCAATTTATCAAAACAAGATGAAAAACCCCTTAAAAACCCAAACTTTGAAACAAACCCTAATTTTCAAAACTCCATAACTTTGAAATCTAAGACCCTGGGTTGATAGGGAATAAAGTGGAGAGTAAGAAAACATGTTTACCTTTCAAAATGGTGTTGAAATCAAGTTGCAAATCAATGGAATAGTAGTTTGAAGTTTGAGAGAGTTTGGAGAAGGGGGATGGGGTTTTCACGTGGGATTGTGGGGAAAAAGGGGGAGAAGATGACAACTTTGAAAGTTGTCTTCCTTTTTAAAAACTTTTGGGTAAATTACAACATAGGTCACTCCCCTTTAAACTAAAGTTCAATTAGGTCTAATTTGAGGTTGAATTGTTTTTAATTAATTTTATTGACTCGAACTATAAACCCGGCTAACTCCTAACCCCAAAACACGAGCGTTACAACTCTCTCCCACTTAAGGAATTTCGTCCCTGAAATTACCTGACTGAAAGAGATACGGAAATTGCTTTTCCATATCCTCTTTCCTCTCCCAAGTGGCCTCGTCCACACCTCTACGTTGCCACCGCACCTTTACTAACTCAATCGATCTACCCCTCAACACCTTACTGTCAGAAGCTAAGATCTCCACTGGTTCTTCCTCGTAAGTCAAATCCGGATTCAATTCAATTTCTTCTACGGGCATAACATGTGATGGATCAGACCTATACTTACGAAGCATCGAAACATGGAACACATCATGTATCTTCTCTAGCTCGGATGGTAAACGCAACTGATAAGCAACCGGACCAACCCTCTTCACAATCTCATACGGTCCTATGTACCTCGGACTCAACTTCCCTTTTCGGCCAAATCTCATCACCTTCTTCCACGGAGATACCTTCAAGAATACCTTCTCACCCACTGAGAACTCAACTTCCTTCCTCTTCAAATCGACATAGGACTTCTGCCTATCCGAAGTAGCCTTCAAACGATCACAAATCAATTTTACCTTGTCTGTTGTCCCCTTGAGCAAATCCGGCATAGGTAACAATTTCTGTCCTACCTCGGCCCAACACACTGGAGTCCTACACTTCCGGCCATACAAGGCCTCATATGGAGCCATCTGAATGCTTGACTAAAAGCTATTATTGTACGCAAACTCTACTAGAGGCAAATGCTTCTCCCAAGTACCCTGAAAGTCAATGATACAACAACGCAACATATCCTCTAAGATCTGAATAACCCTCTCTGACTGACCATCTGACTGAGGATGATAAGAAGTGCTGAAGTTCAAACGGGTACCCAAAGCTGTATGCAGACACTCCCAAAATCTAGAAGTAAACTGCGGATCTCTATCTGACACAATGGACTTCGGCACACCATGTAGCCTCACAATCTCACCAATGTAAAAACCGGCCAATCTATCTAAGGTGTAAGTAGTGTTGACTGCCAAGAAATGAGCACACTTCGTAAAATGATCTACTATCACCCAAACTGAGTTCTTCTTCGTAGGAGTCAAAGGCAAACCCGAAACAAAATCTATGGTGATGTTCTCCCACTTCCATTCCGGAATTCTCAACGGCTGTAACAAACCTGAGGGAACCTGATGTTCCGCCTTCACTCTCTGACACACTAAGCACTTACTCACATAGTCGGCCACATCTCTCTTCAAGCCAACCCAAAAGTACTCATTCTTCAAATCACGGTACATCTTCGTACTTCCAGGATGCATAGAAAACGGACTACTGTGAGCTTCAGTCAAGATCGTACGTCTCAAGTCACTGTCCTCTGGCACAACTATTCTATCTTTGAAACACAAAACCCCATCAGTATTGAAACTGTAGTCTGAAGATCTACCCTCGGCTATATCTTGCACGTGAGATGCCAAAGATCTATCTAAGAGCTGTTTCTCTCGAATCAACTGACCTAGAGTAGGTCTAACCTAAAGCTCGGCTATCAAGCCACCATCTCTGGACAAACTCAATCTAGAAAACATAGCTCTCAAGTCCACGACCACCTTCCTACTCAATGCATCGGCCACTACATTGGCCTTACCCGGATGGTACTCAATAGTAAGATCATAGTCTTTTAGCAGCTCTAACCACCTACGCTGTCTGAGATTCAAATCTCGCTGAGTCATAATGTATTTCAAACTCTTGTGGTCGGTGTACACTGTGCATCTCTCACCGTACAAATAGTGCCTCCAAATCTTCAGAGCAAACACAACTGCAGCTAACTCTATGTCATGGGTCGAATAGTTGAGCTCATGGGTCTTCAACTGTCTTGAGGCATAAGCCACTACTCTCCGGTCTTGCATGAGAACACATCCTAGCCCTACATAAGAAGCATCACTGTAGACTACATAGTCCTTCCCGGACTCAAGCTGAATCAAGATCGGTGCTTGGGTCAAAGCTTCTTTCAATTTCTCAAAGGCTCTCTGTCTTGCATCTGTCCACGCAAACTGAACACTCTTCTGAAGTAACTGTGTCAATGGAGCGGCTAACTTAGAGAAACCCTCTACAAACCTCCTATAGTATCCGGCTAAGCCTAGGAAGTTACGTACCTCTGTCACAGACTTCGGTTGCTTCCACTCAGCAATGGCTTCAATCTTCTTCGGATCAACTCTAATCCCATCGACTGACACTACATGTCCTAAGAAGACTACCTCACGGATCCAGAACTCACACTTGCTGAGCTTCGCATACAACTGATGATCTAGCAAAGTCTTCAAAACAAGTCTCAAGTGTCGGTCATGGTCTTATTCGGTTCGCGAGTACACCAAAATGTCATCAATAAATACAGCTACAAACTGATCTAGATACCGATGAAAGATCATGTTCATAATGTCCATGAAAGCAGCCGGTGCATTAGTCAACCCAAATGGCATGACTAAAAACTCATAATGACCATACCTAGCCCTAAAGGTCATCTTCGGTACATCAACCTCTCTTACCTTTAGCTGGTAATAACCCGATCTCAAATCAATCTTCGAAAAGACAGATGCTCCTCTCAACTGATCAAATAAGTCGTCAATTCTAGGCAACGGATATTTGTTCTTCACTGTCAACTGATTTAACTGCCTGTAATCTATACACATTCTCATGCTTCCATCTTTCTTCTTCACAAACAAAATTGGTGCACCCCAAGGTGAAGAACTAGGTCGAATAAAACCTCTATCTGTCAATTCTTGCAACTGAGTCTTCAACTCTTTCAATTCTTTCGGTGCCATACGATACGGAGCAATCGAAACATGAGCTGAATCAGAATAAGTCTCAATGCTGAACTCTACCTCTCTGTCCGGTGGTAATCCTGGCAACTCTTCCGGAAGCACACTAGGAAAGTCACATACTGTCCGGATGTCCTGAGGTCTAACCTCACTCATGTTGGGGTTCATCACACACGCTAAGTATGCTTCACACCCCAACTCAACTAATCTCTTAGCCTCTAACACTGAAACCACATTGGACAAGAACTTCACGTTCTCACCCACCACTACAATCTCATAATCATCTGTGAGCCTCAAAGAAATCCGCTTAGTTTCAAAATCTATCCTAGCTCTATGCTCCGTGAGCCAGTCCATACCCAGAATCACATCAAAACCATAGAAAGGAAGTTCCATCATTTCCACTGGAAACACATGCCCCTGAACCATCAACGGACACCTTCAGTACATCTTCCTAACTACTACCGTGTCCCCAAAAAAACTAGTAACACTAACTCCTACCTCTAACATTTCACAAGGCAAATTCAAAGACTGTGCATTCTCACTCAATATGTAGGAATGTGTAGACCCAGAGTCAATCAAAGAAAGCAAACCCAAAGACTGTATCGAGAAGTTACTTGCGATCACATCGGTGTCATGCTGATCCCTACGCTGAGCATAAACTCTGGCCTGACCTCCGCCCTCTAGCTGAACTGCAACTACATGTGCTATGTTCCTCTGACCATCGTTCCTCGGCTGTAAGTTACCTCTACCGCGCCCGCGGCCTCTTTGAAAGTCATTGGCTCTAGCAGGAGCCTGAGCTGGTGCCTGTCCCACCTGATGTGGACAGTCACGCCTAATATGGTCTCTAGCCCCACAACTCCAACAAGAATGAAAATTTCCCCAACACTCCCCGGTGTGGTTCCTCCCGCAAGTGGCACATGTGGGCAACTTCCCACCAGCTCTCTGACCCTGATGGCCCCTACTGTGGTTACCGCCACCACGCCTATGATCATAATGATGTCTGTTGTCCCGATGCCTCTTGGCATCACCTCTATCAAAGTTGCTGGACCACTTACCCGAACTAGATCCACCTGACCGCCTGGTCAAACTCAAGCTGTGCTCTAAGTCCTTGGCCCTCGCGACCAAGACATCAAAATCAGTGTAATCTGAAGCTAGAGTGTACGTCTTGATCTCTTCACTCAGCCCATAACGGAAGCGGTTACAACGCTCCACCTCAGTAGGTACAAGCTCAGGTGCATACTGACTCAATCTGACAAATCGGATCTCATAATCGGTCACAGACATACTCCCCTGAAGCAATGCCATAAACTCCCTCTTCCTCTCATCGAGGTATCGCGGACCCAAATACTTCTTACGGAAAGCTGTCTCAAAGAACTCCCAAGTGATCTCGACCTCATCCATACCCGTAGTAATGGTGACCCACCAAGTGTAGGCATCACCCTGAAGCAGAGACTCGACACATCCTAACTTGCGCTCACCAGTACACCCCATCTGAGCAAGAATACGGACAGTCTTCTCAAACCATAACTTTGATCGCTTTGAAGTAGCACCTCTGAACTCTTCGGCCCCAAGGCCCCGAAGTCTCTCTAAAGGCAATCCAGTACCCTCAACCTGATGATGAGCTGCCTGACCTCCAGCTACTGCAGCCTGAAATGCCCCAGCTATTGCCTGAACCAACGGAGCTAAGTCAATCCCGGTCGGTCCTTGGCCACCTTGGCCTCCTTGTGGTCCCTCTCCCTCGGCCCCGGCCTCACCTCCCGCTCCCGGTGGAGGAGGTGGTGGTGCAGGTGGTGGAGGAGCTCCAACTCCAACCACAGGCTCTCCCACTTGAGCCTCAACCCTAACTACTGGCTCAACTCCTGGAGCCTCTGCTCGTGGTTCTGGTCGAACCATCCTAGGCCTCCCACGTGGTCTCATGATACAGCTAGCAAGGTATAAACTACAACAAGAAACAGATAAGGATTACGTTAGCCAAAGCAAGGGTCCAATAGTGCTCAAGTACTTCTCTTTCCAAAAATCTTTGTAAATTAAGTAATAGTAGCAATGGGCACACACTCAACACCAGACACAACATTTCATGCATTCAAAACATCATACGATCAATCAAGTATCAAGGATTCATGGCAAAACATGCATCGAACAACACAATCATTTAACACATTAAGCTTACCTCACTTACCTGCCCGAGGTCTCGGTAACCTCAGGCTCTGATACCAACAAATGTAACTTCCTCGTCCCGGTCTGGCCGGATGACCGGTTCGAGTGGGCCACACGGGGAAAACCGAAGCGAAACCTAAAGGGTTCCCCCTCGGTTAGCAACCCTATTTTTTTTCTTTCATTTTAAATCTTGTCTAGAGGATTGTTAAGTCCTAAGTGATCATGACAGCGGAAAACGATCAAAGGAAATCACATTCGAACCACGGCCATGCAAACAGTCCATTTTAAGCTTATAAGGCAGGCCGTATCGATACTCCAGTCATGGGTATCGATACACCTTGGCTTGGTCAACCCCATCAGTCAACTCGAGGAAGACCGTATCGATACAGCCCTTGAGCGTATCGATACGCCCTCTTCGGTCAACATCTCGTGGTCAACGAGATAAACCCGTATCGATACGCCCCAACACCGTATCAATACACCAAAAACTCCCCAATATCTCAAAATTCCAGTGACCAAAAACCGTATCGATACGCCCCCACGTATCGATATGCCCAGCCTAATCTGAGCTCTACAGGCAAGACCGTATCGATACGGCCCTTAGGCGTACCGATACGCCCTGCACTGCAACACCAGAATTTTCAACTTTAACGACCCCAACACGACTCTAAATGCATTTCTTGACTCACCTAAGCGTATACAAACATGTAAGCAAACATACTTGAGCCATAGATAACAATCATACATGTGACAAGTCATCCATTCATAGCATTCCAACTAAAGAGCAATTTAGGCAATATTGGCATACATAAAGGCTCAAAAGGTCTTAAAAGGCACAAGTCATCATAAGAGGTTTGCACTCATACACAAGGCAACCTAAACATCTAAAGCATGCTATCACACACCAACATTCATCATAGTATCACATGCTTTACAATCCATAATCAAACTCAAACATCCACATTCAAATGAGTCATACAAAGCTCATACAAAAACCCTTGCCACATTGCTAGCTAATACAAAATTGATAACCGTACTTGAGCCACAAACTTGGAAAGCCCTTCTTGCCTTGCCTTGAGCTAACACCACGCTAATGATCTGCAATGTTGAACATTGAGAGCGTAAGCTAATAGCTTAGTGAGGGTGCTCTAAAACAAAAAACATCAACAATGCAGGGTTCAAGCATGTAAATCTTAATCTCACGTACTTCATGCATTGGCATATAATCAAGTAGACCTAGCTAGTCTTTCAAGTGGCATAATATGGTTTCTCAATCCTACCAAGCTCAATCATCAATATCAACATCATGTAACAACACCATATACCACAATCATATATCACACTATATGAACAAGTTTAATTGGCCACTATTAATTACCCCGATTGTGCGGATTTAAACCTCAACAATACTTTACCTCAGTGGGATTACACTCATCACCGGACCTTGCATGTGCGGGATTCCACTCATCGCCACATGCCCTACGGATGGGATTCCACTCATCATCCCGTAGAAATATATAAAAAGCTTCCTGTGGAATATTACATCACCGTACTCCTCCTTGATGACTTAATGCCATCAAGGCCACGTACATTTTGACTCAATTTGTGTGCACACTAATCCTAATGATCGATCATTTACAACCGGTAATTTACTTAATGCCAATTTTCATTATCACATCAAGTTTCATCAACCACAATTCATGCTCACCACCTATATACAAATCATGATATACATGCACCAATTAATCACAATCACAAGAGCATAGCTAAGTAAGCACAATAGCATTTATGGATATCAATAGCTAAACTAACAACTTGAATTAACTAGAAGTGGCCTACCAAGCACACTTTACACACACACACTACACATACTCGAACCAAACTTTAAAACAAGTTTGAGACCACTCACCGCCCTTCCTTAGCAAATCGAAACAATCCTCCTATGAACCCGGATTCGGTCCCAAAGCCTCTCCAACGCTTCCTCTTGCTTCTAGTCAAACAAAACACACTTATTACACCACAATTCAATGCTAAAACCCAATCACCATCTCACATCACATGTATAAGCCAACATCATCAATTTCCCAATCCACATAATCACCCAAAAACCCAATTTTCGTGCTCCCCTAAAACCTTGCTGAAATTTCCATTTCCAAACACCCAAATGACCTCCAAAATGTCCCAAATCACCCTCCTAACATACCTAAACCATCAGCCCTTTGTTTTCAACCTAAAACCCACCAAAAATGGAGTTTTTGACAACTCAAAAATGGGTCTAAGAACCCACTTCGGATTTTCATCAAAATTCAACCAAATTAACATATAGTGTGTATTTTAACATGAGTAAACAAAACCCCAACTCAATTTATCAAAACAAGATGAAAAACCCCTTAAAAACCCAAACTTTGAAACAAACCATAATTTTCAAAACTCCATAACTTTGAAATCTAAGACCATGGGTTGATAGGGAATAAAGTGGAGAGTAAGAAAACATGTTTACCTTTCAAAATGGTGTTGAAATCAAGTTGCAAATCAATGGAATAATAGTTTGAAGTTTGAGAGAGTTTGGAGAAGGGGGAGGGGGTTTTCACGTGGGATTGTGGGGAAAAGGGGGGAGAAGATGACAACTTTGAAACTTGTCTTCCTTTTTAAAAACTTTTGGGTAAATTACAACATAGGTCCCTCCCCTTTAAACTAAAGTTCAATTAGGTCTAATTTGAGGTTGAATTGTTTTTAATTAATTTTATTGACTCGAACTATAAACCCGGCTAACTCCTAACCCCAAAACACGGGCGTTACATGAATATAATTTTTAAATTATTTAAATCCTAATTTTAATTTATTTAAAAATAATTATTAAATATAATTTAAAAGTTTATATTCTATCATAAATAAATATTATTAAATTAAATTTTATAATAATTTAATATCTAGTTTTATAAAAATAATTAAATAAATAATTTTATTGTTATCGAACAAAGTGAAAAAAATTAATTATAGTTTGATTTTTAATTTAATAAAAATGTAGTTCAATATAATTTAATAAAGTTTTATTTTAACTTGGTGGTTAAATATTTAAAATTTTATCAATGAGGTATGTGTTTGAGTTACTCCCTTACCTTTTATATTTTATTTTGTGTTGTTGCTAACTTGTGAAACCAATAAATTAATTTTGATATAACAATGATTTGAGGACTAAATTGAAAAATGGAAAATGAATTTTTAAGTCTTCAAAACCTCTCTATGGATTTAAAGAGAAACGGTTTAGTCAAAACATCAAATTGTCAAATATTTTCTGAGTGTTTTTCAAGCCAAAAAAGTGATTTTCGAGTCACCGTTTCGGAACGGCCCTTGGGCGTTTCGAAACAATTTGAAACTGTTAAGCTCTGTTTCGAAACGTGTTTCAAAACGGATGAAGAACATCGGAATGGTTTGATCCGTTACGATACGGCAGTATCGAAACGACCTCAAACGTTTCGAAACAAGATTCAAACATGGTTTTAAAAATATGACCGTTGAAGTTTTTAACTAAATTTAAAATTGTCGTTGAGGCGTATCGAAACGCTTCTCAGCCGTTTCAATACAGGCTTTGACAGTAGCAAAACGTTTCGAAACGAGTTTCGAAACGGGCTCTTAGCGTATCGAAACGATCGTGCCCGTTTCGGTACGGTCTATTTATTACACCCCAACGACTCTTTCTATTTTGGTCTGTTTCAAAACAGGGTCGGGCGTTTCGGAATGGGTAGTTGCAGACTGCATTTATAGAGGGAAGATAACATCCCAACGACTCTATTGATGAATGCAACAACCCCAACGGCTAGAATTGATGAGAAGGTATAAAAGGGACCTCAAAAAGCACCAACAACAACTATTGATCTCCAAAGAAACATCCAAACATCAAATCCAAGCAATTGTGCCTAAAATCCCATTATTTCTTGTAAACCCCAATTGTGAAATTTGTAATTCCCATTCTTATCATTTCAATTGGGTTGAGTGCTTGTAAAAGGGCTATATTTTGTATTGAGAGATACTAGTTTTAGCCTTCATCTTCTTTGTATTTCTTGTGTGAGAATTTGGGTCAAATTTTGGGTAGAAAATTTGATCGGTTTTGTAAAGGTTACCTTCTTAGCTTAGAAAAGGGGAAGAACAATTAGTGGATTGTTGGAAAATCCTTAGTGAAGCTAAGGTAGTGAATGTAGAGTTCGATTGGAACTTGAACCACTCTAAATCATCTTGTCTATCATTTTTAATTTTCCATTCCACCACCAAAAGTTCTAAAAATCCAATTCACCCCCCTCTTGGCTTATATTGATCATTGATTCACTCAACAATTGATATCAGAGCCTACCTCTTTGAAGGATTAACAACCACAAGAGGATTTCCTAGGAAAAGTGTGATCATCCAAAACTCAAGCCATGACATCTACCTCCGAGTCAAGCATGTATGAGTCTCAATCAACCACCAAACCGCCTTTCTTCAACGGTGATAACTACCCATTTTGGAAGAACCGGATGCGGCTCTTCATCAAATCCAACGATTATCTAGTTTGGGATGCTATTGAAGATGGTCCCTATATTCCGATGAAGAGAGACGACGAAGAAAGATTGGTGCTAAAGAAGAAAAATGAGCTGAGTGAAGAAGAGATAAAGAAGATTCAAATCAATGATAAAGCTCTTCACATGTTGTTTTGCTCTTTCAGTCCCGACATCTACTCCAAAGTTTCCTCCATCGAAAGTGCTAAGGAAGTGTGAGATACACTTGAGACCACTTATAAAGGAACAAATGTTGTGAAGGAGACAAAGATTGTAATTCTCAATCTTAGCTATGAGAATTTCAAAATAGAGCCCGACGAAACCGTGTCAAAGATGTTCGATCGTTTCTCAACAATCGTCAACAGGCTAAAGGGTTTTGGAGAGATAATCCTGGAAGACAAACTAGTCCGGAAGCTACTCTACTCACTTCCCGAGTCTTGGGATGGGAAGAGAACCGCCATCATTGAGGCCAAAATTTTGAAGACACTCAAGCTTGATGAGCTAGTGGGTTCTCTCCTAACTCATGAGATAATGAAGCAAGGAAGGGAAGATGAAAGGAAGAAGGAAGAGATAAGAGTGGAGAAGCTAGAGGTAGATAAGAAGAAGAAGATAGGAGTGGCTCTCAAAGCTTCTCTACATGAGGAGAGCACTTCTAGTGAGGAGGAAGACCTAGAAGAATTGGCTATGATAGCCAAAAGGTTCTCACGATTTATGAGGTCCAATCGAGGAAGGAAGATTCAAAGAAAAATGGACTTCAAGGGCAAAAACAAAGAAGAAGAGAGGGATCAAATCATTTGCTTTGAGTGCAAAAAACCGGGTCATATCCGTTCCGAGTGCCCTCAACTCAAGAAGAAGGGCTTTGAGAAGAAGTAGAAGCTCAAAGCCAAGCTTACTACTTGAAGTGATGAGGAGTCATCCGAGGATGAGGAACACGAAGTGGCCAACCTTTGCCTCATGGCTCTTGAGGACGATTCCTCCATGATAACCTCTAACTCATCATCTTTTGATTTTACATTTGATGAGTTGCATGATGTTTATGATGAGTTACAAGAGGTATATGATGAGTTAGTTGAGAAGTATAAAGAGTCAGTCATAAGAAATAAAAAGATTATTTCGGAATTAAATGCTAAAATCGACTCACTTTCTCAAGCTAACTTAAAATTTGAGAAAAAGATTTTAGGTTTACAAGATGAACTTAAATTCTTTCAAGATGAAAATGTAGAATTAAACAATCTTATTTCTCAATGCAATAGTGAACACCAAAAGGTGTTAGATGAGCTTAACAAGCTCAAGGAGTCCTTCAAAAATGTTGGTAGTGTGAAAAATGAAATAGGTGAAACATCTAAAACAAACCAACCTAGGAGAAAGACCTTTAACTACAAACAAAGTGGCTTCCATAGGCATAATAAAGCTAAGAAAATTAGAAGTGTATGAGTTCCTAAGGAACTTGTAAAATCTAATAATATTGTTGCTATGTCACATTGGATTCCTAAGGGAACCAAGCTTTTGGGAGCTAACACTCGTGGACCCAAAATGATTTGGGTACCAAAATCAAAGTTTAACTCTTTGTTTGTAGGGGGAGCATTGCTACAAGGCCAAAGCACAAAGTCAAAACTCATGGTACCTTGATAGTGGATGCTCGAGGCATATGACCGGAGACAAGAGTCGATTCATGGACTTAAAGCAAAAAAGTGGAGTAGTAGTGACATTTGGTGACAACTCCAAAGGCCACATTAAAGGTATTGGATCCATAGGTAATCACTCTACTATACTTATTGAAATTGTTTTGTATGTCGATGGTAACTTATTGAGCATTATTTAATTATGTGATAAAGGGTTTAATGTATTGTTTGATAAAAATGGGTGTAAAATTGTTGACATTAAATCAAATAAAATAATTCTCATAGGTCATCGCATAGGTAACATTTACATGGTGCATTTAGATGACATTCATTCATCCCATGCATGCTTTGTTGCACATGATGAAAATGATGCATAGTTATGGCATAGGAAACTAGGATATGCTAGCATTAATGTTTTAGAAAAATTAGTTTCCCTAAATCTAGTTAGAGGTTTACCCAAGATCAAATTTTCAAATGATAAAATTTGCGATGCATGCTCTAAGGGTAAACAACATAAATCATCATTTAAACCCATTAATGATGTTTCTACAAGTAGGTGTTTACAACTAATTCACATGGATTTATTTGGGCCGATTAGAACTATGAGCTTGGGTGGTAAATCGTATGCATTTGTACTTGTTGACTATTCTAGATTTACTTGGGTTATATTTTTAAGTACTAAAGATGAGGATTTAGAAAAATTCATCACATTTTCAAAATTAACTCAAAATGATCTTGAACTTAAAATTTCTCATATTAGAAGTGATCATGGAACCAAATTTCAAAATCTAGGTTTTGAAGACTTTTTAAATGAAAATGATATTAGTCACAATTTTTCGACTCCTCGAACTCCTCAACAAAATGGGGTAGTTGAGAGGAAAAATAGGACTTTACAAGAAATGGCTAGAACCATGATTTGTGAAAACAATTTACCTAAATATTTTTGGGTAGAAGCCACAAACACCACTTGCTACATTGTAAACCGAGTAATGATTAGACCACTTTTAAAGAAAACACCATATGAGATTTTAAAATCTAAAAAGCCTAACATTAGCTATTTTCATCCATTTAGTTGTAAGTGTTTTGTTTTAAACAATCACTACAAGAAAATGCATTTGTAGTGGCATTGAAAATAGTCACAAAAAGTGTTAAATATAGTCACTGAAATTTACAGTGACTATTTTTCTGAGTCGTCACCTGTCGTCACTAATAACTCCGTCACTATTATATTAGTGACAACTTTCATTTATTTCGTCACAATAGTTATGTTTTTTATGACCACACTATTTGACACAAATGATTATTAATAGTGACTAAAATTTAGACACTAATGCTATTCTTACTAGTGACAAACATTTTATCACAAATACATATTTAAATAGTGTCTAAAATATGTCGTCATTGTCAATAATTAAAAATTAATTATATTTTTAGTTGTAACCATTTTATTTAGGGTTTAAACTCACTAATTGTCCCTGAAATTTAATGGAGCTTTTGCATTTTAGTCCGCAAACTTTTAAGTTTTCATTAGATCACTGAAATTTAATTATAGATGATGTAGCATATTCAAATATCAATTTTTAGTAAATAAATGCAATGCATGGCTTCAAGAATGATCGAACCTGGAACCTTTGGGGCGAGAGTGCAATACTTATCCACTAGGCTAGGCAAGAAATTTTATATTATTTTGAAAGAAAAATAATATTTAGGTTTAATTGTAATTGAAATTAATTTTGTTTATTTAAAAAATAACTATTAATTATAACACATTATTATAATAATAATTTACCTAATTTTTCTATGGTTTCTTATACGAAGTACGTATGTTGAAGAAACCATTTAGATTTTTTTTTCTATAGAAAAAACTAATCAAAATGAAATATATCTGTTAAAATTTTCAAAAAAAATCTATCATATATTATGCTAAAATCACATTGTAGTCTTTGTACTCTAATTTGGTCACTTTAAATTTCTATACTTTTTAAATTTTGAATTTTTTATCCTGACATGAATGGTCGTATTTAAATATGTTAAGTAAAATTTTCTTTTTAGCTAATTTGTTATACATAAGTTGCTTATTTAATTTTTTTCTTTAATTTCATCATTTTTAGTCCTTGTAATTTAGTCATATTGCCGGTGTCTCGTTAGGATTAGGATTAAAATTTTAAAATTTGAAAAATATAGGGACTAAAGTTGATCAAAAATAGATTGACTAAAACAACAATTTATACATAGTATAGACTATAGAAATATTTTACCTTTTGACAAACTAGTTTATGTTAACTTTACTTTTTATAATTATAAAAATAAATTTATCATTGTGACAATGTCTAATTTGTCATTACTTTTATTTTTTTATTTGTGACAAAATTTATCACAACAAAAAGTGAAACTTTAAGTGACAAGTAATTTCATTGTAACAACAAATATCAAATAATAGTGACCACTTCACATATCGTCACTATCATGTGTCAAAGTTTTAGTGACAATGAACTTTGTGTCACAATTGTATACTTATAGTGAGAATTCATTTGTGAAAAATGCAATCGTCACAATTACTACTGTTACAGTGACCAAATAAAATTATGTCACAATTACTTATACTAATTGTATCGCACAAAAAAATTGTCACTAAAAGTTAATATTTGTGACAAAATTATTTCAAGTCACTATCAAATTGTCACTAAAACCTATATTCTTGTAGTGAATAGAAAAGATAACTTAGGTAAATTTGATGCTAAAAGTGATGAAGCTATTTTCTTAGGTTATTCTTTAAACTCTAAAGCCTATCGTGTATTTAATAGGAGAACTTTAGTAGTAGAAGAGTCTATTCATGTTGTATTTGATGATAACCTCATTCCGAGGAAGGATTCTTGTGATGATGATGATGTAGGAATCCTTGATGCCTTTGATGGAGGACAAACTTCAAAGGAGAATGAGATTCCAACCAAAGAAGAAGATGCACAAGATCCACCTCTTGAAGCCTTGAAGGACTTGGCTCTTGAGGAAAAGGAAATGAGCTACCTAAGGGAGTACAACTATGTCAAAGGTGGTGAAATCTTGAGTGATCCATCCAAGGGGGTAACTACTAGATCTTCTATTAAACTTATGAACCATGTTGCATTTATCTCATGCATAGAGCCTAAGAACATAAAAGAAGCATTAAATGATGATTTTTGGATTATGGTTATACAAGAAAAGTTAAATCAATTTGAGAGAAGTAATGTTTGGACATTAGTTCAAAGGCCTAGTAATCAATCTACTATAGGAACTAAATGGGTATTTAGGAATAAACTAGATAAGAGTGGTAACATTGTGAGAAACAAAGCTAGATTAGTTGCTCAAGGTTACACTCAAGAATAAGGAATTGATTTTGATGAAACCTATGCACCCGTAGCTAGAATGGAAGCTATTAGGATGTTGCTTGCATATGCATGTTATCATGATTTCAAGCCTTTTCAAATGGATGTTAAAAGAGCATTTTTAAATGGTTTTATAAATGAGGAAGTGTATGTGGAACAACCACCGGGTTTTGAAGATTCAAAATTTCCAAATCATGTTTTCAAACTAACCAAAGCACTTTATGGTTTAAAACAAGCTCTTAGAGCTTGGTATGAAAGACTTTCAAACTTTTTGATTGAAAAAGGTTTTGAAAAAGGTAAGATGGACACTACACTTTTCATAAAAAGGTATAAAAATGACATATTAGTAGTGCAAATATATGTTGATGATATCATTTTTGGATCTACTAACGAGTGTCATTGCAAAGAGTTTTCTAAGTTAATGCAAAGTGAATTCGAGATGAGCATGATGTGTGAGCTCTCATTCTTTTTGGGACTCCAAATCAAGAAAAGGAAGGATGTCACCTTCATCAATTAAGCAAAGTACATCAAGGATATGCTCAAGAAGTTTGGCTTGGAGAATGCAAAGCCTCAAGCCACAATTGACTCTAAGCTTTATCGCTCTATGATTGGATCTTTGCTTTACCTTAACGCAAGTAGACCGAATATTTTGTTTTGTGTTTGCTTGTGTGCTAGGTTTCACGCTAGTCCTAGAGAGTCTCTTCTTATAGCCGTTAAGAGAATCTTTAGGTACCTTAGAGATACCCTTTGTCTAGGTCTTTGGTACCCTAGAGACTCAACCTTCAACCTTCATGCTTATTCGGATGCGAATTATGGGGGTGTAAAATCGATAGGAAGAGTACTTAGGGAACATGTCAATTCTTAGGTAGCATGCTCATATCTTGGTTCTCTAAGAAACAAAATAGTGTAGCTCTATCTACCACCGAAGCCGAGTACATATCCTTAGGGAGTTGTTGTGCTCAAGTCCTTTGGATGAAGCAACAACTCTTAGATTATGGTATTAAAGTTGAAACCATACCCCTTAAGTGTGACAACACTAGTGCCATATGCTTAACCAAAATCCCATCCAACACTCTAGAACCAAACATATAGAAATAAGGCATCATTTCATTAGAGATCATGTCCTTAAGGAAGATGTTGCTATAGAGTTCGTTGACACCTTAAACCAACTAGCGGACATTTCCACCAAGCCTTTAGATAAAGTGCGTTTTTGGTCCCTTAGGAGAGAGTTAGGTCTAACTAGCCTATCCTGACATTTTAGGGCCTTTTTGTGCTTAAATTGCTTGAAATCTTGAAAAATGCCATGCTTATGTGTTTTTACTCCTAATTTCATCCATGCTTATAGTTAGGGGGAGTATGTTTATGTTTGTACATGTTATTCCTGCTCATTCATGTCATTTATGCATATATGACTTCATGAAACTCATTTTTCTGCAATATTAGAGCCTCATCTGCACTTCCAGGCCTAAGTGTATCGAAACAGGTCCAACTGTTTCGATACGGGTGCCTTAAAAGAGTGATATGTGATTAGGGTGTTTCGAAACGCCTTAAAAGGGTTTCAAAACGATTTGCCTGCCAAGAACTGTATCGAAACGTGTTTTGATACGGGCCAACACGTGGGATTCGATACGGTCAAAGCCATATCGGAACGGTCAGCTAGACTCGAAACGACAGTCAATGTTTCGGTACCCACGTTTCAGAACGATCGTACCTGTTCCGAAACGGGTATGCGGACTACTTTGAAGAGGGCTTTTAATGTTAAAATTCACTTTAATTTAAACTCTTAAAAAACCTTAAAAACCCTAACCCATTTTCCCCTATAAAAACCCTCTAAACCTCATTGTTTTTCATCAAATCTTGAGGGCTTTTACACACAAACTCAAGTCTAAGCAAGCCTCAACAATCTTGTGCAAGATTTTCCATTCATTCATCCAAAATTCCCATCTAAGGTATTTTTTTATCTTTATCTTTTTCCTTTAATTTTTATTCGAATTTTAGGTTAGAAATTATTAATTTTGTATAGATTATATGTTTTGCAACTTGGGTTTTTCAAAACTTGTAAAAAAAATTTAAAATCTTAATTTTTTGGTTCGAATATATTAATTTTTACTCGTATTTTCTTTTTCTGTTTTCAATTTTTTTATAAGTATATATGTTCTTAAAATTTTGTTTAAACCTAAATGAGATTTGTCATTGGATTGAATTAAGGATGTTAATGCATACACTTCAATTTTTAAAACTGCTTGCTTTATGTTTTTAGGATTTTTTCAATGGAAAACGTTAACAAGAAACGCAAGACGCCTCAATCGGGTGAAGCTTCAACCCAAGCCGCTATCCGTCCCAACCTCACCCAACTTTTTCTCAAAAGTCTTCGGACTCAAGAGATAAAGGATCGTTTCACCTACATCAAGGATATTGTCGTTCGTCGAGAGCGTGTTGTCGATATCCCATTCCTTGACTCCGAGCGCTTTCACTTCCGTTATCTTGAGCGTTTGCAAGAATGGAACCTCACGGCCTTCTTGAGCATACCGGATATTATCTACAAGCACATGGTCCTTATTTTCTACTCAAATGTTGTGCTAGTTGACAATGAAGATCACACCGAGGTGATTGGGATTGAATCGTCTCTCTTGGGGAGAAAATTCATCATCAACATATCCTCTTTGGAGAATGCTCTTGGGCTCAAGAATGAAGACATTGAGGATGAGAACCACTTTGGTGCTCACACCGGTTCCGTTCTTTCTTTGGATGCTCATGACCGGTTTCTACACTTGATGATTACATGATTCATTCGCCCATCCGGAGGTAAATTCTCCCATATTCGTCAAGTTGATTATTTTTGGTTGGAGTGCTTTCGCCGAGGAGAATGGCCAAACCTTGTCAAGATTATGTTCGCCGAGATGGTCAATAATGTGAAGCTTCGTGAAACCGATGTTATCAAATCCTTCACTTATGGGACTGTTTTGAGCTACATCTTTGGCACTCTCAACTTTGATTGCTCCTATGACTCTCCGAAACCCCATAAGAGAAAGATTGATGAATCTTCACTCCACAAGTCCGGGTTCCACTATACTCTTGACCGATGGGAACGTGTTGATAGGGATGCCCCTCCACCTCAAGTTGAGCCACAACCTCAAGCTCTGGGTCCAAACAATGAAGCTCTTATGGCTTTTCTCACCGAGCGGTTCAACACGATGGACACTAACATGACTTCAGGTTTTGGTGCAATCAATACTCGTTTGCAATCCGTGGAGGATCGTCTCCTTGCAAATAAAAATCGTATCACCACTCTAGAGAATCAACAACAAAAGATCGCTTTAGGAAATGGAAATCCTTCGCCCCCAGTTTCATCTTCACCCTTTTAGAATCTCGGTTCCCCCATTTTCTTTTTTAGTTCTCAAGTTTCGGTGAAGTCCTGCTCGCTTGTAGCATTGAAGGTGTGGACGTCCCCTTTCGTGTGGCAGCGTCGTTCTTCTCGAGAGTTTGGTTTAAGAAGTAATAGGAGGAAACGGCGGACTGTGGGGTGGAGGCTGGGTCTCTCAAACTTTCGGCGTGGCTTGGAACTTTGTGTTTTTAAAGGATTCCTTTTATTTCCGAGTACCGAAAAAGAGACGAGATCGTTCCGTGGTGAGTCCTCTTGTCCATTCGATAAGGTGAAAAAAACAAGATGATAACAACCATGACTGTTACGCTTTCGTTTGTAAGGTTTCTGTAAACTTCCAGCAAAAGATTGTGCATCAAGAGCCCATGGATAAAGGAAGGAGAGCCAAAGGGAGAATAGCTGACAAGGTAACATAGTTTGGCGTTAATGCCTCTTAGTTTCATGCTCTCATAAGTTATGATAATGTTAAGAGTCTTGCGGTGTTCGCCTTGGGAGTTCTTGAAGCCAACTCTTTTGCTGCGGAAGCCATTTCCATTGTTGAGTTTAAGCATTTCTTCAGATGCTTCACGAGATATGGTACAGTCTCACAAGTTTTCTTGTCTTTGTCCATTACTTTCATCTCTGACATGCATGTTGTACATGCATTGATATTTGGGCATTTTCTCTCCCCTTTGCTTGGTCGTACATGCGTTGATATGTTGGGGATTTTGCTCCTCACGTTTCATGAAGAAGGTTACGTGAAGATGGGGAATAGATTAGGTTAATGCATATCTCCTGGTTTTAAGGGATTTCACCAGCTTTTTTACTTGTTTTCTCGGATAAACTGAAGGATGAGATTTCTAAGGGAAAATTCAAATATAAAGGTAAAACAGTGGCCCACAACCTTTCCCAAGGTGGTACAATAACTTTTATATTTCAGGCCATGCTTATGGAATACGTGATCTTTCCTTTGTTGATAGTCAGCTTTCAGATGCAGGGATGGTTTTTGATCCAAATGTTATTGTAGATGATTCCTATAGGGATCATCTACAGCAAGAATGATATCTTTGATCCCAACCATCATCGTGTGCGGGAAGGTTCAATGGATGGATATGGATGTATTACCTTCCCTTGCAATCAATTACGGTTCTCAGGCCTTGAGTCTTAAACATGTTGATTTCTCGTTTTGTTTAGGGATTGCTGAGAGTGGTTGCTCCACATCCTGAGTGTTCATTTCCATTGTTCCTTGTTAAGGTTCTGAGTTTTGATAAATGTTTTCTCTGGTCGTTGGGTTCCGCCCTTACAACGCCTTTGATGTGGTATAGGATTCGCTGGTGGCCTTTACCTCTCCATCGTTTGTTCCTTATGAATCAGTCCTTATATCTAACATATAGCCGTGCGGCACTTGAACAAGACTCTTCTCGATCAAGCCAACCCTTTTCCCTCGATGGAACTTCTCAAAGATAAGCAAAAAACACTTTAGTCTCAAGCCACAACAAGATCCTTCAGGCAAGGGGTCGAGACCGTGGGGTATAGCGGATGCACACGGTCGACCCCCTACTTCTCCGTACAAAAAGAAAATCATTTATTTTATTAAGACGGAGAAAAAGAGTATCAGATTAAAAAAAGAAGACTCATGCACACTATCGACTCGGGCGGTAGGGGCCGCCTCGATGGTGTGTAGGACAACCAGTGGCCAGTCCAACTCCTGCTGACTGTCCACCTCCTACATATATGCAAAATAAACATAATGGAAACGCCCCGAGGAAAAATTACTTTGCTTGAAAACAGAACACTCGAAACACTTATTCTTTTACCAAGCCTTGATCCCACTCCCATGGTTGATCCCAACGTAACTACTCGGTTGTGGCCGAAGAAAGGGGATGACCACAACATTCTCCCCCACCCAATTTGTCGACATCCTCGTCAACTGTGTAATCTTGAACTCTTTGGTCAACCTAGATTGCTGCTAAAGTCCTTCCTTTAGCCCTAGGAATGATAGTAACTGCAACCATCCCAGGATGATCTCCTTGAAACAGCAAACAACCCTGTGAAGGAGCTAGAACAGTTTGAGACGATACCATGAAGTCCAAACCTAAGATAACATCATAGTCATCTATAGTGGCCACCGTGTAGTCAATGTTTCCCTCCCATGGTCCAACCTTTGTCATCACATTCTTAGCACTTCCACACGTTACCAAGGCTGCCAAATTCACCGTCTTCATCCACTTTCCATCCTTGGTCACTTTCAGGTTGCACTTGTTTGCTTCTTCAAGAGAAATGAAGGTATCTGTTGTACTTGTATCCACTAAATCCTTTGTGGGTTTGCCATTTAAGACAATGTCTACGTACATCAAACCTCTCTCTAATTTTGTCCTTTTCCTTTCTAGTTGTGAAGTCAATGACAAAAGAAACGGATAGAGCCCACTCTAGCTAGTTCATCCTTTTTATTCTCAGTTTGGTTGTCTGATCTATCCCTATCTTGTATAATGGTCTTCAAGACATTAAGTGTGCCTTTGTGCAGGCAAGATGCCACGCGGTGAGGCCCCTTACAAAGGAAGCAATGTAAGGTTTGCCTGGATGCATCATTGTCTAGTCCCATCTTAAGGTTTGCTCCCTCCTGTGAGATGTCGTCGTCCTTGTGCCTTCCATTGTTTCCCCAAAATGAAGGTTTGTCCGACCTTTCAACTCTCTTGTGACTACCCTAACCATTTCTTGTATCTTTTCCAATCCAATACCCATTACAAGTGCCGCGACCATTCCCATGGCTCCCATTGTTGCCATTCCCATTACCTCGGTAGGCACCACTATTATTTCCAATTGGGGCCTTACGCTTCAGAGAATTATCGGTGTAATCACTAAGACTTTCAGCTGCATCCACCGTAACTGGCCTTTCTCTCTGGATCTCAGTTCTAGCCCACTGCTGAAGCCCCTCAAGAAAGTAGAATATATTGTCGTTCTCAGGCATATCCTTGATGTCCAACATCAAAGCAGCAAAATCTCTTACATAATCACGCAAGGATGTTGTGTGACGTAGTTCTCTCAATTTCCTTCGCGCAACATATTCCACATTCTCAGGGAAAAATGCATCCATCAATTTCTTCTTCAGCTCGCCCCAAGTCTTTATGGAGCACACCCCACCATTAAACTTGGAGCGCCACCATAACTTCGCATCACCTGCCAAATACATTGTAACCCCCTCGTCCCGGTCCGGACGCTTGACCGGTCCGAGTGGGCCACACGGGGAAAACCGAAGCGAAACCCGTTAAGGTTCCCCCTCGGTTAGCAACCTAGAAAAATTTCTTTTATTTATCTTGTCTAAATGCATCAATTAGACCTAAGCGGAAGCCCAACGACAAACCGGGCCTAAGCCCAAACTTTGGAACCCTTTAGAGACGTCAAAAAGTCCAAAAACAGGCCTGTGTTTCGAAACGGTCAAAGCCCGTTTCGAAACAGCAGCTTCAATTTGAAAAGTTAGACACCCGTTTCGAAACGCATCCACCCCGTTTCGGAACAGGGTCTCGATTTGCTTTGCCGTTTCGATACCAGTTTCGAAACAGGCAATTCCAGTGGCAAAAGTGTTTCGAAACTGGTTTCGAAACGGGGGCTCACAGTAGCCAAACCGTATCGAAACGAGTTCTGATACGGGGGCCCTGGAACCAAACCTGTTTCGAAACAGGACAACCCGTTTCGAAACACCTGCTGCCTGCAACTTCCAAAAATCAGTTTTAGACATCTCCTATTGATTCCAAACGTTCGAAACAACTACACGAAGCATACAAATCATACAAGTACAATCTAGAGGCATGCATCCTATAGCAACAAGCTCAAAATACACGAGGATACAAAGAGGAACATCCATCCAAAGATCATGCATCTCAAAGATTTTAAACATTCAAGGTTCATGCTTACACAAAGTCATACACTTAGGCAAACTTAAGGTAGACAATTACCAACATGGTTTACAAGAAAGGCATACATCCAAAAGCCAAATTTAACAAACATATAGAAGGAGTCTAACATGCTCCTAAACAACAACATCATACTTCAAAAGGCATCACACCACAATCACATGTCTCATTGCTTGACCATTACATCATAATTAAAATACCCATACTTGATAGCTAACTAGCAACACGAAACACACTTGGAGGCCCCTTTCTTGCACTAAGCAACCCACGAGCTACTGATATGCATTGTCGAACACAGAGAGCGTAAGCAATAAAGCTTAGTGAGGGTAAGCTCTCTAAAAACAAACCTCGACAATATAGGGTTCAAGCACAATCTCAACTAAGGTAAATGCATGATCATACCTTCGATCCTCAAGAGCCAAAATGTCAATGATGCATGAACAATTATCCAATAACATGTCATGCTCAACAAGCTCATTTCCTTAACATATGTAAGCACATATAATCATCCAAATAGGAAACACATTTCCACATCACATTGATACGCATATCAATTTATATTGGCACCTAGCTATGACTCGAATACGCGGATAAACACGTTGGAACTCACATCCAACAACCTCTTTACCTCACGGTGGGATTACACTCATCACCGGTCTTGCGGAGGGGATTCCACTCATCCTCACGCCCCGTCGATGGGATTCCACTCATCATCCACTAATATATATAACAATTTCCGGGCGAACCCGTACTCTTCCTTGGTGACTCAACGCCACCAAGGCCACGCACGAATTTGACTCATGTGTGCACACTAACATCCTAATGATCGATCATTTGTACTCAAGCATACTAGTGCCAACATTTAACTCAATCCACATTATCAATTACAACCAATTTCGTGCTTAGCACGTACTCACCATGATCACAATCATGAACAATCCACATGCATGTCACAATGCATCACAACCATGCCTCCCCACACATGTATAACACATTATACATAAATCATCATTTCATAAACATCACAAGGCATAAACATCAAGTAAGAGTTCAACCAATGTCTCTAGTTTAAGCTTAGGATTAGGCTACCACTCCCAATCCTAACTCTAGGTGGGTCTACCAAGCCCGACCTAGTACACATGCTCGAACCAAACACTTAGAAAACACTTTGAAAACATTAACCACTCACCTTTACTTCCAAGCTCAATTACCAAGCAAGCAACCACCTTCAAGCTTCCGGATTCACTCCCGATGCTTCACCAACACAAGTTCTTACCTCTAAACAAACTCAACACAAACCAAACAACTTCCAATCAGCCCAAGCATCAAAGTAGCTAACCCGGAACACAATTCAAACATCAAACTCAACATTTCAAGTCATGAACAAACCCCAAATTTACCCAACTCGTGCAGCCCATAAACCTCAATCAAAACCCATGTTTCCAACACTTTTTATAACCACGAATGATCCCAAAACAACCTCCAACCATAGTACTAATATTAGCCCACCAATTCCAACCTAAAACAACCCCCAAAACTCATCCAAAACCCTTCCAAAACCCCATTTAAACCCAATTTCGGGAATGTGTTCAAAACTAGGGGTGGGCAAGACTGGGTACCCGGCCAATTTGTCAAGAATTGGTCCCGGTCCCGGTAACCACCGGTTCCTGAAAATTAGAACCAGTCCCGGTTAGACCGGGTCCAAGATTTCAGGAACCGGTCCCGGTACTAGTGGGAACCGGTACCAATATCGGGTACTCGGTCAATTAGTCTATTATTAATAAAATTTGAGCAGTAGTGGAAAAAAATTCCAACCATCAATAATAATATTAAATAAGAAAGTCAGAATATTGTAGGTTTGAAGGTTGAAGTCTTAAAACGAGTCATATTCATGATATTTATACACAAAGAGAAATAAAGGAGTGCCTTTAGTTGCTTTCAACCTCTTCAACGCCATTCGGTACCAAACTAGTACCTGGTACTGGTCCCGATCATGGTCTCATTGGGTACCCACTGGGTACCGGGTCCAAAAAAAAAGATCTAGTCCCGGTCTCGGTTGCAATCGGGACCTAAATTTTGGATCCAGTCTCGGTCCCACCGGAACCAATACTGGGTAAAAATCCACCGGGTCCGACCGGGTCCGGGACCGGGTAATCGGGTTTTTTGCCCACCCCTATTCAAAACCATGTAAAATTCATATATGTTGCATCATTTGACTCATAGACTTCATAACTAACAACATTAAATCGAAATTTTAAGTTAAACATAATAAAGTTATCATTTTTAATCAAAATATGTAAAACTCAATTTCCAAAACATTGAGGAAAATGAAAATCATTTGTACTTTTGAAGAGAGTAAGTTGAGGACAAGTCAAAAATGATATTACCTTTCAAAAACGAGTTGAAATGAAGGAGCAATGTGATGGAATGGTGGAGGGGATGAGAGAGCTCTTCTTCACGTTAGTTTTTGTTTTGGAGAAGAGAATGAATAGTAAAAAGATGATAAAAGGGGTTTTAAATTGAAACTTGTATTATTTACAAGTTTGCCATTAATGAATGGCTATTTTCCGTTTCCTTTAAAACCTCTCCAAATTGTATTTCATTCATTTTAGTCTAACACAAAAATATTTGTTCTTGAAACCCGAGGCCCAAAAGATTATTTTAATTATAAAACCGAACCCAAAATAATATTAAAATATTATTTTCATCCGACCCCTATACCCGGGTGTTACATACATTGAGGCCATGGAGACTTTGTCCTATTCAGATGAGGTACCCATTGCTCGGAAGTACTGTTCCATATCAAACAAGAAATTCTCAAGCTCTTTGGCATCCCTATTCCCTTCAAACAGTTGAGGCTCTAGGACTTTAGCTCTTTGGCTTCTGCCACTTGTAGATGAATTTCCCACAGCTACTTGGACTAGATTCATAAGAAACCTCAGCTCTTCCAACCCGTCCTTTAGTTCATCAATGGCTTTCTGGGCATTATTGTTGAGTTCCTTTAGACCATCCCCCAATTCTCGTTAAGCTTCCTCAATTTCTCGAATGCGGTCATTCGAGACCATATGAGCCCTCATGGCAGCAGTGACAGTTTCAAGCTCCTCAAATCTCGCAGAATCTACTGACTCACGGCGATGATGTCTAGCCATTCCAAAAATTATTCAAGCAACGTTGTATCCTGAGAATACAGACAAGCACTAGCGTCAAGATACGATTTAAATAGCATCGTTCTTAACAATGAACAAGACACCAACATGTCTCAATCAACAAACAATCATGCACTCTAACTAGAGATGTGGCAAGAACCATTGTGCCTTAAGAAAGCAAACAACTCAAATTCACTCATCACATGCGCCACTGCGCCAAAGAAACCAGCAACCATTGCTAAAAACAAATAAACCATAAGCACCACTGTGAGTTTTGAGTCCATATGCGCCACCGCGCTAAAAGAAGATAAATTAAGCAACACATCACAAGCGCCACTGCACAAAGTAGCAAGCAAGCACTACTACGCCACAAACAACCAATGAGCACCACTGTGCTTTAACAAATGGCACCTTTAAGCCAATAAAAATTGAGCACCTTCGTGCTTTTAAATCACAAACTCCACTACGTTAAATCGTAAGAGAGCAACACTATGCTCTAAATTGTAATTTGGACACCTTTAAGCCAATTACAAATGGGGCACCGATGTGCTTTAAATCACAAATGAGTATCTACGTGCTTTGAGAAATGGTCACATCTATTCCATTGATAGAAAATTAGACACCTCTGCGCACTAATTATCAAGGTAGCACCGTTGTGCTGTATTCAATAGAACCTCCGTGCCAAAAATAATTGAGCACCGTTGTGCTAAGATTAATACGCACCACTGCACTGAGGTAACAAATCGGCACCCCGAGCCAACACCCACCATCAAGCACACATGTGCTCTACTAAGTCTTGACCAAGTATCATCATATTGAGTCACCCTGTCTACTCCACACATAGAAGCGCTTGTTGTAGATTCTAGCCACCCTGCCCACCCTCACACGGGCGCTTGGTGTGAAACTAGTCCACCATGCCTACTCCGCTTATGAAAGTGCTTGGTGTAACATTACACTACCCTGCCTACTCTATGAATGGAAGCGCTTGGTGTGACATGACACCATATTGCCTACTCCTTGACTGGAAGCGCTTGGCGTAGGACTCGGCCACCCTGCCTACTCCTCACATGAGAGCGCTTGGCGTGAAGCCCACCCCACCTTGCCTACTCTAGAAAGGAGCGCTTGGTTTTCTGTCATTCGACCCTGCCTACTCCACGCATAGTAGCGCTTGGTCTAGCGTCACATGCACAAGGTTCAAATCAAAATCCACAACCAGGCTTACTAGCCCCGCTCTGATACCACGTATCACGACCTTAGCCTTTAGTTCACTCGGTTGCTAAGCCATGCGACACTTGAACAAGACTCTTCTCGATCAAACCAACCATTTTCCCTCGATGGAACTGCTCAAAGATAAGAAAACAACACTTTAGTCTCACGCCATAACAAGATCCTTCAGGCAAGGGGTCGAGACTGTGGGGCATAGCAGATGCACACGGTCGACCCCTACTTCTCCGTACAAAAAGAAAATCATTTATTTTATTTAGAGGGAGAAAAAGAGTATCGGGTTACAAAAAGAAGACTCCCACACACCATCTACTCAGGCGGTAGAGGCCGCCTCGATGGTGTGTAGGACAACCAGTGGCTAGTCCATCTCCTACTGGCTGTCCAACCCCTACATATATGCGAAATAAACATAATGGAAACGCCCCGAGGAAACATTACTTTGCTTGAAAACATGACACTCTTTCCCTAACCAAAGAAACAATTATTCTTTTACCAAGCCTTGAGCCCACGCCTATGGTTGATCCCGACGCAACTACTTGGTTGTGGCCGAAGAAAGGGGATGGCCACAACATTGAGACCTATCTCCGACCCTAGAGCTCTCTAAGAGAATATACGATGATAAAGGATAGGTTCGACTGGCATTGGAATCTGATGTTCCTGCTTTGCTTTGCTTCCCTTTGTGGCTGCGGTTATTCATTGTCTCCCCCTGATGTTGGTTTTGTCTGACGTTGGCTTGGTCGCTTGGGGGGTCGACTCTTTTTTATGCTTTCCTTTTTTGGTTTGCTTGTTGTTTTTCCTGGCTTGTCCAACTTGTTCTTACGAGGTTTTAGGGCCTCTTTTCTTTTGATGTTGTTGAACCCTATTAACCTCTTTCTTTATATTTTTTATGTTCGTTTGAATGAATTCAGTCTTTCTTTTAGAAAAAACAATGACTTGGATTTAGCCTTCGAAAAGTCCTCGGCCCAAAGGTCCAAAGCTTCAGTGCAATGATCTATTAATCACCACCCCAACTATGAAGCTCAAATGAGCACAATTTCATGGATTTTGTAACGCATTCATTTCGGTTGAGGCGGGTATGAGCATGAATTTGATGAGTATGGATGTCAAAAACTATACTCACCTTGGACTGTAGATAGGTGATGAATTTAAGACGAGTAACATCTCATATTCGTCCGACTGTAGATAGGTGATGAATTTAAGATGAGTAACATCTCATATTTGTCCACCTTGCGTCCGCCTACCTTGTCCCCCCATCCCTCTATTCACTATCTACCATATGAATTCTAGATCATTATGAATTTAGGAATAAGTTCACGAGATATTCTGTAAACTTTAAGATTCCGAAGGGGTGTGCCTTATAATTTGCCTAAATTATAAGGTATAAATTTCATACTGAATTAATTAGCTTGAAAGATGATTTTTCCGGTTATGTTTGATATTAATAGTTGTTTGGCTGATAATTTTGACGGGTACAAATTACATGGTGGGTCTCCAACTGGATAACGGATTTGAAAATATACCCACCATGAATTTTAAAATTATACTCATA
Source organism: Hibiscus tridactylites (assembly GCA_958450335.1). NCBI lineage: Eukaryota > Viridiplantae > Streptophyta > Magnoliopsida > Malvales > Malvaceae > Hibiscus > Hibiscus tridactylites. The sequence goes on along the minus strand of OY288283.1, from coordinate 80,210,450 downwards.
GTAGATGGTCGATAAATGGTGAATATCTAATAAAAGATGGTGGATAAATGGTGAATATAAAATTATTAGGTAAATATGTGTATGGGCGTGGGGTATTCGCAGCCGCCCGCCCCCAATTGACATCCAACTAGCTGAGTCCTCGGAGTAAAAATGTAAGATAACCATTTGCTTCAACCTTCCCATTGCTTGCACTCTACGAAGCATACAAAACAAGCAAAACCTAACATCAGTCGTAGCCATCATTCATCAACCCTGAAAATCGCCCCTCCCCTGATGAGTTATAAACTCACTGTCTACACCTTCCACTCCACCGATTTTAATTAATATAAACCCCACTCAAGTGTTCATTTCTCCACAACATCAAAAACCAAAACCTATTCCCACACCGACAATGGAGTCCAAATGGTTGCTTTTTTCGACAATGGCGATAATGCTGGCACTGGGGAACTGCCAGGAATCTGTGAAGCCATTGGTGAAGGTGGTGAAGGGCAAGAAATTGTGTGACAAAGGGTGGGAGTGTAAAGGGTGGTCTAAGTACTGTTGCAACCATACCATTTCTGATTATTTCCAGACTTACCAGTTTGAGAACCTTTTTGCCAAGCGCAACACTCCGGTGGCTCATGCGGTTGGGTTCTGGGATTACCATTCTTTCATCACTGCTGCTGCTCAGTATCAGCCTCATGGTTTTGGTACCACCGGGGAAAAGCTTCTGAATATGAAGGAAGTTGCTGCTTTTCTTGGACATGTCGGCAGCAAAACTTCATGTAAGTAAACCCATAAAACAAACCTTTCGGCGTTGCGATACCATTTGTCAAATGATCATTACCCTCATGTCGGATTTATATTCAAAACCTCTCATTTACTTTTCGATGCGAGATTAATGTGCTGTTTACTGGGCTGTGGTTCATAATGATTTCAGGTGGCTATGGAGTGGCAACTGGGGGACCATTGGCTTGGGGTCTATGCTACAACAAGGAGATGAGCCCCAGCAAAGTGTACTGTGATGATTACTACAAATATACCTATCCTTGCACCCCTGGAGTTTCATATCATGGCCGTGGTGCCTTGCCTATCTACTGGTATGTATTCCTTTTTTATGTTCCTATGTCCTACTAATATTTTTATGACATGCTTATTAACAATTAATAAAATGGTAAAAAATATAATTGATAATACACGTGTCATAAAAACATACATAAAAGGGCATACGAATTCAATTCCGGAAATACATATTGATTTCCAATTAAAACTTGGGTTTTCATCGATCACAGGAACTACAACTATGGAGAAACCGGAGAGGCATTGAAAGTGGACTTGCTGAACCACCCAGAATACTTGGAGGACAACGCAACATTAGCTTTCCAGTCAGCAATGTGGAGGTGGATGACACCGGTGAAGAAACACCAGCCTTCGGCGCACGACGTCTTCGTCGGGAACTGGAAACCGACGAAGAACGACACATTGGCCAAAAGGGTTCCAGGTTTCGGAACCACCATGAATGTTCTGTACGGAGACCAGGTCTGTGGTGAAGGTGATAGCGACTCGATGAACAACATAATCTCCCATTACCTTTATTACCTTGACCTTATGGGAGTCGGGCGAGAGGAAGCTGGTCCACATGATGTGCTCACCTGTGAAGAACAGGAACCCTTCAGTGTTTCTCCTTCATCTGCAACATCATCGTGAAAATGGAAACTCGGATATAACCGGGTTTATTTCGAAGATTTCATTCCTACTATGCATTGATCGCAACAATTATGGAGTTTTACTTCGGTTTGAGATGGTTGTATGAATTTTGAGATTCATTTTCACTATCAAATTGTGGATAAGATCATAACAGTACTATGTTATGGACTGGGCCATGTACGTATTTACAAACACTCTGAATATATAATTATTTGGGTAAATTACACATGACCACTTAATTATTGAGTCTGTCCTATTTTGACTATCTAATTAGAAAAACGAAAAATCACACCACCGAACTATAATATATTTCTATCTTGATTTAATTTAATTATTATATTTCTACGATGATTTAAATGTTTTTTATATATCTTAAATTTATCATATTCGAGTCCCTTTATTCTATATTTTTTTCATAACATTAACAACAAACTAAAACATATAATCAATGTTCTATTTTATATCATGATGAGTTGTTGGTTTAGTTGTAATCTCATGCTAGTTGTCATGAGAACTTGGGATCGAATCCCAATTAAGCTAATATTGGTCTTGTTTTTATTTAAATAAAAATAATTAATTAAAATTTTCTAATAAGATGGTGACATATGTTGGCATTAGTGATTAATTTATTTAATTAAATTAAATTAAATTTAAGACCAAATTGATATAATAGGTAACTAACAAAGACAAAATGTATAATTGTATAAATTCTTGGACAAACTCAATAGTTGAGTGGTCACACATGTAGTTTACCCTAATTATTTTCTAAGACTATGATATGAATGGAAATCTTCTATCTTTTTGGTGTCTTTATATATGTTTTAATAATAAAAAATGAATTTAGGGTAAGAGTTTAGGGTCTATTGTTTAGTGTTTAATTTTTAAGGTTTATTGTTTAAATTTTCAGATTTAAGGTTAAAGTGTATGATTTAATTTTTAGTATTGAGGCATATATGATGACACTAAAAAATAGAGAAAATTTTAATTCCTATTATATTATACTGAGTGTTTTATAAAAACAGAGGTTAATGTTCATTTCGTAATATTTGAAAGTTGAATTATTTTTTAATTCGTTGGAAAATCATTAAAATTAAAGAGTTAATTGCATAATAAATCTCAAACCATGAACCAATTCTCAATAGATCCCTAAAATTTAAAACATTCTATTTTAACCTCAAAATTATTAGTATCACTCCAATTAAGTCTTAATGTATTTTGACGTTGCTAATTCAGTTAAATACTACTCATGAGTTATGACACAACTCTCAATTATTTTTGACAAATTTTAAATTTTATTTTAATCCTATTAGAGGGGGCGGGGAAAGAGTACTCTAGGGGAAGAAAAAAAGTATTTTTAGTGAGTTTATCATAACTTAAAAAAATATGAAAAAATAAAGATGAACAACTTAAATAACCGACTAAATGTACTTAGTTATAACACATGTTTCAATTAAATGTTAATACATGCCATCGTCTAATTAAAACATATTTTTAAGTGACGGAAAAATAATTCAAAAAATCTTTCCTTGGTTTTCAAACCTTAACCGCTTCATCCATCACTTTATTCGTCATAAAATCGTGAATTAAGTTATCTTAGGTAAAACTTTGGTTTAAGTTCCAATTCGTGCCGTTTCTATTCCCAGAAACCAGCTTTAATGGTTTACTATTTGATTGCTTTAACCAAAAGTTTACCTAAAATAAATTAATTTGCAACAATATGTCGCATACAACTTATTTGTGAAGTAGTTATTAGTGTTGTGGTCCTGGGTTTGAATAATATTACTCCTATAAATTATAACACTTAATTATAAAATAAGTGCTCAAATTATGTATTTTTTGTAATATGTGTTTAAAGTATTCTTTAAAAAAATATTTGATAAATTTAACTGATAGTGGGTAGCTGTTTGATTATTTAAACAAGCAAAATGATATATAAGGACATGATTATATTCGATATTTGTTTGAATAGTTTATTAGTTATCAATATTTTGTATCTATTAATATTAATTAGATTATGAAAAATAATTTTTTAATATAACATTAATAAGCATATTTGAAGGATCTATATATTAATTTATTATTTATATAATTATTTTAATATAATTTAGTTAATTATTAAATTCAAATACAAATATAAATGCGTGAGAATCAAAAAAAAAAAGTATTAGTTTACAAATGTCACGATGCATATACTTGAGGGTGAAGAATTAAAATAGAAAATGTTAAATTTAGGTTATTTGGAGATTTTTTTATAATTATTAAGGGTAAAAGAGTCTTTATAACTCTTTTGTCAAAACCTCCAATTTTAAAAAGCTCCTATTAATATATATTTTTCAAAATTAGAGGTTTTACCTCAGTCCACTATTCACCAAACATCGAAATGAGTGTATTTGACCAATTAAATTTCTTATATTAGCTCAAACCTCTAATATTAGCTCAAATCGCTATTTATCAAACAATCACATTACATAAAATAACTTACATAAACTTAACAATCTGTTAGTTTCGTAATATTTGAAGTAAATTGACAATAAAATAAAAGTTTGAAGGTAAAAGATTGAATTTTTTTTAAGAGCTAAATTAACTAAAGTGGTAAAGTTGATTGAAAAAGAAAAAAGATCACTATGTCGAATAAAAGTCTAGTTAGGTATGCCATGCGTTGAAGTGTAATCCCCTATATTCGTCTATACGTTACCACAAATCATAGGAAGTCACATTAGGGTCATAAGAGTGACCCACATTAAAAATCTGCATAAAAACATTTTTCCTTAAAACATTCATTAAATTGCAACGTTAACTTCTATTTAAAATACTCTTTTAGGAAATTATTTAAACATATAACATTAATTTCAAAAAACGTTTTACATACACTATCATAAAACTATACATAACATACATGTCCACTAACTGTACCAGTACCGTACTCTAAAAGCGACACCGAGAGAACTCAGAACACTGGTGTTAGAAATTGTACCAAGATAGATTTCTTTTAACCTGCGATGGTGAAAGTAGCGTGAGCTTAGAAAAGCTGAGTAATACAAATTTACCATATGCTGCAGTAAACACGAGCATGTGTATGGCAAGGCAATAATACTGACATGATAATTCACGCAACAATAGATTCCAATTATAAATTGCTATTCGAAGGAACGATACATATCGACGGTAACAAAGTGATTCTTTATCTAATCTCCCGAGTACCAGACAAGGTACCTATAATTTGAAAAATTGGAAAAGGAACAGATTACGAAACTTTAACTAGGTAGGCTAATATGTTTCAATAAGCGCGGACTGAGAGTATACAGAGAGTTTCAGACTTTAGTAAATGAATTCATTAGGGTGGAATTATAAAGGGAACATAAAATTTTATTTTAATTACCTGACTACCCTCCAACTATACACCGATATGCAGTATCTCAGAACAATATCCAGAAAGACTTACCCTAGGTTCATTGGGCGTAAGAGCTTATTGAAAGACTTATCCTAGGCCCATTGTGCGTAAGAGCTTATAGAAAGACTTACCCTAGGCCCATTGAGCGTAGAAGCTTAGGTCTAAAAGGACTTACTAGCGTTGAGCCTATATACCTTCAATCAAATCCCAAATAGTATACCCCCATATAAAATCAGTTTTATCTAGTAAACAATAATGTCAAAAAACATGTATCAGATATATTTTGTATCAGAAGACAGAAGCCAAGAATTATTCTTTCATTACGTATAACAGAGTCATACTTTTAGTTCAAACCAGATAGTCTTGGTTTAAAATAGAGAAAATATTCATGGAACAGTCTATATGGTCCAATTTATTTCTCGTAGTTGGTAATTATCAAAAAGAGAACATTGAACATCTAACAATTTTGGACTAATTTCATAATGAGGCCCCTATGAAAAAGGGGTAGGTACTAACAACTCAAACCAAACATTCAGAAATTGATACATTAGGATCATTGCGATTTCAGATATACCGTGAGTGATCCAATCATTAAAGCCTACGAAAGCATTATGGTCATTCTGACCTTCAAGGGTAAGCTGGTAATTTAAACCAACAAGGTATAAATGATGATATACAAAATTAAGGAATTCTAGTTGCTCATTGATAACTTGCCAAAATGCTTATATTATACTCCCTCCGTCCCACTAAAACTGTCACATGTTGACTTTTTCTGGGTCAAATTTTTTCAACTTTGACTATAATTTATTTAAAAATTTTAATTAATTAAAATTTATAAAAAAATATATTTAAAAACTACTTGATTCAAAGTTTTTAAAATATATTTTTAATATTTTTATCAATAATAAATTTTAAATTATAAGAGGTCAAAGTTGAAAAAGTTTGACCCAAAAATTGTCAACATGTGACAGTTTTAGTGGGACAGAGGGAGTACACCTTTTTACTTAGGTATTTGTTTGTTCTCAAGGACATTTCATAGCATATAGGTGCATTTAGAGCATATAGTTGCATACATCTTTGCTTGTTGGTGGTTTGGCTTAATTTCACAATATTAGATGTTGCTTGAAGGGTATGTGCTGGTGTTGTGATGTGCAGCTTGAAGCTGGTGTGAAGCTGGACAAGGAAGAAAAATGCTACAACAAGTTGGACAACAATTCTAGGCGCAGAAAAGGACAAAGTAACGCGCACACGCTAAGAGCCCGCATGTGTGAGCCCTATTTTTGTCTGATTGTGCCTCACATGCATAGGGAATATTCCCAGGACTTCAAAGAATATTAGGACACAAAACTCTCAGAGCCCTCACTATATAAAGGACATGAGACCCTCATTAAAGGGAGAGCGCGGAAAAGGTGACAAAAGGCTAGGGAGAGAAAGCAAATGTAGCTCTTTTCCTTTCTTCTTCCTCCATTTGGTGTCCTCCATCGTTGAAGCTCCAAGGGTTTGACCTTGCTGACCTTGAGAGAGGCAACAAGCCTAGAGTGGTTCACGATGTTGCAGTTCATCGCAGATCGGAAGTTTCTTCTTCCCTTTCTATTGTTTTAGTGTAACACCCCCTTCCCGGTCTAGTAGAGAACCGGGTCGAAGAGTGTTACCGGAGAATGATGCGACAAACATTGTTATGAATTTCGTCTTAATCACACGATAAATCAATAGGAAGCCTACAACGTATGACCAACGCACCTATTAGTCCAATATTATCAAATAGAATACACAATCTTCAATCTAGGGTCGTTTTACAATTATTGCAAGAATTAAGGACTAATCTGTAAACTTTAGCAAATTTGAGGTCCTTTGATGTAAAAACTCTACCAAGATGAAATTCATTACTTAAGGGTTATGCCTACCAAATTTCATTCAATTCGGAGATTAATATCACCATCAATTAGACTTTACAAGATTCAATGACTAGTTTGTAACATTTTCAAACTGTTCGATGAGGCTTAATGAACTTACCTAACCCCGTTTCGAAACACCCTAGCTGTTTCGGAACGGGTGTACAAGAGTCAACCCTGTTGACCCAACATCTTAGACTATTTTGATACAGGCTTGACTCGTATTGGAATGGATTGACCACCATTGACTTTGACTTTGACCATTCCGAAACCCGTATCGAAACAAGGGTCTTCAGAGGCAAAATGTTCCGAAACGACATTACTTCGTTTCGGAACACCTAATTCCAGTAACAAATTGTTCCGAAACGGCATCACTTCGTTTCGGAACACCCTCAATCTCAGGTTCAATTCTGTGTACCTGTACCGAAACGACATCACCTGTTTCGATACGGACATGCCTGTAATGATAGATTTTTGCTGGTTTTTACTTGAATTACACTATCGAACGATGTCCAAATGCAACGAAACTTTACATGCAACATTTTATTGGTATGAACATCTAGCATGCTAAATTTTATGACCATCCGCATACGTTTACTATGTTTTTACCTTTCTAGGCTAAACATGCATTTTTAAGTCATTTCAAAAGACCCAAGAAGACCATTTAGGGCCAAGAACCATATTACAAAATAGGCAAAGCACCATTACAACAAAACGGGCATATATGACTAGTTTAACTACTTTGCCACCTTCTTAGGAGTTCAAAGGTCGTAATAACGTTACTTGTAGCTTAGTAGTGACTTGTCTTGGCGGCCGATCTGATCTTCCAACGAACAAACCCTTTAACCTGAAAATGCATGAGACGAGACAAGTTAGGCACACTTTGTCGAGTGAGGTAGTCACAACTAACATAAATGATAAAAATGTCATAGCTACAATGATACTTAATCTCATGCTCACATTATCAATGCCTGTAACAAAGCATAAAGTATAAACATGTTCTCTTTTCATTCATAATCCTTGGATTGAATCAAGATCGTGGATACGCGAATTCCTACGCCTCGCCAAAACAATGAATGGTCTAATCTCTCCGCCTCGCCAATATGACCAATAACGATACACATCCCTCCGCCTCGCCAAATCAATATAGGTCGTAGCCTTAGGAACGTAGTCCATCTGTACACTGAGCTCATGAATTCTATGGCATGCCAATTGTATCCTGAGTCCATTCCAATCCAAGGTCGCAAAGTACATATTCATTTCAATGATCAATGATATACCAATGTTCAATAAATTCAATGTAGCCGGTGATTAATATATGTGTCTCAACATCATTATCTCATAAATTGATATCAATATCAATGTCCGATGTTTTCAATGCAATAATCCAATATCAATGCTTATATCGATGACAATGCACAATGACAATAAACAATGTTCAATGGTAACTTATTGACACTTACCGAAGTGTCCGAATAACCATTCAAAGCATTCGCTTCAATAGCAATGTTAGCGAAATAATCTAAATTAACAATTAATGATCAGGGAAGGCCTTTCGCCTAAACCCAAGACTCCGACTACACTCACATTAACAATCCGAAGCTTTAAGGCCCTCGGATAGAAATTCCTTTATTCCTAGCTTGTGATGGAGATGGTCATACCTCTTTCTCCACTTCTCGAGCTAGAAAAATTAATAAGAACTTATTAGAGTTGATGTTTCGATATCAAAATCAACATAAGGATATCAAAATCAATATCCGGCTTCAATGGAGATGACATCAATGAGATATCTATAGATAATCAAAACCCTAACTTAGATTACACTCAAAATATCTATGGAATCCATTAACCGATTAAGGAATATAGCTTACTCGATTGATAGCAATGTTTCGATATAAAAAAAGTAAAGAAATAACAAAGCTTGAAATTCCTCCAATGGAGGTGTGGCTTATATGAAGAAGATGATGAATGCGAGAGGTGCTAGCTTAGGAATGTTTTCGGGTAAGCTCTCCTTTACTTTTGTTTCTATATTTTTAACAATAAGCTTTCCTTCACTTGAAGGAAAGTTATCAGATAACTCCACGTAGTGGAGTCTTTAATTAAAGAGGGCTAATCATAAGGTTAGTCCCTCACTTTTCATACAATTGTGATTTTGCCCTCCGACTTACGCTTCTTCCATTTTAGCCACTAAAAGCTTAACATTACTTAGTAGAGTTCAATCACAATGTTTCAAGCCAACTTAGGATTCGATAACATTAATTAACTAATTGATGCAATATTTAAACTCTGCCAATGTAGGGTCTTTGATCACCGAAATTTAATTCCAACTAGACCGGATTTCGGGGTGTTACATTTAACATTTCTTTTATATCTGGAAAATGGGTTGTACAAAAAAAGATACTTTGGATGTTTATTGCCCAGCCATGAACTGATTTTAGGTGGCTTGGGCTGTTTGGATGATCTATGTTTTAGTTTCTTTAATGCATGTTTATTTATCTCTTGTTTCTATCTATGCTTTGTCTATGTTGTTAAACGTTTAGGGTTGTAATAGCCTACGAGAGTTGGCTTTTCCTTATGTGTGAGTTGAGGTTAGTGGTCGAGAGAGCTATCTTTGACCTTCATAGACAATGGAGTTGGATGCTGAGAGGCACAACTCTAATCCACCTTAGAGATAAGTGATGGGTTTCAACGGCTAAAAAGGATAGAACTTTATGGGTAGGGGGAGTGATAGAGTTTACGCTGCGAGGTATAGCTATAGCATTTCCTACTCCCAGTTTCCTTGGTAGAGATAGTTTAGGAGCAACTTGAGTAAATCCTACCGAGCATAGAGTAAGCTAGAGAGGTAAGCCCTAGTTTAGAGCTAAAGCATAGGTTAACCAGACAACCCAGCTAGTCATTCCCAAGTGAGTTTCGCATACGTAAAAGGACCTGTTAAGTCTACTGATTTCAGCATGCTATCTGTTATCTTTATTTGCTACAACATTTATCCTTTTGTCCTGATTTGCCACATCATTCTCTATTCACATTTTGTGACTTGTGTGCTTAAACTCAACTCGAAACACCTTTAATTCCCGTGGAGACGATACTCACTTATCATTGTATTACTTGTTCGACGTGTACACTTGTACCATATTTGCATATCATTTATAGTAAATCACGCGCACAAACAAGTTTTGGCGCCGTTGCCGAGGATTGACAATTGGTTGTTTTAGGTTTAGTATTTGCACTAGTTTATTTTTCTTTTGTATATACTTTTAAGTTGTTTTTGTTTGTTTTTTAGGTATTGTGCTACTGCATGCCCCGAAGGAGACATCGAGAGCCTATAATACCTTACATTTCTGAAATCAAACATTTATTTTGTGAACGGAGACGTATACAAGAAGCAATTAGAATTATGAACGGAGCTCAGCATCAAGGGGATCCTGCTGCAGTAATTGGAGACCAAGGTCAAAATGCTCCAGCAAGTCCTAGAGCTATTAGAGATCACCTAAATCCTGTCTTGGATGATCTTAATCCAGGAATTGTAGCTCCCGAAATTCAGGCAGCCCACTTTGAGCTTAAACATGTAATGTTCAACATGTTGAACTCAAATGGTCAATTTGGAGGCTCGCCTCATGAAGATGCTCGACAACACATCTGTGCTTTCTTAGAAGTGTGTGATTCTTTCCGTCAACAAGGGATGCATGAAGATGTGTTGAAACTCAAACTCTTTCCTTATTCTTTGCGTGACCGAGCACGAGAATGGTTGAGTGGTGTGCCAGCCGGATAATTGTAAACATGGACAGATTTGTGCAAGAGCTTTTTGCTGCGGTATAATCCACCAAATAGGAACACTCAGTTGAGGAATGATATCGCATCCTTTCGCCAGTCTGATGACGAATCAATGTATGAGTGTTGGAACATATTTAAGGGATTATTGCACAAGTGCACTAATCACGGTTTTCATGATTGAACACAAGTGGTTATGTTCTACAGTGGTGTTAATGCTCCCACCAGAATGATGCTAGATGCCTCAACAAATGGAACATTGCTAGACAAGTCACCCGAAGAAGCCTTTGACATCCTTGATAGGATAGCAAACAACAATTATCAATTTCCCTCATTAAGACTTGGAATGGGGAGGAAAACTCAAATATCATGTGATACGGATATTGATGCCTCAGTAGCAGCCCAATTAACCGCTATCAGTACCATGCTAAAGAATCTCCAAAAGCCTAATGAGGTGAAGGAAGTAAGAGTGGCATCGACTTGCCTTCGTTGCAATTGGAATCACCACTTGAACGAGTGCTCGAACAATCAAGAATCTGCCAATTATGTAGGGAATTCCAATCGGAATAATAATCCCTACTCAAACACCTATAATGCTGGATGGCATCAGCATCCTTACCTCTCTTGGGGAAATCAAGGGAACAACAACTATGGCAATTCAAATCAACAGAATCTGGTAGAACCACCCGGTCCACAGCAGAATATGCCGTGGCAAAACAACAAGGGTTTTGCATCTTCATCCAATAGCAATTCGTTGGAAGCTACACTCAAGGATTTTATGACACCCACTAAGGAATTTATGGCGTCTACTAATACATTGCTCCAAGATCACTCCATGACCATTAAGAATCAAGGAGCTTTGCTAAAAAGTTACAGTTCATCTTTGCGATCTTTGGAAACCCAAGTAGGTCAAATTGCTCAAGCATTACATATGCGACCCCAAGGAAATCTGTCTAGTGATACTGAAGTTACTAAGAAGCATGACAAAGAGCAATGCAGTGCTCTCACATTGAGGAGTGGTACCCAACTTAACACTGAAGATAATTTTAGGGGGAGCAAGAGAGAAGACTCTGAACCTAAGGAAGTGCAAGAGGAACCAGAAATGCAAGCTGAAACATTCGAAAAAGAAGGAAAAAGACGGAGATTTAGTGAATGAAACTATCGACGATAGGGAAAATGCTACAGCAAAAGAAAAACCTACATCGATAGAAGAAGAAGTTAGACCTACACCTCCCTTTCCTCAACGATTGAAGAAACAAAATGAGAATCTCCAATTTAGAAAATTTGTGGATGTTCTGGACCAGCTGCATATTAAGATCCCGTTCTTAAAAGCCATTGATCAAATGCCCACTTATGCTAAGTTTCTCAAGGACATCGTCACCAAGAAAAGAAAGGTTGAACGGTATGCGATAGTTGCTACATCAAGTGAATGCTATTATGTGTGGAGAAAATCGCCTCCTAAGAGACAGGATCCATGCATCTTCATTATACAGTGTTCAATAGGTGATAACTATGTGGGAAAGGCCTTGTGTGACCTTGGATCGAGTGTGAATCTCATGCCAAAGTCAGTCTTTATGAAGCTCGCAATTGGCCAAACGATCTCATGTACGCCCGGAAGGAAGAGTAGAAGATGTAGTGGTGAAGGTGGACAAGTTTATCTTTCCAGTCGACTTCCTTATTCTTGATTGTGAGGCGGATGATAACACACCCATTATTTTAGGGCGACCATTTCTAACAACCGGTAGAATTTTAATAGACTGCGAAAAGGGTGAGTTTACTATGAAGGTGGTTAGTCAAGAGGTGACAATCAATGTCTTCAACACTCTCAAATATATGGATGAATATGAAGAGTGTCAGTACATGGATGCTACAACAAAAAGAGAGACTGCAGACTTTTGCTGCAGCAATTTCTTAGAAATGGATGAATATGAGCAGATCCAAGATGAAGATAATAAGAAGAACTACGAGATCGAGTATGAGGAATATGAGGGATTTTCAGAAGAGGTGAAGCAATCGAGCTTGCTCGAAGCCAAACCAGGTACGCACTTTGAACCTCTTGATTTTTTAAAATTTATTCCTCCTAAACCTTCACTTGAGCATGCTCCAACATTAGAGTTAAAGCCCTTGCCATCTCATCTTAAATATACTTATTTGGGTAGCAATGAAACTTTGCCTGTGATAATCTCATCTAATCTTACACCTAAACAAGAGTCTAGTTTAATACTCCCTCTGTCCCACTAAAACTGTCACATGTTGACTTTTTTTGGGTCAAACTTTTTCAACTTTGACCTCTTATAATTTAAAATTTATTATTGATAAAAATATGAAAAAATATATTTTAAAAACCTTGAATCAATTAGTTTTTAAATATATTTTTTATAATTTTTAATTAATTAAAATATTTAAATAAATTATAGTCAAAGTTGAAAAAAATTGACCAGAAAAATGTCAACATGTGACACTTTTAATGGGACGGAGGGAGTAAATATGTTGTCGCAACATAAAAGAGCTTTAGGTTGGACTATGGCTGACTTAAAGGAGATAAACCCTACTATTTGCATGCACAAAATTTTGCTTGATGATTGTTACAACAATTATATTGAACCCCAAAGAATGCTCAACCTCATCATGAAGAAGGTGGTGATGAAATAGATAATCAAGTGGCTTGACGCTGGTGTAGTCTATCCCATATCAAACAGCTCATGGGTTAGTCCAATTCAATGTGTGCCTAAGAAAGGAGGCATCACCGTCGTGAGTAATGATGAGAATGAATTATTGCCAAAAAGAACTATAACGAGATGAAGGATTTGCATGAACTATAGGAAGCTCAACAAAGCGACCAAGAAGGACCATTTCCCTCTCCCATTCATTGATCAAATGCTAGATAGATTGGCAGGCAAAGCATTCTATTGTTTTCTTGATGGATACTCAGGGTACAATCAGATTGCTATAGCACCTGAGGACCAAGAAAAGACGACATTCACATGTCTGTATGGTACCTATGCTTTCAGAAGAATGTCTTTTAGACTCTGCAATGCCCCAACAACTTTTTAGAGGTGCATGCTGGATATTTTCTCAAGTATGGTTGAGGAATTTTTGGAAGTCTCCATGGACGATTTTTCAGTCTCCAAGGAAGATTTTGTTTAATGCCTGGGAAATTTGGCCAAAGTGCTAAAACGATGTGAAGAAGCTGATTTAGTGCTCAATTGAGAAAAATGCCATTTTATGGTGACCGAAGGAATGGTTTTGGGTCACAAAATATCAAAGAATGGCATTGAGGTGGATAGAGCAAAGATTGAGGTAATTGAGAAGCCGACTCCTCCCACCAATGTGAAAAGCATCAAGAGTTTCTTGGGCCATGCTAGCTTTTATAGAAGGATCATCAAGGACTTCTCCAAGATCTCCAAGCCACCGTGTAATTTGCTACAACAAAATTAGCCATTCATCTTTGATGAAAAATGCCTCAGCGCTTTCGAAGAACTGAAGGAGAAACTTACCTCAGCACCTATTGTTGTTCCACCTTATTGGAGCTCACCTTTTGAGTTGATGTGTGGCACAAGTGACTACACAATAGGAGCATCTCTTGGACAACGCCGAGGTAAACTCTTTCATGTTATTTACTATGCTAGTCGTACATTGAATGATGCACAAATTAACTACACCACAACTGAAAAAGAATTGTTGGCTGTTGTATTTGCCTTTGATAAGTTTAGGTCATATCTAATAGGCACTAAAGTTATTGTTCACAACGATCACTCAGCTATTAAATACTTAGTGACCTAAAATGATGCTAAACCTAGACTTATTAGATGGATATTACTCTTGCAAGAATTTGACTTGGAAGTTAGGGATAGAAAAGGGTGTGAAACCCAAGTAGCCGACCATCATTCTAGGCTAGAGAACAATGAGGAAAAACACTATGAAATGGAAATTAAGGAGGAATTCCGATGAGAAAATATTATATGTTGTAGCAATTCCATGATATGCTGATATTGTTAACTTTCTCGTTAGTGGTATTTTGCCTCCTGATTTGAATAGACATGGACAAAGAAAATTCAGGCATGACGCAAGATCCTGCATTTAGGATGAACCATATTTGTTCAAGCAAGGCGTTGACTAGATCATTAGACAACGTGTCCCCGAAGAAGAGCACAAGAAGATACTTTTCCATTGTCATTCATCTCCTTGTGGCAGACATTTTGGAGGAACTAGGACTGCTGCAAAAGTCCTACAATCGGGATTCTATTGGCCCACTCTCTTCAAGGATGCGTACGCATTTTTTCAATCATGTGATCGTTGCCAAATGACGGGTAACATTTCTAGGAGGCATGAAATGCCATTGCAAGGAATCTTGGAGGTTAAACTTTTTGATGTATGGGGAATAGACTTCATGGGACCATTTCCCTCATCTTATAGAGACTTATACATTCTTTTGGATGTGGACTACGTATCTAAATAGGTTAAGGCAGTTGCTACTCCAAGGAATGACTCCAAGACCGTCATGAAGTTTCTTCACAAGAATATCTTTACAAGATTTGGGACACCAAGAGTAATTATCAGTGATGAAGGAACCCACTTTGACAACAAACTGATTGCTAAAGCATTACATAAGTATGGTGTGAGGCATATGATTGCTACAACATATCATCATCAGACTAACAGTCAGGCTGAAGTATCAAATAGAGAAATCAAGCAGATACTTGAGAAAGTGGTCAACCCAAAAAAGAAGGATTGGTCTCCTAAGCTTGATGAAGCTCTTTGGGCTTACCGTACAACTCACAAGACACCTTTGGGAATGTCACCATTCAAGCTAGTCTATGGGAAAGCTTATCATCTACCCATGAAACTCGAGCACAAGGCCTATTGGGCCATTAAGAAGCTTAACATAGATGCACAACTAGCTGGAGAAAGAAGGCTTTTAGAGTTGAATGAAATGGAAGAATTCAGATCGCAAGCTTATGAGAATGCACACTTATACAAGGAGAAAACAAAGAAGTGGCATGACAGACATCTTTTGCTGCAACATTTCTCAGAAGGGCAACAAGTGCTCCTTTATAACTCCAGACTTAAGCTTTTTCCAGGCAAACTGAAGTCGCGATGGTTAGGTCATTTCTTAGTTCACAAGGTCTATGCCCATGGTGCTATGGACATTAAAAATCTTGATGATGTGAAAGTATTCAAGGTCAGTGGACAACGTCTAAAGCTTTACAATGGAGCCCCAGTCCTGCGCGATAAGTCACCCTTCATCCTTCATCCTTCATGATGCACAAGAGTTTGAACCCCCATTTCCTTTTTTCTTTTCTATTTTGCTACAACATTTTTATGTTTTATGTTCATAAATAATGTAGTTTAATCTTTATTTTTATTTCGTACTCTAGGTTTTAATCTCATTTGTCCTTTTGTTTTATTATGCTTTAAGGTTAGGCTTGTTTTCATCTGAGCACCCTAGGGACGCAGATGGCAGGTCAGGGTGCAATGGTGTATCAAGCTTTTGTTTTTATAAGGATATAAAGAATGGAAATTAAGCTTTTCCAATATAAGAGGAAGCCGACTCAAAAGGGACAAAAAGAGGGGGGAATTAATTAACTCTTTCACCTTTTCATTTAAAGAAAACCCTAGCAATTATTATCTAGGTATTTTCTCTTTCTTACTTTTCACCTTTTCAATTAATACCCCTTTGTCCTTATCTTACACACACGCCACCCAAAACCCCCCAACATTCTCTCTCTTTCCCGTCGTGTCAGTTACCTCCCCTTAACTCCCATCACTTTCATCATCAACTCCCACTAACTCCCTCCCTCATCACATCAACACAAGGAAAACTAAAAGACCCCTCACTTCATCTTCTCCAACCCGCTAAAAACTCAAAAATCATAACCAAGCCTTTTCCCCTATCTCACCCTTCTTCACCCTCTTTTTGCTTAAACAATGTTGCATTGCAAGCGAGCAGAAGGTGCGTCTGGCAGTAGCCAACCCAAGCATGTGCTCATAAAGAAGTTTTTAGACGACAAGGCAAAGGAGCAATTCCAAAGTCTGCAAGACCGGAAGTTGTTACCAGAACAAGGATTCAAGTTCCCAACTGAAGGGAAACCAGGGTTCGATAAAGATATCTTGGATGTCGTCGCAAACCACAAATGGGCCACCTTCATTCCTCACCCCAACAACTTTTGCATCCCGATCGTCTAGGAATTCTACGCGCATCTCACCAGCCCTACACAATCCAGCGTGTACGTGCGTGGAGATCAAATCAAATTCATTGTAGCCAAGATCAACAAGTTCTTTGGTCTGAAAAACTCAGAAGACCACCACACACCTTTTGTCGAAAATGCCGACCCACAAACTGTTAAGGAAGTGATGGAAGACCTATGCTTTGAAGGCACCAACCTTGATGAATCGAACAAAGCAGTGGAGCGTGCAAGACTCAAGCCAGAGGCAAAGCTTTGGATCCATTTTGTCAAGAATAGACTCATGCCAACTTTTCATACGACAACGATGAACATTCCAAGGCTCATCCTCCTTCATTCTATTCTAAATGTCTGGTTCATTGATGTGGGGAAAATTATTATGGATGAGGTATATGCATGCTTGAAGAGGAAATCTAGTCCGATTATCTTTCCAAACCTCATCACGACCCTCTATCGAGAAAAAAAGAGTATTCGAATACCCCATTGCTGATGCGAAGAACTCAAGGAAAGGTCCTATCACACCTGAAATACTCCTCTCTATCAAAGGATTCGATGAGGATGCTCCAGAAAAGTCACTGGCTGGAGGAGCGAAAACATTTACTGCAGCAAGAATTGCTGCATTGGTTGCCTCCACCAATCATCTCCGAGAGGACATGGACAAGATACGCTAGGACCAGACTGTTTTCTATGGGTATGTTATGGAGAGAGATGATGTCATGAACAACTATTTCAAGGAAATCCTACCGCACATCAGCATCCACTTCCCAGCCTTTCCGGAATCTCTAAAGGCACAAGCGAAGGAACCTCCTCCCACTACCCAAAAGATACCAGTCTCCAACAAGAGCCCTAATTAAACCCATCATTTCTTACAGAACCAGGACACAGATGCTACATCAAGCCCACTGTCCAAGAAGAGAAACAGAATAACAAAACCTACCAAAGCTGCCCCAACAAAGGAGCCGTCCGTTGAGCCTATCAACCCTTGATAGTTGAATCAGAAGATGACGAGTGCGCACACTCTATCCCAGCACAATCACCTGCACAAACCCCAAGCACTGCCCCGTCAACAAGGACACGAAGCAAACGCACTACCGGTAGAGTTTAGAGCACATCGGCTGAGGGGAACGAATTAGACACAAGCTCCACCAATCTAGAAACTCCAGTCGAGCCAGGACAGACCCCACCACCAGAGGAGAACGAGGTTGACCCTCCTATCGCCTCATTCAAGTCCTCCAGCATCAAGCACAAAGCCACAAAGACCGCTACCACCAAGAAGTAAGGTACTTCTTCATCTTGCATTGCATTTAAATTAGTTGCATTTCATTTTATTTCTGTTGCATTGAGGACACCACTGTCTTTAAGTTTGAGGTGTTAGTACCCTTTTGTTAGTCATTTGCATTGCATCAATAGGTAGAAATAGAAATTATTTTATGGCATTTTGTTTAGCTCTATGATAGTTGTATGAATAAATTAATGATGCCTGATGATGAACAAATTTTTTATGGCTATGGATAGACATGTATGACTATTGAGATTGGTAGAATTAACTCTAGGGTTTGATTCTTGATCTTTGTATTGTTACACAATTGTATGCTCCTTAGGCTTAAGATTGTTAGAGAATTATTTTAGAACTTATGCTTATCCTTGTGAAACTGAACTTAATGATCTTATATAAAGAAAAATGAAGCGATAAAGGCTTAGTTAATCTCATTTGTGCTTATTAATATATCAAATTGTGAATAAATGCTACGACATATTTTAGAGGGACACTCCGCTTTGTGTTGCATTGCCTGGAAATCAAGCTTAAATAAATGGCAGCAACATCAAATGAGTGAATGAAAGTTGTCACTGGATGACTCTACCTACTAGCTCGGGGATGAGAAGCATGCTCCCTGCTCATCTAGAGTAAGGGATGATAGATGTGATGAGCTGACACCCCTCTAAAAAAACAGTTCACTTATGGGAGTAAAATTTTGTGCTAAAATAGTTCAAACACTAGGACGAACTTGAGTTCTATTAAGAAATCTTTCTAGCTCTGTTAAGCTTAAGTTGTATGCAATCACACACACAATAACAAAGGATCTTGCCCTAGGGAATCATTCTTAAAAAATCAATTATGTCTTAAGTATTAAAGCCTTCCTTTTCTGAGGGCTGAAATTTTGTCATAGCATCTACCTTAAGTTAAATTTTTGCCACAGCATTTTCGATGTTTCTCTCTATTCATTGCTTGAGGACAAGCAATATCTTAAGTTTGGGGTGTGATAACTTGCCAAAATGCTTATATTTTACACCTTTTTACTTAGGTATTTGTTTGTTCTCAAGGACATTTCATAGCATATAGGTGCATTCAGAGCATATAGTTGCATACATCTTTGCTTGTTGGTGGTTTGGCTTAATTTCACAAGATTAGATGCTGCTTGAAGGGTATGTGCTGGTGTTGTGATGTGCAGGTTGAAGCTGGTGTGAAGCTGGACAAGGAAGAAAAATGCTACAGCAAGTTGGACAACAATTATGGGCGCAGAAAAGGACAAAGTAACGCGCACACGTTAAGAGCCCACATGTGCAAGCCCCCCTTTTGTCTGATTGTGCCCTACATGCATAGGGAATATTCCCAGGACTTCAAAGAATATTAGGGCACAAAACCTTAGGAGTCCCCACTATATAAAGGATTAAAGGGAGAGCGCGAAAAAGGTGACAAAAGGCTATGGAGAGAAAGAAAAGGCGGTTCTTTTCCTTTCTTCTTCTTCCTCCACTTGGTGTCCTCCATCGTTGAAGCTCCAAGGGTTTGACCTTGCTGACCTTGAGAGAGGCAGCAAGCCTAGGGTGGTTCGTTGCGTTGCAGTCCATCGCGGATCGGGAGTTTGTTCTTCCCTTTCTGTTGTTTTAGCATTTCTTTTATATTTGGAAAATGGGTTGTACAAACGAAGATATTTTGGATGTTTATTTCCCAGCCATGAACTGATTTTAGATGGCTTGGGCTGTTTGGATGATCTATGTTTTAGTTTCTTTAATGCATGTTTATCCATCTCTTATGTCTATCTATGCTTTGTCTATGTTGTTAAATGTTTATGGTTGTAAGAGCCTTCGAGAGTTGGCCTTTCCTTAGGTGTGAGTTGAGGTTAGTTGACGAGAGATATATATCTGGCCTTCATAGACAATGGAGTTGGATGCTGAGAGGCACAACTCTAATCCACCTTAGAGATAAGTGATGAGATTCAACTGTGAACAGGATAGAACTTTATGGGTAGGGGAGTGATAGAGTTTATGCTGAGAGGTATTGTTGTAGCATTTCCTACTCTCAATTTCCTTGCTAGAGATAGTTGAGGAGCAACTTGAGTAAATCCTACGGAGCATAGAGTAAGCTAGAGAGGTAAGCCCTAGTTGAGAGCTAAAGCATATGTTACCAGACAACCCAACCAGTCATTCCCAAGTGAGTTTCGCATACGTAAGATGACCTGTTGAGTCTACTGATTTCAGCACACTATCTGTTATCTTTATTTGCTACATCATTTATCCTTCTGTCTTGATTTGCCACAACATTCTCTATTTACATTTCGTGACTTGTGTGCTTAAACTCAACTTGAAACACCTACAATCCATGTGAAGACGATACTCACTTATCACTGTATTACTTGTTCGACGTGTATACTTGCATCATATTTATGTATCATTTATAATACACCATATGCACAAACACTCATCATGTTTCCGAGTTCTTTTGAACTAATCGGAACCCATCAATACAATATTTATTATTTGACCGAATAGGTACGCCTTAAGTATTCATTTCTCAGAACTGACTACAGTGTATAACAAAATGGTTCGCTTTCACCTATCAACCATTGAACGTACTACAAGAAATCGAACATGTATTCAAGCGGTATTTTCTAAATATTTGAACATGTACATTACACCCGAACTCAATCCATAGCATCGAATATACCTTTTTGAAGAACATGTTACTCTTAGTATTAACTATGTACTTTCTCCAAATAACTCGAACTTGCCTTCATATAGTATTCTTCCAATATCACATTAGTGTTGGAAACAACCAACAAACACGTGTCATGTATTACCACTTTGATGCCCGAAGAAGTTTCAATTATTCTAAGATTTTCAATCCTTTCAACTATTCATTCATTTCAAATCTCAAGGGTTTATCCATCATTTCGGTTAATTTGGCAATTAGTGCTCAGGGATATTTCAATCTTTTTGGTCATTACGGTCATTCCGATCAATTCAGCCTCATCAGTATTTTCAATCCTTTTAGCCATTTCAATCAATTCAATCTTTTGCGCCACTTTGATTAATCTATACATACGAATATTTTTTTGTAAATTTATCTTCGGAGATTTATTCAGAATTCAAAAAAATCCAAGTGCTTTACAATTTCGAATGTTTGCACTTTGTTACCATAACTTTCCAAGCAAAACGAGGTTTTTAGATGAATCAATTGTTTTACCAGATCTAATGTAGATCTCTAGATCGCTTTCATTGCCATGGGTATTTTAGTCCTTATACCTCAAGGGCATTTTTTTCATTTCTCATTCAAGCATTCTGATTATTTGATCTTTATCAAGAAATAATTTGAATTGAAAGTTTCAAGGTGAACCGTTTTATCAATTATTCGCTGAACTTGGATTACTTACCGATCATCAATTCATTATTCGAGTCATTCAGGTCTTATCCAAATTACTATCTTTCTATCGTAATTAGCATGACTTTAAAATATTCAGGCATTAATCAAACTCATTTATGCATTAACTAATACCAACAAGTTCCATAAAGCATAGAAGAGGTAATAAAGTATTACCTTGAATCCTTGCTATATCAGTCGACCCTTGAAACGATATTCGAACACTCTCGAACCTGAATTCGACGTCCTCTACCTCTCGAATAAGAAGATATGTGAATACCTTCAATTTAACATAATTTCATAATTAGTCCGTAATCACATTGCCTTTAAACTGAATGATGAAACACATAAGCTTGTTCGGGTCCAATATTAAATTTGGAGGCTTTTGGTTAGAATTTCACGAAACGTACTTCAAAATCGAACTCAAGACGTCAAAAAACATAAGATAGAGTTTTCGAAAAATTTGACTTTTTAGTCAAAGTCAACGCTGACGCCATCAACGGTCAACGCTGACGTCAGCAGTCAAAGGTCAACCGGGTTTACTCGAGAGAGTTGAATCACTAAGTTGACTCGGATGGGTTGACTCACTAAGTAGACTCAGACCCGTTGACCCAGTCAACATGTTAACGGGTCGGGCAAACATTTGATTTAATTTAAATATAAAAAAGAAAAAATATTTGAATATTTTTTAAATCGAATTTCTTTTATTTTAAATAGAATATTTTTTAAAATAGAATATTTAATAATTTTCAGATTTAAATTAAATCGAATTTTTGTGTGATTATACACATCCCAAGTGATCTAGGTTCGAATCCTCTTTCAACCATTTTTACTTTTTTTCCCTAACATTTACTACATTATAACATATGTATATAAAATGGTGCGATTCATGTCATTGAGAGAGACTTGGTGCAGTGATAAAGGTGTGGGTTTAAAACACATATGTCCCAGGTTCAATTCACCCAGCGCCATCCTTCCAAATTTGTTAATTTTCCTTTAAATATTAAAATAAATTAAAATTTGAGTAAATTTATCCAATTGGGTGATGACACATGTCATCATCTGATTGGTTGATTGATTTTATTTAATTAAAATAAAATTAAGATCAAATTAATTTAATAAGTAAATAGCATGGAGTAAATGTATAATTTTACAAATTTCTGTTAACTGCCACATCACCCCTCCGTTAGTAAGGAAAATTGAATATGAAAATATTCAAATATGAAAAATAAAAAAATTAAATATTTTAAATCGAATTACTTTTCTTTTAAATCGAATATTTTTTAAAATGAAATATTTAATAATTTTTAGATTTAAATAAAATCGAATATTTTTGTGATTATACATATCTCAAGTGATCTAAATTCGAGTTCACTTTCAACCAATTTTACCTTTTTTATTCCTAGCGTTTACTATCTTCTCAAATTATTTAAAGATGGGATGGAGGAGTGGTAAACACATGGGGTTTCTATCTTAGTGATTGTAGGTTCAATCTATGCCAAATTCATCTTTCTTTTTTAATTTTTTTAACTAGGTAGTGACGATGATCAAAATAGGTACGCCCTTAAAGTTTGATGGTTATTGGAATAGTTTACCTTTTATAATATATACATATACACACAAATATATTTGAAAAACATTATAATATAGATATACACAAAGTGAAAATAATTTCAATTTTGTTATATTGTTGTATGGATGTGAAAAATACTTTATTAAAATTATGTTTTATATTTAGTCATTTTACGCTTTAGTTATGATTTTAATAAATCAAATTTCATTTTTATTAGTTTTTAATAATATAAAACTGAATCTTATATTATAAAATAGGTGCAATAACATTCAAAATATCTATATTTTATTTATTGTTCAAAAAATCTATATTTTATTTAATTAACAATTATTTTTTAAAAGAATTGAAATCATTGTTATTTTATTCAAACTTTCAGTATGGTTTCAATTTTTTATTGTTATAATGTTTTAATTTAATGAATTAAAAATAAAAATGTAATATTTTTAATTAAATCTATTTTTATTATTTAAAATTTCTCATTATGTTTATTGTTTTGAAAGTTTTAGTTTAAATTTTTAAAGGGTAAAAATAATTTAACATTTTAAATAAACCCCACGATTATTTTACATCAAAATCTCCCCTGCTTGCATATATTTTTATTTATATTTAAAATTTCTAAATTTAATAGTTTTTATTATAGTTATATTAAAATGAAAAGAAAAAAAATACAAGTTGGTTCTGGGGATGTATCTGTGGGCGATTTGGAATCGGTTAGTCTCCTAGTCTTAATAATGATAGCTTTGATGTCATGTCATCCATTCAATGTTAGAACTATTTACTTTTAATTGATGTAACTTCGATTTTAATATATTTCTCTTTTTTTTTATTTAGCATCTTAAGTATTTAAATTAAAAAAAATCTTTGATTTTATTTTACATCCAATTAAGTTTTTATATATTAAAATTTTATTAATTTATCCTTTGATCAACATTTTTTTGGTTGTTCTTCGATTTTTAGAACTTCGTCCTGACTAATTCGGACCGACTCGCGACGCACATCTTTGATTTATTTATCATAGTTATAAATAAATCTCTCAACAGAATTTTTTTTTTCATACACAACGCCTCGAACTCGAGACCTACTTAAGCGATACCAAACTGCTTACGACTTGGACCAACCTTGTTGGTATCCTTTGATCAATATTATTATTAATCTAACGATTTTTGGGATTAATTGATGTCATGTGTTGTGTTACAATATTACTCTTTGGTATTTTTAGAATTTTTTATTTTATTTTAAAAACTCTTAAAAATTAAAGAAAACTATAAAATAATAAAAAACATTTTTTTAAAATATGTAAATATCATATGACAAAATTGTAGTCTTTCATACAATAATAATTCAATTTTATTTTTATTAACAAATAACTATCATTAAAAATAATATGTTCGGGATACAAGACTATCCCTCTTAATAATGTCATATCTAATGTTCAAACTCATATTCTCTTTTTGAAAGTGTAATGTGCCTTACCAATACACCCGACACTTGTTGTTAAAAAATATTTTCCAGAAGCAAGTGTGATAGAATTATAGTATTTTTAAAACATCTAATTTAGTTTAGTGTCATATAACACACCGACACAAACTCAATAAAAAAGTACACAAAAAATCAAAGTATAAAATGAAAGATATAGATTTATAAGGCTATAATATTAACTCAATTTATTTGTAATAAAAATAATTATCTTTGAAATTAATTAAAATTTTAAATTTAAATTAAATTGTTTTTAATAAATTTTATTATTCGAGTGTATACATGTTTTTTCACTCACAATTCTAATTAAAATAAATATTATTCATACTTTTCTTTATAGCATTTTCCCACCTTACAAGTTTTCCATTTTACCTCACAATTTGGTGATAATGTATCTTCTCGTATCGTTTATCCACCCCCTTCTGTCACTAAATAATTAGATAATTCCAATTTTGGCACTTTATAATATAACTTTGTAGCATAATCATTTCCTAATCCATATGGAAATTTACTTATATAAGAAGTTGGTCAAGTGTTCATTAGGGATAAACTTCAAATTTACTTAATTTAGGCCCTTTATAATATACTTTTGTAACATAACCACTTCCTAATATAAGTATTATCATTAATGTAAACTGTATAATAAATTATCAAAAGAGGAGTTATTTTATTTCTCTATTTTGTTTTATAGTCCCTTAGATTACGAATGTTCTAATTTTATCTCCAATGGCTCTCATTATAAATAGGTACATAAAATTTTGAATATTCTAGTTTCACCCAAAATTATGACCTTCATTCTAATTTGATGTAATTTTTTTAAAGTTTCAATTCCATCTTCAAATTATTATTTGTGTCATATCATATTATTACATTATATATATATATATATGTATATCAGTGTTTATATGACAATTAACCCTTTTTATAATGATTTTATTAAAATAATATATTTAGCATATATTGATAATTTGGAGGTGAAATTAGAATGTTTAAAAGTATAAAAAATCTGTTTATAATAAGAGTCATAATTTAGGCATGAAATTAGAATATTTAAAAGTTTAAGTACTAATTTAAACTTAAGGCTGAAATTAAAATATTAAAAAAATATAAACTAAATTAAAATAAAAGTCATTATTTGAGAAAGTATGGTATAATTAACCGTATAAAAATTAACCATTTCACTAGAAGTGAAGCATGATGAGATAAAATCAAATTACATTTCATTATTATAAATTTCCGTTAAAAAATGAAAAGAATAATATTAGTGTAATTCCACGTGGCTCTCGGTCCAGTTTCACGTATAAATACCGACTGCCATCACAAATCAGCTCGAAAATAAAGAAGCTCATCATTTCCATTTTGGCCCGACAAAACAAGAGGAAACAGAGAGAAGCAAACAGAGAGGCTGTATCGACGGTGATGGCGATTCGAGACATCGACGATCTTCCGAAGAACGCCGCCAACTACACGGCTCTGACGCCGTTATGGTTCTTGGAACGAGCCGCTACGGTTCATCCCACGAGAAAAGCGGTGGTCCATGGATCTCGAACCTACACGTGGCTCCAAACTTACCAGCGCTGCCGTCGCTTGGCTTCAGCTCTTTCTAAACGCTCCATCGGCGTCGGTAGCTCGGTAAACTAGTGACTTTCCGTGGCCTTTCATCATTACAAACAGTTTAACAAAATCTGAAACAGTGAAATCTTTTCGGCTTTTAATTCTGTTTTGCTTGCTTACTAGTATTAATTAAGAGAACGAAATTAAAAAATAAATGAATTATTTTATGTTTTTCCTTTGTCCGGTCTAGATCCGGCAATTAGTTTATGGTGTCATGTAATATTGTTTAAGATATTTTATATTTATAGAAATTTGGATACCTTAATAATTCATATTTATAGAATTTTGGATACCTTAATGATTAATCTGTTAATCATTATGATTAGTGATTAGGGTAGTATTAGTGGTATGACTTATGAGAAAGAAGCTTTAATGCTTGATTTGTGGTCCAAATTTGTTATGGGAATTGCCAGTTGTGTTTAGATAGTTTACATTAGGACTGTTTTTATGATTCTATTGCTTGTATTCATTAAATATATTAACATTGGCAGGTAGCTACAATTGCACCAAATGTTCCTGCTTTATATGAAGCTCATTTTGGGATTCCGATGTCCGATGCTGTTATCAACACTGTCAATATTCGACTAAATGCGTCAACCATTGCTTTCCTTTTGGGTCATTCACAATCCACCATTGTAATCGTGGACCAAGAGTTTTTCAATTTGGCAGAGGATGCTTTGAAAATCATGAAGGAGAAAAGCCAAGGTGATTTCAAGCCTCCACTTGTTGTAGTTGTTGCTGATGAAAGCTGTGATCCGAAAACACTTAGGTATGCTTTGGGACAAGGAGCCATCGAGTATGAGAAGTTCTTGGAAAGTGGTGACCCGGACTTTGCGTGGAAGCCTCCTCAGGATGAGTGGCAGAGCATTGCTTTAGGATATACTTCCGGCACGACAGCCAGCCCAAAAGGGGTGGTATTACATCACCGAGGGGCATATCTAATGGCTTTGAGTAATCCTCTTATATGGGGTATGAATGAAGGAGCTATATACTTATGGACTCTCCCGATGTTCCATTGTAACGGTTGGTGTTTCCCTTGGACACTCGCTGCTCTTTGTGGAACAAACATATGCCTCCGACAGGTAATTTCTTGTCTGAATGCTTTACTTATTGGTTCTAGGTGTGATTTTGTTGAAATTGTGAAATTGTTTGTCTTAATCTGATATAGAAAATGTGGTGTGTGGATGTGAATGTTTTGCGCTTTACCTATGATCGTAGCTTGTTACTTACTGATGTCCTTATTCGCTTCTTTCGTACATGCATTGCAGGTAACAGCAAAGGGAGTTTACTCAGCCATCGCGAAGTATAGCGTGACTCACTTCTGTGCTGCACCGGTGGTTCTCAATTCCATAGTTAATGCCTCACCCAAGGACACAATTCTGCCTCTCCCACATGTTGTTTGTGTAATGACAGCAGGTGCAGCCCCACCCCCTTCTGTTCTTGCTGCGATGTCTCAAAAAGGTTTTCGAGTGACCCACACCTACGGTCTCTCGGAAACCTATGGTCCTTCTACAGTATGTGCATGGAAGCCTGAATGGGACTCGCTGCCACCCGAAACTCAAGCTCGTCTAAATGCACGTCAAGGTGTCCGATACGTTGGTTTAGAGGGGCTAGATGTCATCAATACTCAAACTGGTGAGGCTGTTCCCGCTGATGGAAAAACTGTGGGAGAAATAGTTTTTCGGGGCAATCTAGTGATGAAAGGCTACTTAAAGAACCCAAAAGCCAATGAGGAAACATTTGCCAAGGGATGGTTTCACTCCGGGGATCTTGGTGTGAAACATCCGGATGGGTATATCGAAGTAAAAGACAGGTCAAAGGACATAATCATATCCGGGGCTGAAAACATCAGCAGCGTGGAGGTGGAAAACGGACTGTATACACACCCTGCAGTATTGGAGGTATCGGTGGTGGCAAGGGCGGATGAGCGATGGGGAGAGTCACCTTGTGCTTTTGTGACCTTGAAGCCCGGGGTCGATAAATCCGATGAAAAGCGGTTAGCCGAAGACATAATGAAGTTCTGCAGGTCCAAGATGCCTGCTTACTGGGTTCCAAAATCAGTGATATTTGGTCCCTTGCCTAAAACGGCTACCGGTAAGATTCAGAAGAATGTGTTAAGAGCCAAGGCAAAAGAGTTGGGACCCGTCAAGTTCAGCAAGTTGTAATTTGGTATGTTTGAAAAATAAATTACTATTAGGCATCAGATAATAATAATAATAATAATAATAATAATAATAATAATAATAATAATAATAATAAAGCAAGCGATTGGTTAGATAACTGTTGTATTTTGTACTGTCTACGAATACGGTAGTAGCCCCGTAGGCTTGTAGCAGTATTTTATGAATAAAACTTTCTCATCAAGTAATCTTTTTGTTGAAGTTGATAGTTTATGTATTAAACAATGGTTGTTTCCTATATTAAATTCAATAATTGTAGTCATTTATACATTATTTGAAGGGTAAAGTTTAGAGACAAATTTGATCAATCAATTTATCCGATTTTAAATCCAATATGTACATGATATGGACCTGAATATAATGGTCTAAATTTGATTCTATACTCGGAACAAACCAGGCTGAATCAAAACTGACCCTAATTGTAGCTGAACTGATAAGAAAATTTTACGATATGCGTCGAACACTGCTGAACATCATTAATGTTGAACACCGTTGAACATCATTAAATTAATTAATAAAGATTTAAAATTTTAAGGACCCATAATACAATTAATAATTATTTTAAAAAATTCAATTAAATTACTTTTATATATTAAAATTTTGTTTTTTTAATAAGCGTAAACTATATATTTAGTATATCACTTATTTCTGTATTTTTATTGAACCCTCATTATTTAAATATTATTTTAATTTGACCCTATTCTTTATAAAAAATAATTTAACCCTCAACCTAAAACCCTAAACTATTAAACCTTAAACTCTTACACCTAATGAAAATGAATATATATTTAAATATTATTTTAATTTAACCCTATTCTCTTAAACCTAGAACCTTATACTATCACTTAATGTAGCATAAACCTTAATTTGTTATAATTATAGGATTACAATTTTTTTATTAAAATTATATCACTGAACTTCCATAAAAGTCTTAATCCATGTAATGTAGTATGTAGTTTTACTGCTGACTTTTATTTTTTTCTACTTCTTTTTGATTACTGTCTATATCTGACACATTAAGACATGACTTTCTAAAGACCTTCAAAATGTATTAAAAATATTAGAATGCTCTTTTTGAATAATTCGAGTGTGTAGAGAATTCGAAAAGGATTTAAATATGAGAGGATTTTTCTTCGTCAATAAACCCAGAACAAGAAGAAAAATACGATGTTTAAAGGCAGCAAAGCCAACAACAAATAGTGAGACATAACGAAATACAAGGAAAAACGTGAACGAAACAAAGATATAGGTCTTGTTTCGTAAAGAGAGGTTTGGGCAAAAATTAGAGGTTTGATGTATAATTAGAGGTTTGACTAGTCAAACCCGCTAATATTGATATTTGGTAAATAGCGGATTAAAAGAGCGGATTGAGGTGAAAAAGCTAATTTTGAAAATGTCATAATATGAGCTTTTTGAGATTAGAGGTTTGATGTTAGAGTTGTAATGACTCTTTTACCCTTAACAATTACCAAAAATCTCCAAATAACCTAAATTAAATAATAATATTTTTTAATATAAATAATAACATATTAAATATTAGACTTATTTGTTGTTACTACTAATTTATATGGTGACATTTGTATGTTAATTCTATTTTTTTATTATCACATATTTATATGTGCATATAAAAAATTTAATAATTATATAAATAATATATTGATATATAAATCTTTCAAATATGTTAATGAAATTTATATTAAAAAATAATTTTTACAAATCTAATTAATATTTATTAGATACAAAATATTAATAACTGATAAATTATTCAAACAAGTATTAAACATAATCATGTCCTTATATGTCATTTTGCTTGTTTAAATAATCAAACAACTATCAGCTATCAGTTAATTTTACCAAACATTTTTATACAATCAGTTAATACAATCCGCTAATCAAATCAGCTAATGCAATCAACTATCAGCTATCAGCTAATGTAATCCGCTATCAGCTATCAGCTAATTGCCAAACAAGACAATAATAATAATAATAATAATAATAATAATAGTAATAATAATAATAATAATAATAATAATAATAATAATAATAATAATAATAATAATAATAATAATAATAATAATAATACGACTACTAGCAGTAACCAAAACAAGCGGAGTTTTCTACCATGCGGCCGCCTAATATGCGGCTAATATATGGCGTTACCGGAAACATGATTCGGTATATAATGTAACCGGTAAAGCGGTACCGGATATGTTGATATGAAATGATGTATCCGGTAAAAACACTAAAAAAATGAAAAAATAATGGTAACCGGCAAATTTAAGTAAACGGTCAGACATAACAAAATCGGTAGCGTCTAATTTGTTATAAGGTATATAATGTATTCGGTAAAGCGGTACCGGATATGTTGATTTCGAAAGTATCCATACTTTTGAAAAGTTTATCGATACTTTTTATCAATATATGTTGTACTAGGATAACGTAATAGGTAGCCAATAAGAATCGATACCTTATACAATATTATCGATATTTTAATAAAAACATTGGAACTGGTTCAATTGTGGGTCGATAGTATGAATACTTAAATGAAACATATGGATACTTATATTAAATGTTTGGATACTTCTATGAGAGGTAGGGATACTTTCGAAAAAGTATGGATACTTTATAAAAATTATGGATACTTCTATTAAATCGTTTATATGAATTAGAATCAAGAAAATACTAGTGCATCAGATAGCAAGGAAAAAATTACAAAAAGGAAAAGATTACAAAACGAGATGGCAACGGAAAGAAAAAGAAATTGAGAACCAACAAAAGATTGATCTTCTAATATTTATGTTAGACCATCAATCTTTTCTTTCTTCTGAATTCATTGTCCCTTCAAGCCTCCTCCCTTCAAGTCCCCTTGCCACCCATGGAACTTGTTCCAGCACCAGCTTGCTGTCCAACCATCTGTGCATATGGTCGCATCTCAAACTTGACCTTTTGGTTGCCTAATGAACAAATTTTTTTTTGCATAAGTATGAGCAGAAGTGTATCTTGTTATTAATAATATAAGAAAATGATAGAGAAAACCTTGGAGATGGCGGTTGAAGATGTGTATGTCTTCTTTTTCAGCCATGTAACCATATAGTTGGCGCTGGCTGGATGGAGGGGATGGAGCATGACGTTGCCAAGCATCTAACCCGAAACCTTGGGCAGCAAACTGGTTATGCAGATGCTGAGCATCTAGATAACCTCTTGCCGTGCTCTCAAAAATCAGAAGGCTCATCCCACGATGGCCTTTTGGACCGTATGAATGGCGAGCCTTGGCAACAACACCATAGGAACTGAAATAGCCGAGAAGGTCTTGGTTTCCCATGCCAATCCACTGAAGCAAAAAATTAAAGAAATAAGAAGTTAAGTATTATAATATTAATGAAAACATAATTCAAAAGTTATATAACTACCTTCCCATCTTCATCTCTATGATGCTGTGTGTTCATAATCATCACCATGGGTGGCCAGAGTATTTGGTGATGAGCTTCCTGGTTGCTTGAAGGCGGGGGGGAGACAATAGCAGCATCATTACTCAGACCACTCCATTGGCCTGAAGCTTGACGTTGAGGTTGAGGAGTGGCCGAAGTACCCCTTCTTCGTAATTCCTCCTCCAACATCTGACCAAGGAGGCGATGAATTTTCAGCTTTTCTCCTCCTTTGGTTTTTGCATGGGTGAGTAGGGAATGAAGGCCACGAAACGACTTAAAGGCACCAGGACCTCCGTGGCATGCTGGACACAGCCATTGAGTAGTAGGGTCGTTGATAGAGTTCATTCGATCGAAGGCCTCGAAGAAACTCCTGAAGCATTTGCTGGATTTCAATGCCTCGTGGCTTAGTTGTTCGTCATTATCAGAATCAGAATCAATATAGAAATCATCATCACTGTTTGATGATGTCTCGAAATCAATCTTCCTCTTTGCGAAAGGCTGAGGATTTTTACCCGAACTTCTACTTGAACTCATTGTATAATAGAAGATTGTGAAAGAGAACTGATTATAAAAGCAAAGGAAAGGGTTGAGTAGATTAATTTGAAGATGTTGTGAAGAGCAAATAGAGGAGTTGTTAATTTATAGGCAATTTCCGTTTGGGAGGGAAAGTGATAATGCATGAGACTGAAAAGGCAGAGATTCGTTCGTTGAGAAATAAATGAGGAGAAGGTACATGAACAGAATAGTGCATGTGATACATTGGAAAGACGCGAAACTGAAAAGGTAAAATCAGATTCGTTCTTCTCCTCGTTTCCGGAGTTATACAAATAAAAGAGGAGAACCAGGAGGAACTACCCAATAAATGAAGGTCATGAACGGTGCATGCGTGATACAGGGAGGTACAAGTGAAAAGACACGATACTGAAAAGGAAGAATCAGATTCGTTCCAGGGATTAAGGGTTTCAGCTTTATACAGGATGAGCAGTAAATGGTGCATGTGATACAAGTGAAATGACATAACACTGGAATGCAAAGTTGTAGAAGTGTATAATGAAAACGGTAATAATAAACCGGATACATTGATGTAATGAATAAGAATACAGTAAAAATATACCGGGAACATGAATGTTTTTGCAAACGTATCGATAATTTCATTAAAACATGGAAAAAAGTATAGAAAATCTTGTTCCCATTAAGCTATGGGAAGCCTTTAGTTTTTGTTAATTATCGATATTTTTGTAAAAGCATCGATATTTTCGAACGATATTCGTACCGGAAACATTGATTTTCTTTCAAAAGTATCAGGTTTTTATTAATAGTGTGTAAATCGTATCGAAACTTTGGTTCCAGTATGCAATGGGGATCCATATGTGAATTACAAGTATCGATAATTGTTTGCAAATAGGATTAAAGTATCGATATTTTCGACCCTATTTGCTAACGTAGCATGTAATTTTAGAACAGGATCGATACTTTTACTGAAAGGGTGAAAACGTATCGAAACTTTTTCTTCCAGTAAGCTATGGGAATCCTTTGTTTCTTAAAGTATCGATAATTGTATCGTAACATTAAGAAACTATCGATAGTTTCGAGCAGATTCACTAATGTATGATGGAATTTTACAACAGTATCGAAACATTTTCAGAAAGGGGGAATAATGTATCGAAACTTTATTTAGAGGCAGTGGACAAGTAAGGGATAAAGGATGAAATAAGACGTCATATAACATAATTGGAAGATAATTTTAGAAGTTTATTGTTAATCTGAATCATCGTAGTTAGTGGACACGTCTGAACTTAGGTTTAGTTCTTCGATCAGCTGTTGTTTTCTTTGTCTACGCCTGTACATAAAAAGTTGCAGCTCCTCCGCAGCCGCATCAACATCCGGTAAAGACAGTGCGTGTTCAGTGTTTGGATCAGGTTGTACGGGTGCAGACGAACTACCTTCGCCGGCGTTGACGTCGTCAAACTTAACATGTAAATCGACGTCTGTAGCTCCGACAGAATTGAGGCGGTCATACATGTTACGAACGTCTGTTTCGTTCGTAAGCTTCATAACGTAGTGTGTTTTGTTTGCTGACGGTGTTAGGATTCGACATTCCATGGAAGAATTTTGTTTGTCGCCGTGTTTACTAACCTCGATTGTTGTCAACTGTATTAAATCTTTCAGTGACATTTTGGTGGTGATTGTTGACTGAAAATAAGTATCGAGAAAATAAAATGTTGCCTGAAATTTTGCCATAAGGTGAGCAAAGATTCGGCTCGGTGTTTAGAGAGAATTTGGAATGAGTAAGTGATGGTGGAGTTCGTGGGTATTTATAGGAAAGCAAAACACCACATAAGTAAATTTAACTGGAATGAAAACTTTAATTCGCATTTCATTTAACAAAACTTTCATTTTACAATACTATAGAAACATATTTAGTAAGTTGGAATAATGTTGCCTGAAAGTATCGATAATTTTTATCGTCCTGTACAGAAAGAATCGATATTTTCGAGCAGATTCGGTAACGTATCATGGAATTTAACAAAAGTATCGAAACATTTTCAGAAAGGGGAAAATTGTATCGAAACTTTATTTACAGTAACCTATGAGAATTCATTGTTTCTGAAAGTATCGATAAATTTTATCGTGAAGGAAAGAAAGATTCGATATTTTCGCGCAGATTTGGTAACGTATCATGGAATTTTACAACAGGATCGAAACTTTTTCAGTAGAGGGGAAAAATGTATCGATAATAAACTACAATTTATTGCACGTTAACTTTGTAGGAAGGAAGAAATAAATGCTCTTAATGCTTTCAACCACCATCAACCACCACCACCTACCAAATTTAGTACCTGAAAATGAAAGCAACACAACAGAAGTCCTGTGCTGGAAAAGTTTGGACCACTTCAACCGATCGTGTTTAAGAAAATGGAAGATATTCCATCCAACGATGTTAATGGTAGCGGGAATTTGCAAGATGAAAAGTTGACCGTTGATGATTCGGAACGGTTGGTAGGTCAGCTCTTTTCTTCACGTGAGGAAGCTTGGAATTTTTACAAGGAATACGCAATGAAACATGGTTTTAGTGCACGTCGAGGAACAACACGACTGGATGGCGAAGGGAATGTGAAGACACAAGAATTTTGTTGTTCAAAAGAAGGGTTTAGGTGTTCGAAAGTCGAAACTGTTAATCGTCAACGTGCTCATATGCCAGTCACACGAACAGGATGCAAGGCCAAAATCGTTGTCACAGCAACAAAAACAAAAGATCAGTGGGTTCTAAGTAAGTCTTTCCATGAACATAATCATGCATTGTGCACACCTCTTATGACACCATTTATGCGTTCAAATAGAGGTGTGACTGAGGCTGATGTGGCTGAGGCAACAGCGTTGAAAGATGTTGGTGTTGGGACATCAAAGGTAATGAAATATTTCATGAATCAGGCAGAGGGATTTCGTAATGTTGGATTTACTAGTAAAGACATGTACAATGCACTTGATAGAGGTAAAGCAAAGGAGCTTGTCAATGGGGATGTGAATGCACTTATTGCTTACTTTGATTACAAGAAAGATGATGATCCAGGGTTTTTTATGACATACTCCACAGATGAATTAGGGGCATTGCAGCATCTTATTTGGTCTGATTCAATATCGAGATCAGATTACACTTGCTTCGGTGATGTTATTGCGTTTGACACAACTTACAAAGGTAATTACTATGCACGGCCAATTTTGCCTATTGTCGGTGTCAATCATCACCATAGCACAATAGTATTTGCTACTGCGATCATAGCTGACGAAACGACTCAATTGTTCGAGTGGGTGCTGCGAAATTTTCTACAAGCCATGTTGAATAAAACGCCTCTTTCAGTTGTGACAGATGGGGATAGGGTAATGCAGAGGGCTATCAAATGTGTTTTCCCTTATGCTAAGCACAGATTATGTTCCTGGCATCTATCTCGCAATGTACAAGCTAACATTGGTGACAACAAATTTAGCACAACATTTAATAGATGTATGAGTTCGTGGTGGACAACCAGCGAATTTGATAGTGAATGGTCTAGGGTGATTTCCGAATTCAACGTCGAAAACCATCCATGGGTGATAGAGAAGGGAAATACTCGGAACTTATGGGCTCAAGCATATCAAACGGGTCATTTCTTTGCCAATTTGCGATCCACACAAAGAAGCGAGTCCTTGAATGCTGCACTCGGACGTGCCCTGATAAAGAAGAAGACATATGTAGACATAGTTCGTACAATTGAACAAACTATTGGTAAAATTCGTATCAACGAGTTGCAAGCAGATTGCTTAAGTTCGCAGACAACGCCCTACCAGATCACTAAACTCACAGACCTAGAAAGCCATGCTGGTCAAATTTATACGCGATCATCATTTGGTTTCTTCCAAGACGAACTTCAAGAGGAGACTTTGTACCGGATTGACAAAAAAATTCAGTCCTTATCAGATGACTGTCAACATTTTGTTCTGTCAAAGTACAAGGAAAAGAACATTAGATTTGACGTATCTTTTGATGTTGTCTTGGAAACCGTCACATGCTCGTGTAGGAAATTTGAGACTGTAGGAATTCCATGTTGCCATCAACTGCATGTTCTGGAGCACTTGGATTACACATGTATTCCAAAGTCGTTGATTCTAACTCGATGGACCAAGGAGGCGAAGGCTGCTGCACCAAGTTTCCTTGACTTCAATGTAGCACCTGAAGTTATACAAATGGCACGGTTCGCGGCCCTACGTGCAACGTCAAGTCGTTTGTGCTACATTGCATCAAAGACAGATGCATCTTTCATAACCGCAAGAGATGAGATGAAAAGACTAACTGCCGAATTTGAACACTCGTTCGGTTTGAAAGATTCAAGTAAACGAAGAAATGTTGATAATGAAGTTCGCGTTGGCGACCCTAAACGAAGACAAGGAAAGAGAAAAGTAGTCCAAAAGAAGATGGTCCAGAAGAAAGTAGGCAATGCTCTTTCTGCAATACTGAGGGACATAATAGAGTAACGTGTCCTAAATTAAAGCTGGGTCTGGATTCTTTTACACAACCTACCTCGACTGACTTTTTTGCTAACGATGCGGAATGGTCCTACGACCCCGCAGATGAGGATCATAATGTAAGTTACTATATCTATTCTACAACATATTGTCTTCAATTGTTTGTTTATGGTTAATTTTAATATCAATCACTTCTTTATGTCTCAGGGCAACGAGGACATTTGGAATACATCAAGTACTGATCAACAGACATGGTGACTACATACAACATTATGATATAACATTCAAATGTCTAAAGGGTTATTTTTGACAAATTCGGGTACAGTACTCTGGTCATTCGCCAACTTTTCGAAAAATTCTCGGATGCTTCCGCCCTTTTCTGTGGATATATAAAAATAACCCAAATTAGCAGACTCTCCTGTCAACATCTTCAATATATAAATAAACCAATGGAATAAGTCACATATGTAACTGTCATACCTAACGCATTGTCGTTGGAAGATGAATGGTTATAGGGAGGCGGACATATGTAGCTGTATTCCTATAAAGAAAAGATAAATTAACAAAATAATAGCATATTACGTTATTAATAAATTGAATGTAAAAAATACTACTCACTGGATTATGCCTCATTTTCTCGGTAGAATCATCCACCAACAGTGTATTCTCCTCTTTGAATTGAGGATACTCATTCCAAACTTGATGCAAGTCTTTGCAGAAGGTGTATTCCTCTTCCTCTTTGCACTTTGATTGATCCTGTTAATAGTAACTTGTAAAGCACCAATATGTAAGAATCATAACAAATTCAATTACCGAAGGCAAATAAGAAGCATCTTACCCAGATGAAAAAATATCGTTCATATTGTACGAATAGTTTGTTAAGAGAAAGGTTAATGTTATGCCTGCAATCGTGAACAATTACCACGATAAACTTCAAATTATTTAAGAGGTCAACGTTAAATGTTAACAATTTTAATCATAACGGTGCTTACCTCAACTTCGATGACCATATTCCAACAAAAAAATTCTCTAAACAAAATTGCATAAATTCTTCTACACCTGGCCTCAGTATAACATCTACAACATGAAAAGAAATTAAACATAATTGTTTTCTTTATAGCCGTAAACAAATTTGCAGACATTTAATTACCTCTGGGAGTTTGTTTTGTATAATATGCAAGGACTCCGTTGACATAAAAAATGACAAGTTTTTTGTTTTGTGTTACAGAAATCATATATCTGTTGGGGTCTTCACTGTCATCCTCATCTGAACTGCCTACCTCTTCATCATTCTCCTCTTCAGGCACCGTATTATCCTCTTCACGCACCACTGGATTGTCCACTTCTGTTATAAGCATGTCAATAGTCAAATAACCGAATGTCAATTGTAAATTGAAAGGGTTATTTTACCTATGGGTTTGTATTTGCTTTGAAGCCATTGATTACGGAAGTTGGAGAAGTCAGCACGAAGTGAGGAAATATCTGCTCGCATTTGGCCGATTTGGTCATTAATCTCGCCAAAACGAGCATCCATATGCTCGCGGAAATGAACCATGTAAGCCATCACTGACTTCATGGTAATCACCCCTTTGATCTCATCTTCTTGCATCCGCTCGTGGTGTTCTGCTTTAACGTTCTCCACTTGGTCGTTGCCTTGTTCCGCTCCAATTACACATTTGTTTATCCAACCGACGTTTTCAATAAAATCGTATCCCGCTTTTGTCAAGGTAATCATGTCGATCTTCCGGGATAGTCGAAGAGGGTAGTCAAGATTGAATTGCACTCCTTCCTTCCTCAATATATGGCAAATTATGCATCCATATGGTAGTGAGGTTGTAATGGAAGCACCCTTCTTCACTATATGTAGAATTGTCTCATATATCAGTTTTGCTATGTTTGGAGCGGTTCTTGATTCATATTTAGACAACCACCAGTAATCAGTATCTCGAATTTGTGAAAATTTCCCACCGGACGGCCGAAAAAACCAACTGACAAGAAAGTGGAACAATCTGCCCTCCGCACCAAGGTTAATGGGACTATTCCGATCCACACGTTTCATGGTAGGATCTAAAACATGTTCATCGGAATCTCCTACATTCTTCACTCCTATACCAGCAGCAATAGATGACGCATCTATATATACGTCCTTACCCATGACATGAGTCGTAAATCCTAATATTTTTCCCGTACTAGGCTGAAGGTCTAATTTTGCATTACTGTAGAAAACTCTAACAAGATTGGGATAATATTTTGGTTCTACACCAAGCAGTTCAAGCCAGCCCCAATTTGTAAATGTATCTTTAAACCCAAATTTGTTTTTCTCATCGAAGAAGAAGTCCAAGTCAATAACACGTTCTGGACGAATCTTCCTTGTTTTGAAATTGCTATCATATGTTAGTTTCTCATCGGTGCTTCTAAAGTTTTGCGATTCAAAAGACAAATTTTCTTCAGAAGAACTTGAACTTACTTGACCAGCAGACCTTGATTTCGAAGATGACTTTATTTTGGAAGCAGAACCTCTCTTCCGTTTGAGTGCCCCTTTTTTGGGTGCCATTACAACTGTTATATGCAGAAGAGGAACGGTTACTCCAAAATCGTGCAAAACCCTAACCCTAAAGTACACAAAATCAATCACTTTTACTAACCTGTAAATATGATCGTAGTAATCGTCCTCGTCGGTGTTGATTTTACCCAGGTTGAACGGTGCAATTTCTCTGAACGGTGGTAATCGTCGTTGGAGTTGAAGAGATCTCTGCAATAGTATCGATAAAATTACGAAATGGAGGATTAATTTAAGTTTAGTGCTGGTTTAAATAGAAATCCCGCCTAAATTTCCGATTTAATCGGTACCGGAAATATTGACATGTGTTCCGGGTACATTGATTTTCTCAGTAATGAAAACGGTAAAGACGCAACCGGAATCATTGATTTTGATTATTTGTATCGATACTTATAATCATAGCGTCCAAAAGGATCGAAACTTTCATTATAGTAAGCTATCTTCTGTTTCAAAAAGTATCGATAATTTAATAATGAAGGAAAAAAAGTATCGATTTTGTCGGGGATTGTTATTCTAAGGATACATATATTTCGTATAAAAGTATCGATATTTATACTCATAGCGGCAGAAAAAGTATCGACACTTTAATTCCAGTAAGCTACAGCAGTCCGTCTGTGTCAAAAAGAATCGATAATTTAATAATGAAGGAAAAAAAGTATCGATTTTGTCGGGGATTGTTATTTTAAGGATACATATATTTCGTATAAAAGTATCGATATTTATACTCATAGCGGCAGAAAAAGTATCGACACTTTAATTCCAGTAAGCTACGGCAGTCCGTCTGTGTCAAAAGGTATCGATAATTTGATAATGAAGGAAAAAAAGTATCGATTTTGTCGGGGATTGTTACTCTAAGGATACATATATTTCGTATAAAAGTTTCGATATTTTTACTCATAGCGGCAGAAAAAGTATCGACACTTTAATTCCAGTAAGCTATGGCAGTCCGTCTGTGTCAAAAGGTATCGATAATTTAATAATGAAGGAAAAAAAGTATCGATTTTGTCGGGGATTGTTACTCTAAGGATACATATATTTCGTATAAAAGTTTCGATATTTTTACAAGAGTATCGACAATTGCATCATAAAGGAAAATAAGTATTGATTTCTTCGGTATTTTTTATACGGAATTTCTCTACACTTTTTCAAGAAGCTAATATGTTAACATAATTTACAACAAACTAACTATGATATCATCATTTACATAGTGGGAAAATTATGGTAACATAATTATGTTTTCATACGTTCCAAGCAAGCAGTTGTGAACTTCGCTCTCCTTCTATTACAATCGTGATTTACGAGATCGTTTAAAACTCTCGGACGATCAAAATCCCCAACAACCTACATTCAAATTAGGAGTCAATGTCAGTGCTAAATTTTTTTAAAAATAAAGTCCTTTTCGGACCACTTACCAAATCATCCGGTGACCTCCCTTCAGAAATAGCTTCCATCCACATGACCACATACATTCCGCAATCATGTCTGTTATAATGACGCAAAATGTCAAATAGTAGATAAGCACAATGAATTTTTTGACTTATTAAATACTCAAATTTCATACCCGTTCGTTTGCACCTTCGTCTTACGGACCACGAATTTTAAATCCCTCGGTGATACCTTAATCTTCCCAAATTGGGCACAAAACGCCTCGTCCTCACTAAATTTATGTAAACATTCCAACTGCGTCAAAAAAAAATTAAAATTAGATTACGAAGAATTTATGCATTATAAATTACAAAATGTATCGACACATACTGTTTTCTTGGTTTGCTCCACTCTAGTCTTGTGTCGGGGAGATCTATGTAGACTATCAAGAAACGATGCTACACGATCAACCATATCCAACACCAAGAGACACCAATGATTATTCGAATCGTTTATTGGCATGAAGATCTACAACAATTGTCACACAAGATATTAGAACATTTATTGTTATTATTTAAATACTTAACAACATGTACGCAAAAATATCTTACCATGTCACAATCGGTGAATTTATTATGGTCCATCAATGTTCTAGAATAGAAGCTTATAAGATTCGGCGCATTTTGATCGTCAATTATCAACCCGGTCTGCATTTTAAAAAACAATCTCCATTAATTGACCAGCCATGAACAAATTGGACACGAAAATGTGTAAAAATGTAACTTACCACGAATTCGGATGGTAGATAGCAAATCTTCCGCTTCGCTGAACTTTTCCTCATCGAATCGTAACCCAACAACCAGCCTTTCAAATTAATAATCGGACTTATTAGCCATTCCCCGAGTTTTAAGAAGCCAAGGTCGCTTACTGTGCCGTGTTCGAGCCCGTAATCTAGGATAACATCTCTATAGAAGCAATTTTTTGTATTAATTTTTCCCACATTTATTTAAATATCACTCGCAAAGCAATATATATAACTTACGATGGTTCTAACAATCCACTATTCCATACATAATCACACATCGCAGCCTCCACGTCATCAATTCTACTTGGTATTTTGACCTTTATAACCTACGATATATCAATAGATATTAGCCACAACACAATAATCAAAATGGATGTCATTTGTATTATTCATTTTACCTTTTTAGTCTTCTGCTTCTTTGGTGCAGGACACCCTGAATCAAGCTCTACATGTATTGCATGATCCGGTGTCCTCGTATCTTCATGGTGGACCTCTCTTATATTTTCCTCCACCCTCTTACTCAATTCTTCTACATTTTCTTCATCATTTTTTATAAGTTCATCATATTTTGCCTCAACATAACTCCTCTTTTTGTTTATTTCAGGACTTAAATGTATCCCCTCATCCAATTTTTTTTCCACCGTTTCAATCACCCCCTTTAACTCACCCCTCAATTCCACCACTTCTTTAACAACACCATTAAACTTTTCCCCTACTTCCCCCTTTAAGCTCTCAATAGCATGTTCGATTCTGGATTGTCTTTGCAAACAATCAGAAACGAGTTTTATAACCTCCGCCAACTCATCAATCAATATGTCAATTTTACTTCCCCCTTCATTCACTTTCACCTTATATTCTACCTTCTCCTCTTCCTCCTCGCCAACCTTCACAAATAAACTACATTATTAGAGCATCTTTCTTTTTTAAGTCCTTAGTAATCTATAAATACTGAAATTACCCTTACCTTCTTTTTCGGTAATTCCAACTTTAACTTTGTCATAACTCGAACAACTTCTTCCTTGCCCCAGGCAGTGATGCGTGCCACTCCGGTTTTTCGGAATGTCGGCACACAAGAAGAATCTGACCAAAAATCATACAATGCAACCTGCATTTTCTATAAACTTTATCATTTTCTAAAATAACTACTTACAAAGTTTTCTAAACCAATACCAATATTCAACTCGTTTACCTTTAAGACAGCTATGCATCCTTTGAGGTATGAGGGGTTTTTGGACTTTTGAAAAGTCTTGATTGCATCAATTAATTTGTCATACACATATGACGCCCAATTTAATTCACCTCTAAACCCGGAGTCGCACATTAACTTCATACTATCCTTGCTCGGGGATGAATCACCCGTTGGACAAAGGAATACTCCGACAATGTACAATAGTACCCGGGCCTTCAGATCATCCCCTTCATACTTGCCACTTTTTATTTCGTCCTCAAGTGTAGCAAATGACACATTAGACGTTAGGCCATACTTCTGCACAAGTAATTTCCAATCCTCCCTCTTTATAACTTCATCCACACTCTGGCCTTTATTTTGTAGCCCCAATACGGCTTCAACAATTCGGACACTAAAATGAAATGAATATTCTCCGTATCGCACATCACACTTCTGCAAATCAAAATCTCCTATCAACAACCGACACAATTCCCTCCGAATTGGTCGGTCCTGAATCCCAATAAGAGATCCAAACCCCATTTCTTCCAACAGATTTGTTTTATCCTTCGCTTTCAACTCCTCTACTATGTGGTGCACTCGTTTTATGCTACACCTAGTCGACACTTCCTATGTAAATAATATACATATAATGTCAGAGTTTTTATATATCATTTATCAAAATATTTACAACTATAATGAATACCTTCTTCTTCTTCTTCTTCTTCTTCTTCGCCTCATAGTTTTCTCTAGCATTTATGGACAACATGTTGAATGGTTGCTTCTCAGTTTCACTCATCGTGTTCCATTTATTCACCACCACGTCTCTCACCTACAAATTATGCATAAACCATAAACAATCAAAATATTCAACCTCCAATATATTCACTATAATTACAATTTACATACCGAACCGACAGTGTAAGTCCCACAATCCCTCATCCTCTGACATTCTTCAATACTGTCATGATAGGAAAGTTTAAATGTTCTTAAATACTTTCATCCAATTACAATTTACAGATTAATTATTTCACAATTTCTACTTACTAGAAGTACAGAAATCCACCCTTTGGTTACTTCGGATTTTCCTCCCTATCTACTCTCTCCGCCTCCATTTGAATCATTTTAGTATCATCTTGAACAACATCTTCATGATCCTTATAACCCATCTCGCTTCAGCTTTCTGACAAAAGTATCGA
Source organism: Hibiscus tridactylites (assembly GCA_958450335.1). Taxonomy (NCBI): domain Eukaryota; kingdom Viridiplantae; phylum Streptophyta; class Magnoliopsida; order Malvales; family Malvaceae; genus Hibiscus; species Hibiscus tridactylites. The sequence goes on along the minus strand of OY288283.1, from coordinate 80,166,526 downwards.
TATATAATTTCTACCGACATTATTAATTTCTACCGATAAGTTCTCAGAACAAAGTACCGATATTTTTTTCCTAAATATAATTACACAATTTCGACCTATATCGATCCGAATTCCGATTTTACTTCAACATCACTAAACCCAAAACATTATCCCCAACTACCCAATACTATATTACCAAAAAACTAGGGTTTCGACAACATACCTTTTACTTCAAAGTCCCCAAACCCAAAACCTTTCCTTTCGATTCTGATACAACACGACTCCAAGAACGCCTACCTTGTATTTCGCAGCAACCAAACTCGGGTCGATTTCAAATACTCTCCTCTCTTAGGTTTTCTGTAAATGCAAGCAATACAAAGGCGAGTGGGAGAGAAGATACTTTTAACCGGTTATATCATTATGATATATATAATCGATACAATTCCCCAAAGTTTCGATACGTTTTTGAATTGTGTCGATTCTTTCGACACCAAACAATAAATCCGGTAAAGATTTACCGGTTACATTATATGAATTAATAATGTAATCGGTTATGTTTTCATATTTTCTATTGTACCGATTCTTTTGCACACGTTCTTAAAAAACGTATCGAAACCAAACAATATATCCGGTAAGATTTACCGGTTAGATTATATAAATTAATAATGTAACCGGTTATGTAGAATTTTTTTTATTGTACCGATTATTTTGCGCACGCTCTTAAAAAAATATCTATATTTTCGACATTTTTTTCCAACCGCGGTTACATTGGTGTTCAAAAAGTATCGATAATGATTTATAAAATATGGATACTTTCGAAATAAACAACAAATTAGGCGCTACCGAATATATTGAAATTCGGATCAACAAAACCGGTAATTTTACCGGTTTTGTTATAGTCCAAATGTCCGAGTCCCCATCAGCTCCAACTTAACAACAAATTCGGCGCTACCGAATATATTGATATTCGGATCAACATAATCGGTAACTTTTACCGGAAACATTATCTTTAACCGGTCACCTCCCTAGCCGGTTACGCCGTATATTAGCCGCATATTAGGCGCCGTACCGCAGAACCTCCTAGAACAAGCAGAGCAGTCGTTTTATTGCAAATCAAACCTTACTGGAATGGCGAAAGTAGATAGATATGTGTCCTAATGGGCAATGATGGGTCCAACATCTTTAGTTTTGTACTTGCTTCGGCTTTCCTACTTCATACCATTTATACTCGAGAAAGCTTGAATTAGTGGAGATGGTAGGAAAGTGCAACTATTCAACAAACTAATTATCTATTGATGGAAGTTTGATTATCAATGAATTATTGATAGGAGAAATTATTAGAAGGTAAAAACAGAAACGGGACTGGTTAAGGATTAGGGATGAGTATTTTACTTGATCCGGTCGGGTCGGACTGTATTTTTATTAAGGGTGAAGTTGGGTTGGGGTCGGTTTTAGGGTAAAAAATATGACCCGACCCGAAATTAATTGTGTAATTTTCCCCTAAATTTTTTAAAGATATTTATATATTTTTATAATTAGGTCCTTAAATTTGAATTTTTATTTATAGTTTAGTCCTTAAATTTATAATTTTTTATGATTATGTCCCATTAAATTATTTTGGTGTAGATTCTCGTTTTATGAAGCTGATTTTGGATGGGGAAACCCGTGTGGGTTGAAGGCGGGTTGAAGATGAATCGACTGCCATTTTTGTGGATTCGAGTGACGGTGAAGGGATTGAAGCTTGGATCACATTGAGCAGAGAAGAAATGGAGAAACTTGAACAACATCAGGGGATTGTTGCTTACTCCACTTTCAAACCAAGTGTATGAAAAATCTGAATAAAATTGTACATTTCTTTTGGCATGTCTATCTTCAAAATTCATAATTGTCTTTATTTTTAAAGTTTGAATTTGAACATTCATCTAGTATATATTATCCGAATTTATAAGTCACTTTTTTAATTTTTTTTTTGTTTGGATGATATTGGATTAGGCCGGATTTGAGTTTAGAACAAAATATTTAAGACAATTATACTAAAGTATAAGGGGTATGATTTGCTTCTCTCAAAAAGAGAAAATGATCAATCTTAAATGATATTCTATTCGAGTATAATTGTATAATATTTATGTTTGGTTCCAAATTTAGATAAATTTATATACATTATAAGTTAAACTATTCGAATTTAGGTGATAATCTAGGTTTAAGAGTTTAAGGGTTTAAGGTTTAATAGTTTAGGGTTTTAGGTTGAGGGTTAAGGGTTAAATTATTTTTTTATAGAGAATATGGTCAAATTGAAATAATATTTAAATAATGAGGGTTCAATAGAAATACGGAAATAAGTGAGGTACTAAATATATAGTTTACCCTTATTAAAAAAATAAAATTTTAATATATAAAATATAATTTATTTGAATTTTTAAAGTAATTATTAATTATTTGATGGGTCCTTTAAATTTTAAATCTTTATTAATTAATTTAGTGGTGTTTAGCAGTGTTCAGCATTAGTGGTGTTCAATGGTATTCGTCGCACGTGGTAGACTCATCTGGACTGATATTGATCTAAATCGATTTTCACCGAACAAAAATCAACTCAAGTCGAAAGTAATCCGAATTTAATTTACTCAAATATGATATAAACCAAACATCTATCTAATTTTTTTAACTCGATAATTGAGAACGATGATCTACTTTTTACTATTATTTATTTTTTAGCAATGCGATAAATAATAAAATGATGTATATTTTATTCTCTTTTGTATTATATTACTGGCTAACCGCCATCTTTTGTATAGACCTGGCAAACTTGACCCGAGACCCGAAACCCGAACCGAAACCCGATTTTGACCCGAACATGATGATTCGAAGTTGACCCAAAACCCGAACCGACCCGAACCGAAATTTTTTGTTGAACCGAAATGTACCCGAACCGAAATAGACCCGAACCGAATAGACCTGAACCGAATGGACCCGAACAGAATGCTACCCGAACCGAAAGCTGAACCGAATACCGACCCGATTTTAACCCGATTTTGACCCGATTTTAACCCGAATATCTATTGTTAACAATATAATAAATAATAAAATGAAGTATAGAAATTTGAGATCTTGGTGACCAATTTTATAATTTCATCATAAAATATAGCATAAAATTGAAATTGTAGACTAAATTGACAATTTGGAAGTGGAGAAATTTGAGAGTCCAATGATCAATTTTGTAATTATACCATATAAATAAATAGGGGTCAATTTTGGCTAAAAATTAAATCTTTGAAATTAAAATGAACGAAAATATCAATATATTAAATTAATAGACTAAATTACAAAGATTAGTCAATTTCAACTAAAAGTAAATTTTGAGAGACTAAATATAACTACGGGGAGGGGATTTCTATATCTGAAGTCTAAACCGTGGGAATACTTGTGACTAAATTCAATTAAATTAAAACTTAAAGTTGACTAAAATGTAACATTTTAAGTGCAACATGACCTAAAAAGTAATTAATCTCTAGCTTAAAAAATTGGTGGCTTATTTCCCTCTAAAATTTTGTCTTTTCTCTCTCTATTTTTTCCAATTGTCTTTTTTTTTCAATCTAGCTTAAAAAATTGGTAGCTTATTTCCCTCCAAAATTTTGTTTTTTCCCTTTCTATTTTTACCAATTGTCTTTCTATTTTTCTTGATTTAATTGAGTTTCAGTTTAGATTAATTTAATTGAAATTTCACATTTAGTTTTAAAATTATTTTAATTATATCCGTGATTTATGCTTTTAGATTTTAGTTAGTTCAATTAGATCCTAAGTTTAATAAATTAATTCATTTCAGACATTATTATTATTATTATTATTATTATTATTTTTATTATTATTATTATTATTATTATTATTATAAACTTTGATTCAATATAGTTATAGAAAAAAAATTATATGGATACATGAAGCTTTGATTTAAATATTTAATCAAATTCAAATGCATAGATTGACAAGTTGAATCAGAATTAATCTCATACACCAATAACTCTAAACTAAATCATAAATACTAAACCTCAAACCTTTAACCCAACTCAAATCAAATTGACCCGAAAATTTAAATATTGACCCGACCCGAAATTGACCCGATTTTAACCCGAACCGAAAGCGACCCGAACGACCCGATTTTGACCCGAACCGAAAGCGACCGATCCGATATTGACCCGACCCGAAAACAACCGATCCGATTTTGACCCGATCCAATACCCGAACCGAATCCGACTCATCACAGACCCGAACCCGAACCGAATCGAAACCAATTCTAGATAGACCCGAAATGACCCGAACCGAAACGATCCGAACCGAACCCGAACCGAATGACCCGATTGCCACCTCTGCTTTTGTAATAATTAAATAGTTCAATGTCATTTTCTTCCTTTAAAAGACCACATTCGTATTGATCCGACAAAAGACACATTTTTACAAGAATGTATTAATAATTTTACATATACTCAATTAGACCCATACCCAACTCAACTAAGATTGACTCGGAGATCCAACTATTAACCCGACCTAAAAAATGATCGATCTAATATTGACTCGACTCGAAAATGACTGATTCGATACTCGATCGACCCGAAACCGAACTCTACCCGACTTATCATAGACTCAAGTTAAATCTGAACCGGATCTTACTTGACCTGAATCGAACATAAACTAAGCAAAATATCTTTGTGGCCATTAAAGTTTTGGGAGTGATAAAATGGATCTTAAAATTATCAAACTGTTAAAAAATGGTCACCACATATGATAAAATAGTGAAATTTTTATAAATTTAAGAATGATTTATAATAATCTGATAACTTTAATGTTTAATTGTAGATTTTAAAATTTTAATGATAAAAAAATATTTCTATCTAGTTTAGTGACTATTTATTTCAAACCGAAGTGTAAATCTGGGCTTTATTCTCCCATAAGGACCATTTTAAAGGGTAAAATACACATATCATCACTCAACTATTTTCTCACTCTTATTTTGGTCACTTAATTTCTAAAAATTTCAATTTAATAACTGAACTTTGGGATCGCTCATGTTTTGGTCACTCTAGATTATTTTATTATATATATTTTTATTTTTTGGCATATTATTATTATTTAATATAAAAATAATTTAAAATATAAAATTAAATCCAACTATTCGCCGACCACCATTCGTCGTCGTCGGACTCCATCGCCGACAGCCGTATATGGTAGCCGTTCAGTCTCAAATATCACTGGTCGCTTCGCCTCGACCCTCTAAGTTTGAATTCGACTTCCATTTTGCCGAAAAAATGCTCCTAAGTCTACGAAAAAGAGAACGAAAGTGAGGAAACTGAAAATTTTCAAATGGGCTTTACGGGTTTTGGGACATTTTCCGGTGAAACAAACATCAGATTCAGACTCAACGTGTCAAAACGAGTACACCTGTGCAATTTGGGATCAAATGGTCGTCGATTTTGAGACTGACGGTGGTGGTGATTTTTTTATATAATTTTAAATTTAATAATAATAAAATATGATTTTATTATTTATTTTAAATTATTTTTATATTTAATAATATTATAAAATTCAAAAATAATAATTAAATATTGAAGAGTGATGAAAACATGAGTAATCCGAAAGTTCAATTAGTAAATTGAAAAGTTTGAAAGTTGAATGACTAAAATAAGAATGAGAAGATAATTAAGTGATGAACAATATATTTGTAACCCCCTAGACCCGCCTATGCGTTATCACGAATCCCATGAGGTCACATTAGGGTCACAAGAGCGACCCACCATAAAAATGCACATAAAAAAACATTTTCTCTTAAAAACACTTATTAAATTGTAACGGTAGCCACTGTTTAAAATACTCTTTCAAGAAATTATTTAAACGTATAACAAAAATTTCAAAAAAACATTTTTTAGATACTGTCATGAAACAATAATGACGTGCATGCCCACTAACTATGTCGGTACTGTGCTCCAAAATCAACACCGAGAGAACTCTAAACACTGATGACGGTCATCGAGCCATGTTAGATTTCTTTTAACCTGTGATGGTAAAAACAACGTGAGCTTCGGAAAGCTCAGTAATACAGAACTACCAATGGATGCTATAAGTAACATGTAGGTATATGGTAGGCATAACACTATCACGCTGTTTCGAGCAACAATAGGATCCAAAAATACGACCAGATATTTCAAAGAAGCGGTATACATGTAGATGATAGGATTGTTCTTTATTCAATCACTGGTATCATACTAGAAACATATAGACCGAAGAATTAGTCAAGATATGAATTACGGTAGTTGAGTCAGGGCTTAGTGTGTGTTCCAACAATGCAAAGTTAACACATACGAGGTAACGACGTGGTGAACGTTATTTAACGGTTATGTAATGTTAGCGATAAGGTTCATTTTAGATTTTCTAACTACCCTCCAACCAAACTCCGGTATGCAGTTCCCCAGAACTGCAACTATAACGGGCATTAACCCATGCCCATTGGGCGTAAGTGCCACCCTAAGGGGATACCTTAGGTACGGTAAGGAATTACCCTAGTTGAAGCATAGGAACCTGAAACGGTAAAGAATTACCAGCCTGATCAGGGCTGAACCTATGGTAACTTCATACTCTATCCCAAATATCCCGATAACGGTCTAGGTACAGACAATAGAAATCGGTAGTGGTCGGTAATGATCGATAATAACAATATTCGGTAACAATCATTGTTAATCAGTCATAACAGTGAACATAAAGTAAACTTTAGTTTTCAATGAAATGATAACTAGAGAGCATATATATTTTTTATTTTCATTTCTTTTCCTCTTTTTTTTTTCTAGTTGAGATACATAGGTATATTTCGGTTTGATAAAAGCCATATTTCATATCAAAAGACAGCCTTGGGTTCAGGATGGTAGAATATTTATATGCACTTGGAACACACTAAAAGGAACCATTTATCTCCATGAGATACTTGATATTACACGAAAAATGAAAACTCTGAGCTTCTGACAGTTTGAACTAATTCCGGTAATGAGGTCCCGATTAAAGGGGACTTTGTAGCCAACAACCAGGCATTTGGGAAAAATGCTTTATTATTATTATTATCATTCAAGATATCAACTATATTAAGGTTGTTTTGATCACTTTAGCTAACGAGGGCATTTTAGTCATTTTACTATCATGGGCAATTTTGTAATTTAGCCCAATAATGACAAAATGATGATCTTCAATATTCAAGATTTCCAACGGTTTATCAATCCTCCAAAAACTTACTCGATCTAACATATCCCAACTCTGCAATACTTACCAAACCTTCAGACGTATGCGTTCCACGTGTAGCATTTCCAAAATCAATTATATAAAATGTTGGAACGGTCGTATCATATTTCACCACAGGCTCACCACAGAGCATTCAAACTTATTTTCCAAGCGGATCTTCCAACCTTATTTTAGTATCTTGAGTGATGGTCGTATATGAGTCATGCTTCATAACACTTAGGGGCATTTCAGTCGTTTAGGCTTTATTTAGATTTTGGAATTTCATTAAAAGGCAAATTTTGCCCATTCCGGTCAAGAGGGTATTTCGACCATCTTGGAGCTCGGGATCAATCCATCATTTCCGACAATTATACTATTTATCTAATTTCAATCATTTATGTACTCGATAGAGATCTAGTCGTTCTGGTCCTTTCAGCCCTTCTAGACAATTCATTCATTTCAAAGCTTGAGGGTATAAATGTCATTTCAGTTAATTGGAAAATTTCGATGCTTGAGATACTTTAGTGATTTCGGTCATTACGCCCATCCCGATCAATTCAGTCTTATTAGTACCTTCAATCCTTTAGTCATTTCAATTGTTTCAATTAATTCGATAATTGAAAGTACTTTGATAATTTCTGAACATACGAATAATTTCTTGTAAATTTATCTTCAAGGATTAATAGAACTTTAAGGAAAACCAAGCACTTCACAATCTCGAGGGTTTAAGTCTTGTTACCGTAACTCTCCAAGTAATTTGAGGTTTTCAGATGAACCAATTATTTAACAAGATCTAAGATAGATTTCTAGATTGCTTTCATTGTTAGGGTCATTTTAGTCATTCAGATATCTCAAGGGCATTTTTGTAATTTCTCATTCCAACGTTTCGGGCATTAAATCTTTTATCAAGAACATAATCTAGAATGTAAGTTTCGAGGTTGTTGCTTTATCGAGTGTTCACTAAACTTGAATTTCTTATCGGTCATTTGTTCCTTATTAGAGTCATTCGGTCTTAACCAGTTAATTATCATTGTACCGTAACTGTACCACTTATAATAATCGACGGTAATCAAATGACCAATCATATTGTTCATGCATTAATTGATTACCAACATGTTCCATAAAGCATACAATATGTAGTAAAGTATTACCTTGAATCCTTGCTATATCGGTTAACCCTTGAAATGACATTTCGATACTGTCGAACCCGAATTCAACGTCCTCAACCATTCTTATTCAAGGAACCGCGAGTGCCTTCAAATACACAAATTCCCATTTTAGTCCTTATTCATAGTACTATTAAATAAATAAATACATATACAAGCTCGGGTTCAATGTCCAAATCGGTGACTTTCAGGTCATAATTTCGCGAAACGGGCATAAAAACGGACTCAGGACGTCAAAAAACATAAAACAAGAGTTTTTGGAAAAGTTGACTTTTTGGTCAACGATCAAAGTCAATGCTGACGTCATGTTGACTTCAGTAGTCAACAAAAGGTCAACGGAGTTGACTCAGCGACTTAACTCACTTAGTCAACTCGGACGAGTTGACTCAGACGAGCTGACTCACTGGGTTAACTCGGTTAACAGTTCTAGTTCGGGTCAACTCGGGTCGGGTTGAGCAGACGGTTCGGGTCTAAATTAACAGTTCACTAGCTCGGGTTTTGGGCCAATTCAGACCGGTTTGATCCCGGTTCACTTACCCTAAAGGTCTCGCCGGAATCCTCGCCGGTATGTCGTCAGTGATGTCGTTGGAAGCCTCGAAGTGCTCGATTCTGCCAGATTTAGAAAGCCCGTCAGCTCACCAAGTTAACACATTCGTTAAAAACACAGATCGAGCCGAAATCTTATCGGATTTAACCAAAACGAAGCAAAAGGCAGTAAAACATCGAAGCTTCGATGAAGCATTCAACGACGGTGGACGGCTGTGTAACCGATAGGGTTTTGTTCGCCTCGCGACGGGGAGCTCGCTCCTGGTGACAACGCAGCGAACATACGCTTATTGGCACCGGAATCGGTGAAAAATCAAAAGGGTTCAACCCTAGGTTCGTCGAACCTTAACCCTTCGATTGGCAGCGATCGGGACGACGACTGCGCGAGTGGCTAAGGAGGTTTGGCTCGGGACTCGACGGCGAGCACTCTGGCACCGGCGGTGAACGGCACAACGTGGCGGTGAGGGCGAATCGAGGGCGGTCGGTGATGAGTGGTAAGGGGGTTGGGAAGATGAAGGGCCAGTCCCCTAGCTTTTGGGATAGAATACCGTATTAAATGCTAGAGTGTGAGTGGTTGGGATATTTTGGGTGTATTATTATTTTATTCAAATTATAGAGAATAAAATAAAGGTGGGTGAGTTTAACACCAAGAGCTCTCATAACTCAGACGGTTGGGTCTTTAATTTGGAAGCCTTAAGGTCGTGGGTTTAATTTCTCTTGGCAGCAAATTACTATTTTTTTACTAGTGGTGTTACAATATTTTACATTTTTGAAAAAGAAATCATGTCATGTTTTTTTTAATCTCATCATCGAAAGTGATTGCAAAATTTTGGTTAATTGGTTTTTTCTCAACACAGTTGATTAAAGGTTGACTTCATTTGACTATTTGAGTGGATAACCTGGAAAAAAAATACATTTGTATGTTTTTTTTTGAAATAAATATATTTGTATTTTTTCATAATGCATAAATATAATTTTTTTTTGTATACATAATATTTAAATGTAAAATGATGTTACATTATTAATGATGTTAATAATTTGTAAAATTGAATTATATCGTAATTTCATAAATAAAAGTAGACAAAATCAAAGTTTATATATCAAGTTATACACTTAACTAAAGTTCATTTATCAAATTATAAATTTATATTTCATATATCAAATATTACTAATGAGTTATCATAAATTATTTTTATATTTTTATTATAATTTAATTTATATATTTCGTACATTATATTTTAATAAATTTAAATTGCATAGGATTATTATCCTATACACTGGCGGTTTAAGGGCTTAGTTTAAGTTGTAGGGTTTATGGGTTTAGGTGTAGAGATTTAGAATTTAGGGATAGTAGTTAGAATTTAGGGTTTATGGTTAGAATACATGGTTTAGAGGTTAGGGTTTAGTTTTTAGGGTAATATGGTGAGGATTTAAGTTTTAATCTATAAACCCTAAATTATAACCATAAACTATAAATTTTAACCAATATCCCTAAATTCAAAATTCCATACACCTAAACCTCTAAACCATACACTCTAAACTAAGTCTCTAAACCTTAAAACTAAAACGCTTGTGGAAACTTTTACTTTTCATCGCTAGTATATCAAATAATTACCCGCATAGGATTATTATCCTATACACTGACGGTGGAAACTTTTAGTTTTCACAAGCACCTTAGTTTTAAGGTCTAGAGGCTTAGTTTAGGTTGTAGGGTTTAGGGGTTTAGGTGTAGAGATTTAGAATTTAGGGATAGTAGTTAGAATTTAGGGTTTATGGTTAGAATATAGAGTTTAGAGGTTAGTGTTTAGTTTTTAAGACAATATGGTGAGTATTTAGGTTTTAATCTATATACCCTAAATTATAACCCTAAACTATAAGTTTTAACCACTATCCCTAAATTCAAAACCCATACATCTAAACCTTTAAACCATACACCCTAAACTAAGTCCTTAAACCCTAAAACTAAAACGCTTGTGGAAACTTTTAGTTTCCACCACCAGTGTAATAATTACTTTTTAAATTAAGGGAAAAGTTTCATCCACTATCAGTGGAAAAAAGTTTTTCACAAGCGGATTTAATTTAAAGTTTAGAAGTTTAGAACTTAGGGTTTATGATTAGAATTTAGGGTTTATATTTTAGGGATAAGATTTAGGATTTTAGAGTTAGAGATTTGAATTTTAGTTTTTAAAGTGAAATTAGACATATTTGCATTTTTCCACGACCGATATATGGATTAATAACACATTAAGTAATTAATTTTTACTTTACTGTATCTTGTTTAAAATAAACATTTTATCCACTTAAAAGATTTTTTTTTGAATATAAACTCAAACACTCAAATTTTAAACCAAACAACCAATCACTTTTCAAAAAAACTTAATTAAATTATGGTTTTGATCTATTTATTATGTTCGAATTTGACATTTGGTCCCTAAACTTTTCTGAATCAAATGACTCCGAGTCCTTCTACTCAAATGCCAAAACCGTTCTCACTTTCGGTCGACAGGTCGCTGCTCGCCGTTGCATTTTGTCAATGAGGAGTTCCGTCTTCAAGACCGTTTCCTCAGGGTTAGAGCCAATGGAGTTAAGTTCGAGCTCAATTACTTGGGGGTATGTAAATTAAATTATGGGTAAACGACACCAAATACGAGTAAACTTTAAGTTGAGTGTATATTATACTATTGAATTAGAAATTTATACTATTATAGCAATGGACTTTAGTTTATGTTTCAATTATATCACTAGATCATTCAAATCAATGACATGAACGGATCTTAACGGTCTGCGTGCGATGACATGGGTGGATTTTAACAATACAGTTGTATAAATGAAGCCTAGAGTAAAGTTCAATGTTAAAACAATATAAACTTTTAGTTAGTTGTATAATCGATACCAAATTTAAAGTTTAGTAGTATCTGGTGTAGTTTACCTTTAAATTAATATGTATAAATATTTGACATAATGCCAAAAAATACCCCTAACATTTGACTAAATTGTCATTTTTGTCCATATTCTTTTTTTGATGCAATTTAGCCCTTAACATTTCATTCTGGGTCAAAATGACCCCTATACAGATGAAAACTGTTAGTCAACCAACGGTAAATGACTTGAAATGATGTGGCAAACCTACATGGCAGTGCATGCCGCGATAGTAGTGTCATATAGGCAAATATGCTAACTTTATAGAATGTCACACCAGTCAAAAAATAATTTTAAAAATTGTGTAAAATATAAAATATTTTTCTTCTGATATGTCATTTTGCCAAGTCATTTCAAGTTCTTTACCACCAGTTGACTAAAAGTTTTCATCTACAAGGGGGCATTTTGACCTAAAATGAAACATTAAGGGCTAAATTGCTTCAAAAAAGAATAGAGTTCAAAATAACTATTCAGTCAAATGTTATTGGCATTTTTTTGACATTATGCATACATATTTTATTTAGATGTTTATTGAGGCAAATTTCACATTTTTGAAAGAGGCAAAAATCTTGATTTGTTTCTCTTTGCTTTTCTCATAGCAAGGTAGCTCGGGTATTGATTTGATCTAGTCATTGTTTTTTCATGTTTCAAGAATAAGTAAAGAAAATAAAAAAAATGAGTAAAATAAGAAATAAAAATAAGTGTAGACAAAAACTTTTTCAAATGGGTTTTCATCGAGTTCCCTTACTTCTTTTGATAGGAGATTGATTGAAGCAAAAGAACGAAAAATTGGAGTTTGGCCTAAACATTTGGTGAATTATTTCAAATTAGAATCAAATTAATAGAATGTATAAGTTTTGATACTAGAATTGTTATTATATCATGTCATGTCACATTCTTCGTTAATTTGACAAGTGACCAAAGTAAAAAACGTAACAATTGTTGGTTCAGGCTGAGACGACATGTTTGATTCAGGGAGTATGTGTTGCATCGGGGGTACAATTTCACATTTGAAATTCCCGGACGATACAATCTTGTTCTTCAAAGCTTCGCCTGGATGTGTTGATTCCATTCGACGTTTGCTCAGTTGTTTCCAAGTTTGTTCAGGTTTGCAAATAAACTTTAGTAAATCATCACTATTTGCCATTGGTGTTGAGGAGGATTTTGTTGAGTTGTGTGCCAAAGCCTTGGTTGTAGACATGGTTCTTTTCCGTTTATTTACTCGGGGATGCCGTTAGGATCTAATCCTCGTAGTATGGCGGTATGGGAACCTGTTCTTGCTAATGTTTGTCGGAAACTTGCGGGTTGGAAGCGTAGCTCGATGTCTTTTGCGGCACGGGTTACTTTGGTGAATGCTGTTCTTTCTTCACTGCCGATCTATTATATGGGTGTGTTTCGCATTTCAAAAGGTGTCATCGCGACGATAGATAAGTTGCGACGTGCTTTTCTCTGGGGTGGTGTCAATTTGCATAGAAAGATGAGTAGAGTGAGCTGGAAGATGGTGTGTAGGCCGCGTCATTTGGGCGGTTTGGGGGTGGCGGATCTACAAGTGCGTAATACTGCTATGTTAGCTAAATGGTCGTGGCGATATGCCACTGATGCATCTTCATTATGGAGGGCCATTATAGTGGCAAAGTATGGAGAGGTTTCCCAATGGTGGTGTTTTAATTCGTCTCGTCAACACGCGATGTCGATTGTATGGAAGAAAATAGTGCAGACAGTTTGTTCGCCCGATGTACATCGGAATTTTCATGAGAAATTGCTGTGGCAAGTGGGGGATGGGAGTCGAGTCCTCTTCTGGTTTGATACTTGGTGCGCGGAAAAGCCATTGAAGGACATATTTCCGCGATTATTTTCTTGTGTTTTTAATAGGCTTGCTTTGGTTGTGGATTATTCGGTGCAGGGGGTCTTCGTCATTCAAGATGGGCTGATTTTTTCCGTCATCCCCTTCACTCTTTTGAGGTTGGGTAGCTACGTGATTTATGGGCTGTAGTGGGGGATTTTCGTTTACATATCGGCGTCCGTGACAAGCTGATTTGGTCCCCGGATGCGTAAGGTATGTTTATAGTTAAAGCTATTTCTCAAATTTCGATGCTTGATCGAGCGGGTGAGAGTGATTTTGGGGCGTGCTTCACATGGAAAATTCTGGTTCCACCTAAGGTACAAGCTTTCCTATGGTTTGTTTGGTTGCGTCGGTTTCCCATGTTTGATTTTTTGAGACGTAGGGGGTATTGTGTTTGAGGGACAAAGCACGTTGTGCATTTGGTGTAAGGAGCGTGAGGAGGATGTTAACCATTTGTTGTATTCTTGTCCATTGGTTCAACGCATATGGGATTGGGTTCGAAGTTGGTGGAGAGTATGTTTACCGTTGCCGAAGAGTCTATCAGATTTTTTATACCGGATTTCCATTGTTCGTTTTCGGGCGTGTTTCGATGCTTGTGGGTTTCGTTCGTGGCAGCTTTGTTATGGTCAGTATGGCTAGCGCGAAACGAGACAATGTTAAAAAAAGTCACTACCGATAGTGGAGGTATGTTTTTTAATTAAGTTACACTCGTATTACTGGATGCAAACATTACGGACTGACCTTTGCATTGGCGAGGCGTTGTGGTGGGATTGCCCGAGTCTTTATTCTGAGTCCCCGATTTCGCGACCAGAGCGTCACGATATTAGTTGGGAACCTCCGATGGTAGGGACATTGAAATTTTATGTGGATGGATCCGCGCGTGGCAAGCCGGGTCCTGCAGGTTTCGAGGGTGTGTTACGTGATGAGCAAGGCAAGATAGTGGCATTGTTCTCTGGCCCTCTTGGTAGTATTGAGTCCAACGAGGGTGAGTTGCGGGCGATTGCTTTTGCCTTAACTTTCTTTCGGCAGTCAGCTTGGGCATCATATCCTCTGGTGGTGGAGTCGAATTCCATGGTTGCCATTAGTTGGGTGTTACATGTGGACAAACGACCGTGGCGGTATTGGAAGGTGTTTCACGAGATTGACAACAACTGTACCAGTTTACATTCGGTGTGTTTCTCACATATTTTCTGGGAGGCGAATGGCTTAGCAGATGCTTTGGCTAAGAAAGGGGTGGCGAGTGTTTCTTTATTTTGTGCTTGTTAGCGTTAGTGGTTGGTTGTTGGTTTTCTTCGTTTGTTTGTTCGCTTGCTTTCGTTGTTTTTGTCACATACGTGCCGTACTCTTTTTTTCCGTTAGGATTAGGGAGGTTTTTAACGAGGCGACCGTTGTGACGTTTGGTTGTATATTTTATCTTAATATACGACATCTTGTTGAGCAAAAAAACGTAACATTAATGACCATTCTTGCAAAAGAAAAATAGTTTGGTGGCACGAACCAACTTGTCTCAGTGGTTAGAGGAACAATTGTTGTTCCTAGAGGTCACGAGTTCAAGCACCAGCAGCTGCAGAAGGGTGATTGAACATGTATTGTCAAATGGTTGAGAGTATATTCAGAACAAATACTACTTGTAATCACCTTAGCTTTCAAAAAAAAAAAGCTTGGTGATCAAAATAAAAATTTTAATAGTTTGATGACGAATAATATAATTTACATTAATTTTTATAAAAGTAGCAAGATTTAAATTTTATTGAATTTTATCATTGAAATTCTAATTTTAACAAATTAAATATGGATGTTGTTCATTAAAAGTTTGCTTGTAAGGCATGCATAACACGAAATCTCGAATTTAATTTTGTTTAGAAGGTGATCTATGCATATTGCATGCTAAGACAACTTTTATATTGAATTATTTAATGAAATTAGCATAAGTAATTTAGTTTGTTAATAATAAAAATTATAATATAATTTAATAAAATTAAATGATCATGACTTATACAAAAAGGAAAATTTTATAACGTGCGAAGAACACAGTTGAACACCACTAATGCTGAATACCGTTGAACACTATAAATTAATTAATAAAGATTAAAAATTTCAAGGACTCAACATACAATTAATAATTATTTTTAAAAAATTCAGTTAAAATATTTTTATATATTAAATTTTTGATTTTTTAATAAGGGTAAACTATATATTTAGTACCTCACCTATTTTCGTATTTCTAGTGAACTCTTATTATTTAAATATTATTTTAATTTAACCCTATTTTTTTATAAAAAATAATTTAACCCTCAACCTAAAACCCTAAGCTATAAACCTTAAACCCTTAAAATTTTTTTTTGAAAAGTAGACAGCTGATTCTAAAATTAAGATTCTCTACGAAATAACAATTAGTAAAGGAATGTCAATAATTAAGTGCTGCATAACTTTAGAAAACAAGGACTTAAGTTCAAAAATTAATAAATTCTACATCCCCAGAAAGAGTGATATAATTAATTTAAAAACCATGTTCATGAATATTAATTACCATGAAACCTTTTACCATTCAATCTAGTTAAACCGCTTAATTTGTTAAAAAAAAACTAATTGTTACGGTCACATGTTGTCTAACTTGATGTTAAATCTAGTTGCATAATAAAATTAAATTTTAAAGTAAAAGTTAGGTAATGCAAATTGGGGTTAAAATATGTAAAATAATACCTTGGCCTTGAGATACGCTAGAAGAATGGCTTGGGAGTTCATGAGCTTATTCCAGCTTTGACGATGATGTTGGATCAAGCATCCATCCAGTATGATGTAAAAATATGGAAATCGAGCAAGGGAAAGCGGAAAAATAAAAGAGCAGAAGACACGATACGACATCGTAACATAGGGGAGAACTTGGGCAACCCTCGTGCGAACTCCCCTAAAAAAACATCAAAAAGTAAAATTTTATTAAGTTTCGATGACTTGCCATGCAAGCGCACCTATCATGGAAAAGGTCTTGGACGACAAAAATAGATCAGGACTCAGTCCCCTGACAAATAAATATCATCAGTAGGACCTTTTTCCCTGCCATCTTACACATCCTTTCAGAAACAAACCACTTGTTCCCACATCGTCGGTTCACGGCTTCGGACACCTCGCTAATCGCCACCGTACATCTGAAAACAATAAGCACCTCCAAATCTCAGCCACAGAAGAGACAACCCTTTGAAAACCAAAAACGATTAAATTTTTAAACCTATACCTTAAATCATATACCTTCATGAGATAAATATTTACTTAAACATAAAAGCGATCATTAATAAACAAATTCCAAGACATGATGAACCCAAATCAATGAATAAAAGAAATAGTTCAGCATACTACTAGAGTAAAATGGACCCAAAGCCAATTTATATTGTAACTTAACAAAAAAATATTAAACATTGCTAATAGAAAGCTGTGTTGCTTAGGGGTAAAAAAACTAGTCGTATTCAGGAACAAAAATTGTGGGAAATAGGGATTCATGATGGTATATAGTTTAGGGTATAGGTTTAAAAGTTTAAGGTTTATAGTTTAGGGTTTTAGGTTGAGGGTTAAGGGTTAAATTATTTTTTTTATCAAAAAAGGTCAAATTGAAATAGTATTTAAATAATGAGGGTTCAATAGAAATACAAAAATATGTGAGGTACTAAAAATGTAGTTTACCCTTATTAAAAAATTCACAAACTTAATATATATATATAATAATTTAATTGATTTTTTTAAAATTATTATTAATTGTATATTGAGTCCTTAAAATTTTTAATTTTTATTAATTAGTTTAACGGTGTTCGGCGGTATTCAGCGTTAGTGATGTTTAACAATATTCGTCGTACGTTATAGACTAATCTATACAAAAATAATATCAAATTTAATAATTTAAAATGGGGTCAAAAAAATGCAGATTGCTTTACTAAGGTGACCAGACAACTGAACCGACTTTCTTTTTTTCAGATAACCAGAGGTGAGGCGTACATGATGGTGTCGAAAACATTGCTTACGATTCGGATGACAAGAGATCGACCACCCTGGAACGGTGAAAGAAAAACCTAAACTATACAATTTTGTTCAGTTAGGTGTCTGAATTATTTTTTAAGTTAAATTGGTGTCTAATGTTTTATTTAGTTATTCAAATAAGGTTTTTCCGTCAGTAATCATTACAAAAATTATGTCATCCAATCATAACATAATAAATGGCCTTTTTTACTTTCGAATTTCTTTAAAAATCCTAAAATTTTAATTTTTTCAATTAAACCCTCAAATCACATCTCGCTCACCATCAGACATCCTTACACGTAGATGGTTCATCGTTCACCGTCAACATCCGATGGCTCTTCACTTGGTCTTACTTTGTTGTTTCCATGGAAGTAAAAGTAAGCATATAAACCCAACTGAATTGCCCCAAAGATGGCTCCTAGACCATTGGTGTAACACCCCAAGATTTTAAGGTAAAAAAAAAGGGAGAAGCAATAATAATAATAATAATAATAATAATAATAATAATAATAATAATAATAATAATAATAATAATAATAATAATAAATAATGAAAATGTTGAAAATTTCAATTAGGTGGTTTAAACCTGTAACCCTTAGTTATGCATCCCTTGACTTAACCGTTTGAAGTAAAGGTAAGTTCTGATAATGTTTACCTCAGCTCCTCTTTAAACTATTCATTTCAGTTATACCAAATAGATAAAGATCTGAACCACCCGCCCACCAAAAGAAATGCCCAAAAGAAATATCTAAAACCCCTTTAAGTCTCTCCCTCTTCCTCGACCTCTCACCTAACCCTACCATCGCCCCCTTCGATATGCTCCACCGCTGTGTCCTGGCATGCATCGCTACAACTGCCGGCATCCTCACCTCGCTCCGAGCAAAGCCTAGGTGACCACTCGTAGAGATTCGGTGCCGTTCTTTGTGGAGAACCGGTTGAAGGCTCGACAAAAACACAAACATTGCCCCTTCGTCCGGCCCGATTCCGACTACCGCCACGACGTGGCCACCACCACCAACATCACTAGAAGCATCGCGACGTCCTGATATCATCCCCGGCCTCCACCGGCGCAATTGAGCTGCCTTTCGCCGGTGAAACTCGTTCGAAGTTTTGGCCAAAACCCCCCAATCGACGCCTTTGTTTCTAGCGTTTTCTAGCCTCGTCTGTCGTCCGTTCGCGACATAGCCACTAGATCCGAGCTCCTAATAAGGTGGAGATCAAAACCTAACTGACCGTTGTTCGTCGCTTGGCATTTCAGGTAAAAATAAGTGTGATTCTGACCATTTTTCCGATGTTCAAGTGTTATGGCTGAGTTATGGTGTTAAAGTGTATTTTTTTCGTCAGAGATGGTGCCAAAGGAGTCTCTGACGACTGTTGGACAACTAGAATTTTGGGTGAGTGAACCGGCCCAACCCAAACCGGTTCAACCTGAACCACCCGACCCGAACCTGAGTTCGACCCGCACTCGAACTTGACCCGAGACTGAGTCAACTCGCCCGAGTTGACTTAATGAGTTAACTCGCCGAGTCAACTCAGCTGACTGCTGACATCATCGTTGACTTTGACCGTTGACCAAAAAGTCAACTTTTCCGAAAACTACTGTTTTATAATTTTTAATATCCTGAGTTCGATTTTGAAGTTCGTTTCACGAAATTATGACCCGAAAGCCTCAAAATCTGACTTTAAACCTGAACTTGTATATGTATTTATTTATTCAGTTAAGAGTACTTTGAATAAGGACTGAAATGAGATATTGTGTGATTGAAGGTGTTCTCGGTCTCTTGAATACGAGATGTTGAAGGATGTCAAATTCGGGTTCAAGGGAGTTTGAATCTCATTCGAGAGTCGTCTGATATAGCAAGGATTCAAGGTAATACGTTACTACCCTCTGCATGCTTTTGAAACATGTTGGTATTCGGTTAATATTTGCACGACCATGTGTGATCATATGATTATTTCTGCCTATGTCGATCAATAATAAATAAGAATAATAATGGCCAAGGAAAAGATATTTGAATAAGAGGTTTAATATATCGAAAGAGCTCCAAGTTCAGCATATGATTAATGAGATGTTTAATCTCTATGTTTGATTATCCTTATTATTATAAAGATAAATGTCAGAAATGTTTGATTAACGAATGACGAAAATACCCCTTAACTATAAAACCAACATGGGAAAACTACACTTGATCCGATAAGACAGCTGATGCATTGAAAACCTCGTATTACTTGAAATGTTGTGGTAACAAGACTTAAATCCTCGAGTTCGTAAAGCACTTGAGTTTGTTAGTATTCTGAAAAATCTTCCGAAGAAAAATTTACAGAAAAATATTCGTATGTATGAATTGAGCTATGGGACGAAAAAAATGAATTGATTGAAATGACTAAAATGGATTGAATATACTGATAAGGCTGAAATAGGTTAGAATGAAACTAAAGATTGATATTTTCTTCGGGCATTAATTGCCAATCGACCGACATATGGAATATATATTCGAGGTCTTAAACAAATGAATAGATGGAAGAATCGAGAAACTCTGAATATTTGAAATATTTTCGAGCATCGTAATATCTAAAATACCCTCGAATACTAGAATGATGGATAATACTTCTACGACATGAAATTAGAAATCTCAATAAAGCCAAACAAATGTAATGGCTCCAAAAGTGATAAAATACGACTTGTGTCAGTTGGTCGATTCATATACTATGATGATAGTGGAAGAATACCATGTGAATGCATGTGAGATTTATTTGGAGAAATTACATAATTAATGGTATGAAAGACCTGTTCTCCAATGGCATTTTCGATGTTTTCGAATGAGTTCAGGTTCAATGCACATGTTCGAATACTTGTAAAATACCGCATATATATATATATATATATGCCTGGTTGCTCGTAGAAGGATTAGTGGATGATTGGTGAAGGCAAACTGTTTTGGTGTTACATTGTAGTCGGTTCTGGGAATGAATGCTTAAGGTGTACTTATCCGGTTATATTACAAACTCTATGCTGATGGTTTCAATCAGTTTAGAGGGACTCGGAAACTTGATGAGTAACTAGAATTCCTGAATTCTGTACATCACCGTCATTTACCTTGTTGGTTTAAATTACCGAATTACCTCTGAAGGCATGAAGGACCATTTTACCCTCGTAAGCTTTAATGTTTGAATCATTCACGATATATCCGAAATCTCACCAATCCCGGTGTATCAACTTTTGATGTTTAGTTCAAGCCGTTATTATCGAACTTCCCTTTTTGTAGGGACCCCATTATGTAATCAGTCCAAATTTGTCAAATGTTCTTCTTCTGATAATGATCAAGTGTCTTAGAGGAATGAAATGAACCATGTGGAATGTTTCTTGCACAATTATATTCTCTCCGCTCTGAAACTAATCCTCTCTCTGATATGAATCATGAATTATGTCTGACTAAATTATATACATCTGTATCTGATTTGGAATGCATGCTCTCTAATTTCTAATACTCTGAAAATACATGTACGATTACTATCCTTACTCTACTCAGTCTGTGTTCACTAAGTTATTCTAATTGGGGTACTTCTAGGTTATGTTATGAAGTCTCTGCAGGTTCAACTCTGGTAATTCCTTATGGACCCGAGGTCTCCCCTTGGGGTAGGTTCCAATGCTTTGGCACAAGTAACTCCTTATGGACCTAAGGCTGCCCCTTAGGTTGCCTCGTATGCTCATTGGGCCTAGGGTAAGTCCTTATAGATGTAGTTCTGGGGAACTGCATATCGGTATACGGTTGGAGGGTAGTTATGTTGATACTTAGTTTTCCATGTTCCCTTTGTAGCCTCAGTCAATCTTTATTGTTGTCTGAAATATTATGTCTATCATTCTTGATCTGTAATTGATGGAACACCCTAAACTCCCTAGCTAGATTTTTGTAATCTATGTCACTTCTGATTACCTGAGTTAGACATTGTGTCTGGTGATCGGGTAATTAATCAGAAATGAATATGTCACTTTCAAGCGTAACAACTAAACAAATTGTATTCTATTTCTGCAACTTGATAATTCTTGCTCCTCCTTTTCGTTCTGATACATCTGATACTTACGTGTGGCATGAAGCTTCTTTTAGTAGTTTCTTATTACTGAGCTTTCCCAAACTCATGTTGTTCTTACCACCGCAAGTTAGGAGATTTATCATGGTAATGATCGACATCAGTGGTTGGAGTTCTCTCGACGTCACTTTTGGAGTACGGTGCCAGTTCAGTTAGTGGGCATGTATGTCATGTATTATTTTATGACAATGTCTGTAAAATATTTTCTGAAATTGTTATTATACGTTTAAATGATTTTCTGGAAGTGTATTTTAAAACAATAGTCAATGTTGTGGTTCAATTAAATGTTTAAAGAAAAATTGTTTTTATGTGGATTTTTACTGTGGGTCACTCTTGTGACCCAATGTGACTCCCTAAGATCCGTGGTAAGCATAGGCGTGTCTAGGGGGTTACATTTAGTGGTATTAGAGCTTAGAGTTGCGTCTTTCTGGGTAGATTGGTCGATCGTCTGTCGTAGGGTGTTTTGTCTGTGAATGCCCCTAGATCATAATCGTACTCATCCGAGCCGAAAATTGATGTCGAATCTTTCTCTTCCCTGTAATAATTGAATCTAAGTATTCTGTCTTGCATAGCTCGATTTATATTGGCAAGAAATGTCTATGCCATTCGTCTATGATTCGGTTTTGCTTGATGGATTTGAATCTGGATAAAGAATCTGAGATGGATCATGTATGTGAAAATTGAAGATTTGAATCAGATTAAGAATAAATGTTTGATTATATGAGGTAACCGACATAAGATTACATGTAAGGTAGTTTAGTTAAAATGATAATGTTTGAGAATATTTTGATGGAAACTTGATAAAAGCATTATGAATTTAAAAGAAATGTATTCGTGAGATTGGTGAAAGTACGAAATATGTGGTGATTCTATTATACACGAAGGAAACAATTATTGGAATGGTGCTAAAAGTAAGTGATATTCAATCAAAACCTTGAGTATGTCTGATCTGCTTGAAGAAAGACCTCCTATATGAAAATGTGGCATGATGTATCGATATATCATCCTTGACTAAAATTTGTTGTTACACTTTGATCTTGGAAGACCCAGTTAGAGGCCTTGAGTACTCGATTGGATTTTAGGGACCGTTTTTCTTTCGTAAATTGGTGGATAACCTAGTAAAGTTAATTCGGTCCTATAGAAGATGCGTCTGGTTTGTATGATTAACCTTTTATGATAGTTGGGAAGTTTCTTATCTTTGACAAAGACTGTTTATAATAAAATTTATAAGACAAATGTTTAGTTGACACCGTTTGAAGTTCGATACAAATTCAAGTACTATATTTTTATTTGTTGGTCCGAGATGTATGATGGGATGAATTTGAGTCTAAAGACAGTCCGAGTAATTAAGGACACTACTAGATTCATCTATGACCGTCAGAGAAAGCCTTGAAGAAACAAGCATGCTCTGATGGATAAGTTTCAGTACAAGAACGGATGAAAGAGCTGTTTTTGCATTTCTCCGAATCTGGAAAATTTCAAGGAAGAATTTTTTAAGGGGGAGAGAGTTGTAACACCCCAAGATTTTAAGGTTAAAAAAAGGGAGAAGCAAAAAAAAATAGTAAAATAAAAAATGAATGAAAATGTTGAAAATTTCGACCAAAGGGTTTGAACCCATGACCCTTGGTTATGCATCCCTTGACTTAACTGTTTGGACTAAAGGTAAGTTTTGATAATGTTTACATCAGCCCCTTTTTAAACTATTCGTTTCGGTTATACCAAAATAAATAAAGATCTGAACCACCCGCCCACCGAAAGAAATGCCCAAAAGAAATATCTAAAACTCCTGTGTGTCTCTCCCTCTTCCTCAACCTCTCACCTGTAACACCCCAATTTTGGGCTTAGAAGTTTTGGGTTCGGATCGGGTCGGTCGGATTGCGGTTCGAATATTAAAGGGTGAACTTAGGGAAGCTTAGTTCGGGTTGCATTAAAAATATGGAAAAATGTCTTAAAATCTTCTTTTATTATATATAAGAGAGTGGTGGAATCAATTTTACAAAATGAGGTTTAGAATTGTGACATTTTGGTTTAGTGACTAAAATGTAATTTTCGAAAACTGTGTGGCTGTTTTAAAAAGGATTGAAACTTTGAATCTTTAAGGAGCTATTTACCCAAAAGAGTTTCTCCAGAATTTTCTGAATATTTATTAATTAATTAAAGGTTTTAAAATGAAGGTAAAAGGGAGGGAAAGATATTTTGGCATTTTAACAAACTTTTCCCAAAATTTCCATTTTCTTTTCTCTCAACTTTTCTCTCAACCCAAACACATTTCTCCAGCAAAATTCCCTCTGATTTTGACATCTAAATATGAGATTTCAATTCTCTTTTGATCTCTAATCATCTCTTCAACAAAACCTTAGCAATTGCTATTTGGATTTTCAAGAATCTTGGTTCCAAAAAGGGAGAAACTCAAGTTTAGAGGTATGAACGTCCTTCTCCTATAAATTCTCAGTTCTTTACTGAAATTCCCAAGTTCTCAATCCCTGATTTGTGTTTTATGAAAGGTTTTACAATTGTGTTCTTGATCTTGGCTTTAAAATGCAAGTTTTGCTTTAATTTTGATGAAATTCGTATGACCTGATTGTGCATTGTTTTGAGATGTCATTTTGATGAAAAATGAATGTATAATTGATGAGAAATTGAGGTTTAATCAATGCAATCTCGAATAGGTTGATTTTCCTAAGTTTTTCTTGAGTTTTTGGTTGTTTTTGGAGTGATCTTGATGATCTGTTATAGCTGGAGGTATAAGGACGTGGTTAGATCCTTTTTGGATGTTAATTGAGGTTTAAGAATGTTTAGATTTGATGGATCTTGGCTGGGTGGTGTTGTGGAGTTGTTTGGATGTGTTTTCGGTTGTGTTTGGTAGCCGAAAATGGAGTGTGGATGAGAGCAGCGAGTTTAGGTGCTTTCATTGAAGATATTAATGCATGATGATGCATTAATCCTCTGCTTTGATGTGTTTAAAACAAGGGAGTCATCTTTGGATCCTTGTGGTGGTGATCCGGAAGCTTGATTGGTGTTTCGGCAAGTAGCAAAACGGAATCGGTGAGTGGATTTTGGTTTAAGGCTTTGAAACCAATGATTTGAAGGTTTGGGAGCTTAGTTTAAGTCTAAGCAGCTTAGCTAAGCTCAAGAGTAAGTTTTCGGATAAATTCACTTTATGTTGAACCATGGAATGGTTGTTGCAATGAGGTTGATTTGCATGTTCTAAATTCTGTTTTGAAAACATATTTAAGCATGTTTATTGCTGGTTTTATAAGCCATGTGTTGAAGGATGCTCAAGGTAAGAGATCCTTGTTTTGAACATTGTTTAATGTGGTTTTGATGCTTAATGATGCATGATAATTATGGCTTTGATAAATGCTTTAAAACAGTGGAATATTGTTGTTAAATGATGTATATTGGCAAGTGATGTCTTGAGAATGGTTAAGAACACTATGGTGGTTAAAAGTCCATAGGTGGTTCTTGTTTTAAGAACAACATGGTGGTTAAAAGTCCATGGTTGATTCTTGGTTAAGATCACAAAGGTGGTTAAAAGTCCTTGTGTGAATCTTGTGTATTTTAAGAACAACATGGTGGTTAAAAGTCCATGGTTGGTTCTTGGTTAAGGTCACAAAGGGTGGTTAAAAGTCCTTGTGTGAGCCTTGTGTATTTAAGAACACCATGGTGGTTAAAAGTCCATGGGTGATTCTTGTTAAGGACACAAAGGTGGTTAAAAGTCCTTGTGTGGTCCTTGTGAATTGTAAGAACATCATGGTGGTTAAAAGTCCATGGATGATTCTTGTGCTAAGGACACAATGGTGTTTAAAAGTCCATGTGTGGTCCTTGTGAATTGTAAGATCACAATGGTGGTTAAAAGTCCATGTGTGGATCTTATGTAGATTGTATCACTTGTGGCCAATATGACATGTTAATGATTTGAAGCATGAAATGCTTGTTTTAAATGCTTATATGCATGTACAAATGATGTTTTGAACTAAGGTTTATAAAGGTGTTTTATAAATGCATTATTGAGTTGTTTTAAATTAGCATTCCTCACTAAGCTATTTGCTTACGCTCTCTCTTTTCTTGAACCAATAATGCAGAGCATTGAAGTGCATTAGGGGCAGCAAGGAAGCCAAGAATCCAAGTGAAGGTTTAAGCTCATGTATGGTGAATGTTTTCTAACACTATTAGCTTTTGGACATTTGGCAATGGGGAACCTATGTTGTTGTTTTGGGAGATGTTTTGGACTCCCTAAGTTGGTTTTATGTTGTTGTTGATGATGGAACATGTGTTTTGCCTTTGTGAAGTTGGTTTTGTATTATGATGCTTGAATGGTTTTCTAAATAGGTTGTATGCCTATAGAATTGGGGATTTGTATAATTGATGCCATGTTTGAGTATGGTTGATGCAATTATGTACCTTATGCATGTTATGACTTGCTGGTATAATTTGGTTGCCTTTGGAGCATGTTTGATAGGTTAATTGTGTGATTAACCAACAATTTTTCTGCAATCTGGGCAGGCCGTATCGGAACGGGTGCTACCGTTTCGGAACGGGGGCCTGAAATCGCCCAGGCGTTCGAAACGGGAGGAACCGTTCCGAAACGGAAATGTTTCTGTCAAGCCCCGTTTCGGTACTCGTTTCGGAACGGTCCCGCGTTTCGGAACAGGTCCTCCCTGTTTCGGAACACCCGACCGTTGGGCACTGACATTGGCGGTTATATGTTTTGAAATGTTTGCGTTTTAGTCCTGAACCTTGTTATTGCAATTGAATGAGTTTGAGATGTCCGTTTGAGCTGAAATTTGACAGAGAAGCATGAAAGATGATTAATTTCATATTGGTAACGTATAATTGGGCTAAGTTCTTAAAATTTTCAGAATTTACAAATTGGTCCCTAATTTCTTAATTTGTGCAATCAAGTCCCTGAATGTTCTCTGATTGTTATGATCTTTGAGTATGCAGTTCTTGTGAACATATCAAGGGTTAATGTGCATTTAGACAAGACTTAAAATAAAAAAGGGTCGTTAATCAAGGTTGACTTTCGGGTTGACTTTGGTTTTCCCCGTGTAAACTTCTTAATTCGGTTCAACCGTCTGGGCCGGGTTAAGGGGGTTACATTTGGTGGTATCAGAGCTGAGTTCTCGAGTAATTGGGAACTGATGAATGGGTGTTAAGTGCTTGAATGCATTGTATGCTTGTTGAGTGAAAGCATGATGTGTGAATTGTAAATATGTTACATTTGTGAATTATGCTGTGGTGAAGCATGATAGGGGGTTACACACCTAACCCTAGTATCGCCCCCTTCGATATGCTCCACCGCCGTGTCGTGGCATGCACCACCACTACCGTCGACATCCTCGCCTCGCTCCGAGCCAAGCCTAGGTGACCACTCGCGGAGAGCCGGTGCCGTTCGCCGTGGAGAGCCGGTTGAAGGCTCGACGAGAACCCAAACGTTGCCCCTTCTTCCGGCCACCGCCACGCTGTTACCACCACCACCAATATCACTAGAAGCGCCGCGACGTCCCGATCTAATTTTTGGCCTCCACGCGCGCAACCGAACTACCTTTCACCGGTGAAACTTGTTCGAAGTTCCCGCCAAAACCCCCAATTGGCGCCTCTGTTTCTAGCGTTTTCCAGCCTCATTCGTCGTCCGTTCGCGACACATCCACCAGATCCGAGCTCCTGATGAGGTGGAGATCAAAACCTGACTGACCGATCGCTTGTTCGTCGCCGCTAAGGGCCTCATCGGAGATATGTGTTGTTCCGGACGTCGCTTGGCATTACAGGTAAAAATAAGTGTGATTTCAACCATTTTGTTCGATGTTCAAGTGTTGTGGCTGAGTTGTGGTGTTTATGTGTATTGTTTTTCATCAGAGACAGTGCCAAAGAAGTCTCTAGCGTTAATACGGATCATAGGAAGTCACATTAGGGTCACCGGAGCGACCCACGTTAAAATTTCAAATAAACAAATTGTTAAACCATTTAAAATCATAAATTAAGTTTTGAATTAAAATACAGTTCCAAAAACATTCAGGCTACAAAATAGAAACTATGATACAAATTGCTAAAACAAGTTTCGGACTCGAATGTAAATCAAGATATGGCATACATGCCCCCTTATTACACAAATACCATACTCCGTGAGCAAGCCAAAGAAACTCCCATACCGACGTTGATAGCTGCAACATGGTCAATCTTTTAACCTATGATGGTAAAAATAACGCGAGCTTCGAAAAGCTCAGTAATACAAACTACCAAGGGACTCTAATAGCACAAGAAGGTATATGGTAAGCTTAACACTGTCATGATGAACTAGGCAACAGTAAGCTCAAATTACGATTCGAGATTTCAGAGGAGCATTATACCATATAGTAACAAGGTTGTTCTTTATTTGATCATCCAAACCTTAAGATGTGAGTCTAAAGCAGAGATTCAAAAGAGATACAAATTTCAGAAGTTGAATTAAGGAGTTCAGAGTGGTTCATTAAATGCGAATTGTAATTTTACTGAGAGTTCAACTTTGATTCATTAATTTATTAGGGTATGTTTCAGAAGAGGTCATAAAGTTTTATTTATTTACTTAATTACCCTCCAACCGAACTCCAAAATGCAATTCCCATGAACTGCATATAGAAGGTCTTACCCTAGGCCTGAGGCGTAGGAGCCTACCTAAGGGAATGCCTTAGGTCCAGAAAGACTTACCTTAGGCCCGTGGGCGTAGGAGCTTAACAGAAAGACTTACCCTAGGCCCATTGGGCGTAGGAGCTTAGGTCCAAAAGGACTTACCAACGTTGAGCCTACAGATCTTCATTCAAATCCCAAATAATATATTTAGATGATTTCAGTTTATATTTAGAAGGCAGTACTACAGAAAATATATATTAGATTTATTTTTATACTGGAATACAAATGTCAATTTTATTTTATTATTATTTCGTATTCAATGCCATATATCAGATATATTTTCATATTAGAGGACAAAAATTAGGGAATTGCTTTCTTTTCGAATAATAGTGCCATACTTTTAATTTTAAGTGGATGATCTTGGTTTAGGACATAGAGTGTTTACAGATACATGGTAGGCGCTTTATGACCCAATTTATTACCCAAGGGTACTAGATAGATATCAAAAAGACGACATTTGACAAATTTTGGACTGATTTCAGGACGAGGTCCCTATGCGAGAGAGCTCGGTACTAATAGCTCAAACCAACATTCGGAACTTGACACATCAAGAACATTGAGATTTCAAAAGTACTGAGAGTGATCCAATCATTTAAGCATACGAGGACATTTTGGTCATTTCGACCTTCAGGGTAATTTGGTAATTTGACTATCGGGTAAAAGCAGTGACATACAGAGTTCGAAAGTTCTGGTTACTTATCAGGTTTCCGAGTCCCTTTGAACTAATCGCAAAACATCGCACAAGGTTTATTATCTAACCGAATCAATACACTACACGTACTCACTTCTCAGAACCGACTACATTGTATAACAAAAGCTCGCCAAGCCAAGCAACCACTGAACATACAACAAGAAATTGAACAGGTATCCAAATGATATTTCCCAAGTAATCAGACATCTGTGATGCATCTGAACTCGATCTATAACATCGAATACACAAAAATAACATGTTTCTCTTACCGTAGACCTATGTACTTTCTCTAAATAACTTGAACATGCCTTTAAATGGTATTCTTCCAACATCACAATAGTTCTCGAAACGACCGACCAACAAGGGTCGTGTATTGCTACCTTCAGGACTATTGCCTTTGCTTGGCTTTATTGATAATTCTCATTTCAAATCTCAGAGGTATTTTCAGTCACCTCGATGTCCGAAGGTGTTTCAATTATTTTGAGCCTCTCGGTTCTTTCAATTATTCATTCATTATAGTTTTCGAGGGTAAATCCATCATATTGTTTAATTTGACAATTGGTGCCGAGAATAGATCATTCTTTTTTGTCATTAGGGACATACTGATCAATTCAACCTTATCAGTATTTTCAAACATTTTAGTCATTTCAATCAATTCAGCATTTTATGCAACTCTGACTAATTCAAACATACAATTAGCTTCTCGTAAATGTCTTTAGAGAATTACTCAATTTCAAGGAAACTGAGCAATTTATAAACTCGAAAGTGAAGCTGCGCTACCATAACTTCCCGAGCAAATTTCAGGATCTTTAGAAGAATTAGTTGTTTTACCGGATCTGTTGTATATTTTCAGACAACTTTCATTGACATGGGTATTTTAGTCATTTACAAAGCTCGAGGGCATTTTCGTAATTCATTAGCCAAAATAATTAGACTTAGAGAGCATCTGTTTTTATTACTCGTTTACTAAACTCGGAAGTCCCTTCAATTCATCAAACCCCTTATTCGAATATTTTTGCCTTGGCCATCAATATTCTTATTTCTTAATTTATTGACGTAAGCAGAATTTATCATATGTTTAATCATGGTCGCATAAGCATTAACTGAATACCAACAAGTTTGAAAGCATGTAGAAGGTAGTGAAGTATTACCTTAACTCCGAGCTACATCGGTCGATTTATGATACCCCATTCGATTGTAGTCAAACTCGAATTCGATGTCCCATAACATTTCGGATACGGAGATACGTGGGTACCTTCCATAAAAGAATACCCTTAATCAGTCCTCATTTACATTGCTCTTATACTAAATATTTAACTCATGCACTTTTGGGTTCAAAGTCAGATTCGGAGGCTTTCGGGTTAGAATTTTGCGAAATGGGCTTCAAAAACGGGCTCGGGACGTCAAAAAACATAGGATAGGAGTTTTTAGAAAAGTTGACTTTTTTGGTCAAAGTCAACGGTCAACGCTGACGTCATCAACGTTCAATGCTGACGTCATCATCGGTCAACGCTGATGTCATCATTCAACAGTCAACCGAGTTGACTCAAACGAGTCGACTCACTGAGTTGACTCGAACGGGTTGACTCACTGAGTTGACTCGGACCAGGTCAACGGGTTGGGTCAACGGGTCGGGCAGACGGGTCGGGTCTGAGCTCAAACCGGGTTGGGCCGGTTCAGACCACATATTGAACCGGTTCACTTACCCCAAAAGTTAACCTTGCCGGCCGGTCACCGGAATTGCTCGTCGGAGGCCTCAAACGGTCAGAATCTGCCTAAAAATGAGAGATCTCAGAATCAAAACTTCAAACAATATGGAAAATACCCTTACAAAGTCGGAATCTAACCGGACTTACCATATCCGAAGCAGTAACGCTAGGATCGGCGTAGCTCTGACGACACACCAACCGGCGACGGACGAACGACCTCAGGGTAGAGTTTTGATCGCGACGGTACAAGGAGCTCAAGGACGATGACGGTGCAACAAAAGGACGACGACAAGGGTCCAAAAACGTTGGAAACTCTTGAGTTTTCGTCGAACTTTTCAACCCAACTTTTACGGCAAAAAGGCCGGTAGTGCTGCGCGTAGCTGTCGGGATCGAGCTTAGGGTGGTGCTGCGATTCGACTGGTGTGGGCGGTGGCGGCCACGATACATCGAGGGAACGACAGACGGCACTGAATTTTTTTTGCCGAAACCGAAATGAAGTTTCGACGAACCTTTAACCTAAAACCAACGGCGAACGGAGGCTCCGATACGCGAGTGGTCAACTGGGTCGTGACCAAGGCTAGACAGCGATCACTCTGCCAACGGCGGTGATGACCACGAACTGGCGGTGGACCAGATCGGAGCTGAGAACGATGGTGATTAGGTGAGACGTTTGGTATTCTAGAAAGATCTAATTTCCCCTCTCTTCATTTTTTTGATTCGAAAAGGCATCCCAACGATAGGTGAAATGTCAGATCTAGCTTAATTAATTTCAGTATAACCATCGGATATAGAATAACATTAAACATAGGTAGGCTAAAACCAAATATAGCCTTAGCTCAGATTGCTAAGACAACACTCTAACATGCCAAGGGACACAAGTTTGAGTCCCCAAGGTTACAAATCCTTATTATTATTATTACTTTTTTTATCACTTTTTTTATCCTCATTTCATCATTCACTTCTTTCCTCTTTCAATTGCAGAGATTCCAGGGTGTTACACTGGCGACCATTTGACAACCAGAATTTTGGGTGGGTGAACTGGCCCAACCCGAACTGGTTCAACCTGAACCACCCGACCCGAACTTGAGAGCCTTTGAATCTAACTTTAAACCCGAACTTGTATATGTAATTTTTTATTCATGTAACCCCCTCGATCCGGCCTTGAATCTAACTTTAAACCCGAACTTGTATATGTATTTTTTTATTCATGTAACCCCCTCGACCCGACATGGCCGATAGACCGAACCGATCGTATCACACGAGGAATATTGAAGTAAACTAGGAAGATTTACCTCAATAAACGACCTTTTTTTTCTTTTCATCTTCTCTAGACGCAACTTAGGTTCCTATGTGAATGCACACAAGCAGTGGATTGAACAACAACACAATCACCCCTCGATTATAACCAAACTAATGTTTAGAGACCATTTTGTAAATTTGATATATTTTAAGGGTTATTACCAAATATAGATTACCAACCTTTAATTATATTCATTACATACTTCTCGGTGAAAACCCAGCTCAAAATGACTTTTAGAACTCATCCAATTTCATACAAGGCAAACAAGGACCAAAACGTAAGAAATAGAAACTCAGAGCAATTCAAAAACTACATTAACGGTCGGACGTTTCAGAACGGAGAGCCCTGTATCTGAATGACCGTTTCGAAACACAGCTGACCGTTTTGATACGCAGGTTTGTTTCGAAATACTTTGAAACTCATTTCGGAACGATGGTTCACAAAGGCAAAATGTTCCGGAACATGCCTCACCGTTTCGAAACACCAAGGCCATTTCAAGCCACCGTTTCGAAACAGGCAAGGGTGTTTCGAAACACCTGGGCCTGCAATGTTTGAAAATGTTGTTTTAACTCAATTTAAACCATCCGAAACTATCCCAATACATACCCAAATTTGCACAAACATGGAAAACACTAAAGCAATCAACATTCATAACATCAGACGCCCCATTGCCTTTATTACACTAGTTCCAAAACTAAGGCTTACCTTCAATAAAAGTATTCCACCGATCTCTTACAAGTGCATCCTCCAAAGATCAAGTTGACTGCATTGACAAACAAAGAGAGCATAAGCATACAAGCTTAGAGAGGATTGCTCAAAACCAAAATCATTATCAATGCACAAAACCCTTTTTTTCACTTTTTTCCAAAACCATCATGACTCCTTTGTAAAAACATGCACTTTAACATTAAAACCAGCATGCTAAACACCATGCAACATAACTCACTTAATTTCCAGCAATTAAACCATTGCTACACAACCATCAAGCCTTCCAAGCATAAACACCATTATGCTAAGCTTATGGTACAACGTGCATTTTTCACAATATGCACAACAACAACATTTTCATAGCATTATAATCCATTATATTGGCTTTCAATTGATTATCAATGTAAAGTGTCTAGAAGTTCTAAATTTCATGCACATTCCATCTCATATTATTGCTGTTTTTAAGTACATTTTAGACATAATTAGGTCATGCATTGCATAAATACAATATTCTTTGTTTTGCCATGCTTTTATTGAATATTTGTCATTTGGTGAAGTAAAGATGCGGTTTTAGTGTATAATTAGTTTTCAGGGCTAGAATTTGACAAGAGAAGGACAAATCGGAGGAGAGGATGTTGAGGCAGCATATGAGTGCCGCCCAGTACTGCCAAGTGCCGCCCAGGGTAGCAAACTGAGGAGTTGGAGAATTTGAGTGCGACCGACAGAGTAGAAAATCCTGATTCTAACAGTGCCGACCACACAATTTTCTGACGTCTGTAGTAGCGGGCAGAGTCGTCGAAGTGAGATCTCAAGGTTACTTGCGGGCTAAGGCAAACGAGACAAAGTCCACATTTCACGCAAAGAAGTTAGAGTTTAAAGTCACATTAAAGATGGAAAGCTACTTTCGAGGACTTCTACTTTAAGGAGGACTTAGCCTAGTTATTTGTCTATAAATACTCATTGTACTCCTAGTTCAAATCAACTTAGGTTTTCTATAGACTTTGCTAGTGTTCTTTGTCGCCTCCATGTTCTAAACTCCACTTGGGTTAGGGTTATGTTGTAAGTTAGTTGTGAAACGATGGTTTTAGGATTTGAGTTGTTTTCTTTAATAAAATATTCCAAGTTTGCTTAATCTTTGCGCTTCATTCTTTCAATTATTCTACACCAGTTAGTTGAGAGAATCCATTTGTCGGACACAAAAGTGTAAGGCTCACGAAAGGGTTAAGTATGGTCACAACGTGCTGAGGCATGACTAACTTGGTTACTAACCAGTTCGTAAGTTTCAGCGGCTAAAAGGGATCACCAACCGAGTTGACTAGCCTGTGTTAGGTTTACGCTGAGATTGCTAGGTAATGCCTACGTCACGTTACTCACGAGCATCCTTTCCTAGAAATATAAGGGATCATTGTCGACCATCCTGCCGAACTTGGAGTATCAGCCAGATCTGCCGCTGAGACTTATATCTGTTCCACTTGCCGAGACAATGAAAGTTGCAGGGGTAGTGACCCGCTACGGCCGCGTGACAGGGTCGTAGCTTGCCGCCCGCCATACCCGCCGAGGCAGCATATCGTTGCAGCACGAAACAACTCAGTCATTTTACAACGTAGTTTTCACACTAAGGAGCAGCATAACCCTGCCTGCTCTATCAACCTAATTCACCTCTTTTATTTGTGTTATCAATTACTTTTCATCTCAACAACCAATTCACTTGTGTTTTTATTTTACCATTGTGCAGGGACTACAAAACGAACCGAGCTGTCCAGTCCTCATGGGATTCGACATCTTTTATACTATAACTTGGATGGAGTGTGCACTTGCGCTCTCACAAAAAGGGAACACCTACACGCCCTACAAGTGTTTGGCGCCGTTGCCGGGGATTAGTAACAACGAAATTCATTTTTAATTTCTGCACTTTTATTTAATTTCGAGTTTTTATTATTTTTATTTTTAATAAAAAAATCACTATATGGGAAAGTGCTTATTCAGGTGCCCCACGAGTTAAGGGCAACAATATTTGGGAATGTTCTTGGGAATTTTGTGAAGGCAATCATGCGTTCGAAAGTTGCCCTCATCTTTTTGCAACAGACATGTCGAGAAAAACCACTTGGGAGTGGATGCCTGAATATGAACAACAGATGTCGCCGCATCAACAATAGGGACAACAGATGCCACTGTACTAGCAACAGGGACAACAGATGCCACTGTAGTAGCAACAGGGACAGCAGATGCTGCCGCAACAGCAACAAGGACATCAGATGCTGCCGCAACAGCAACAAGGATAGCAGATGTCGCCGCAGTAGTAAGATTTTTCATGGTATAATCAAGAATCTCAAAAAAATTACCATAACAGTTTTGCTGCAGAAATTGACATGCCCTGGTAATATAGTTATTTGCATCTCTAAGATGGATGCACTTATGAGCAATTAAGTCCTCATTGATGTTGTGGATGAACCTCCACAATTAAGGGATATTGATGTCCCAGGACAAGATGACGAAGAGTAATGCGAGGAAAGATCTCCAATGTGTACGGAGAAATTCAAACCCCCAAGCCAAGAGGATGCAAAACGATGTCTAGACAACAAGATTGATAGTTGCTCCGGCAGCTACCTAGAACCTTGCCCTGAGGACGAACTGACAGCACCTGAGCAAAGTTATACCTCAGTAGAGATGCCCGTCACGACAAAAGCCTCCATAATGACGCCCGCCTCGGCAGACACCTCGACAGCTATGGATTATGCATATCTAGAGGAGCCAATGTAGGAAGAGTTACAACAGTCAAAATCTCTATTGATGGAGATTTCCGAGGAGCCTAAAGAGTTTTCCCTTGACCGGCACAACACCATGACAGAAGACTACCACAACAGCTGGTTGCCGCAGTAGCTGCCTCGACAGCAAAAGAAACTTTCCCCTATGACGAACTTCGACAAAAAGGAGGTAAGTACATGGTTAGGTAGTTATATAATTTTTCCTAATCACATGTTCATGCCTTCAGGAATAGGAACAAGAAGGAAGGTTCACATGGATTACAAGGGAACGAGGAAGAAGGACTCCTCCACCGTGAGGATAATCACTAGATGGAGGGTGCAGATGGATTACAAGAAGTATCGAAAACGACCCTCTTGAGCTAAACCAATAAGGGAGTAGTTACTTTAGGAGATGCATATCAATGCACTCCTAGAATAACAAAATTTTGTATAAGTTTTTATTTTTCCCACATCTTTATTATTTTATTTAGGAGTAGATTTTACCTACTTAGGACCAGATTTTATTTGCGTTTTTTCCCTTCTCACAACTGTTTATACAGATTCAGACCCTTAAGAATCGAGTCGCCGCGCACAGTAGATGGCAGCTTTACTAAGCCTGCTGCCACAACCCGCAATGGACGACATAGCGGATAACTCCTCCAAATCCTCTACACCATTTGACAGCAACTATGCCTAAGTCTCCTTCCCTTTTCTCATGTTATTTTTCAGTTATTTTGTTTTATTTTAATTTTTCCGTTTTTATTTTGTGCATTGAGGGCAATGCCCATCTCGAGTTTGGGGTGGATAGCTCGGACATTTTTTTGTTTAGGCATCTTAGTTGCATTGTACTTGCCTTAATATTAATCGAAACAGAAAAATTGTTATATAACTTGTGTATATGATAGTTAGCTGATTACTGATTTTCGCACCAATAATAAATTGAACTTAATATGGGAAAAGCATGAAAAATGACTTAGAATTTTTTCTTTTTGCCAAAACGGTCAAAACACTACTGTTACTTGCTGAATTTGTTAGAATATCTAATGAACACTGCCTATTTATTTTTAGAATTATTTGCAAAGTTCTAACAATGATTGCAGGTAGCCGCCGAGTCAGAAAAAAAGAAACAGGAAAAATGCAGCACTACCACGACAACATAAGTAAAAACCAAGAACATTGATGTTTTACCCTAGAGGTGCCTGTAACAGGCTCTAGGAAGAATCATGTGCGAGGACACTCCGCTTCTATCAAAGTCCATGAATATGAAAGTTTTGAAGTGATGGACAAATTAGCACGAGTGAATGAAAGTCTTCAAGGGATGACTCTACTCCAAGGGTTCGAAGTTTTGTAGTTTGCTTCTATCTTAATTTCAGACCTAGAAGTGTAGTTGTGATAAGGTGAAGCCCTCATTTCCATGATTAAAATATTATGCTTAACTGTGCTGCCTCGGCAGCAACTTTATAAATCGTAACAACATCTTTGTTTATCTAGTTATTATGCATATTCAGCCTGTACACAGTCCTGCACACACTGCACTGGCATTGGAAATTAATTCTGAGTTATTATCTTGCTATGTTCCTTTCACTAAATCTAATATAGGTGCCATGACCTTGAGGTATGAAATCAAGTTAAAAGTAGTTTTTTCTTTTTGGTTACTATAAGGGGCAAGTATGTTTAGGTTGCATTGCTCGAGGACAAGCAATAGTTCGAGTTTGGGGGTGTGTAAAGTGTCAATAAGTTCTATATTTCATGCACATTCCATCTCATATTATTGTTGTTTTAAAGTACATTTTAGGCATAATTAGGTCATGCATTGCATAAATACAGTATTATTTGTTTTGCCATGCTTTTATTGAATATTTGTCATTTGGTGATGTAAAGATGCAGTTTTAGTGTATATTAGTTTTCCAAGGCTAGAAGCAGACATGGGGAGGAAAAACTGGAGGAGAGGATGTTGAGGCAGCAAAGTGCCGCCCAGTACCGACAAGTACTACCCAGTGTCGCCAAGTGCCGCCCACTTCTGCCCAGTGCTGCCATGTGCCGCCCGGTGCCACCCATGGCAGCAAACTGAGGAGTTGGAGAATTATTGTATGATCGACAGATCAGAAAATCATGATTCTAATAGTGTCGACCACGCAATTTTCTGACATCTATAGCAGCGGGCAGAGCCGCCGAAGTGAGATCTCAAGGTTACTTGTGGGCTAAGGCAAACGAGATAAAGTCCACATTTCACACAAAGAAGTTAGAGTTTAAAGTCACATGAAAGATGGAAAGCTACTTTCGAGGACTTCTACTTTAAGGAGAACTTAGCCTAGTTATTTGTCTATAAATACTTATTGTACTCCTAGTTCAAATCATCTTAGGTTTTCTATAGACTTTGCTAGTGTTCTTTGCCGCCGCCCATGTTCTAAAATCCACTTGGGTTCGGTTTTGTTGTAAATTAGTTGTGAAACAATTGTTTTAGGATTTGAGTTGTTTTCTTTAATAAAATATTCCAAGTTTGCTTAATCTGTGCGCTTCATTCTTTCAATTATTCTACACCACTCAGTTGAGAGAATCCATTTGTCGGACACGAAAGTGTAAGGCTCACGAAAGGGTTAAGTACGGTCACAACGTGCTGAGGCGTGACTAACTTGGTTCCTAACCAGTTCACAAGTTTCAGCGGCTAAAAGGGATCACCAACCGAGTTGACTAGCCTGTGTTAGGTTTACGCTGAGATTGCTAGGTATTGCCAACGTTACGTTAGCTCACGAGCATCCTTGCCTAGAAATATGAGGGATCACTGTCGACCATCTCGCCGAACTTGGAGTATCTGCCAGATCTGCCGTTGAGACTTTTTTCCGTTCCACCTGCCGAGACAATGAAAGTTGCAGGGGTAGTGACCCGCTGCGGCCGCATGACAGGGTCGTAGCCTGCCGCTCGCCATACCCACCGAGGCAGCATATCGTGGCAGCACGAAACAACTCAGTCCTTTTACAACGTAGTGTTCACACTAAGGAGCAGCATAACCCTGCCTGCTCTATCAACCGGATTCACCTCCTTTATTTGTGTTTTCAATTACTTTTCATCTCATGAACCAATTCAGTTGTGTTTTTATTTTACCATTGTGTAGGGACTACAAAACGAACCGAGTTGTCCAGTCCTCGTGGGATTCGGCATCTTTTATACTATAACTTGGCAGGAGTGTGCACTTGCACTCTCACAAAAAAGGGAACACCTACACTCCCTACAATCAACAATCGCATTTCTCAAAAACATATCGGATACATGGACTACCAAGGGTTGTCCCAAACCCTTTATACACCCTACCGACATCTCAGGGCTCACACACGGGAGCGACCCTCCACCGTTGTGACAGCCGTGGTGGAGTATTCGATACAACCGCAACCCCTCAACACCACTCATCAGTAGTTGTATAACCCACTAACGAGAGACGGGACACACACAAGGTTCTCACCCGGGAGTTACCCTCAACCGTTGTAACCTTAAACAAACCTCAATCGTTAGGGGTACTTGGATGGAGTTTTTGGTACAATCACAACCCCTCAACATCCAAGGCGATTGTTTATAGTGCAATGTTGCGTGTAAAAGTGTCTATCGCAATTGTAGTGCAAGTGTACACGACGCAAGTAGTAAAGTGATACGGAAGTATCAGATATCGTCTCCACATGGACTGGGCTAATAGCTTCACCTTGAATTACTGCACGAGAGTAAAAAGAATGAATTAAGATTTTGTCACGAGAAAAATAAAGAGTACTGGAAAGTAGAAGTAAAATAATCAAGATAGAGAGAATGGGCTGGTATTGAATTGCTCAGTAGTGTAGGTATTGCTAAGTCTAGGAAATTCAGCTCTGTCGTCGTCCGCGTCGCGGCAGCACCTGTCGCGGCAGCGAACACACAACTTCGTACTTCAAGTTTGGCAAGAATCCCTGCTGTGCCTTGGCCTATCCCTAGGTCCAAGTCTGTCGATGAACACATCTTTGATGATACCTCCCGGCGTGAATCGAAGGATGAACACCGATGTTGTTGAATTCTTCTTTAGCCATTTAATCTCGTCCTATCCCTAGGTCCGAGATAGTTCAACTATAAACTAGAGAACTCACACTTATTCCTTTCGTATACTTAACTCTCCCGATATTAAGTAAATAGATAACCTCGCAATGCTCTCCCGATACTCTTGCAAGATGTTAATAACCAGAATAAGAGAATTTGAAGTTTATTATATTGAACTGAAAATTCCTAAAACAAAAGCAACCCTTACAACTACTTTAGAAAACAACCCGTGGCCCTAAGGGGAATTTAGAACATGATGAGAGGATGAAAACGGCTAGGGTTTTGGGAAGAAGGCTAGAGATAGGTGATGTCCCTTCCTAGGTCGAAATACATGCCTTTATATAGGCTTTGGGTCCAAGTTTTCTAAAATATCAAGAATACAAGTTTAAATTAAAGTACAACTCTAATAAAGACTAAATCTTCAGAGAATATAGCTTTAACTCGTCCTCCTTCTTGCTTGGGATTTTCTCTCCTTGAACTTTGGGCTTGGCATTCCTTCTGATCTAGGGCTTGGAAAAATATACTGGTTTTCCACGACAGACAGGCTTAATTTTCTCTTTCTGTCGAGGTCCACTTTGCTTCTTCTCCTCAAAACTACTGTCGTCCTCTGCTATCATGGCGGCAACCATGGCAGCATTGTCCTCCTTGACTGCTTGTCCAGTTCCAGCTCTTATGCTTTACTGCCCAGCGCCTGTCTCTCCATATGCTACATCAGCAATCCTGCAAAAGCAACCAATTTCAGTAGAAACTGTGCCTTTTAATATATTTGTGATGTCTAACTGTAAACTAACCTAAATGCAATGAATTATGCTTGAATACAACAGAAATATGGGTTAAATAGGGGTAAATAATAGAACTTTTACACACTCAACACACCCCCAAACTCAAGTTTTTGCTTGCCCTCAAGCAATTCATACCTAAAAGAAAAAACAAATGTTTTTGTTTTGGCTTAAAACAGTGAACTTTCCCTTACCCTTCATTCATTCTCTGTCGACGACAGCACCTTGTCGGATAACTTAGGATTCGTCCGGAATCTCACTATAGTCCTCGTGCAGTGTGTGCATGCTTGTGACAAATTATATGCCAAGACTCTCTTAGTTTCACTAGAATATTTTAGCTTCTAACTTGAATTTTTATGCCAAAGTTTATCTTTTGAAGGCATTTCTTATGCTCCTTTGATTTTTTTTTTTGTTTTGACTCGATTTCATTTATTTTTTTAATCTAAAGTTTCGCTAGAGCCAGTTTTGGGCACCTCTAGCTAACTTCCTAGAGCCGGTTTCGGACACCTCTAGGGCTATTGAGTCTCTTTTGCTAAACTTCTTTCCTAGAGCCAGTGTTAGGCACCTCTAGGGGCTACTCAAGTGCTAAGCTTCCTATTCTAGTTAACTAGAAGAATTCTAAGCAGTATAACAGTCACAAATAATGTTTAAGTTTTCAGAACTATAGAAAGGCTCTAAACTTCTCCTAAAACTATCCTAAAGGCACTGCCATGACAGAGCTGTCACGGCAGGTAAGTTCAGTTCACAGACTTAAGCCAAAATTTTCATATTTTCATCATTTTTTATAACTTAAAATAAACTAAGTAAAAGACGCAATTTTAAAACTAACATAGACTCCATTAATGGAGGGATGCCACCCCCAAACTCGAGGGTTGCATTGCCCTCAATGCAAATGACAAGTTAAAAAATAAAAGCAGTACATCACAAAATATATAAGCAGACAGCAAAATAAGTTAAGAAACTCAAATTTTAAGCGCTGTCATCACTGCTGCTGACTCTGATCTGGCGGCGGGCACGAGCTTTCTGAACTGACTGGCGGATGGGGGAGGCAGATGTGTTCTTCGTTTTGGCCTCTCTCGGTGGTTGAATCCTGGTTGGGGATATATGAGGGGGTTTCTCCACAACCTGGACTTCTGAGCTGCTGCTACTGTCCTCACCACTGCCGCTGTAACTGCTGCTGCCGCTGCCGCTTTTCATCTTGTTTTTATCTACCATTCTCTTCTGCCTTTTCACCGGTGTAAACTCCTTTGAGAGATTCCTCTTAACAGAGGGTTCATTGTCGCTTGCGGCCCAAACGGAGGAAGAAGAGAAACCGGCAATGAAGGC
The DNA here is from genome assembly GCA_958450335.1 of Hibiscus tridactylites. Taxonomy (NCBI): domain Eukaryota; kingdom Viridiplantae; phylum Streptophyta; class Magnoliopsida; order Malvales; family Malvaceae; genus Hibiscus; species Hibiscus tridactylites. The sequence goes on along the minus strand of OY288283.1, from coordinate 80,124,752 downwards.
GTCAAGCTCTTCCGAGGGCATTTTGCGTTTCGTTTCACGGGCAGAAGTCTCAGCACGGTTGCTGCCAGCGGCTGTCGGGGCAGGTGTTGGTGTTGATGCTGCAGAGGGTGTCCGTAGTGTGGCAGCAGGTATTGGGGTGTGGGCAGGGGTTGGTACAGCAAAATAATGTGCAGTGAAGGTGGGAAATACGACATCAGGGAAATTTAAAGAGTTTTGGATAAAGTGTACCGTAGATGCAGTGAAATCCCTGATGAAGCTCATCAGACCGAGCTGCCGTTTCTCCATCTTCTGGATAGCAGCAAGGATCTGGGAGGAGGAGTCAGTCGGGGCTGCTGCTGGTGGTTGCTGCCTAGATTCTGTGGCAACAGGTTCAGTCTCCGGCTGCTTTGTCGCGTCTGTTGTCGTGGCAGCTGGATCAAATGATGACAGAGGGATGGCAACAGTCAGCTCCATTAAGCTGAGTATGTTATTGTCTGTCCATCCTTTCCCTTGGACTCTAATATCCGTGGCAGCTTCAGGTACCCCATGGCCGCGTCAGAGGGATGTGATGAGGTACGACAGGTAGAGTGGTCCCGTCGGCCGGTGTGCACATTCCAGTATGCTTTCGCGGAGATAGCTGCCCACGTTAATGGGCCTCTCATGTAAAATGGAGTGAATTAAGGCTAATCTGGGCTGGTCGACAGTGGTATTGTGCGAAGACGACATGATACGCTTTATGATAAAAGCATTCCATAATTTGGCTTCTGGCAGGAGTTGAGTCCTCTTTACCGTCCTTGGGTTCTTGCGGTTTGTGTTCCACTATGTTCCTTCATCAGTCAGCTCTGCCATGATAGCATCATATGCGGCAGGGTCAAGGGTGTTCAGAAACTGTTGGTGGCCGTCGTCGTTGCTGCCCACGTAGAATCCATACAGGGTGTTTATGTATTCAGCTTCGAACGGCACTTCCCTTCCTCGTATGATCACTGATGTCGTCTTCCTGCTGTTGATGGCAGCGTAGAAATCTCACACCAAAGAGACGTTCATCTCCTCAGGTTGTTTGGCAAAGATCTGCCACTGTAGAGCTCGAATTTTTCGGGCAATGAACGGCTTTAGACCCAAATTTCCCTCCTTTGTAGTGTAGATGAATCCTCTTTATTCCCACATGTCTCTGATTTGGAATGAGCGTGGGGTGGTTGCTGTCGGGGTGGAGCTGGAGGCAGCATTCCTACGGGTATTCCTGGAAGACATTTTTGCAAGGGTTGTGAAAATGAAAATGAAAGAAAATATTCTAGAGGAGTAAGTAAGAAGAGTAGAAGTGAGTGAAAATGAAAAAATGAAACGGAGTTTATATAGAGAAGGATTTGCTGCCCGTTGGAGCTGTAACGGTAGGCGCAAATAACGGGGCCAGCTGTTACGCGGTAGCGTGTCTGACGCGTCTGTCACGTGTTTCCATGTCTGTTGCGCGTCTGTTACGCGTTTATGTGTCTGTCGCGACAGCGTGTCGACAACCTGTCTCTTCCGCGTCTGTCGCGGCAGCTGTAACGACAGGTTCCAAAATTTGGGCTTGTTGGGCTGGTGGAAGGAAGTTGGGCTGATTTCACTTCTCATGTTCTTCTTGGCTCCTTTATTTCATAGAAACAATAAAAACATTATTTAAAAACAAAATAAATCTAATTTCCTAATATATAAATAATAAATAATAATAAAACTAAAAATAAAAATTAGGTTAAATTATGGATGCCAAGTGGGGCATCTCCTAAGGTAACCACTTCCTACATTCTTGGGGCTTCAGTCCCCTGATAATGCTTCAAGCGCTGTCCGTTGACTTTGAATTGGTGCTCGTCTTTTAAAGATATGATTGTGATGGCACCATGGGGAAAAAACCTACACAACTTGGAACGGGCCAGACCATCTAGATTTCAGCTTCCCTGGGAAGAGTTTCAATCTATAGTTGAATAGCAATACAAGCTGCCCTGAGCAGAACTGTCGTGGCAGCAACTTTTTATCATGTCATTTCTTAGTTTTATCCTTGTAGATTCTTGCATTGTCATAGGCCATTGTCCGAATTTCTTCAATTTCGTTCAAATCCAGTAGCCTTTTCTGCCCTGCCTTTTCCAAGTCCATATTAACTGCCTTGATTACCCAGTATGCTCTGTGCTCTATCTCGACAGGTAAATGGCATGTTCTCCCATAAATCAATCGGTAAAGAGACATGCCTAATGGAGTTTTGAAAGCTATCCTATAAGCCCATAATGCATCATTAAGGAGTAAAGACCAATCTTTCCTAGTTGGCTTAACCATCTTCTCAAGAATGTTCTTGACTTCCCTGTTGGATATTTCAGCTTGTCCATTGGTCTGTGGGTGATATGTTGTTGCGATCCGATGCTTGACACCATACTTCTTCAAGGCAGCATCAATAATCATGTTGTCGAAATGTCTCCCTTCATCACTGATGATCGCCTTAGGGATGCCAAATCTGGAAAAGATATTTTTGTGTAAAAACCTTTGAACTGTCTTGGCATCATTCTTTTGAGTGGCGATAGCTTCAACCCACTTAGATACATAATCTAATGCCAGGAGGATGTATAAATTCCCACATAAAGATGGGAATGGTCCCATAAAATCAATCCCCCAAACGTCGAAGATCTCTACTTCAAGAATGTTCTGCAGCGGCATCTCGTGTCTCCTTGAGATGTTTCCTGTCCGTTGGCACTTGTCACAGCTCTTGTAGAAGATTTGAGCATCTTTATACAGTGACGGCCAATAAAATCCTGACTGCAGAACCTTGGCAGCAGTTTTGTTGCCTCCTAAGTGTCTGCCATACTGTGAAGCGTGACAGTGATGAAGTATGTCTTCTTGTTCATCCTGTGGTACGCATCTCCTTATAACCTGATCTGCACAGATTTTGAAAAGAAGAGGTTTGTCTCAATAATAATGCTTAACATCATTTTGGAACCTCTTCTTGGCTTGATAATTAAGGTCAAGATGAATTATTCCGCTAACTAAGAAATTAACGAAATCAGCATACCAGGGGAGTTCAGAAGACTTACCTGCCGCCATGGCTGTTGCGGCAGTGACTGCGGCAGCAAATAGCTGCTCATCTGGGAAGGTCTCCAATATGTTTGTCTCATCTGTCGGTAGACTCTGTCCCTTCTCCAACCTTGACAAGTGATCTGCCACTTGATTTTCTGTCCCCTTTTTGTCCTTGATTTCAAGGTCAAATTCTTGCAATAGCAGGATCCAACGTATCAATCGAGGCTTTGCATCCTTTTTCGCGAACATATACTTCAATGCAGAGTGGTTCGTGTGCACTATGACCTTCGTTCCAAGTATATAAGAACGAAACTTGTCAATGGAGAGTACCACAGCTAATAACTTCTTCTCTATGGTGGTGTAGTTCACTTGGGTGTCGTTCAGTGTTTTGCTGGCATAGTATATGACATGAAAAAGTTTGTCTCTCTGCTGCCCAAGTGTTGCCCCGACAGCATAGTCACTAGCATCACACATAATCTCAAATGGCTGTGTCCAGTCTGGTGGCTGTACTATTGGGGCTGTTACCAGCTTTTCCTTCAGAACCTTGAATTATTTAGTACATTCATCGTTAAAGTGGAAGGGTCAGTTCTGCTCCAGAAGATGGCATAAGGGCTTGGTGATTTTTGAAAAGTTCGCAATGAACCTTCGATAAAAACCAGCATGTCCTAAGAAACTTCTGATTCCCTTGACTGTGGTGGGCGGCGGCAGCTTTTCGATCACTTCTATCTTAGCCTTGTCGACTTCTATGCCACGACAGCTAATCTTATGGCCAAGGACTATCCCTTCATCCACCATGAAGTGACATTTTTCCCAGTTCAAAACTAAGTTTGCTTTTTCACATCTTTCGAGTACCTTTTGTAGGTTGCCTAGGCAGCTTTCAAAGTCGTCTCCAAAGACTGAAAAGTCATCCATAAAAATCTCTAGGAAGTCCTCCACCATATCGGAGAATATGGCCATCATGCACCTTTGGAAGGTGGCTGGTGCATTGCATAGTCCAAATGGCATTCTTCTAAAAGCGTATGTTCCGTAGGGGCATGTGAATGTCGTCTTTTCTTGATCTTTCGGTGCGATAGCTATTTGATTGTAACCTGAATAACCATCAAGAAAACAATAGTAAGGTTTACCCGCTAATCTATCAAGCATTTGATCAATAAAGGGTAAAGGAAAGTGGTCCTTTCGGGTAGCTTTGTTAAGCTTTCGATAGTCCATACAAACCCTCCAACCGGTCACAGTCCTGGTTGGCATTAACTCATTGTTTTCGTTGGTCACCACGGTCATTCCTCTTTTCTTGGGAACACATTGCACCAGGCTCACCCATTTGCTGTCCGAGATGGCGTAGATTATTCCAGCATCTAGCCATTTGATTATCTCCTTTCGCACCACCTCTTTCATTGCATGGTTCAGCCGCCTTTGAGCATCTATAGTCGGCTTATGATCATCCTCTAGAAGGATTTTATGCATACATAATGCCGGACTAATGCCTTGAATATCAGCTATCGTCCATCCAATAGCCTTTTTATGCTGCTGTAGCATCCCTATTAATTGTTGTTCCTGCATCAACTTGGAAGAGATGATTACGGGCAACATATCATTTAAACCAAGAAAAGCATATTTTAGCTGCCCTGGCAGGGGCTTAAGATCTAAAACAGGGGGCTCAACAGTTGATGGCTTTTGAATTGTATGGTTATCCGAGGTATAATTTAAAGGCTCGAATAACTTACCTGGACGATTGCCTATCCAGTTTACCTCCTCCCGATCTTCAGTATCAGATGTATCAGATTCTGAGGAGTTGCTGTCGTCGGTGCTGTCGTGACAGTCTTGTAAGTGGCTGCCGAGGCAGTGACCAATTTTTATGTCGTGACAACCCGACCTGATGCAAGGTTGGTCAAGGGTAACTTCAGTGATAACCTTGCATTCTTCTTCTGCATCAGCATGCTTCATAGCTTGGAGAACATTCAACTTTATTTCTTTATCGTTCACTCTCATGGTGAGTTCTCCTTTTTCCACATCAATTAGTGATCTTCCCGTGGCTAAGAAGGGTCGCCCCAGGATGATTGGTGCGTTTTCATCTGCTTCACAATCTAAAACAAGAAAGTCAGCAGGAAATATAAACTTATCCACTATTACCAGAATATCTTCGATTTTTCCTTCCGGATGAACGTAAGAGGGGTCTGTCAGCTGCAGAATTACTGTTGTGGGCCGAGCTTTTCCAATACCTAATTTCTGAAAAACAGACTTTGGCATTAAATTTATACTAGCACCAAGATCACAAAGTGCCTTACCCACATATTTATCTCCGATTACACAAGGTATGATGAAGCTCCCTGGATCCTTCTTTTCGCTGGGGTGGATGCTTGTGCAGAATACTCATGCATCCTTCTGTCATCTTAACCGTTTCAAATTCCCCAAGTCTAGATTTCTTTGACATGGCATCCTTGAGAAATTTGGCGTAACCGGGCATCTCCGTAATGGCATCTAACAGTGGAATGTTGATGTGAACCTGCTTAAAAATATCATAAATCTTTTTAAGATGTGATTCTTGCTTCAGTTTCTGTAACCGTTGAGGAAAAGAAGGTGGGGGACGATAATCAGCAATACGTCCTTCCCACTGCATACGAATCTGAGGAGGTTTGGGTTCATCATCTTTCTCCTCTGTCACTTCTGCTGTCGTGACGGGCTCATCGGCAGTAGGTTGTTTGTTACCTGTCGGGGCAGCTTCCTTGACAGGTGATTCCAAGGCTGGTTTCTTCACTGTTTCAGCTTCCTTCTCTGGCCCTGGTAGTTTCTTCCCACTCCTAGTAGTGATGGCTTTACACTGCTCATGTGTGGGCTGCCTAGCATTTTTAGTATTGCTAGGAAATCCGCCAGTCTGCCTTGGGTTGATATGCTGGGAAACCTGACCCATCTGTGTCTCCAAAGATTTCATAGTAGCTTCATGATTTGTCATCCGCATCTCTGTTTTATCCATGAATGTCTCTGTCTTATTGACAAATTGATTCATGTTCTCAATGTAAGTTCCCGTTTGAGACATAAACGTAGCCAGAGTCTGTTCCAGTATACTGTTTGTGGCAGCTGGTGGCTGTTGCTGCTGCTGCTGCGGCTGCAGTTGCTGTCGAGTCAGCAATCTAGGTCCTCCATGATTCTGATTATTGTGTGCTTGAGGATTCAGGGCATTATTAGGATTACTCCAGGAAAACTTGGGATCCTTTCTCCAGTTGGGATTGTAGTTGTTGGAGTTATAATTCTGCTTATTGTAGTTTCCAACATACTTTCCCTCTTCTAACTGTATAGGACATTCATCTGAACTGTGATTTCGTTCACAAATTTCACATACCTCTTCGACAGCAAATACAGGCTGTGAATCATCGTTCAAGAGCTTTTTCATTGCCTTAGTGAGGTATGCCACCTGTGATTTCATTGTGTTGTCGGCTTCATAGTCATTAACAGCTAGGACCCGTTTACCCCCTCTTCTTGCTGTTGGAAACTGCTCCTCATTCTTAGCCAGATTTTTCAATACTTGCATTGCCTCATCTGGGTCTTTGTCCAGTAGTAATCTGTTTGCTGCTGAATCAATTCGAATACGAGTTTGTAAATTGGCAGCATTATAAAACTTAGTTACCTGGTTCCAGACGGGGAATCCATGCATTGGGCAGTTCCTTAGAAGAGTGGTAAATCTGTCCCAGGCCTCCTGCATTGGCTCGTCATCTTCCTGTTGAAAAGTAGCAATTTCGTTATGTAATCGCTCAGATAAATGTAAAGGATTAAAACGAGATAAGAATTCACGAGACAAATCTGCCCAAGTTCTAATTGAACCCGGCGTAAGTTTATTCCACCAAGTCTTTGCTCTGTCCCTCAATGAATGGGGAAATAACCGAAGCCTCAGTGTCTCCGGATTAACTCCTAGTAGTCTAAACGAACCACAAATTTCCTGGAACGTTTTGAGACGCTCCCTAGCATCCTCTGTAGCAGCACCACTAAATTGGCTGGCGTTGTTGATCATGCTGAACATAATAGGTTTCAGCTCGAAGTTGTCAACATCTATATCCGGCAGCGTGGTTTCTATTTCTACATGATCATTTAGCATGTAGTCGCGGCAGGACCGTCGTGCGGCAGCGGTAGGCGGATCGCCAACAGGAGGGATAATCTCTCCATCTCCGACATAAGGGTTATTACCCTGGGGGTTCCCTTAGTTGTTCATCGTCTCTAATTGTTCTTCAAGGTACTCGTTCCTGGCTAGTACGTGACGAAGTCGGTTCCTAAGATTGAACGAACGTTCTATTTCAGGATCTATTGGATACTCAGGTTCTTCTCCTCGTCTCGATCTGCGCATAAACAAGAAACCTTGTGAAAAGCACAAGTTGAACAAACCAAATTAAAACAGAAAAATAAAAATAAAAAGAAAAGTACAGTAAAAGAAAAGGTAGAGTTATGTTGCCAGTCCCCGGCAACGACGCCAAAAACTTGTTGCGTGTAAAAGTGTCTATCGCAATTGTAGTGCAAGTGTACACGACGCAAGTAGTAAAGTGATACGAAATTATCAGATATCGTCTCCACAGGAACTGGGCTAATAGCTTCACCTTGAATTACTGCACGAGAGTAAAAAGAATGAATTAAGATTTTGTCACGAGAAAAATAAAGAGTACTGGAAAATAGAAGTAAAGTAATCAAGATAGAGAGAATGGGTTGGTATTGAATTGCTCAGTAGTGTAGGTATTGCTAAGTCTAGGAAATTCAGCTCTGTCGTCGTCCCCGTCGCGGCAGCACCTGTCGCGGTGGCAGTCTGTTGCTTGTTGCGGCAGCGAACACACAACTCCGTACTTCAAGTTTGGCAAGAATCCCTGGTGTGCCTTGGCCTATCCCTAGGTCCAAGTCTGTCGATGAACACGTCTTTGATGATACCTCCCGGCGTGAATCGAAGGATGAACACCGATGTTGTTGAATTCTTCTTTAGCCACTTAACCTCGTCCTATCCCTAGGTCCGAGATAGTTCAACTATAAACTAGAGAACTCGCACTTATTCTTTTTGTATACTTAACTCTCCCGATATTAAGTAAATAGATAACCTCGCAATGCTCTCCCGATACTCTTGCAAGATGTTAATAACCAGAATAAGAGAACTTGAAGTTTATTTTATTGAACTAAAAATTCCTAAAACAAAAACAACCCTTGCAACTACTTTACAAAACAACCTGTGGCCCTTAGGGGAATTTAGAACATGATGAGAGGATGAAAACGGCTAGGGTTTTGGGAAGAAGGCTAGAGATAGGTGATGTCCCTTCCTAGGTCGAAATACATGCCATTATATAGGTTTTGGGTCCAAGTTTTCTAAAATAGCAAGAATACAAGTTTAAATTAAAGTACAACTCTAATAAAGACTAAATCTTCAGAGAATATAGCTTTAACTCGTCCTCCTTCTTGCTTGGGATTTTCTCTCCTTGAACTTTGGGCTTGGCATTCCTTCTGATCTAGGGCTTGGAAAAATATACTAGTTTTCCACGACATACGAGCTTAATTTTCTCTTTCTGTCGAGGTCCACTTTGCTTATTCTCCTCAAAACTACTGTCATCCTCTACTGTCACGGCAGAAACCATGGCAGCATCGTCCTCCTTGACTGCTTGTCCAGTTCCAGCTCTTCTGCTTTACTACCCAGCGCCTGTCTCTCCATCTGCTATAGCAGCAATCCTGCAAAAGCAACCAATTTCAGTAGAAATTGTGCCTTTTAATATATTTGTGATGTCTAACTGTAAACTGACCTAAATGCAATGAATTGTGCTTGAATGCAGTAGAAATATGGGTTAAATAGGGGGTAAATAATAGAACTTTTACACACTCAACATGCACTCAATCCTATAGCCGGCTAAATATATCCGAAAATTCAATCGATTGACCTCTAACATCAGCCCAGCCATTACCCAACACCTCCAACACATTTTAGGCATTAATCAACATCCAAAAACAACCTAAAACTATCCTTATACCTCCAGCAACTCGAATTCCTCAAGAACACCCCAAAAATTCAACCAAAAAACACTTCAAAAATCAAGAAACTCAAGGATTTCGGGATCTCTATGATTAAGACTCCACTTCAACACCAAAAACCTTTCAAAACTCATTTAGAAATAATCTCAAACTAGCCAAATCAATCAAACTCCGAAAATCACATTAAAATCCATTTTTCTATCAAGATTTCAATAGTTTATCAAACTAACAACAAAACCTCAATCAAAATCATTAATAAAGAGTCAAATATCTTTGGAATTTAATTAAAGAACCTAGATTAGAGGGTTAGCACGAAATTTACATCCAATCCTTGATTCTCCTCTAATTTGGCAAGATTAGCTTGAAAGAAACTTGGAGGAAATGAAAGAAATCAACAAGGAAAAGATGGAAATCAAAAGAGGATTTAAGAGTGAAGAAATTCTGGAAAATTGAGAGAAAATGGAGAGTGTTTAGTTGAGTGAAGAAGAGAAAATGAATATGCTCGTCAATTTTTCTTTAACTGTTTAACTATCATCTTAATTAAATCAATTAATAAAAAGCCTTTTTAATTTTTAATAAACATTTAAAACACATGCCAAATTAGGGAAAAGGCATAATTTCCAAGTAGCTCCCTAAAGATTATAATATTTTGGCTCTTCTTGAAAAATACATTTTCCCAACTTTTAAATCTTTACATTTTGGTCACTCCCCAAAATGTACACTCTCGAAACCCCGTTTTGTAAAATTGATTGAACCAACCTCTTAATAATAATTTTAGAGGATTTTAGAAATTTTTATCATATTTTTATCTCATCTCGAACCTTGATTTCCCTAAACCACCTTTTAACAATTCGAACCACCGACACCGGTTCCACCAGCCCAACCCGACTTGCCAAAACACCTAAGACCAAAACTGGGGCGTTACAATTCAGTTAAGAGTACTTTGAATAAGGACTGAAATGGGATATTGTGTGATTGAAGGTGTTATCGGTCTCTTGAATACGAGATGTTGAAGGATGTCAAATTCAGGTTCAAGAGAGTTTGAATGTCGTTCGAGAGTCGACCGATATAGCAAAGATTCAAGGTAATACGTTACTACCCTCTGCGTGCTTTTGAAACATGTTGGTATTCGGTTAATGTTTTCACGACCATGTGTGATCATATGATTATTTTTGCCTATGTCGATCAATAATAAATAAGAATAATAATGGCCAAGGCAAAGATATTCGAATAAGAGGTTTAATATATCGAAAGGACTCAAAGTTCAGCACATGATTAATGAGACGGTTAATCTCTAAATTTGATTATCTTTATTATTATAAAGAAAATTTTGGAAATGTTTGATTAACGAATGAGGAAAATACCCCTTAACTATAAAACCAACCTCAGAAAACTATACTTGATCCGGTAAGACAACTGATGCATTGAAAACCTCGTATTACTTGAAATTTTGTGATAACAAGACTTAAATCCTCGAGTTCGTAAAGCACTTGAGTTTGTTAGTATTCTGAAAAATCTTCTGAAGACAAATTTACGGAAAAATATTTGTATGTATGAATTGAGCAATGGGACGAAAAAAATTGAATTGATTGAAATGACTAAAAAGAATTGAATATACTGATAAGGCTGAAATAGGTCAGAATGACCCTAAATGTTGATATTTTCTTCGGGCATTAATTGCCAATCGGCCGACATATGAGATATATCCTCGAGGTCTGAAACGAATGAATAGATGGAAGAATCGAGAAACTCTAAATATTTGAAATATTTTTTAGCATCGTAATATCTAAAATACTCTCGAATACTAGAATGACGAAGAATACTTCTAAGACACGAAATTAGAAATCTCAATAAAGCCAAACAAATGTAATGGCTCCAAAAGTGATAAAATACGACCCGTGTCAGTTGGTCGATTCAGAGACTGATGATAGTGGAAGAATACCATGTGATTGCACGTGCGATTTATTTGGAGAAAGTACATAATTCATGGTGTGAAAGACCTATTCTCCAAATGCATTTTCGATGTTTTTGAATGAGTTCAGGTTCAAAGCGCATGTTCGAATACTTGTAAAATACCGCATGTATATATATATATATATATATGCCTGGTAGCTCGTAGAAGGGTTAATGGATGATTGGTGAAGGCGAACTGTTTTGGTATTACATTGTAGTCAGTTCTGAAAATGAATGCTTAAGGTGTACTTATACGGTTATATTACAAATTTTGTGTTAATGGTTTTGATTAGTTTAGAGGGACTCGGAAACTTGATGAGTAACTAGAATTCCTGAATTCTGTACATCACTGTCATTTACCGTGTTGGTTTAAATTACCGAATTACCGCTGAAGGCTTGAATGACCATTTACCCTCGTAAGCTTTAATGTTTGAATCGTTCACGATATATTCGAAATCTTGCCAATCCCGATGTATCAACTTTTGATGTTTGGTTCGAGCCGTTAGTACCAAACTTCCCTTTTGTAGGGACCCCATTCTGCAATCAGTCCAAATTTGTCAAATGGTCTCCTTTTGATAATGATCAAGTGTCTTAGAGGAATGAAATGAACCATGTGGAATGTTTCTTGCACAATTATATTCTCTCCGATCTGAAACTAATCCTCTATCTGATACGAATCATGAATTCTGTCTGACTAAATTATATACATTTGTATCTGATTTGGAACGCATGCTCTCTGATTTCTGATACTCTGAAAATACATGCACGATTACTATCCTTACCCTGCTCAGTCTGTGTTCACTAAGTCATTCTAATTGGGGTACTTCTGGGTTATGTTATGAAGTCTTTGCAGGTTCAACGCTGGTAATTCCTTATGGATCCGAGGTCTCCCCTTGGGTAGGTGATAACTCATTAAATATCCTTGTTTTCATACCTTTTTGCTATATCATTTGCCTGTTCTTGAGTTCATACCATAGCATTTAGACTGCATTTAGGTTGCATTTTCTTCATCTGGGTGTTTAACAACGGGGGAGTCGCCACCAATCCTTTGTTTACTTTAGGTGCGATTGGAACACCTGAAAACCCGGTTATTTTAATAAAAACGTGCTTTTGTCATTTTTACTAAAACAACGAGTTTAGGTTTGCGAAACCAAAAAATATAGGTTCGGGAGTCGGTTACGTGTGGGGAAGGGTGAGCACCCCCAAACGCCCAAAATTGGTACCTATCGATTACGTAATATCTTAATGGCGGAATTATGAATTCAAATATAATTTATCAATGTGATCCCTTAAAATATTTAAACGAATATTTGTTTGTAGAAAAGAAAATTACACCCCAACTACCGGGGCATAATTTTCGTATATAAAAGGAATTTACATCCCTACGTTCGGGGCATAATTTCTGTTAGATTCCCGACTGAAGGGAATTTATTTTAAAAATTATAATTTGGAATTTTTGATATTTTGTAATAGGGACTAAAGAAAAGTCGCACCCTTACGCTCGGGGTACGTTTTTTTCATGATAATCCCTAATAAAAAGATTTTAATTTAAAATTTAATTAAACAATATATACGAATATATAAATAATTCATACAAGCATAACATACATACTAAAATTAAAATATACAAAATGGCATATAAAATAAAAACATACCAACAAATGTAAGAACTTTTTATATTGCATACAAAGATATTTATTACAAAAAGCCGACATTAAAATAAATACAAAGATAAATATCAAAATTTACCCTACTAGAAGCTCGAATGAAGAACTTCGGCCGACTCCTAGCAAGATCTCCGCATCATCTCGCCATAATTCAAAAATTGATTCGAACGAACCTCGACAGGACCTCCGATCGAACCAACTGTTCGAACCATTAAAAGGGCACTGCCTCTAAGGTTCGAAAGGGGCACTGCCCCTAAACTTTGCGCCATTTCAATGGCTTTGCCGTGTCTGTCTAGCCTAAATGCTGCCTTCCCTATTTATAGTAATGGGGAGGGGGATGAGTCAAAAGTAATTTCATGTGGATGCCTTTCATGGCATCCACTGTTTTTATCCTTTTTTTTCTTTTTTCTTTTCTTTTTTCTTTTTTTCTTTTTTCATTTTTTATGATATAAAATATTACATTTGAGTGAAAAATAAATAGTTATGGCCCGAACATAAAATGGGTATTACAGCTGCCCCCTTTGCTCATTGTTGTGTAACAGGAATAGATCAAAGATAAAAGGATAACCATTTTATGTTCGTTCGGGTCTGGATTCCTTCCTTTGACCACCACTTCTTCTAAGCTTCAGTTGATTTGCTCGACCGCTCTTTGTAGGCAAAATCTTCAAAATGGAATGATCCGCTGGGGAGATAATCTTTAAACTACGGAGACCCGTGGGAGAAGCAAAATAAGTCCGGCTTGCTACGACTCTGACATTGACGAATACCTGGAGAAAACTCGACCTAATTGCGACACTGCAAAACTTGATCCGGCTGCAAAACTGACGAAGAAACAGGATCGGAGGATGATGGTTTTGACAGTTGGTCTGAGGAGATATGATCGGATGATGAAGGCTTTGATCTTGGATTCAGAAAATACCTCCAGCTCGACTCCTAGATTTCTTTTGCATTTTTCCCAAATGCACGGGGATCAACGGATTTGACTTTCCTTTACCGGTAGTTGTTTGCTCCGGGCTAGTTGTACCATTCCCCTGGGTACAATCAGTTTGGACTAATCATGAGATTGGATTTTTCCCAAGGATTTATTTTCCTTGGACTATTCTTTAAAATGGATTTTCGATGGACATCTGAATTGTCCATTGTCTTAAACTTAACTGTGTTTAACATGTTATGCCGACATTTCTGTCGGCTTTCTGATTTGCATTTTTCCCAAATGCACAGGGATCAACGGTTTTGACTTGCCTTTACCGGTAGTCGTTTGCTCCGGGCTAGTTGTACCATTCCCGTGGGTACAATCAGTTTCTACCAATCATGAGATTGGATTTTTCCAAAGGATTTATTTTCCTTCGACCATTTGTGACAATGGATTTTCGATGGACATTTGAATTATCCATTATCTTAAACTTAACTGTGTTTAAGCACGCTGTGCCGACATTTTTTCGGACTTGTGAAAAATAGCTTCGATCTAGTAGCAACTCTGTAGAAGGAACAAAATATGCCGAACACGTTTATTTTTCCGTTTTTTTTTTGGTTTTTTTACATATACAACATGGGTGAAGAAAATGAGTAATTTTCGTTGACCAAGCTACAACATCGACGAGGAGGCAGGATCGAGAGTTCAAGTTTGGTCAAGCTACATCCCTGACGAAGAGGCATGACCATGAGTTGACCGAGCTACAACACCTGACGAAGAGGCATGGTCTAAAGTTGTTTCGATCCAGCTACAACACCGACGAGGAGGCAAGATCGAGAGTTTAAGTTTGGTCCAGCTACATCATCGACGAAGAGGCAAGACCAGGAGTTGACTGAGCTGCGACACCTGACGAAGAGGCACAACCTGAAGTCGTTTTGATCCAGCTACAACACCGATAAGGAGGCAGGATCGAGAGTTCGAGTTTGGTCTAGCTACATCCCTGACGAAGAGGCAAGACCGAGAGTTGATCGAGCTACGACACCTGACGAAGAGGCACAGCCTGAAGTGTTTTTGATCCAGCTACAACACCGACGATGAGGCAGGATCGAGAGTTCAATTTTGATCAAGCTACAACCTTGAGGAAGAGGTATGATTTGAGGTTCGATCTGCTACGGCTCTGGAGAAGTAGCACGATCTGGATTTTGATCTATTCGCACCTACCACAACGAAAATAGACCTGAAAAACAATTAGCCTGCCGCGACTCTGATAAAGCGGCATGATCTGAGGATTGATCTGCTATGGCTCTGGAAACGTAGCACGATATGGATTTTGATCTATTCGCACCTACTACGGCGAAAATAGACCTGAAAATATGATATGCTGCAACTTCGACGAAGTGGCATGTTCTGAGGTTTGATCTTCTACGGCTCTGTCATTGTAGCATGATCTAGGCTTCGATCTAGTGGCACCTATTGCGGTGAAACTAGATTTGGGAAATATGATCTGCTGCAACTCTGACGAAGCAACATGATCTGAGATTTGATCTTCTATGGCTCTATCGACGTAGAGTGATCTGGATTTTGATCTAGTTGCACCTACTACGGCGAAACTAGACCTAGGACAACAATTGGCAGGGCGCCCGAATGATGGTAAAGCGAGCCCATCCCGTTGCATTATGGTGGGGTGTCACGACCCTTTTGGACATTGGTCTTGTTTTCTTTCCTTGGAAAAGTGATAAAGGTGACTTGTTTCGTTGTATGTTCTGTTGCAGATTCAGGAAGACGGTGTTGTTGTTGTATTCCTTGCGTTGACTTGTTCCATCACTTGTTGGATAGGGAGAATCTATAAAATTTGCTTTATAAACGTATGATGCCATGGTTAGTATGAGTCAAGTGATGCTAGCTTAAGTATGTCTAATGAATGCATGAATGATTCTAGCATGAATGCAAAATGCCATTTGAGAATGCTCCCTGATTTTGGAATCGGTTCAAGCACCCGTATCCGCTTTAAAACTGACATCATTAGCTGTTTGGACTCTGTTCAATTTGAATCACTAGAATTCCTTTTCTTTCAAGTATGATCGCACCGTAAGAAAACTATTTGCCCCACATTCTGTCCGGGTAGTGTCTCCTTTTCCCTTAAGCTATATATTCATAGGGATGTCCCTTTCTCAATTAGGGTTGCTTTTGGTCCCTGTACTTTATAAGAGTCTTTCAGAAGCACTGTAGAGAGATCTTCTTGTACTTTTTGCTTATTGATCATTATGCCAATGTATAATACTTGTGCTAACAATGACATAAGATGAAAGGAAGAATTTATTGAAAATAAAGTTTATGACATTTAAGTAGGAAACATTGAAAGGGAACAAAAAGAAAAGACAAAATTAGGTCCCCCAAATGTCAAACGAATGAGCTTTGCCAAATTTATCAGGTGTCTAGGAGACCTCAGGTGCTTTATCAGCATCTCGTCTTGCAAGATTTGTTGTCTACCGTTGGGATTGGCCCGGTGTTTCTTGGATTCTCAGAAACTCGCTTCAATTGTTTTCTCAAGTGAAGTATTTCTTGACTGAATCTGAGTTCACGGGGTTAGGCAAATCTTTACCGTCCATTTCGGTCAAGATTAAAGCTCCTCCTGAGAGAGCCTTTTTCACGATGTACGGGCCTTCCCAGTTTGGCATCCATTTCCCTCGGGAATCTCTCTGAACTGGGAGGATCTTTTTCAGTACTAGATCCCCCTCCTGGAATTCTCGTGGGCGTACTTTCTTATTAAAAGCTCGCATCCTCCTCCTTTGGTACAATTGACCATGCCGAATGGCTTTTAGTCTCTTTTCTTCGATCAAAGCCAGTTGGTCATACCTGGTTCGAATCAACTCTGCTTCGTCTAATTTCAATTCTGACAAAACTCGAAAGGAAGGAATTTCGACCTCAATTGGCAGTACCGCCTCCATCCCATATACCAGGGAAAAAGGTGTTACCCCTGTGGAGGTTCTGACTGATGTACGATAAGCATACAGAGCAAAAGGTAACTTGTCATGCCAATCCCTATACGTTTCGACCATCTTTCCAATGATCTTCTTGATATTCTTGTTGGCTGCCTCCACTGCCCCGTTCATTTGAGGACGGTATAGGGAGGAATTGTGGTGTTGTATCTTGAATTGCTTGCATACTTCTTCAATGGCCTTGTTATTCAAATCCAATGCATTGTCAGATATGATACTTTCTGGCATTCCATATCGACATATGATTTCTTTCTTCAAGAATCTGCATATTGTCGATTTGGTGACATTGGCATAAGTGGCTGCTTCTACCCACTTGGTGAAGTAATCGATGATCAAAAAGATGAATCGGTGCCCATTTGAAGCCTTCAGCGATATAGAACCGATGACATCCATGCCCTACATGGAAAAAGGCCATGGAGAGTTCATAACATGTAGCGGTGATGGAGGAACGTGAATTTTGTCGCCATAAATTTGACACTTGTGGCATTTCTTAGCATAATCAATGCAATCTTCTTCCATAGTTGGCCAATACTAGCCAAACCTCATAATTTGTCTTGCCATTGTGAATCTATTGGTGTGCGTTCCGCATACACCCTCATGGACTTCTTCAAGGATTTGCTTGGCTTCGGCAGCATCCACACACCGCAATAACACTTGATCTCTTCTCCTTTTATAAAAAACTTCATCGTCAAGGACATACTCATTTGCCAGTCTTCGTAATGTCCTCTTTTCATTATCGGTAGCTTGTTCTGGATATTTACAGTTTTTCAGGTACTGCAAAAGGTCATGATACCAAGGATATCCATCTTTTTCACCTTCCTTGATATTATAGCAATAGGCCGATGTTTGATATATACTCATTTGTATAGGCCTCAAATCAAACTTTTTGTTGACTTTAATTAATAATGACAAGGTATCCAAGGCATCTGCCATTTGGTTGTCCTCTCGTGAAAGATAATGAAAAGTAATCTCATAGAACTCTTTGATTAGGTCTAAGACGAGATTTTGATAGTCCATTAGTTTGGAATCTCTAGTGCCCCATTCTTCGCGGAACTGGTAGATTACGAGTATATAATCCCTGTATACTTTCAGTAACTTAACTTTGCAGTCAATAGCGGCTCGAATTCCCATGACACACGCTTCATATTCCGCTATATTGTTCGTACAGTCAAAATCGAGCTTGGTAGCAAAAGGGTAGTGATCACCTTCTGGCGAGACTAACACTGCCCCGATTCCTTTACCGACAGCGTTTGAGGCACCATCGAAGTTCAGTTTCCAACATTTAACCTCTGGAGTATCTTCCTCCACAGTTGTAATGCACATCAGATCTTCGTTTGGGAAATCAAAGTTTAGAGGCTCATAATCTTTTAGAGCTCGGCTAGCTAAGAAGTCAGCTATTGCACTCCATTTTATAGCTTTTTGATTTACATAAACCAAATCAAATTCAGATAGCAAAATTTGCCACCTGGCCATTCTTCCAGTTAGTGCAGTCAACTCCATCAAGTATTTTAGGGGATCGAGCCATGAGTCAACTAGGTTGTATGATACAACATGTATTGTCTAAGTCTCCTAGTAGCCCAAACCAAGGTGCAACATAATTTCTCGATTGGCGAATACCTCGCTTCTGATTCTGTAAATTTCTTGCTGAGATAATAGATTGCTCTTTCTGTCCTTCCTGACTCGTCATGTTGTCCAAGTACGCATCCCATAGAATTCTCGGAAACAGTCAAGTACAAAATCAATGGCTTGTTTGGGACATGCGGCATCAAAATCGGAGGATTTGTCAAGTAGTGCTTAATCTTGTCAAAAGCTTATTGACATTCATTATTTCATTCCCCTGGGTTATGCTTTTTGAGGAGACGGAAGATGGGATCACATTTTCCGGTCAACTGAGAAATGAACCGAGCAACGTAATTTAATCTTCCCAAGAAACCCCTCACACTACAACAATATAGGTTTTTAGTAATAAATTAATAGTGACTATAAATAATTTTGTCACAAATATTAACTTTTTGTGACATTTTTTGTGTGACACTATTAGTATAAGTAATTGTGACATATTTTTATTTGGTCACTGTAACAGTAGTAATTGTGACGATTACATTTTTCACAAATGAATTCTAACTATAAGTATACAATTGTGACACAAAGTTCATTGTCACTAAAACATTGACACATGATAGTGACGATATGTAAAGTGGTCACTAGTATTTGATATTTGTTGTTACAATGAATTTACTTGTCACTTAAAGTTTCACTTTTTGCTGTGATAAATTTTGTCACCAATAAAAAATAAAAGTAATGACAAATCAGACATTGTCACAATGATAAATTTATTTTTATAATTATAAAAAATTAAAGTTATCATAAACTAGTTTGTCAAAAGGTAAAATATTTTTATAGTCTATACTATGTGTAAATTGTTGTTTTAGTCAATCTATTTTGATCAACTTTAGTCCCTAAATTTTTCAAAATTTAAAATTTTAATCCTAATCTTAACGGGACACCGGCAATATGACTAAATTACAAGGACTAAAAATGATCAAATTAAAGAACAAAAATTAAATAAGCAACTTATGTATAACAAATTAGCTAAAAAGAAAATTTTACTTAACATATTTAAATACTACCACTCATGTCAGGATCGAGAATTCAAATTTAAAAAGTATAGAAATTTAAAGTGACCAAATTAGAGTACAAAGACTACTATGTGATTTTAGCATAATATATGATTGATTTTTTTTTGAAAATTTTAAAAGATATATTCCATTTTGATTAGTTTTTTCTTCAAAAAAATCTAAATAGTTTCTTCAACATACGTACTTCGTATAAGAAACCAATGAAAAAATAGTTAAATTATTATTATAATAATTAGTGTTATATTTAATAAATATTTTTAAAATAAATAAAATTAATTTCAATTACAATTAAACCTAAATATTATTTTTCTTTCAAAATAGTATTAAATTTCTTACCTAGCCTAGTGGATAAGTATTGCACTCTCGCCCTAAAGGTTCCAGGTTCGATCCTTCTTGAAGCTAGTCATTGCATTTATTTACTAAAAATTGATATCTGAACATGCTACATCATCTATAATTAAATTTCATTGATCTAATGAAAACTTAAAAGTTTGACAATTAGTGATTAGTTTAAACCCTAAATAAAATGGTTACAACTAAAAATATAATTATTTTTTTATTATTGACAGTGATGACATATTTTAGACACTATTTAAATATGTATTTGTGATAGAATGTTTGTCACTAGTAAGAATAACATTAGTGTCTAAATTTTAGTCACTATTAATAATCATTTGTGTCAAATAGTGTGGTCATAAAAAATATAACTATTGTGACAAAATACATGAAAATTGTCACTAATATAATAGTGATGGAGTTATTAGTGACGACTGGTGACGACTCAGAAAAATAGTCACTGTAAATTTCAGTGACTAAATTTAACACATTTTGTGACTATTTTCAATGTCACTAAAAATGCATTTTCTTGTAGTGTCACTTCTTTCTGAGTGTGCAGGGGTGGAATATCTTGGTAGGACCATGCAAAGATATCTCTAAATTCCAGAAGTAGCTTGATAAGATCGTGTCGTGTTTTTGCGGCAACGCGTACCCCAATCTTCACTTCTTTGTTCTTATTTTCATCCCCCAGGTTTACCGTCTCCACTAACTCTTTGTAAGGCGAGATTTGTTTTTCTTCTTGTTCAACCATTCTCAATAGATCAGGGGATAGATCATAATCTTGATCTTCTTCAAAATTCTGAGGCTCATCTAGACACACGTCTCGTTCAAAAATGAGTTCAGGATTAATTTCGGCATCACTCGATGCGTTGATATACGGGGACCTGACATGAAATAATGATGACTATTGAAAAAAATCAAAAATGGTTAATAATATGAATATGTAGATGAGAGTAAAAGTAAAAGTAAAAGAGATGCTTGCTTAAGACTAAACACAAAAAGGTTTCATTGTTGCTCTTGGGCTAGAGTAACAAGTGTGTTCTGAACACTACTCTGAAACATTCCTAAACACTGCGGAGAGTTCTTCAGTAGTCCAATTATTCATAACACTTCCGGAGGTATAAGGATGGATTCCTCTTAAATACACTCCTTCACTCATTTCCTCAGTTATGACGTTGATGTCCAAAGCCTCCAGAATTTTTTCGAGCTCTGTTTTCTCATCCTTCATGGCTTGCTTAGGGTGGATAAATCCTTCTGACACAAAAGTTTTAGACAAGGGAGGAAAAACCATGGGCTCCCAGTGGACCTTTGTCCCTTCCAAGCGAGCCTTTCTTCTTTCTTGCTTCTTTAAAACCTCACTTCTTCTTTGCTTTGCATTTGGCTTGTATCCAAGGCCAAAGCGATCTTGTTTATTGACTACAAATGGTGCACTGACCCGACCTTGTAGATATCTCCCGAGTCCACGACCGACTCGAGCTCCTCTTCACATTGTCAGTTTGATTCCCACCCTTGTGGCTTTAGACAACCTATGAGTGGGAATATGACTCCCTTCAGCTATGAAGGTCGCGTTAACAAACTCAAAGGATCTGAATGAGTATTCTACGGCCCTCTCATTAGTTTCGATATAATGGGCGTCACTAGTGATAGAAGCTATGATATCTTCTTCAGCATTCACAGTGACCATCCGTTCATCGTAGATGAATTTTACTTTCTGATGAAGTAATGATAGAACCGCCCCAGCTGAATGAATCCAGGGTCTTCCCAATAGGCAATTATACGTGGGTTTGATATCCATTACCAGGAAATCTACATCATATGTATTTGGGCCCACAAGCAACGGTACCTCGATCCTTCCCATTACTTTTCTCTCAGTCCCGTCGAAAGCTCGAACTAGGGTGTTACAAGCCTTCATGTGTGAACTGTCTATCGGAAGCCTGTTCAAAGTGGCCAGTGGTAAGACATTCAAGGCAGATCCATTGTCAATCAAGACTCCTGGCAATGTATAGCCTTTGCACCACGTAGTAATGTGCAAGGAATTAGTGGATCCCACACCACCTGAGGGTATCTCGTCATCATGGAAATAGATGAAGTTATCAGCATTCAAATTGTTTGCCGATCTATCCAACTTGTTCACCGAAATATCGTTAGGAACGAAGGTCTCGTTCAGCACATTCAAGAGCGCATTTCGGTGTGTTTCAAAGCTTAGTAGCGGTGACAATATTGATATACGGGCTGGTAACTTACGGAGATGTTCAACGACACTATATTCACTGTGTTTCAAGAATTTTAAAAATTCCTTCACCTCTTCCTCTTTAACTGGCTCATTGATTAGTGACTTAGGTTCGGCATTTTTTGCCTTTTCAGGTTCGAGCGCTTTCCCCTTCGGGTCTTCAGTTTCTTTGGGGACGTACCGTCTCCCGCTCCTGGTGAAGAAACCGACGTCATTTACCTTCTTTGAAGCAGTTTTAGGAGCCTCATCTCCTTGTATTGTTACTTTGCAGTTATATTTCCAAGGAACCCTCCTGCTATCCTGATAGGGGAATGGCCCAGGTTTCTAGATTGTAACTTTAGCCCCTGAACTCTCACCTCCTTCAGATTTCTTCGGTCTTGAGATCACAACGACATAAAGATTTCCTCCATAATTACTCTTAGGGGTACTTTTCTCCGAAGCACAGATGTATATATCTTCCATCTTCTTTTCTTCGAAGAATTCTATTTCCTTGTTATCAATCAATCTTTGGAGGAGAACTTTGAACTCCGCGCAGTCTTGGATATCATGACCTTCTTCACCGTGGTATGGACAAAAATTATGGGGGACGTCATCTACATTTTTTGAGGTCTTTTGAAGCATGCCAACCTCGACCATCTTTTCCCACACCCATTTTAACGGAGACTTCACCTTTTCAATAGTAGTTTTAATTTTTCTGTTTCTATCACCAACAACTGCGTTCACCGCTGACTCAGTATGATCCGGTAGCGGATTTCCAGGTGCGCTTGATCCAGCGGAGTCATCAAATCTTACGACCCCTATCTTTATAAACTTTTCAACAAGTTTCTTGAAGGCGATGCAATTTTTGATGGAGTGTCCTACAACTCCGGCATGATAGTCACACTGAGCATTGGCATCATACCACTTTGGATAGGGAGGTTGTATTGGCTTCGTGTAGTATGGAGATACCACATGTGCATTATATAGGTTTCTGTATAACTCACCATAGGATATCGGGATGGGTGTGAATTCCATATCTTCTGCTTTCACCTTTTGATTCGATCCTTGCTTAGAAGAGTTTTGGACATTCGAGGTTGCAGCTTTGGGTTGTCCGACTGTCAGCTGCATAGTATAGCCGACATTATAGACACCTGTATTGTTGGCCCATTGTCTTTTCTCCTGTAGCT
The DNA here is from genome assembly GCA_958450335.1 of Hibiscus tridactylites. NCBI lineage: Eukaryota > Viridiplantae > Streptophyta > Magnoliopsida > Malvales > Malvaceae > Hibiscus > Hibiscus tridactylites. The sequence continues at coordinate 80,101,858 of OY288283.1, read as the reverse complement.
TGACTTTTTTGTTTTCTCCCCATCTTCGATTTTTCCACTCCGAATCGCATTTTCAATCATCTCTCCATTCATTATTATGTCCGAGAAATCCTTCGTGGCACCCCTTATTATACGACCGAGGAAGGGTTTTTTCAATGTTCCAACGAAAAGCATCACTGTCTCTTTTTTCTAGCAGTGGCGGTTGCACTTGGGCGGCAACATCTCTCCATCGTTGAGTGTATTGCCTAAAGCTCTCGTCATGCCTTTTCTCCATATTCTGGAGCATCACTCGATCAGGTGTTATGTCAATAACATGGTTGTATTGCTTCACAAATGCCTGAGCTAAGTCTTTCCATGAGTTGATTTTGTCACGATTTAACTGGTTGTACCATTTTACGGCAGACTCGGTCAGGCTGTCCTGAAAGCAATTAATCAAGAGGGGGTCGTTATCAATGTATCATGTCATCCTTCTAATAAACATCGTAAGATGGGCCTCAGGACAAGTAGTCTCATTATGTTTTTCAAAATCGGGCATCTTGAACTTGGGAGGAAGCACTAAATCGAGAACCAGACTTAACTCCCTTGCGTCCATCCTTGGAAATTAATCTATGCTTTCCATGGCCTTGAACGTTTCCTCTAACTGTTTACATCGATCTTCGAGTTGTTTGGGTAGCTCGACCTTCAATTTGTCACACTCATTGAAATCTGGAACAACATATTTGATAGGGTCATCATGAGTTGTCATTGCCCCTTGCAAGGAAGACTCTGTTTGAAAAAATGGATGTTTTGCTGCAGGAGTCTCTATTGACACATGAGTCTTAAGAGGAAGGCTCGAGTCTTCAGTTAGTGCACTAGGATTTATAACAACTCCTTTTTTCTTCTCAGAACCTTTTCCGGTCAACATTGCGGCTAACCTAACGAACAAGTCTTCTTGCGATTGCGAGATGTGGTCACGGGTTTCTTGTTGCGTCTTTTCTAGCCTGCTTTCAATGTCCCTTCTGATATCTTCACATGCTTGCTCGACTTTTTCCAATCTTTTTTCCACGTTTTTAGCTTTGCTTCTTGTAAAATACGAGTGTTGAATCTGTAGTTTTGTATGCCTCAGAATTTACTGCGATAATAATTCCTCGAGGATCAAAATCTTAGCAAAATGATGTAATGAGATATGACATGATGCAGGATGATGCGTGTGTAGACAAAAAAATGAGATGTATATGCAAAACAGTCATTATATTAGTACCATAACATATTTTACACAAAAGGTGTTGATTTCAGTACAACGTTCAAAAGGAAACTCGCATCAGAACAAGTTTCTTTACATAGGGCAAGTCTATTTCACATATATTGCTTGGCTTTAACACCGAGAATCTTGATCTTTCTGAAGAGCCAAGCCAACTTCTTTCCCTTATTAGATTCTAATTCAGTTTGCAGGCTTAGGACATCGGCTTGAATAGCTAAATTTTGTAAGTGCTCTGTGACCTCTCGTACTTGGACGAGGGCTTCAGTAATGATGCAGTCTCTATCTTGGACTTGGTCTTGGGATCGGTTCAACCGTGCTTGCCATTGTTGATTATTCCATGTTTAAATTTCTTCAAAATTCTTAATCTGCCCATGACAAGTCTGCAGAGTTGTTTCTAAATCCTCAACTTGCTTCTTTAGAGTCTCATTCTCCTTCTTACTTGTTTTTAATTCAGTCACAGAGTTTCGGCTACGGTGCCTCTGTAGAGAGTCTTCTAATTCAACAATCTGGTTCCTTAAATTTAGATTCTCAGCTCTGGTTCTGGACAATTCTTCTTCCATGGTTGTTTGTTGTCTTCGAACATCTTTAAATCTTCCTTCCCATAGATCAACTTTTTCCTTTTTCTTCTCGGATTTCAAGTTTCCATTTGGCAGATGTCTTTCCCAAACCGGCATATTTCACTGATGCACGAAGTTTCTTATAATCACTCTGTAGACTGCTCAAATCTTCTTCTGCTTTACTTTTTCCTTTCCTTAATCTTTCGATTTCTTGTTCCTGGGACTGCATACCGAATTCTAGCTGGTTCTTTTCATTTTCTAACCCTGACAGGCGACTTTCCATCATCAAGTACTTCTTCTTAAAGTCATGTTTCGCGACCTCCATCTCCGAAGGATCCACTCGTAGTTGTTCCTCCACTGGTACATTATTTTCTAGTTCTGGTAATGGGATATCATCATTGATTCTCATGCGTTTCCATCGCCAATACTCTGGCGTAACTCTAGGTTTTTCGTCGAACGGTTCTATCTTATGAATATGCTTCCATGCCTCAGCAATCTTGGAAACTCTTTTCTTGTATCCTTTACCCTTGTATGGAAATTCACAAGTGGCAAGCCCTCTTGTCGTTGGGATGAACTGTCTCGACCTGTATTGCCTAGATACTAGTAACGGCGCGTATCCAGTTGCTCCCCATATTCCAAGAAGAGGGACCCAGTCATAGTCTACACATTTGTAGATAATACTATTAGGGAAGAACCAGCGTGCTTTCCAGATGACATCTTTTTCTTGAAGGTTTCGGAAAATGGTCTTCCACTTATCGCGAGATATGTTTTCAGGCCTTGACGTAGACGCGAGGTCTTGTAGTGGTGAGTACCTCTCGAAGCATGCTTGATAAGAAACTTTCTCTGGCTTCCAAAAACAACTATGAAACCAAACCAATAAAAGCTGAGCACAACAAATGAACCTCCCTTCACCGCTTTTTTTACAAGCACTGAGAGACCTGAAGGTTTCGACTAGAATGGCTGGAACCGGAGTAATTCCTTTATCAAGGTGATCGAACAGCTCCATAACAGCGTCATCGATGTATCCTAACGATTTTGGAAAGATAACCAAACCGTAAATGGCGAGGGCAAACATTTTAACTTGTTTTTCGCGCTTAGACTCGGCTTGGATCATGTCCCGTATGAATCTCCATGCAATACACTTGGTTTCCCCTTTTATCTTAATCCTGGCTTTAGCCCACTGTTCGTCCATACCAGTCATCTTTAACAGCTTCTTCTGAAACTCCGGAGAATTAGGAGACTTAAAGTATGCTTTATTAACTTGGATTTTTGGACAGCGGATAGTTGGTACCAAATCAACATCACCTAGAGTAAAACAACTGTAGGCGGAATTCTAGAACTGGGCAAGGTCTCTGAACAAAGCTTATCAATGCTGACATCTAGTAGGTAAGGCGAATTACCATAGCTGTCGTAGAACAACTGTTTATTTGTTTCGTCCCACTGGTTCCAGATTTCCTTTAATTCTTGCAACTAGTTCTGAGTTGACCTGATATTGGTAGAATCCCCAAACTCTGGCTTTTCACCTTCTAGCAAGTTATCCCCTTTCTGGCGCTGAGTCTATTCTTACCATTTTCGTACGCCCAGATTGCCTTCCACCTTATCAAGAAATATGTTCTCCATAGCTGGTCCTTTATAACGGTTGAACTTGCCTCAACACCTTTTTAAAAAAAACAAAAATAAATTGCAATGCAAGAACAAAAAAGGAAACAAAACAAACCAAACATGTTAGTCCCGATATAAAAGAATAATATACATAAAAGGAATAAATAAAATAAACAGAACTGAAATTAAAGAGCATAATAAAAGAAGATTGAAACCCCCCGCTCTCTTTCTAATGCACTTATCAGGTGATTCTCTAAACGGGCAGAGGTTCGGTATGGCTCTAAAGGGTAGGCTTTTATGGTTCACTACATGGGGTTCGGTTCTACGAAGGGTACCCGAATCGCAATGCTATCGCCTACTAAGGCTAGCAAAGCTCAATTCAGGGGGATACCGGTCTCTAGGTCTGCACAGAGACGAAAGTCTCACGAAGACAAAGGGACCAATATCCCGAAAGTGATTCACCATCCTACACGGAAGCGGTACCTCACGAAGGCGTGGTTTCTCGCTCCCACTTAAAGGACGGAGCTCGAGTTGAGAGCTCATGATATGAACTTAGAAGGTATATTTTATAAAAATTTGAAAGAAAACATTTTCAGAAAAAAAAAAGAAAAAATAATAATTGGGATCGCAAAATTAAATTAAACCGAATTCATATTTTCTACTTATTAGAACAAAAAATAATCGACTTGTGGCTTGACTCTAACAAAAACATATCCCCAGCGGAGTCGCCAAGCTGTAACAACTGGGGAGTCGCCACCAATCCTTTGTTTACTTTAGGTGCGATTGGAACACCTGAAAACCCGATTATTTTAATAAAAACGTGTTTTTGTCATTTTTACTAAAACAACGAGTTTAGGTCTGCGAAACCAGAAAAATAGGTTCGGGATTCGATTACGTGTGGAGAAGTGTGAGCACCCTCACAACGCCCAAAATTGCTACCTATTGATTACGTAATATCTTAATGGTGGAATTATGAATTCGAATATAATTTATCAATGTGATCCCTTAAAATATTTAAACGAATATTTTTTTGTAGAAAAGAAAATTTACACCCCAACAATCGGGGCATAATTTTCGTATATAAAAGGAATTTACACCCCTACGTTCGGGGCATAATTTCTGTTAGATTCCCGACTGAAGGGAATTTATTTTAAAAATTATAATTTGGAATTAAAATGATATTTTGTAATAGGGACTAAAGGAAAGTCGCACCCTTACGCTCGGGGTACGTTTTTTTCATGATAATCCCTAATAAAAAAGATTTTAATTTAAAATTTAATTAAACAATATATATGAATATATAAATAATTCATACAAGCATAACATACATAATAAAATTAAAATATATAAACATGGCATATAAAATAAAAACATACCAACAAATGTAAGAACTTTTTATATTGCATACAAAGATATTTATTACAAAAAGCCGACATTAAAATAAATACAAAGATAAATATCAAAATTTACCCTACTAGAAGCTCGAATGAAGAACTTCGACCGACTCCTAGCAAGATCTCCACATCATCTCGCCATAATTCAAAAATTGATTCGAACGAACCTCGACAGGACCTCCGATCGAACCAACTGTTCGAACCATTAAAAGGGCACCCATAAGGTTCGAAAGGGGCACTGCCCCTAAACTCTGCGCTATTTCCATGGCATTTGTTAGCCATTTCTATGGATTTGCCGTGTCTGTCTAGCCTAAATGTTGCCTTCCCTATCTATAGTAATGGGGGAGGGGATGAGTCAAAAGTAATTTCACGTGGATGCCTTGCATGGCATCCACGGTTTTTATCCTTTTTTTTTCTTTTTCTTTTCTTTTCTTTTTTTTCTTTTTTTTTATTTTTTTCATTTTTTATGATATAAAATAATACATTTTAGTGAAAAATAAATAGTTATGGCCCGGACATAAAATGGGTATTAAAGGGTGCATATTTATCTTTGTTGGTTATTGGTCCATATCGGGGGTACTGCTCATAAGGTTGGTTTTGGTTTTGTGGTGCGCAGGAAAGGAGTTAAGAGAAAGTCGGTGCCGGGAATTGCTATAGCATGATGGAAGTGGACATTGGCCAGCACGTGAGATACACGTGAGCTGCAGAAACATGTGAACATGTAGAAAAGGACGATCTGACATGTGCAGCAGCCGGTGCCCGCCTGCAGACTGTCTCCCTTGTCCCCTCGTGGCAGACCTTGTCGGTGGATATTCCTTGGGAATATCAAGGCATATTTAGGGCACCAAACCCTAGAAGCCTCCACTATATAAAGAGAAGAGAAGCTTGGAGCAAAGTGTTGTATTTTTAGTGTTGCAAAAAGAGAGGCGGAAGAGAGAGAAAAGGAGAGAGAAGTTTCCACCTTCATCTTCTCTAGCTTGGTGTCCTCCATCATTGAAACTCCAAAGAATGGCCTCACCGGCCTCGAGAGAGGCGATGAGCCTAAGACAGTCGGGGAGTCCATGGCGGAGAGAGAGTTCACCTTTCTTTCTGTCACTATAGCAGATTCTTGTTATATCTTTATATTTTGTGATGTTATCGCAATGATACGTTGGATGATATTGCCCAGCCACGAACTTTTTTAGGTGGCTTGGGTTTGATGGATGATGTTATTTTGAGTACTTTTTAATGCATGCAATGGCTTTTTTCAGTGTTTATCATGATTCTATGCTTTGCTTATGCATTTATCATTTCCTTAAAGTTCTAAGAGCTTAGGGTTGTAAGTTCTTTGAGAGATAGGCCCTACCTTAAGCGCCTTTGAGAGTTGGCCTTTCTTTAAGTGTATGTTGGGGTTAGTAATCGAGAGAGCTAGCCCTAGAACCCTCGTAAGCAATGGAGTGACTGTTGAGAGGCAGACTCTAACCTACCTTAGAGATAAGTGATATGTTTCAAGGGCTAAAAAGGATAGTACGTGAAGGGTAGGGGAGTGTTAAGAGTTTACGCCGAGAGGTATGGGTGTAGCATTTCTGACTCCCGGTTTCCTGGCTAGAGATAGTTTAGGAGCACTCTTAGTAAATCCCGCCTAGCATAGAAAATAGCTGAAAAAGCCTTAGTATCGTTGAGAAGCTTGAGTTAGATTGTCCATCATTCCTAGCCAGTCATTCCATAGTGAGTTTCGCATACGAAAGGGGACCTGTTTATCATATTGTTATCTCATCTTTCTCTGCACTATTTTGCTTCAGCATTATTATACCTCATTTCCTTTACTATAGCATTGTCATCTGCAAAAAGTTCAAGATTTATTGTTACAGCAACAATGAATACCTCCAATCCCTGTGGAGACGATACTTACTCATCATTTTATTACTCGTTCGACGTGTATACTTGCACCATTTGCGTATCATTTATAGTCACTGCAATCACCTATTTTTGAGATCGAGCATTTCTTGAGACTTAGGAGACGTGTTCGAAGAGAAGAGACTAGAAACATGAACGAAGAAATACCACCACCTCAAGGTAACGAAGATGCTATGGCAAATGGCCAGGGAGTAGCAGCTCGACCACGAGCTATTAGGGATCATTTAGCTCCTATCTTGGACGATCTCTATCCCAGAATAGTAGCTCCAGAAATTCAGGCAGCCCAGTTCGAGCTTAAACATGTTATGTTCAACATGTTGAACACTATTGGTCAGCTTGGAGGTATGTCGCACGAAGATGCAAGACAACATATCCGTGCTTTCTTGGAAGTTTGTGACTCGTTCAGATAGCAAGGAGTGCACGAGGATGTGCTAAAGCTTAAATTGTTTCCATGCTCTTTATGTGATCGTGCTAGAGCATGGCTAAGTGGAGTGCCAGCTGGATCAATGGAGACTTGGACAGATATATGCAAAAGTTTTCTGCTACGGTATAATCCACCAAATAGGAACACTCAGTTGAGAAATGATATAGATTCTTTTCGTCAAGCTGATGACGAATCCATGTATGAGTGTTGGGATCGATTCAATAGATTATTGAGGAAGTGCACAAATCATGGTTTTCATGATTGGACTCAAGTGGTTATGTTCTATAATGGAGTAAATGCTCCTACGAGGATGATGCTAGATGCTTCAGCAAATGGGACCTTGTTAGACAAATCACCGGAGGAAGCATTTGACATTCTTGATAGGGTAGCCAAAAATGATTACCAGTTTCCGACCACAAGGCTTGGAATGGGGAGGAGAACCCAAGTAGCTCGAGACACTGAAGTCGATGACTCGGTAGCCACCCAGTTAGCTGCTATCACAAATATGCTAAAGAACCTCCAACGTCCCAACGAAGTCAAGGAAGTGAAGTCTGCAACCTCATGTCTCAGATGTGATGGCAATCACCATTTGAGTGAATGCCCTGACAATCAAGAGTCACCCAACTATGTGGGGAATTATAACCGCAACAACAATCCATACTCCAATACCTACAACCCAGGATGGCGTCAGCATCCAAATTTCAGTTGGGGTAATCAAGGGCACAGTAATTCTGCACAGCCAGCACCACAGCAAAATCTGATCGAAGCACCATCTTCTAACCAGATGATGCCATGGCAAGGTCACAAGGGAGCAGCTTCGTCATCGAATAGTTCGCTGGAGACTACATTCAAAGAATTTATGGCTATGACAAAACATTTCATGGGAACCACGAATGTTTTGCTACAGGATCATGCAGCAAACATCAAAAATCAAGGAGCCTTATTGCAAAGTCATAGTTCATCTCTCCAGCCTTAGAAACACAAGTTGACCAGATAGCTCAAACCTTGCATGTACGTCCACAAGGAAGTCTTCCTAGTGACACTGAAGCCGCTAAGCACCATAGCAAGGAATAATGCAGTGCACTCATATTAAGGAGTGGCAAGTAAATTAGCAAATAAGACAAGTTCGGGGGAAACGAGAAGGAGGACTCCCAACCCAACTTTCCTCAGGAAGAAGAGAACTTACAAGATCCTCCAGTTGAAGAGAAGGGTGAGGATGTCATAGCAAAAGAAACATCGGAGGAGGAGCCTGCTTTTGCTACAGCAAAAGATGCAACTCCACCAGTTCAGACAGATGAAATTAGACCCCCACCTTCTTTTCCTCAACGATTCAAGAAGCAGAAAGAATACCTTCAGTTCCAGAAATTTGTGGATATCCTGGACAAATTACATATCAATGTCCCATTTCTGGAGGCCATTGATCAAATGCCAATGTATGCTAAGTTCCTCAAGGATATAGTCACGAAAAAGAGGAAGGTCGAGAAGCAAGAAATTGTCGCTATAATAGAAGAATGTTATTCCATGTGGACCAAGCTGCCACCTAAGAAGAAGGACCCAGGTAGTTTTGCTATCCCATGTTCTATTGGCGAAAAGTTTGTTGGAAGAGCACTTTGTGATTTGGGATCAAGTGTTAACTTAATGCCCAAGTCGATTTTTCTAAAATTGGGAATTCGAGAGGCACAGCCCACCAAGGTTGTGCTACAGCTAGCCGATCATTCTCATGTTCGTCCAGAAGAGAGAGTTGAAGATGTTGTGGTAAAAGTAGACAGATTTATCTTTCCAGCCGACTTCTTAATCATCGACTGTGAAGCTGATCAGACAGTCACGATCAATATTCATGACACCCTCAAGTATGCAGACAACCCAGGAGTATGCCAATATGTAGATGCTACAGGACAGAATATGATTGATGAGTTTTGTTGTAGCAATGAGATGCAAATGGAGGAGTTTGAAGCACTCTGCAAAGATGATGATTCAGACCAAGAAGAGCTCTCAAGGGAGCTGGAGCAGTCTATTCGACTCGAGGCTAGACCAGGTACGCACTTTGAACCTCTTGATTTTTCAGAATTTATACCTCATAAACCTTCCCTTGAGCATGCACCTTCTTTAGAACTGAAACCTTTGTCATCACATCTTAAATATGTTTACTTAAGGAGCAATGAAACTTTGCCTGTGATAATTTCATCTAGTCTCACACCTAAGCAAGAAACTAGTTTAGTAAATATGTTGTTACAGCATAAAAAGGCAATAGGGTGGACTATGACTGATTTGAAGGGTATAAGCCTTGCTATTTATATGCACAAAATTTTGCTTGATGATTGTCACAGCAATTCAATTGAGCCCCATAGGAGACTAAACCCAATTATGAAGAAAGTAGTGATGAAAGAGATAATTAAGTGGCTGGATGCTGGAGTAATCTACCCAATATCCGATATCTCATGGGTTAGCCCGGTGCAATGTGTGCCAAAGAAGAGAGCCATGACCATGGTGAGGAACAAGGAGAATGAGCTATTGCCTACTAGAACTGTCACGGGGTGGAGGATTTGCATGGACTATTGGAAGCTCAACAAGGCGACCAAGAAGGACCATTTTCCTATCCCATTCATTGATCAAATGTTGGATCGACTAGCGGGCAAGGCATTCTACTGCTTCCTCGATGAGTATTCTGGGTACAATCAGATTGCTATAGCACCTGAAGACCAAGAAAAGACGACTTTCACATGCCCTTATGGAACTTATGCTTTCCGGAGAATGCCCTTTGGTCTCTACAATGCTCCAGCAACCTTGAAAAAATGTATGATGTCTATCTTTTCAGACATGGTCAAAGATTTTTTAGAAATTTTCATGGATGACTTCTCGGTCTCCGGAGATAACTTCGACACATGCTTGGGCAATCTCGTCAAGGTCCTAAAGAGGTGTGAGGAAGCTGACTTGGTGCTCAATTGGGAAAAGTGTCATTTCATGGTAACGGAAGGAACGGTCTTAAGCCATAAGATTTCGAAGCAAGGGATAGAAGTTGACAAAGCAATGGTCGAGGTCGTTGAAAAACTACCTTCCCCCACTACTGTCAAGGGAGTAAGAAGCTTCCTAGGGCATGTTGGCTTCTATCGGAGATTCATCAAAGATTTTTCAAAGATCTCAAAGCCACTCTGCAGTTTGCTACAACAAAATCAATCATTTGTGTTTGACAAAAATTGCCATAGCGCATTTCAAGAACTGAAGAAGAAGCTTATCTCAGCACCAGTTGTCATTCCACCTGATTGGAACGAGCCGTTTGAGCTAATGTGTGATGCAAGTGACTACGTCGTCGGTGCAGCACTTGGAGAACGCCGAGGTAAACTCATTCATGTTATTTATTATACTAGTCGCACTTTGAATGATGCACAAATCAATTACACCACTACTGAAAAAGAATTGCTTGATGTAGTATTTGCCTTCGATAAGTTTATGTCATACTTGATAGGCACTAAGGTCATAGTTCATACTGATCATTCAGCCATTAAGTACTTAGTGACTAAAAAGGATGCTAAACCTAGACTTATTAGGTGGATACTCTTGCTTCAGGAATTTGACTTAGAGGTTAGAGATAGGAAAGGATGTGAGAACCAGGTAGCTGACCATTTATCTAGGCTAGAAAATGCTATCAATTAAGGTAGTGAAATTGAAATTAAGGAGGACTTCCCTGATGAGAAACTGTTAGCTGCTACAACAATTCCATGGTATGCTGATATTGTTAATTATCTTGTTAGTGGTATTTTGCCTCCTGATTTATCTAGCCAGGGACTTAAGAAATTCATACATGATACAAGATTCTACTATTGGGATGAACCCTACTTGTTCAAGCAATGTCCTGATCAGATTATAAGAAGATGTGTTCCAGAGGAAGAATACCATAGCATTTTGTACCACTGTCATTCATCACCATATGGAGGGCATTTCGGTGGTGCTAGAACTACTGCAAAAGTTCTTCAAGCAGGCTTCTTTTAGCCTACACTTTTTAAGGACGCACACGAGTTCTACGAGACTTGTGACAAATGCCAAAGAACGGGGAACATCTCCAGGTAGAATGAAATGTCATTGCAAAATATTATGGAGCTTGAAATCTTTGACGTGTGGGGAATTGACTTCATGGGTTCGTTTCCTGCATCATATGGAGATCTATATATTTTGCTAGCAATCGACTACGTGTCAAAATGGGTGGAAGATGTTGCCACCCCAAGGAACGACTCTAAGACAGTCATGAAGTTTCTTCGCAAGAACATCTTCACTAGATTTGGAGCACCCCGAGCCATCATCAGTAATGAAGGAACTCACTTTGACAACAAGCTCATTGCTAAAGCATTACATCGTTATAGAGTCAGACACAAGATTGCTACTGCATATCATCCGTAGACAAACGGACAAGCTGAAGTTTCCAATCGAGAAATCAAGCAAATCTTGGAGAAGGTGGTGAATCCCAAGAGAAAAGACTAGTCCCCTAAGTTGGATGAAGCACTGTGGGCATATAGGACAGCCTTCAAGACGCCTTTAGGCATGTCACCCTTCAAGCTTGTATTTGGCAAGGAGTGTCATTTACCCGTGGAGCTTGAGCACAAGGCTTATTGGGCAATCAAGAAACCCAACATGGATGCCCAACTTGCTGGTGAAAGGAGATTGCTAGAACTTAACGAGCTGGAGGAATTCAGAGCCCAAGCATACGAGAATGCTCGCATTTACAAAGAGAAAACCAAGAAGTGGCATGACAAACACATTTTGCCAAGGCATTTCTCAGAAGGACAACAAGTGTTTCTCTACAATTCCAGGCTAAAGCTTTTTCCTGGAAAGCTGAAATCGAGGTGGTCCGGGCCATTCATCATACACAAGGTGTACCCTCATGGCGTAGTGGATATCAAGAAGTTGGACGACGATGAAGTCTTCAAAGTCAATGGCCAACGCTTGAAAGTGTACAGTGGAGCCCCTATCCTCAGATACAAGTAATACCTGGATCTTCCCGATCCTTGAAAGTTTGCATCTCCAACCCTATCTTTTATGCTATAGCATGTCCATAAATAATGATTTTCTTTTAGTTTAGTTTTATGTTATCTTTGCTTTTAATTTTCATATCTTTTCACGTGACCCTAGTATAAGGCTTTCTCTTTCTTAGTACAATGCCAGGTACAAAGGCAGGGGAGCATGTCGTCTGCAGGGTTGGTAGCAAAGGGAGAAGGACATGGACTTTGTTTTTATCCAATTTTGGAGGGACGCAAGAAAAGGGGAAAGATAAAGATAAGGAGGTTTTATCCGAAAAGCGGGGGAGTTGAATTAAAAGAGAGAGAGAAAAACAAAAGGCATGAGAGAGAATATTCATATATTTAATGAGGAGAAACCCTAGCCACATAAACCCATATTCTCTCTCCAGCCGTCTACCATTACATTAACTCCAGAAAATTTTCTCTCTCCCTTAAAGCCGACACACGTCCCCATCACCTCCCATCTCCCATTAACTCATCAGTTTTTCCCCACCATTTTCAACTCCCAACATTTTATTCATCATTCGTCCCCTCACCTTCTTCATCTTCTTCAAACACTCAAAAACTTTCCCACCACCTTTTCGATTATCTCCCCAAACACAGAAAACCTTCACCATTTTATTTCCTACACAAACTCACTCCTCCCCACTTTTCAGCAAAAACTCCATGGCCCGTTGCAAAAATTCCCCTGAGACTTCTGATCGTCCCACACAATGTCCAGTCCTAGAAATTCCAAAATTTCTTGACGAGGCACCCAAGGAGAGATAGGCAAAGCTCAAGGACAGAAACATTCATCCAAAAATAGGGTTCAAATACCCTCAAGAAGAAGAAGATCAGTTCGACCAGTCCATAATGGACGTCATTGGCATCCATGGATGGAAAAACTTTGATGCCCATCCTGAAGAAATTTGCACATCACTGGTGAAGGAGTTTTATGCTCATCTAACGAGCCCAACCCAGTCCACAGTTCACGTATGTGGAGAGCAAATAAAATTTACTGCTGCACCAATCAACAAGTTCTATGAGCTGAAACATATTATGGACCGTCACACTTCTTTTGTGATGACAATGGACGCACAGACACAATGAGAGGTGCTGTAGGACATTTGCTTTCAAGGAATGGTGCTGGATAATAACAAGTCAGTTGAGAGAGGACGCCTCAAACCGGAGGCTAAGGTATGGAATCACTTTGTGAGGCATAAGCTTATGCCCACACTACACACTGCTACCGTCCATATCTCTCAACTTTTTCTCATTCATTCCATAATACATGGTAGACAAATTGATATAGGAAAGATAATATTGGATGAGGTATATGCTTGTTGGAAACGGCCCCGTAGCCCCCTTGTTTTTCCAAATCTAATCATTGTCTTGTGCAAAAGGAAAGACGTCTTCATAGACGATCTTGTAGATACATCTGTTTCAAGAAAGACGAGTTTGACCCCAGCACTTGTGACGGAACTCAGGGGATTTAACGAAGACATGCCTCAGCAAGCATTTGAGAGTGGAGCTAGAAGTTTTACTGCAGCAAGAGTGGCATCACTGGTGGCAACTACAAAGGAATTGAGCTTTGAGCTCAACCTGATGAAGGCACACCAACGGGTGTACTTCAAATACGCCCAACACCGTGATAGTGCCATAGCATCCTGCTTGAGCAAACTCCTGTTGGACCAGAATGTCTCTTTTCCAGTATTTCCAACGGAGTTATTGCAAGCCCCCGCCACTGCTACAGCACAAACAATGTCTCCCAGTGAACCCAGCTCCGTCCCACCTGCTGCAAAGAGAAAGACTCCACGAAAGAAAGCACCAGCAATTCCAACTGCCTAGTCAGAGCAAGAAACTCTATCTGTCCAGCCTACTGTTGAAGAAACCGACCCAGCAACCTCTCCATCCAAGAAGAGGAAACGCACCAGAAAGGCAATCAATCTTAAACCTTCAAGACCAGAAAACCCACTCCCAGAACCAGAGCACGTACCAAAGGACCCTGAGGAAACCCCTCAGAAGTAAGCTGCTACAGCACACGTAACTGAGCCGACTCCAGCACAATCTGAGGATGCTACAGCATCAAGACTAAAAACTCGCATCAAGCACATTATTGGATGTTTCAGGCCCTCGTTAAGTCCTCAATCAGTCTCATCCGAGAGTGTGGATGATGTGGCTGACCCACACCACTACTCTTCCGAGACGTCGATGGACAACACCAGCGGCACCACCTAGCCTCTGCACCCAAGAGGTACTAACCTTTTTCTTTTCAATTTTTCATTTTTCATGGCATATAGTGTAGATTAGTTTATGCACTACAGACATTGCATTTCTTAAGTTTGGGGGTGTTAGTGTTCATAGTTAATATTTTGCTTTAGCATATGCATTATAGAATAGAACAAATTTTTTACTATGACATTCTGTTTAGTCTAGAGACAGCCTATGAACATATTTATGATGTCTGACGACAAAATTGCTAAGGCCTGAATTAAAGTAGAAAAAAACACAACTAGTTGAGATCTGTAGAACTGACTTTAGGATCTAGTTGTTTAAAAAAATATTTACACAGCTTCTCTCTTTCTATAAGTAAGTTTGTTAGGAAAAAAATTTCAGGAAGAACCCTAGTAAACTTTGATATGTAGACTCTAGAGAACTTAAAAGAAAAGCTAGACGACCCTGTGCTAAAACAAATAAATAAATGCTACGGCATATTTGTAGAAGGACACTCCGCTTTGCTATAGCTTTTTCAGTGTTAAAAAATATAAAAAATAAATATACAATAAAGCCTTGCTATAGCATATGAGTTAATGAAAGTTGTCACGGGATGACTCTGCCTACTAGCTCGGGGGTGACAGGTTTGCTCCTTGCTCATCTAGAGTTAAGGACGACAGGTGTGATGAGCTGACACCCTTCGTAGCAGAAAACTTATATCTTTGGGAGTCTAAAAATTGGAAAAGAACTAGAGAACATAGTTAGGGTATAACTAGGGAGCTACCTTGAAAATTTGTCTCACCAGCTTAAGTATAGGAGGAAGGCAGCCACGCACACATGCACACAGCTTAGTCCTAAGGAATGTTCTTAAGGATCTCATACATGGTTGTATATATATTTCTCTGCCTAAGTTATTTCTGAGGACTAAAATATTGCCATAGCAATCCTCTAGGTTAAATCTTTGCCATAGTAGTTCTTTTGTTTTGCTCTATTCATTACTTGAGGACAAGCAATAGCTTAAGTTTGGGGGTGTGATAACTGCATAAATATCTTTGTTTCCGTACCGTTTTGCTATAGCATTTGCCTATTCTTGAGTTCATACCATAGCATTTAGACTGCATTTAGGTTGCGCTTTCTTCTTCTGGGTGTATACTTATCTTTGCTGGTTATTGGTCTATATCGGGGGCACTGCTCGGAAGGTTGGTTTTGGTTTTGTGGTGCGCAGGAAAGGAGTTAAGAGAAAGTCGGTGCCGAGAATTGCAGAAACATGTGAACATGAAGAAAAGGACGATCTGACATGTGCAGCAGTCGGTGCCCGCCTGTAGACTGTCTCCCTTGTCCCCTCGTGGCAGACCTTGTCGGTGGATATTCCTTGGGAATATCAAGGCATCTTTAGGGCACCAAACCCTAGAAGCCTCCATTATATAAAGGGGAGAGAAGCTTGGAGCAAAGTGTGGTATTTTTAGTGTTCCAAAAAGAGAGGCGGAAGAGGAAGAAAATAAGAGAGAAGTTTCCACCTTCAACTTCTTCAGCTTGGTGTCCTCTATCGTTGAAGCTCCAAGGAGTGGCCTCACCGGCCTCGAGAGAGGCGGTGGGCCTAAGACAGTCGGGCAGTCCATGGCGGAGAGGGAGTTCACCTTTCTTTATATCGCTATAGCAATTCCTGTTATATCTTTATATTTGGTGATGTTATCGCA
This sequence comes from Hibiscus tridactylites, assembly GCA_958450335.1. Taxonomy (NCBI): domain Eukaryota; kingdom Viridiplantae; phylum Streptophyta; class Magnoliopsida; order Malvales; family Malvaceae; genus Hibiscus; species Hibiscus tridactylites. Next base: position 80,085,867 of record OY288283.1, on the reverse strand, counting down.
ATGATACGTTGGATGATATTGCCCAGCCACGAACTATTTTAGTTGGCTTGGGTTTGATGGATGATGTTATTTTAAGTACTTTTTAATGCATGCTATGGCTTTTTCAGTGTTTATCACGATTCTATGTTTTGCTTATGCATTTATCATTTCTTTAAAGTTGTAAGAGCTTAGGGTTGTAAGTGCTTTGAGAGATAGGCCCTACCTTAAGCGCCTTCGAGAGTTGGCATTTCTTTAAGTGTATGTTAGGGTTAGTAATCGAGAGAGCTAACCCTAGAACCCTCATAAGCAATGGAGTGACTGTTGAGAGGCAGACTCTAACCTACCTTAGAGATAAGTGATAGGTTTCAAGTGCTAAAAAGGATAGTACGTGAAGGGTAGGGGAGTGTTAAGAGTTTACACTGAGAGGTATGGTTGTAGCATTTCTGACTACCAGTTTCCTAGCTAGAGATAGTTTATGAGCACTCTTAGTAAATCCCGCCTAGCATAGAAGACAACTGAAAAGCCTTAGTATCGTTGAGAAGCTTGAGTTAGATTGTCCATCATTCCCAGCCAGTCATTACGTAGTGAGTTTCGCATACGAAAGGGGACCTGTTTATCATATTGTTATCTTATCTTTCTCTGCACTATTTTGCTTCAGCATTATTATACCTCATTTCCTTTACTATAGCATTGTCATCTGTAAAAAGTTCAAGCTTTATTGTTACAGCAACCATGAATACCTCCAATCCCTGTAGAGACGATACTCACTCATCACTTTATTACTCGTTCGATGTGTATACTTGCACCATTTGCGTATCATTTATAGTCACTACACGAACGCAACAGTAGGTTCCGATGCTTCGGCACAGGTAATTCCTTATGGACCTAAGGCAGCCCCTTAGGTTGGCTCCTATGCTCATTGGGCCTAGGGTAAGTCCTTATGGATGCAGTTCTGGGGAACTGCATATTGGTGTGCGGTTGGAGGGTAGTTACGTTGATACTTAGTTTTCCCTGTTCCCTTTCTAGCCTCAGTCAAACTCAATTGTTGTCTAAAATATTTTGTCTATCATTCTTGATTTGTAATTGATGGAACACCCTAAACTCCTCTAGCTAGATTTTTGTAATCTTTGTCCCTTCTGATTACCTGAGTTAGACATTGTGTCTGGTGATCGGGCAATTAATCAGAAATGAATATATCACTTTCAAGCGTAACAACTAAACAAATTGTATTCTATTTCTGCAACTTGATAATGCTTGCTCCTCCTTTTCGTTCTGATACATCTGATACTTACATGTGGCATGAAGCTTTGTTTGGATGTTTCTTATTACTGAGCTTTCCCAAGCTCATGTTGTTCTTACCACCGCAGGTTAGGAGATTTATCATGGTAATGATCGACATCAGTGATTGGAGTTCTCTCGGCGTCACTTTTGGAGTACGGTACCGATTCAGTTAGTAGGCATGTGTGTCATGTATTATTTTATGACATTGTTTGTAAAAAAAATTCTGAAATTATTTTTATTTGTTTAAATGATTTTATGGAAGTGTATTTTAAAACAATAGGCAATGTTGTGGTTTAATTAAATTTTTAAAGAAAAAATATTTTTATGTGGATTTCTACTGTGGGTCACTCTTGTGACCTTAATGTGATCCCCTAGGATCCGTAGTAACGCATAGGCGGGTCTAAGGGGTTACAATTGGAAACTTGCAAATGATCCACATTATCATTTTTAATACAATAATGACCATATATGTGTGTGTGAAATTATTTAATAAACAAAAAAAGTTTTTACTAACGAGTTAAGTTCGTGGGTTATATATTTAATTTAGGGTTTTGAATTTAAGAGTTTAGAATTAATGGTTTAGTGTTTACGACAGTAAAGTTGGAGATTTAGATCAATGCTAAACACTAGTTCTAACCACTAAATCATTAAAACCATAAACTCTAAACTAAATATCTAATCCCAAAATTTAGCCTGTTTGTGAAAACATGTTTCGCCATCGATGTATCGAATAATAACCATGTATATATTATCCGTTTTATTCATTTTTTTCTTACCAGGACGAAGATGTCAAATTGGAAGAGGGCAAAAATGGTCCAATAGATGCCATTAGACAAGACAGCGAGCGAGATCCAGACCCAGAAAGGTATGTACCCCACACTCCTTGTACTCTCAGAGGTGAAGCGTACATGATGATCACGAAAACATGGGCTACAATTCGGAAGAAAAGAGCTCGACGACCGTACAAACAGAGCTCAGCCACTACGACAATAACTACAATCAAAACTGCTTCAGAAAGCAAGATGTAGGCAACACGAAGCTGAAATTTGTACACAATTTATTTCAACATAAAAAATGTGTTTGATACAATTACTAAGAGATTATTCATATGTACTACGTACCTTTTTTTTTCCCTATCATTCTCATAACGAACGTATAAAGCTAAGCAGTGCGACTCAATGAAAAGGCCCATGAAATTGATGATGTACAATGAAACGTCTTTTTTAACAACCGGGGAACATAGAACACCCAAATTGAAGGAGAGAAAGAAGATTACAGTGCGGAGAGGAAGAGACCAATATAGAAGACATTCCTTGTAAAAGAAATAGATATAATAAATAATGAAAACCCGTCAAAGAGTTAAATACAAGGATAGACCGGGAGAAAGACTGGAGAGGACAGACGTCCCTTAAAATTTTGAAATTCATATATTTTATTAAAAGTTTAGTTTTGCCCCCAAAAATTTTATAATTTCATCCCGGTTCTCTCCGTCCCTGTATAAATAAATATATACATAGGAATAAAGATAAGAAAATCTCTGCGGTATCAATTAATTAACATAAAAACTTAAGCCTCGTTAATATTTTAGTGCATAAAAAGAAAATAAATTTCTAAAACTGTTCAAAACTCGAGTAAATCAAAATACATTTTCCTTTTAACGCCTCCAAAATCAAGAGCAAATTGTATACAAAACCTCTAAAATCTTCAAAGCTCAACGAGAGAAACATTAATTAGCAATAATGCCGACGATATTGTGAACAAGTTCAATGTTGAAAGCTTAAGCAGCAACCGAGGAGTGAAGAAAACACAAGTAAAAGCAGAAACTGTGAGGAGTGACGGTTGATTCCAAAGATTTCAAACGAGAAATTACAACTTACAAAGGTAAATATTTTTAATTGGTAAGATTTCTAGTTTAAATAAATTCCAACCACTTTAAATATTAATAATTACAAAGTACCAAATAAGTAAATATTTTTAATTGGTAAGATTTTGTCTCTACTTATTTAATGACATTAGATAGTTCAAATATGTTTAGTTATTCCGGTTTAAATAGTTTTAAGAAATTCAAGTCGATATTAATTTAAATGAATATTGAATAGTTAATGGTATTAGCAATTTGGACAAACTAATAATATTTTAAAAGTGGAGGATCAATTTATTTCAAATATTTGACCTTTGTTTTTATAATCAACTTACAAAGGTAGACGCAATAATTGGAATACTTAATACTAACTCTCTCATTTTTTCCTTATAGGTGCTTAAACTATTATATTTTTTTAGGTGCTTAAACAATTATTTTTTGATCAAATTAGGTGTCCAAATTATATTTTTTTTAGCCAAAGTAGGTTCCTTAAGTTGACCTTAAAAAGGATAAAAAAATAATAATCTGAGGACCTAAAAAGAAAAAATAAAAACAACTAAGCACCTAAAAGGAACAAAAATTAACTTAAGCGCCAAAAAAGAAAAAAAAATTAATAGTTTAAATATTTATTTTGACATTAAACTTTTTTTAAAAAAAATAACCGGTTATTTATTATTAAGCGAAGAAGAAACCAAGAGTTTATCGGGCTCTACAACTTCCCAAAATATTATTAAGCCTAATTGGAGATTTGTTTTTGAAATATTTAATGAACGGAATGCAAAAAATTAAAAGAAATATTATGTGTTATGAATATTTATATATGTGGATGTCTATAATGATAAGAATTTTATTTAAGAGATTTAATTTACTTTATTATTAGAAATATTATCTTCATTAATTAAAGTTTAATATATTATATACTTCTTATGCCTATAAATAGATGAAGGCATTGTACACAACACGTTATCAGCACGAGTGCTCCAATCAAATAGAAAAGTTATGCGTTTGAAACAAGACGAAAAAAGAAAATTGAATCGAAGCACATGCCATTAAAGGCATTAGAAAAACACATGCAAAGTGGTCTCGTGGCCACTGTTCGGTATTGTTATATTTATTTATGTTTGTATATATATTATATATGTAATTATGTCTCTAATGTTTTGATCAATGACATGTGATTTTTATCATTGTTTTTCAAGGGGCCGGATCGAATGAGCAAGATTGTGCTTTACACAAAATCCACATGTGACTTGTAGATGCCCACAAAACCAAATTCCCACACCACCTGTGACTAGTAGATGCCCACAAAACCACTCTACGAATAAGGAAGATTCCTTGTTCTTCTTGTTTTCTGAAGGATTGGATTTAATTATTTTTATCTTTTTTTTCTCGTAGATTTTTATCCTTGTTCTAATTATTTCGATCCATTGTTTGAAGTAACCACCTGGTGGTCATTGTTATATTTATATTATATTATAATTTAAAATCAATATCTATTTATGTTGTTATTTTTATGAGAGTTTACGTTTTTAACCGTGTTTTGAGTTTTACATAAGTTTAAATGGCTTAGAAAGAGGCGCGATATAAAGAGATTATGAGAAGTTGTCTTGGTCATTTGCTATGTCTCCATCGTCCTCGAGAGGAAAATCATTGTCGGTAAACTCTACTTTTTTCTCTTTCCCCTTAAACTATGGTTTTAAAGTGCGATAAATCACGATGATTTTTAATCTACAAGAATATTGTTATAAAGTCCATATTTGCTTGAAAGCAAATAATTTTCATGTGTCGAAAACTTGACTATTGACTTCTCACAAGTTCAAGTTACAGAAATTCGTCTTGATCCAAAAAAAAATTGTGAGAGGCATTCCCTGAAGTGAATGCAAGCATGATGTTTATTTCATGCGATTATTGGATCTGTTTCATTCCCTGAAGTGAATGTAAACATGTTAAATCACTAATCAATTGGTAACATAACTTCGATATAATACAAGTATATTGGCTGGACATCCCGTTCTACGAGGCTACTGGTCTCAAAAGAGGTTTTTAAAGAACCTTGTGGACTGGTTTAACAACGCCGCGTACGAGGATTAAATCTTTGTTATATGTGATGAAGATATATTAATAAAAATATATTCTACTTTTCACGACAAATAATGTTTTCCTCAGACACAATATCGTGAAAAAAGGTTTCAAAGGCCCACTGACTCTACTCCATTCCCTGAAGTGAATGTGAGATTATATTATGGAAAGAATAAAAGCCACATTAGAAGTTGTATCGTAGTCGATGCTATGAATATAGACATGGAAAATATGATCATTTTAAGAATACTTTTATCCACTTGTAGTGAGATTATAAGGATGACAAGAGTGATAGAGGTCATTCTAAGAAAGTGAAATCTTTTTTTATTACCAATGTGATGTTAAAAACTATTGGTCGCGTGCTTATCGTACGCTGGAAAAATCAACAATCATTGAATGATAAAGGAAAGGAAATATAAGTAAATTTTGTTTGCGAAAATGACGAAGATGATATTGGTCCAACTCATTTGGACGTTGTTGATTTCCATATAACCCTAAAAAAAGAATAAATCTTCTAATTATTCTCATAACCTTGAAGAGAATTATTTATCTTTTATTTACTTTATACATTAATTATTTACGTTTTATATTTATATATTATGATATTTATTTATTTATTTATTTTGTTTCACGTGATTACTTATCAAATACAATCTATAGTGACAATCTATGCTTAGCAAAAGCATAAGATATATTTTCCCATTTAATGTAAGGGATAATGTGAGTAGTATATCTCAAAGTACTGAAAATATTGATGCTCTAGAAGAGCAATAAGTTCTTGTGAGAAAGTACATTTTGAAAAGTGCAGTATTGCGAATATTGTAATAATTACCGCTAATGGTATTGATATCGTCGCCACTAGAAGTAGAAATTTTAAGAGAGCAATATGAGTTTGCAAAATAATCCTTCGAGTTATCAATTGTCATTTGAAATAAGTCAATGCAGATATAAGTTATGGTAGCCAAAAGTCAGTTGAAAGCTCTTAAAGAATTATATATTGCTACCAAAAAGAATAATTTTCATTGAAAGTTCTAAAAGAGCTAAATATATTTGAAGAGCTAATATTTTGATATAATAATTGAAAAATAGTTTTGGAATAAATTGAAAAGATTTCAAAAGTGCCTTTAAGTCCAAACAACTTAGAAATATGTTTGAGGATTTTTTAAAGAGGTTTTGAAGTGTTTTCTAAAGTCAAACTTTACAAAACCACCCAGGTGTTTCGAAACACCCCTAGGCATTTCGAAACGACCATTCACAGAGACAAAACGTTTCCATATAGCCTTATCTGTTTCGAAACAGGCATTAATTTGGGTGAGGGTTTTACACCGTGTTTCGATATGGGCTTCACCGTTTCGATACGGCTATTTTCCCTAACGGTCAAATCCCCAACGGCTATTTTCCAAACGATAATTTAATTTGCAGCCTAATTGTCAATCGTACCGAAACGGGTTGTAACTATTTCGATACGGCTAGAAGGGTTTCGAAATGGCCATAGGCGTTTTGATACGGCCTGCTGCATCAGACTTCAACGGTTAGTTCTGAAAAAAGGAGTTCTGAAACGAGGTCGAGTGTTTCGAAACGAACGTCTGCAGAACATCATTTATGGTGGGAAATAAAGTCTCCAACGGCTCCAAAACAACCCCAACGGTCCTCAACGGCTACAAATTCATTTGGGAGTATAAAAGGGACCTCCAACCATCAAGAGAAGGCTAATGCTTCAATTGTCAACAACATTATGATAAGAAAATTTTCTTAGGGCTTTATTGTTCAATTTCTTGTATAGACAACACTTGTGAGTCTAATTGTCAAATTTGCTCATGTGTTTAGGTTTTGGGTGAGAGCTTTAATTGTGCAAACATATACCTTCTAGAGGGATTTCTAGTTTGCTAAGTCTTTCTTGTGTAAGAGAGTGTTTGATCAAGCTTTGGGTAGAAAGCTTGATCGGTGTAACGGTTTCCTCCTAAGCCGAGAAAAGGGGACAAAATTCTTAGTGAATTTGTTTGGAAATCCTTAGTGGGAAGCTAAGGTAGTGGATGTAGGCTTTGGGTTAGAAAGTCGAACCACTATAAATCCTTGTGTTTATTTCTTAATTTTAGCTTCCACAAAATCAGCCAAAAATCTAATCTTCTCCGAACTTGGCAAATACGTCGGTTGAAGGAAATCAAGCATCATAAAACCCAACAAATGGTATCAGAGCTTGGCTCAATCGAAGAAGATTAACATCCTATTGAGGTGGTCTGGGAAGCTCGATACAACATATCAACCAACCAATCAAATGGCGCAATCCATCGACAAGCTACCATTCTTCGACGGAACACACTATGCCCATTGAAAGACGAGAATGATGTATTTCATAAAGTACAAGGACTACAAGCTTTGAGACATAGTAGAAGACGATTCGTTCGTGCCACAACGAAGGAAGGCGGATTGGAGCGCGGATGATCGCAAGAAGATGGAGCTCAATTGGAAAGCCTTGCACATCATCTTTTGTGCATTGAGCCCCAACATCTACGAGAAGATGTCTTCTTGTGAAGATGCCAAGGGGGTATGGGTCAAGCTTGAAGTCACATACGAAAGAACCAACGAAGTAAAGAAGACCAAGATCGTACTCTCGAGTATGAGAACTTCAAGATGGAACCGGATGAGGACATCACGAAGATGTTCGATAGATTCTCCACCATCACCAATGACTCAAAGGGTATGGAGAAATCATTCCAGAGACAAACTTGTCCGCAAATTCATCTACTCTCATCCCGAGTCTTGGGACTCAAAGAAGACGACCATCATCGAAGCTAAAGATCTCAAATCCTTAAAGCTCGATGAAGGAAGAAAGAGAATAGGAGAAGAATAAAAAAGTTATAAAGAAGATGGGGGAGAAGAAAGTCAAAGAGCTAGGCATCAACGGGAGTGTCGTTGCTCTTAAATCCTCTAAATGCCGACACATTGAATCAAGTGAGAAGGAAAGTGAAGACGAAGAGTTGGCCTATTTGTAGAACTAATGTTTTGATATAATAATTGAAAAATGTTTTCGATAAAGTTAAAAACAATCTAAAACCATTTCTAAGTCCAAACAACTTGAACCTATGTTTATGGGATATTTCAAAAAGGTTTTATTTGTTTTCAAAGCCAAATTTAACAAAACCATCCAGGCATTTCGAAACGCCTCTCGGTGTTTCGATACAGATCTTCACAGTGGCAAAACGTTTCGATACAACCTTGTCTATTTCGAAACGGGGCTTGATCTGGGTGAGAATTTTGCCTAGCGTTTCGATATGGCCACTGTCGTTTCGATACGCCTATGTAGCATGACCTCAACGGTCATAAACCCCCCAACGGCTATTTCCCAACTACCTTTTAATTGCAGGGTGTTTCGATACAAGAACAAGCGTTTTGATACGACCGTTTCGATACGGTCAAGGGTGTTCTGAAACGGGTGTTGCATCAGACTGCAACAACTCTTTCTATTTTAAGAGTATTTCAAAATAAGGTCGGGCATTTCGAAACGGGGAGTTGCATAACTGCATTTATGGTGGGAAATAAAGTTTCCAACGGATCCAATTCAACCCCAACGGCTAGTAACAGCTACAAACTCAAATAGGAGTATAAAAGGGACCTCCAAGCATCAAGTAATGGTTAATGCTTCAATTGTAATACAACATATGATCAAAATGTGTCTTAGTGCCTAGTTGTCAATTCCATGTATAGACAAACACTAGTGAGCCAAAATTGTTATATTTGCTCAAGTGTTTTAGGATTGGGTGAGAGCTTAATTGTGTAAACAAATACATATTAGAGGGATTTGAGTTTGCTTATTTTTATCTCTTTGTAAAGAAGGTTTGATCAATGCTTTGGGTAGAAAACTTGATCGGTTTTGTAAGGGTTTCCTCCTAAGCCTAGAAAAGAGGACGACTAAAATGTGGATTGATTGGAAATCCTTAGTGGGAAGCTAAGGTAGTGGATGTAGACCTTGGTTAGAAGGTTAAACCACTATAAATCATCTTGTCTTTATCTTTTTAGCTTCCACACCTCTATCACCCAAAATTCCACTTCTCCACCACTTGGCGAGCAAGAACGGTTGAAGAAATCGAGCACCACAAATCCCAAAAATTGGTATCAGAGCTTGGCTCAATTAAAGAGGATTAACATCCTATTGAAAAGATCTCGCAAGCTCGATCGACATTTCTAACAACCGGCTCAATGGCGCAATCCATCGACAAACCGCCCTTCTTCGACAGGACCAATTATGGTTATTGGAATACGAGGATGATGTTCTTTGTCAAACCCAAAGACTACAAGCTTTGAGGTATCATAGAAGATGGCCCGTTCGTACCACAAAGAAACAAGGCAGAGTGGAGTGCCGACGACCGCAAGAAGATTGAGCTAAATTGCAAGGCTTTGCACTTCATCTTTTGTGCACTTAGCCTCAACATCTACGAGAAGATGTCTTCTTGCGAGAGTGCCAAAGAAGTTTGGGACAAGCTCGAAGTTACATACGAGAGGACAAACGAAGTAAAGGAGACCAAGATCGGCCTCCTCAACCTAGAGTATGAAAACTTCAAAATGGACCTAGAAGAGGATATTAAGAAGATGCTCCACCGATTTTTCACCATCACCAATGGACTCAAGGGTTATGAAGAAATCATTCCGAAAAAAAAGCTTTTCCGAAAGCTCATCTACTCCCTTCCCGAGTCATGGGACTCAAAAAGGATCGCCATCATCATAGCCAATAATCTCAAAACTTTGAAGCTTGATGAGCTCATGTGGTCACTTCTCACTCACCAAATAATGAAGAAAAACAAAGAAGAGAAGAAGAAGAAGAAGAAGGAAGAGATTAGAGCTATGGGGGACAAGAAGCTCAAAGGGCTTGGCATCAACACAAATGTCGTTGCTCTCAAATCCTCCACATGTCATCATGCAAATTCAAGTGAAGAGAAGAAAGAATAAGAAGAGATAGTTCATCTCTTCAAGAAGTGTGCCCCTTTCATGAAGAAAGCCTTGAAAGAGCTTGAACGAGAATACATGAAGAAGAAGAGGGCAAGCACTTCAAGCCATAAGAAGAAGGCATATGTGGCTACTTGGAGTGATGAAGACTCCACCGATGATGAACAAGCCAACCTTTGCCTTACGGCCATCAAAGAAGATTCAAGGGTAACTTCTAATTCATCTACTTCATATTCATATTCCTTTGATGAATTACAAGATGCCTATGACGATTTAGTTTTAGAATTTAAAAATCACATTTTGAAAAACAAGAAAGTGATTTCAAATTTGAAAATTCAAAATGACTTGATTTCTAAAACCAAAATTGAACTTGAAGCAAAACTTGAAGAGTTTGAACAAAAATATTTTGATTTACAAAATTTGCTTCATAAAGTTCAAGAAGAAAAAGATTTGATTTCCAAAGAGATTGAAAAGAAAAATAATGTTGGAAAATCAAATTTTTATGTAAGACAATCTAGTGCCCCTAGATTCATAAATGGAAAATGTTTTAGAAGTGTTTGGGTCCCAAAAGAACTAACCACTTCAACTAAAAATGATGAAATTGAAAAATGGATTCCTAAGGGGACTAAATTTTGTGCTACTAACGTCTTGGATCCAAAGCAATTTGGATACCAAAAATTACTTGATTGTCTTATGATAGGTGTGATGAAGATTGATCAACAAGTCAAATATTAAGGGGGAGCTCCATGCACACAAAGAAAGACACTTGAAGAGGAAGGCTTCACATCCTCCCTTGGATTCAAGTGTTGGTAAAATCTAGTTGCTATTGTTTGTTTAAATTGATTTATTTTATTCAACTAGATTATTATGTGTTGGACTAATATCATTTGATGATGCTTTAAGTAAGGGGGGCCATTTTAAAACCAAAATTCTCATTTTTGTAATCTTTTTAAACCTCCTAAGTTATTTTTGAACTTAATATCTTTTGAATTCTTTTTGATATAACAAAAAGAGGGAGAGTTTTTTGGTTTGAAAAAAGTGTATCTTTAAATGAATAAGCGAGAGCTTTACTTATTTTTCAATTTTTAATCTCTTATTGTAACCCCCTTAACCCGGCCCAGACGGTTGACCCGAATTAAGAAAGTCACACGGGGAAAACCAAAGTCAACCCGAAAGTCAACCTCGATTAACGACCCTTTTTTTTCTTTTTACTCTTGTCTAGATACACATTAACCTTAGATGTGATCATGCAAACAGCATACTCAAAGATCATAAACATCAGAGATCAAACAGGGACCCAATTGAACAATTTACAACTTTAGGGACCAAACTGTAAATTCTGAAAACTTTAAGGACTTAACCAGAGTTTAAGTTACCAGCTTAAAATTAATCAAGTTTCATGCTTCTCTGCCAAATTTCAGCTTAAACGGACATCCCAAACTCATACAATTGCACAAACAAGTTTTAGGACCAAAATGGAAACATTCCAAAACATTTAACTGCCAATGTCAGCCCCCAACGGTCACATGTTCCGAAACAGGCAGAGCCCGTTTCGAAACGCGGGGCCGTTCCGCAACGCGTAGCGAAACACGGGCTGGCAGTGACCAAACTGTTTCGGAACGGTGTCTCCCGTTTCGGATGCCTGGGCTGCTACAAGGCACCCGTTCCGAAACGGCACCAACTGTTCCGAAACACACTGCACAGAATGCAGCAAAATGCATGCTTAAACCCACAATTGATCATCCAACCATGCTCCGAAAGCCACCAAACTTTACCAACATGCAATTCAACATATAAGAGACATACTTGCATCGACAATTCAACAATATATCAACATATACGAAAAACCCCAATTCTATAGGCATGTTTCCTACACAAGCAACCACTTAAACACAAAATCTCCAAATTAAATCTCATAAAGGCCAAAACATGTTCCAACAACATCAACATCATAAAACCATCCTTGTCCGAACATATACGAACACATAAACATCAACCCAAGAGATTCTACCCCATTGCCTTTATTAACTATAGCTATTCACCGAGACATACATCTCAAATGGAGTCCTCCTTGAATCCCTTGCTTCTCGCTGTCCAAACTTCAAGAATCTGCATTGATGGACAAAAAGGAGCGTAAGCACATAATGCTTAGTGAGGAAAGCTCAAAACCAAAACACCATCAACGCAGCGGGTCATAAAATCACTTTTAAAACAAACCCGATTTGACAAACCAAAACCATGTTTGAAAACCCTTTTCAACAACAAGCTTTAAATCATGCATTGACCAAGCATGAAAACCAACCCTTAGCTTAGCAAGCTAAGAAAACCCTTTTCAAAGCATAACTTGCCAAAATCATCCATTTAACCATTCCGTGCATAAACACCATATGCAAAGTTAAATTCAAAACCTTGGAAAACACTTCCTTTTCACAACACACCTTTCTTATACTTGAAAATCATTCCAAACAAGAAACCCTTTAAAACCATTACTCAAACAATCCAACACATACATTAAACAAAGGCAACATATGAACCACAACATTATCATCACATGCCTTTTAAAACAAGTCTTAGCAAGACTCCAATGCATTAAAGAGATTCCATGCACACATGCATCATTTACCAAATGATAATCAACACTTGTTCAACTTAACAAGTAAACATGCATTCACAAGCATCATACACTTTTCATGCAATTTTGCATCTTTTCAAGCATCTCATGCTTCTTTATAATCAAGAACATTATATTGGCTTCCAAGTGATCAACCACATCCACTTCTCAACTCAACACCCAATCGGATACGCGGATCACAAGCGTTGTCCCCACGCTTCATACACACTACCAATCCAAGGTCCCCAAATGGACTTTTAAACACCATTTGACCTCAACATACACAAGGTTCCCATGTATGGACTTTCAAACACCATACAACCTTAACTTTTCACAAGGTTCCTATGTATGGACTTTTAATCACCATACAACCTTAACTTTCCTAAGGTTCCCATGTATGGACTTTTAAACACCATAAAACCTTAGCTTACACCAATTGGTAGTTGTATAACATCACTAACGAGATCCGGGACACCCTACACAAGATCCACACATGGACTTTACACCACCATTGTGATCTTAACAAGCACAAGGTTCCCATATATGGACTTTTAACCACCATATAACCTTTGCTTAACCAAGGTCCTCGAATGGGCATTCAACCTCCATTATGACCTTAACCATCTCGTTAGGATACTTGAAGGGAGTTTACCGGTTCACACTTAACCACTCCACCTCCAAGGCGACTTTATTCACGGTGCACCCAATCCTATAGCCGGCTAACTATATCCGATCAAAGAAACCAAGAACCACTTACATCACTTGCCAATATAACCACCTTACCGCATTAGTCCAATGATTCACATGCATAACCACAATGCAAAAACCATCATTTACCATCATCAACTCACTGTTTTAAAGCATTACACAAAGCCATTGATCAACATGCAACGTCATGCATCAAAACCACAATTTCCATGTACAAAACCAAGGATCTCTTACCTTGAGCATCCTTCACATATGGCTTTCAAATCCAGCATTAAACCATGCTAAAAATATGCTTTCAAAACAAAATTTAAACCATGCAATCACATGCATTGCAACCATCAATCACAATTGCTTTTAAAAGCCAAATCACAACACAATTCAAGAGCGAAAATCCATTTACTTACTCTTGAGCTTAGCAAAGTTGTTTAGACTTAAACTAAGCTCCCAAAACCTTCAAACCCTGGTTTAAAAGCTGAAAACCCAACTTCACTCACCGATACACAAAACAAGGCTAACCAACAAGCCTTCCAAGCATCCGAAGCCTTCCGTACCACCTCTAAAGCTCACGGATCAAACTCCCCAGCTTACAAGCATAATCACAACCTTCCTGATCCAGAATCAGAATCACACTGGCCAACCAGGCCTCAAATGTCTCAGGTGACGATCCATGATACTCCACAGCACCCAAATCAAGCAAACGTTGCTTCGGCAAACCCACACATCCCACAGCCAGCACATCCACTGACTTTACCTTTACCACAGCCTGAGATGTTCCCAACACCTCATGAACAACAGATGATGAACTCTTCATCACAGAACCAGCTTCTTCCTCCTGCCTTACCACCTCAACCCCAGGCACAGAAGACTGAGACAAAACACCTCTACAGAAAGGTGAATTCCATGCCTTAACAACCTGCCCTAAAGCGGCAACCAACTTACCCAACTGCCATTCTATCAACGACTTCGCCATACTACTAACAACAACAAACAATCACAACAAAACAAACAAACCAGTTAGACCAGCTTTAAGCAAGGATTCAAACTCCAACTCCAAAATAACACAATAGCTATAATAATAAGGCAATGGGTATCCCGAATCCCCCCTCTATTACATGACATAACAGTCAACACGAACATGGATATCACAACATCAAGCATATCAAACAACATTCTTCGATCATGCTTTCATCAAACAGCATCCACTTGCAACCGCATACTATCAACATAACATACTCATTACACTTTCATAATGCATTAAACCAACTCACAACATCAGCATATATCCACGTAAGCTCAACCAAGATTCTTAAACACAAAGCACGCTTGCAAATATCAACAACTTACTCAGAAACACGTGTTTCAACCACACAACAAGGTAAACATCAAACACACCTTACAACAACTTACCGTTTTCCCCAAGCATTCGCAACTCAGCTCTGATACCACCAAATGGAACCCCCTTAACCCGGCCCAGACGGTTGACCCGAATTAAGAAAGTCACACGGGGAAAACCAAAGTCAACCCGAAAGTCAACCTTGATTAACGACCTTTTTTTCTTTTTACTCTTGTCTAGATGCACATTAACCTTAGCTGTGATCATGCAAACAACATACTCAAAGATCATAAACATCAGAGATCAAACAGGGACCCAATTGAACAATTTACAACTTTAGGGACCAAACTGTAAATTCTGAAAACTTTAAGGACTTAACCAGATTTTAAGTTACCAGCTTAAAATTAATCAAGTTTCATGCTTCTCTGCCAAATTTCAGCTTAAACGGACATCCCAAACTCATACAATTGCACAAACAAGTTTCAGGACCAAAATGCAAACATTCCAAAACATTTAACTGCCAATGTCAGCCCCCAACGGTCACATGTTCCGAAACAGGCAGAGCCCGTTTCGAAACGCGGGGCCGTTTCGCAACGCGTACCGAAACACGGGCTGGCAGTGACCAAACCGTTTCGGAACGGTGTCTCCCGTTTCGGACGCCTGGGCTGCTACAAGGCACCCGTTCCGAAACGGCACCAACTGTTCCGAAACACACTGCACAGAATGCAGCAAAATGCATGCTTAAACCCACAATTGATCATCCAACCATGCTCCGAAAGCCACCAAACTTTACCAACATGCAATTCAACATATAAGAGACATACTTGCATCGACAATTCAACAATATATCAACATATACGAAAAGCCCCAATTCTATAGGCATGTTTCCTACACAAGCAACCACTTAAACACAAAATCTCCAAATCAAATCTCATAAAGGCCAAAACATGTTCCAACAACATCAACATCATAAAACCATCCTTGTCCGAACATATACGAACACATAAACATCAACCCAAGAGATTCTACCCCATTGCCTTTATTAACTATAGCTATTCACCGAGACATACATCTCAAATGGAGTCCTCCTTGAATCCCTTGCTTCTCGCTGTCCAAACTTCAAGAATCTGCATTGATGGACAAAAAGGAGCGTAAGCACATAATGCTTAGTGAGGAAAGCTCAAAACCAAAACACCATCAACGCAGCGGGTCATAAAATCACTTTTAAAACAAACCCGATTTGACAAACCAAAGCCATGTTTGAAAACCCTTTTCAACAACAAGCTTTAAATCATGCATTGACCAAGCATGAAAACCAACCCTTAGCTTAGCAAGCTAAGAAAACCCTTTTCAAAGCATAACTTGCCAAAATCATCCATTTAACCATTCCGTGCATAAACACCATATGCAAAGTTAAATTCAAAACCTTGGAAAACACTTCCTTTTCACAACACACCTTTCTTATACTTGAAAATCATTCCAAACAAGAAACCCTTTAAAACTATTACTCAAACAATCCAACACATGCATTAAACAAAGGCAACATATGAACCACAACATTATCATCACATGCCTTTTAAAACAAGTCTTAGCAAGACTCCAATGCATTAAAGAGATTCCATGCACACATGCATCATTTACCAAATGATAATCAACACTTGTTCAACTTAACAAGTAAACATGCATTCACAAGCATCATACACTTTTCATGCAATCATGCATCTTTTCAAGCATCTCATGCTTCTTTATAATCAAGAACATTATATTGGCTTCCAAGTGATCAACCACATCCACTTTTCAACTCAACACCCAATCGGATACGCGGATCACAAGCGTTGTCCCCACGCTTCATACACACTACCAATCCAAGGTCCCCAAATGGACTTTTAAACACCATTTGACCTCAACATACACAAGGTTCCCATGTATGGACTTTCAAACACCATACAACCTTAACTTTTCACAAGGTTCCTATGTATGGACTTTTAATCACCATACAACCTTAACTTTCCTAAGGTTCCCATGTATGGACTTTTAAACACCATACAACCTTAGCTTACACCGATTGGTAGTTGTATAACATCACTAACGAGATCCGAGACACCCTACACAAGATCCACACATGGACTTTACACCACCATTGTGATCTTAACAAGCACAAGGTTCCCATATATGGACTTTTAACCACCATATAACCTTTGCTTAACCAAGGTCCTCGAATGGGCATTCAACCTCCATTATGACCTTAACCATCTCGTTAGGATACTTGAAAAGAGTTTACCGGTTCACACTTAACCACTTCACCTCCAAGGCGACTTTATTCACGGTGCACCCAATCCTATAGCCGGCTAACTATATCCGATCAAAGAAACCAAGAACCACTTACATCACTTGCCAATATAACCACCTTACCGCATTAGTCCAATGATTCACATGCATAACCACAATGCAAAAACCATCATTTACCATCATCAGCTCACTGTTTTAAAGCATTACACAAAGCCATTGATCAACATGCAACATCATGCATCAAAACCACAATTTCCATGTACAAAACCAAGGATCTCTTACCTTGAGCATCCTTCACATATGGCTTTCAAATCCAGCATTAAACCATGCTAAAAATATGCTTTCAAAACAAAATTTAAACCATGCAATCACATGCATTGCAACCATCAATCACAATTGCTTTTAAAAGCCAAATCACAACACAATTCAAGAGCGAAAATCCATTTACTTACTCTTGAGCTTAGCAAAGTTGTTTAGACTTAAACTAAGCTCCCAAAACCTTCAAACCCTGGTTTAAAAGCTGAAAACCCAACTTCACTCACCGATACACAAAACAAGGCTAACCAACAAGCCTTCCAAGCATCCGAGGCCTTCCGTACCACCTCTAAAGCTCACGGATCAAACTCCCCTGTTTCAAGCACACAACAACAGAGGATTAATGCATCATTATGCATTAAAAACACCAGCAACAAGACTCAACTCGCTGCCCATCCCAAATCCAACATTTCGGCTACCAAACACAACCGAAATCACCTCCAAACACTTCCAAAACTTAACCCAGCCAAGATCCATCACTTCTAACCATTTTTAAACATCAATTAACATTCAAAATGATCACAAACAGGTCCTTATACCTCCAGGTATAACAGATCACCAAGATCACTCCAAAAACAACCAAAAACTCAAGCAAAACTTAGGAAATTCAACCTATCCGGGATTGCATTAATTAAACCTCAACTTCTAATAAATTTAGCATTCATTTAACATCAATTTGACACCTCAAAACACTGCCCAAACAGATCACACGAAAATTCCACCAAAATCAAGCAAATCTTGCATTTTAAGCCAAAATCAAGATTTCAATTGAAAAGCCTTTAACAAATCACAAATCAAGGATTGAGAACTTAGGAATTTCAGTAAAGAACTGAGAGTTTAGAGGAGAAGGACGTTCTTACCTCCAAACTTGAGTTTCTCCCTTTTTGGAACCAAAAAGCTTGAAGAATCAACTAGCAAATTGAGAGGTTTTGTTGATGTGATGATTAGGAATCAAAAGAGAGTTGAAATGAGTGATTTAGATGACAAAATCAGAGGAGAAAATCTGGAGAAATGTGTTTGGGTTGAGAGAAAATGAGAGAAAAGGAAAATTGGGAGAAAATGGAAAGTTAGTTACAAATAGCCAAAATGACTTTCCCTCCTCTTTTCTTATGTTTCAAAATCAGAATAAAGCCTTAAAATATCTTAGAAAAATCTGGAGAAACTCTTTTTGGAATAATAGCTCCTTAAAGATTCAAAGTTTCAACCCTTTATAAAACAGTCACGCAACTTTCAAAAATTACATTTTGGTCACTAGCCAAAATGTCACCCTTCCAAACCTCATTTTCCAAAATTGATTTCACAGTTCACTTTTATATATTAAAAGATGATTTTAGAACATTTTTCCATATTTTTAATGCAACCCGAACTAGGCTTTCCTAAATTCACTCTTATATATTCGATCAGCACTTTGACCGAACCGGTCAACGCCCAAAACTTCTGAGCCCAAAACCGGGTCGTTACACTTATTCACATATTTAAATTTAAAGGGGGGGGAATCCAAAACAATTTTTCAAGTTGGTTTTATTATATCAAAAAAGGGGATTGTAGAACTAATGTTTTGATATAATAATTGAAAAATGTTTTGGACAAAGTTAAAAAGAATTCAAAACCATTTCTAAGTTCAAACAACTTGAAATTATGTTTATGGGATATTTCAAGAAGGTTTTATGTGTTTTCAAAGCCAAATTTAACAAAACCATCTAGGCGTTTCGAAACTCCTCTAGGTGTTTCGATACGGATCTTCACAGTGGCAAAACATTTTGGTACAGCCTTGTCTGTTTCAAAACATGGCCTTATCTGGGTGAGAATTTTGCCTAGCGTTTCGATACGGCCATTGTCGTTTCGATACGCCTATGTGGTATGACCTCAACGGTCATAAACCCCCAACGGCTATTTCCCAACTACCTTTTAATTGCATGGCGTTTCGATACGGGAACAAGCAATTCGATAAGATCATTTCGATACAGCCAAAGGTGTTACGAAACAGGTGTTGCATCAGACTGCAACGACTCTTTCTATTTCAAGGGTGTTTTGAAACAGGGTCGGGTGTTTCGAAACGGGGAGTTTGAGAACTGCATTTATGGTGGGAAATAAAGTCTCCAACGGCTCCAATTCAACCCCAAAGGCTAGTAACGGCTACAAACTCAATTAGGAGTATAAAAGGGACCTTCAAGTATCAGGTAAGGGTTAATGCTTCAATTGTAATACAACATATGATCAAAATGTGTCTTAGTGCCTAATTGTCAATTCCTTGTATAGACAAACACTAGTGAACCAAAATTGTTATATTTGCTCAAGTGTTTTAGGATTGGTTTAGAGCTTAATTGTGCAAACAAATACCTATTAGAGGGATTTGAGTTTTCTTACTTTTATCTCTTTGTAAAGAGGGTTTGATCAAGGCTTTGGGTAGAAAGCTTGATCGGTTTTGTAAGGTTTTCCTCCTAAGCCTAGAAAAGGGGACGAATCAATAGTGGATTGATTGGAAATCCTTAGTGGGAAGCTAAGGTAGTGGATGTAGACCTTGGTTAGAAGGTTGAACCACTATAAATCATCTTGTCTTTATCTTTTTAGCTTCGACACCTCTATCACCCAAAATTCCACTTCTCCACCACTTGGCGAGCAAGAATGGTTGAAGGAATCGAGCACCACAAAACCCAACAATATCTCTTCAAGAAATGCACCTGGTTTATGAAGAATGAAATGAAAAGATCTTATCATGAATCGAAGAAGAAGATGATGGAATCCCACAAGTCCAACAAGAAGGGATCATCTTCAAAGCAAACATATGTGGCCACATGGAGTGATGAAGACTCCACCGATGATGAGGTATCCCACCTATGCTTGATGGCTCTCAATAAGGGGAGATAACTTCTAACTCATCCATTTCAAATTCTTTTACTATTGATGAGTTACAAGAAGCCTATGATGAATTGGTTTTTGAATTCAATACTTCATTTTCAAAAAACAAAAAGTTGATTTCAAAGTTGAAAAACGAAAATGATTTGCTTTTGAAAACCAATTTTGAGTTTCAAGCAAAAATGAAGGATTTTGAGCAACAAGTTTCTATTTTACAAAGCTTGCTTCAAAAAATGGAAAAAGATCATCAAAAAGAAGTTGACGATCTTAAGAAAGAAAAGATTTTGATTTCCAAGGAACTAGAAAAGAAAAATGATTTTAGAAAATCAAAATTTTACCAAAGACAATCTAGTGCCCCTAGATTTTTAAATGGAAAATGTTTTAGAAGTGTTTGGGTTCTAAAAGAACTAATCATTTCCCATAAAAAGAATGAAATTGAAAAATGGATTCCTAGGGGGACTAAATTTTGTGCAACTAACGTTTATGGAGGTGTGATAGAGGTGTTCAAAATGTCCAATCAATGAGGGGGAACTCAATGCACACAAAGAAAGACACTTGAAGAGGAAGGCTTCACATTCTCCCTTGGATTCAAGTGTTGGTAAAATTAGTTGAATTCTTTTTATTTAGTTTTATTTCTTTTAATTCAACCAGTTTAATCATATATGTTAGACTAACATTCTTTGATGCTTTGAGAAAGAGGGGGCCAATTTTAAAACCAAAATTCTTATTTTTTTTTTATTTTTTAACCTCCTAAGTTATTTTGAACTTAAAGTTATTTGAAGTCTTTTTGATATAACAAAAATGGGAGAAATGGTTTGAAAATTTGCATTTTCAAATGAATAAAAGGAGAATTAATTACTTATCTATTTTGAAATCTCTTATTTAAATTTTTTAACTTGAAGGGGAGAATCCCAAACAATTTTTCAAGATTAGTTTTATTATATCAAAAAATGGGAGATTGAAGAGCTAATGTTTTGATATAATAATTGAAAATAGTTTTAGACTAAATTGAAAAGATTTCAAAAGTGCCTTTAAGTCCAAACAACTTAGAAATATGTTTGAGGATTTTTTAAAGAGGGTTTGAAGTGTTTTCTAAAGCCAAACTTTACAAAACCACCCAGGTGTTTCGAAACACCCCTAGGCGTATCGAAATGACTATTCACAGAGACAAAATGTATACAGCCTTGTCTATTTCGAAACGAACTTTAATTTGGGTAAGGGTTTTGCACAGTGTTTCGATACGGGCTTCACCGTTTCGATACAGCTATTTTCCCCAACGGTCAAACCCCCAACGTCTATTTTCCCAACAGTAATTTAATTTGCAGCCTAACTGTCAATTGTACCGAAACGGATTGTAACCGTTTCGATAGGGCTAGAAGGGTTTCAAAACGGCCATAGGCGTTTCGATACGGCCTACTGCATCAGACTTCAACAACTAGTTCTGGAGAAGGGAGTTTTGAAACGGGGTCGAGTGTTTCAAAACGGTCATCTGCAGAACAACATTTATGGTGGGAAAGAAAGTCTCCAACGGCTCCAAAACAACCCCAACAGTCATCAACGGCTAAAAACTCATTTGGGAGTATAAAAGGGACCTCCAAGCATCAAGAGAAGGCTAATGCTTCAATTGTCAACAACATTATGATAAGAAAATTGTCTTGGGGCTTTATTGTTCAATTTATTGTATAGACAATACTTGTGAGTCTAATTATCAAATTTGCTCAAGTGTTTAGGTTTTGGGTGAGAGCTTTAATTGTGCAAACATATACCTTCTAGAGGGATTTCTAGTTTGCTAAGTCTTTCTTGTGTAAGAGAGTGTTTGATCAAGCTTTGGGTAGAAAGCTTGATCGGTGTAACGGTTTCCTCCTAAGCCGAGAAAAAGGATGAAATTCTTAGTGAATTTGTTTAGAAATCCTTAGTGGGGAAGCTAAGGTAGTGGATGTAGGCTTTGGGTTAGAAAGCCGAACCACTCTAAATCCTTGTGTTTATTTCTTAATTTTAGCTTCCACCAAATCACCCAAAAATCTAATCTTCTCCGAACTTGGCAAATACGGCGGTAGAAGGAAATCGAGCATCATAAAACCCAACAATATTCCCATTAAAAGGAACAATTTTAATGGTCGTACTAGACATGTATGAGTGAGATTGAATTAGGGGTGAGCAAAACTCGACTCGAAAAAACTAAATAACTCGACTCGACTCGAGGAAAAAATACTCGACTCGTCTTGACTCGACTCGAAATTTCATAAACTCGAATAACTCAAAAAAAATTCAAATAAAGTTTGAGTTGTAAAATAGAAATTCGAATAACTCGAAATTTTTAGTAATTAGTGGATTTATTTTTAAGTTCGAGACGAGTCTCTCTATTTTTTTTTAACGGTAAAAATGGGCCTCGTTAAAAACCCCTTCCTATTAAAGGGGAAAAGAGTGCCCGGCTACTTTTATTGATCACTTGAATATTCAAGATTATTACATCAGGCGAATTGAAAACAAATACAACCGTAATTAAGAAGGAAAAAGACCCCTGTGAACTAACCTATCCCACTTTTGGCTAACTTGTCGGCATCAACATTGCAACATCTAGGAATCCATCTAAAAACAAGACCAAAAGTCTTGGAGATGTTCGAGAGATACAGGACCTTGGCCCTCACGGGAGGGGGAGGGGGCAGCAGGTTCAAACACCAGTCCACAACTAACTTGCAATCCACTTCTGCAATTAACCGATGTGATTTGGCAAGGTGCGTAGCATAGAAATATTTCACTCCTTTCCACAGAGCTTCAAGCTCTATCCATGCAGGAGGGTCAAGGCCGACAGACTCAGAAAATTGCATTAAAACAGTCCCCTTAGCATCTCGGATAAGCCCACCTATACCCCCCTGTGCTCCGTCCCCACCCTTTACAATAGCCTCGTCAGTGTTCAATTTAAGGAAGCCAACAAGAGGAGGGGACCAGATTCAAGCCCCTTGATTTGTCGTTCTTGTAATCGATGGAATCCTAAATATGGAGGGATCAATCAGCAAAGATTCGATGGATAACTTACACTCTAAGAACTTTGCTTTAAACCAGAAAGCCAAGCGAAGTCGTATAAGGTGATCTATCTGAATCCAATCTACTTTCTTGCCCCCAAAAAGAATCTCATTACGGAACAACCATATGGTCCAGATAATCGCGAAGGGAATCAGAGTCATCCAATCCCTATTTGGTCCTTCACACATGTCAGACCATGTTTCTATGACAATCTGCAGATCCTTATGTAGTACACCAACCAAATTAGCTAAGCTACAATATCGGGACCAGATTTTCCAAACCCCATAGCATTCCACAAAGAGATGCGAGACTTATTCCTCAAATAAATTGCATAGAGGGCACAGTACATTATCGATGCAATTAACACCCTTTTTTACCAATTCACTTTTTACCGGAATACGACCCCAACAAGACATCCAAATGAAAATTTCTACCTTAGGTGGTGCAACCCCTAACCAAACATGCTTCTTCCAAAAAGGATCAATTGGGAGCGTACCTGATAAAATTTTTCTCACAGATTTGACCGTAAATTGGCCATCGCTGGAAGCTTGCCATCTAACACCATCCACCGCCGTAGCACTTGATCTGAAGTTTGACAGCAGTAACATCAACGAGTCCCACTACTGTCTCTCCCAATCGAAAAGAGCCCTTCTCAGAGGGATCGACCATGACCATGTAGACTCCGCTTTTGTCCCAAACTCCCAGAGGAAACCAATTTTATTAATAGCCAAAGTATAGATTCTCGGGAATCTGTCTTTCAAAGGAGATTTCCCAATCCACACGTCCTGCCAGAAATTAGTGGAGTCCCCATTACCAACTTGCACCGATATGTTGTTTCTAACCATACTCCCAAAGAGATCATCTTTGTAAAAAGATTTCATAATGTCCTTCCAAATCCATGAAGAGGACCTTGGTTTAGGATTGGCCGGAAGTAAGTTCGAACTAGGATACTTGATATTAATAGTTCTCCTCCATATGCTACTAGTTTCATTCCCATATCTAAACACCCATTTGCTCAGAAGAGATCTGTTCAACAGGTTCAGATTTAAAATATCGAGCCCTCCGAGATTTTTGGATCGGCAGACTTGGTCCCAATTGATCCAATGGATCTTTGATTTTTCCTCGCACCCTCCCCATAGAAAACTCGACATTATTCTATTTAGGCGGGTATTAACCGACACTAGCATCTTGAAAATTGAAAGGGAGTAAACCGGAAGGCAGCTCAGAGCCGATTTTAGCAAAACAAGACGACCACCAATGGAGAGAAATTTCGCCGACCATCCCCCAAGTTTTACTGAAATTTTTTTAATAATTGGTTCCCATATCGCAGCAGAGTTTCTGTTAGCACCGAGGGGCAAGCCTAAGTAATCCGTGGGGAGTTTACTATGGTTGCATCCTATTTTGGAAGCCCAATCTTCCACTGTGGAATTCTCAAGATTAATTCCAAATATCTTGCACTTCTTGATGTTAAGTTTAAGACCAGACGCAAGTTCAAATACCCTCAGCACTCGCTTAACATTAAGCACCTGTTCCACCTTACCTTCGCAGAAGATCAATAAATCGTCTGCGAACTGGAGATGTGAAACTTCAAGGGATTCAGACGTATTACCGATTTTCAGACCGGAAAAGAGATTCAGGGCAACTGACTTTTTCAGCATCAAACTTAAAGCTTCCGCAACGAGATTAAAGAGAAGTGGGGACAAGGAACACCCTTGTCTAAGGCCTTTTGCTATCGGAAAAGCCTCCGTTGGAGACCCATTCACTAATATAGAGATGGAAGCAGAAGAGAAACATCGGACCATCCAATCACACCATAGATTCCCAAAGCCAAATTTTGACAACACCAATTTTAGGAAGGACCAGCTTACTGTATCATACGCCTTTTGGAAGTCGATCTTGAAAGCAACCCCACTATGTTTGGACTTATAAACCGAATCAATGATTTCATTAGCAACGAGGGAGCAATCAAGAATTTGCCTGCCCTTGACAAAGGCGAATTGATTTTCATCAATAATAGAGTCCAAAAATGTGCTCAGACGGCTAGCCAAGACTTTGGATAGGAGTTTGTACATACCGCCCACGAGACTGATCGGGCGGTATTCGTCTAACGACACCGGATTCTTAATTTTGGGAATAAGCGTAATAAACGAATGATTAGTACCATTCTCCCACTTTTTCCCCCGATAGAAATCACTGAAAAAATTCATTATATCCTGACGAAGAATGGCCCAATACTTCTTGAAAAAGTTTAGATTGAAACCATCCGGGCCTGGAGCACAGGAACCGTCTGATGAAAATAGAACCCCTCTGATTTCTTCTTCTGAAAACTGACATTGTAGCAAGTTGGCCTGCTGAACAGAGATTTTCCGAAAATCAAGCTTCATATCTTTGACTTCCAAAGCTGTTATGGAGTTGTAGGAAGACTTGAAATGATCTTTAATTGCTTCTTTTACCGCTGCAGGATCCGAAATAGTCGCACCACCGCTTCTGATAAATGGAATCGAATTTTAGTTCCTTCTTTGCATGACAGATTGATGGAAAATTTTGGAGTTCTTGTCCCCTTCGGCGAACCAACGTAGTCTCGATTTCTGGAATAACTCACTTTCCTCCCGTCTTAGAGCAGACCACAATTCGGATCGGAGTTTTATTAACTCCTCCCAAATGCCTGGCTGGTCAACCGGTTCTTGAGCTTTATTTTCCAGCACTGTAATTTCCTTACCAATGGCTGAGGAACTAGTAGCTTTACTGTTTCTAAATGATATAGACCAACTCCTAGCCGCTTGCTTGAAATTTCTAAGGATGCCCCCAATGCCTAAATACGGCTGTGTCTCTTTAGTCGCAGCAAAGGTCTTTAAAATAACCGCGTCGAAACTAGCTTCCTTCAACCAATAGTCAAAACACTTAAAGGGTTTGGGGCCCCAGTCCATTTTGTCTGATGTCAACAAGACAGGGTAATGATCCGATATGGATTTTCCAGTAACTTTTGGTGAAGATTGGGGAAAGAAATATCAAAACCGGGTGAGAGGAGGAACCTGTCAAGGCGCACAAATGTAGGTTGTTCACGATGATTACACCAAGTGAATTTACCACCGAGCGTGGGAAGATCTCTAAGACCAACACTGTTAACAAATTCTCTGAATGCTGATATGAGCGATCGATTGATAGAAAAGCCTCTCTTCTCTTCCGGATCTAGGATGAGGTTGAAATCCCCACCAACACACCAATGGACATCTCTCGAATATATAGTTGCCAGTAATTCTTCTAGGAATTTTCTTTTCTCCGAGTCTTGGGTAGGACCATAAACGTTAACCATGCCACAAGAAATTCCCGAGCTCTTCCAAATGCCAATAATCATAATATAATTAGGGGTGATGATTTTTTCTGTTACCTGAAAAGCTTCAGAATTCCAGATGCTTAATAAGCCTTCTGCCGATCCTCTAGCTGGGGAGAAAGCGAATTCCAGATTTGTCGAATGCCATAGTCTTCTGGTTGCAATCTCAGATATTTCTTCTAATTTCGTCTCCTGAATGAAGTCTATAGATGGTTTGAATTTTTGAAACAAGACTTTCATAGCTCTCCTCTTCTCCCTTCTTCGAAACCCTCTAATATTCCATGTAATTATGTCAACCATCATAAAAATTTTCTGTAAAGTAACCCCTGTGTCTTTACCGCTTCAAATTGCAGTACCCATATCACTTTCCAGCTCTTGAACTCTTTGTATCACAACCTCTCGGCCACCACTAAAGGATATCTCGAGAAGGTTGCTAATAGCCCATACGGATTCTGCTTCAATACCTTTGACCGACGGCGAGTTGCATGAAGCATTTCTTCCAAATCCTTCTCTATCTGATAGGTTAGGCTCCTCAATAGAATCGCGAACCCATCTTCTAATAAGCCTTCTGGAGTTAGCACGGAAGAAATTCATTGGAAGGGGAATTTGGGATAATATGATTCTGTTTTTAGACAAGTCTTTAGAAGAAGAAGAAACCCTTAACGGGAAAACTGAACCCTCACCCTCGGCACTATCTGGGACAAACTCAGAGGGGCTAGGGTCAGGAAGAGTAAGTGGGCCCCGTTGGTCTTGGATACCAATTGGGCTGATGTTGGCAGATTGATCGTGGGCTACCACAAAATCATCAGAATGCGGATAGGGCCCGTCAGCGGGAGGGTCGTTATGGAAACCCGCCAAATATGTGTGAATAGAAGCTGGAGAATCGTCCCAAGATTCCACGTGGGCCACGTTGTTTCTAGAAGGTGGGGTCAACGGACTCTTCGACGTACCCACATTCATGGAACCGATATCATTGGCATCTGGAAAGACGAAAGGATTTTCCAAATCCCAAAAATTATCAGTGTTCTTGTCCCTACTACTCTTGTGGGGAGACACGTGTCCCGAGTGATCAGAGAAACCCCCCATAGAGCCACCGCTGTCGGAGGCAGAATCATCCCATATGTCGTCAAACTTCCGATCATTTTCACCTTTCTCCGATAAAGCCTTCTCCGCCTGGGACGATCCAAAATTGACGTTGATGATGTATGGAAAACCAAGAGAAACCATAGATAATGATTTTTGGTATATTGGTTGTGCTCGAAATTCTAATGAAGAAAGAGGCCCTATCCAGGCGATCTTTATTCCTAGTTTCCTCGCATACACTGGTAAAGATTCCCCATCTGTTTCCAATGTCTTTAAAGAAGCTGTCATGCCAACAAACAAGAGGGACCTCCAATATGATCTTAATGAAGAGATGAGGAATGTCGTTGACTAATAAGGGGCCGATAAGATCAAACCAATAAGATAGTTCCTCCCTTTTGCTGGACCATACTAACTCCATGTCCGATTCAGATTTAAACATTATAATTGCCGAAGAATTTTCTGAACCCCATTTGATTATTCTGACGTCGATGTTATCATTTGCCAGAGCTCTCTGAATAAAATCATGTTCGAAATCTGGCTTGATAATCCCAGCCATGCATCTTTTTAACCAAGCTGTTTCCGATACTGGAAGATAGAAACTCCGCTTAGTTTTCTCTTTACCGGGGCCGTCAGGAACATTCCTAGGTTTGTCAGGCGAAGAAGAAGGATTGTTGACTTGGCCCTATTGACCCTTAAGAATGTCTCGGTATGATATAGGGTTTTTACTTGGCTCCGGATCACCAAAAACAACAGCTTTTCCCCGCTCGTTATCCGCACCAGCTCTCTTAGCACGAAAATCCTTTCCGGTGGGGGGAGGGTGTCTCCTTACAGGATTGCTACGAGAATACTTAGCTTTGGTAACCCTAACCCGATGCCCATCAATGCTGAAATTATTAAGAAAATAGATAGCTTTCTGCATATCCTCGTTAGATCCCATGGATACAAAGGCAAAAGTAGTATCCTTGTACTTCAATTTCAGATTGTTTAAGGGGATGAAAACCCTCGTCACCTTGCCATGGTTAGAAAATAGTTCCTTAATGGTCGATCTAGGAACTCGCCGACTAAGGTTGTCCACAAATACAGTCCACTCTTCTCCTGATGTATTGCGCTTCTCCAAATCCGATCTTCTTGCGTAACTCCTCTTTCTTCTATCCACCGTTACCCATCCATTCGTTTCTGGTCTCCGATCATCTTCACTCCTGGCCGCTTGTCGAGAGGTCTCTTGCGCTTCCCTCCGCTCCATGGAATTTCTTTTATATATCTCTATTTTTATGATATATAAATATTTATATATAAAAATATGAAGAAATATTGTCACATGTGAAAAAATATATATGTGCATATCTTATATGATTAGAGAAAGGAGTTTAAATTAGAATCAAACCCTATTATAACATGATAAATAATTACAATTAAATTTTTATAGGAACTCAAAAATTCGACTCGAATTTCTTAAACTCGACTCGAATCGAAAAATTTTCAAATAAAGTTTGAGTTGTAAAATATGACTCATCAACTCGAATAACTCGAAATTTTTTGACTCGACTCGATCGAACGCTCACCCCTAGATTGAATCACATGTTATGGTAAACTAGAAGTTTACTAAATTCAGAAATGTATATACACACTTGTATATAGTTGGCATGATCGGTTAGACCATCTTGATCAATAATGATGCAAAAACTATTGAGATTTATATGCACATTTATTAAAAGAACATGAAGTTCTTATGGTGCTTGTTCTCAAAGGAATTAATTAAATTTCGTTTATTAAAGAACATGAAGTTCTTGTGTTGCTTAAAGGAATTGATTAAATTCCACTAACTAAAAGAACCTAAAGTTCTTGTGTTGTTTGTTCTCAAAGAATTTAGTTGATCCCACTTACCAAAAGAACTAGAACTTGAAGTTCTTGTACTGAAGTTGAGACTGCATGTCTTGCATATCTGAATGAAATATGGGCCCATATATCCACAAATGTGGAAAGTTTTATATGATTTTAGTAGATGCATCTACATTCTTTTATCAACTTACAACCAGAAGTTTGTGAGATTGATTCTAAAAGGATTCAGATTACGAAATTAGACTATTTGTCTTGCAAAAGCTAGTGGGTTTATATTTTAGGCTATATCAGTTGTTACAAAGCCTATTTATTATGAAAAAATACAGTTTAGCAAAATTTCCATTGGATGCCTCCTTTTTAATAGCTAAACTATGAGAACAAAAGAGTTATCATTTATATGGTGTTTCTATATAACAACACTTATACGCATCAAGCCAACGAATTATAATAAACTCCCCGTTATGATTGGTTTTTGGTCAGAAGCATACATTTCCCATTTTATAATTTTTGAATGTGCGATATGAATTGCTCCACCACAACGCATAAAATGGGCAAATAAAAAGGGTTAAAAATATATATTGAGTACGAGTCTCCTTTTATGTTTAAACTCTTAAAACATTAATTGGAGAATTATTTTTGAGATGATTTTTCTCAACATCAGGGGAGAGAATAATTAGCTGGATAAGGAAAGAAAATAAATTATCATTATCTAGATCCTTGAATATGAACTAAAAGTTCATAAGATAATTCAAGTTATTGTATGTCAACTGCAAGACATATTTACTAACCAATGAGAGTAATCAAGTCTCATATACCAGCTGAAAATGCTCTAAGTTTAAAGTACATATTAGAGCGAATAGATGTAAATCATGCCTAAAGCATGATAGTTGAAATTGGTTCTAACGATCAAAATTCTCGTAAATAAAAAATAATATGATATGGTCATATATTGGAGGTGGGTGCTCCTAAAGAGACTCAGGACATAATTAAATATTAAAACTCTAGAAGAGTTTCAGGTACCTGAAATAAAGATTGAAATCTTAAAGAGATCTCGATAAGTTATGTCACTACGAGAATGAAACCAGAAAATTAAAAAGTTATCGACAACGATTTTACAAACAATTTTAAATGGAATACTTTTATAGAAATAAAGAAAGAAAACGAGGATCATGTATTGAAATCTATAGATATTGGAATGATTGGTCAATGTAAAAAGACGCTTTGAACTTCTAAAAGAGAAGTATTTGGACCAGCAGTCTAAACACCTAAAGGTGTAATGCAAGTGAGGCACAAATAAGTAGTCATAAATACGACGAAATTATAATTTATGAAGAATTGTAAATACTTCATGGTGGATGCAATTACTTTGGCAGTTAAGAAATATTTTATATGCGTCTAATCATTTTGTGAATCCTTATAAAAGGAAAGTTGTCTTTGACAGATTTAAAATGCTAGAAGCATTTGGAAATTTCCGAAGAAATTTATTTAGATATATCCCCTTGATTATTTATATTTTGGCGCATTTGGTATAATTGTCTTAGTGAGTACTAATTGAGGAAATACTATAAGAATGATCATATTTCCTTATGCTTTTATAAAAGGAGTTTGGATCAAGATTCATTATGATAATTTAAATATTATCGGAACTCTTGAAGAGCTTTCAAAGCATTTGGTTATTTAAGGAAAGGATTTGAGAAAAAGAATCTTGAGATGTGGTTTGTCCCAATCTAAAGATCGAGCATTTAAATATGTGTTTTTGCCTGTGAATGGACACATGCTGAAAGAATCTTAACGAGATTCAATATGAATAAAGCATATCCATTGAGTACCCTAGTAATTGTAAGATTGTTGGATGTGAATAAAGATAACTATATTTTTTTCTTGGTCTTGAAGCACCATATATTAGTTAGTCAAGAAATATTCATGGATATACAAAGACCATTACCTCTAGATCTTCAAACATTCGTCAATGCCTTCTAAAATCTTGTAGAAATAATTGTTATGCATGAGGCAAGCCAAAAATGTTTGGCTAAGACCATTGACCCAACTTATGCAGAAGATATGTGATTTACTTTCACAAGATACGATACAAAGTTATCTTGTGTAGAGATAATGCAAGATGTATATCACAAATTGAAAGGTGGATACATCATGGAAAATATTACTTCAAAGTTTCATCCCTCGCGATCTTTAAAAAAAAGTATTCACGATTCAATCATGAAGATTCAAAGATTTTTTTGTTGTGTTTTCATGAGGGTGAGTAAATACGTGTTGCACTCTTTTTCTCTTAATTGGGGTTTTGTCCCAATGGGTTTTTCTGGTAAGGTTTTTAATGAGGCAACATGTTATGCATATCAAAGATGTGTGTACTTTTTTTCCTTTACTAAAGAATTTTTTTTCCACTAGGTTTTTATCTTTGTAAGGTTTTAACGAGGCACATTATCTTCATAGACATCCTAGGGGGAGTGTTATGAATATTTATCTATGTGGATGTCTATAATGGTAAGAACTTTATCTAAGAGATTTGATTTACTTTATCATTAGGAATATTATCTACATTAATTAGAGTTCAATATATTATGTACTTCTTATGCCTATAAATAGATGAAGTCATTGTACACAAGTCTAGTTTGGATAATAATACAAATTTCTTTCTTTCTCTCATCTCTTTATTATTTTATTCTTATTTGTTGTTTTTCTTTATTTTATTCACAATATTCTGTCCAATTTATGTCACAATGTATAAGATAAGAAGCATTTTAGTCAAAAAAAAAAGATAAGAAGCATTTAACAATATTGAATAAATAGAAGATTCCTTTGTGGCATTTAATAACAAGCATTTAATTAGACCTCCATTTAAGATGATTTCTTTGATTACTTAATTTATTTAATAATATTACTTTTTTCTCGTATTGAGTTATTTAAGAGTTTATGATTTAAGATTTTGTAAATTTAGGGTTTTAAAGGTTTATAGTTTAGGTTTTAGGGTTTAGTGGCTTATAGTTTTAGGGTTTTATAATTTAGAGATTTAAAGTTTATAATATAGAGTTTTAAAATTTAGGGTTTTATATTTTTAGAGATAAAATAAATGATATAACTAAATGAGATAAGTAATAAACGGAATTTTTTTTAATAGTCTAAAGGTGATTACAATGTAGTATTTATTCATAAATATTTTTAACACTTTGACAATGCACACACACGTTACAGATATTGCGATTGAATTCGGATCTCTCAGAATGAACATCATTCTCTTATTAAATATTTCTTATTAAATGCAACAAAAAAATCTTTTTTTTTTCAATTAAAATTATTAAATATCCCTTATCCTATGTATTGTGACATAAGTTTTCATTCAAATTCAATTTATTTACGACTTTAACTATGAAACTTCTCTCGCTAATAGTTAATTCATGGAAGGCCCTGAATTGAAATGCTTGGACCACGAGAAACTTGTCAAAGGTATACTCGATTCCAGCTTTTAGCCATGCATGAACCAAATTTTTAACCCTAGAAAGGCATGATCAATTTTGAATTTTAATGGGAAAACTACACCGGTGGTCCCCAAACTATTACTATTTTCTTATTTTGGTCCTCAAACTATGTTTTTCGGTAAAATCGTCCCTTCTGTTACATAGTTCTCCTATTTTGGTCCCCGGCGTTAAATAGCTAACGGTTTTGCTAACGTGGCATTTTTTAAGAGGAGAGAGAAATGGTTAAAAAATATTTAAAAAATGCCACGTCAGCAAAACCGTTAGCTATTTAACGTCGGGGGACCAAAACAGGAGAACTATGTAACAGATGGGACAGTTTTGCCGAAAAACATAGTTTAGGGACCAAAATAGGAGAACAGTAATAGTTTTGGACCACCGATGTAGTTTTCCCAATTTTAATATTCTTGGATCGCGTTCTAATCATTTCGAGTTGTCTTAGGTTAGGTTTAAGGCTCGATTTTTTAAGGCGGAGTCATTTTCTTATTAAGTAGAGGTGTATTACATTATGAAGTCAAATGTCGAGATTTTAACTCACCCAAATTGAAGTAATATGAGCATCCTTGATCACTCGGTCACTTAGTGAATCTAAAAGGAGGTCAAAATTAAACTTGGCAAATTTGACCCGATATTTGAATCGATTTACCCGAACTAAGACCCAAAATCGACCCAAACACGATGACCTAGAATTTGATCCAGAAACTGAAACAAACTGGCTCAAATTTAATTGAATCGAAAATGGACCTGAACTAATTTTTAACCGAACCGAATGAACCCGAACCGAACGAACTTCACCCGAATCGAAAGCAACCCGGACTAAGAAAAGATATTAAAATGAATAAAGAAAGATGAGATGTGAACTATTACACAACTCGCCAAAAAAATCAAATATATAGGCTATATAAAGTCATATATAGGGTGTAAAAACCTATCTCGGCCTGAAAACCCGACTGAAAACGATCGACCTCCTATTAACCGATATTGACCCGACCCGAAATAAACGAACTGATATTAATCGAACCGAAAGTAAACTGAACCAAAAATCAACCGACCCGACCCAATACTCGAACCGAAATCACCATAGACCCGAACTAAGACCCAAACCGACATAAATCAAACTTGAACCGAATGTAGTTAGACTCGAAATAACCCGAACCGAACGACATGTTTGCAACCTCTTGCCAAAATCATGATTTGTTTCTCTTTGCTTTTCTCATAGCAAGGTATCTCGGGTATTGATTTAATCTACCCATTGTTTTTAGAGGTGGCAAACTGATCCGAGGCTCGATCCGAGACCTAATTTCAACCCAAACATGATGATTCGAACTTGATTCGAAACTCGAAACAAACCAAATCCAACTAAAATCGACCCATTTTTAGTTGAACCGATATGAACCCGATCCAATCTTCAACCAACCGAACGAACCCAAACTAATTTTTAAGCGAACCGAATAGACCCGAACCAATTTTATCCAAACTGAAAGCAAGCCGAAACGAAGGCAACCCGTAATAAAGAAAAGATATTAAAAGAAATAAAGAAAAAAATTGATGTGAACTGTCGCACAACTCACCAAAAAGTCAAATATATTGGCTTTATAATGTCATATATGGGTGTAAAAAACAAATTCGGCCTAAAAACCCGACTGAAACATATCGATCTTCTATTGAACGAATCTTGACCCGACCCGAAATCAACCGACCCGAAAATATCTGACCCCATATCAATCGACCTAAAAAACAACCGAACCAATGTAACCCAACCCAAACGACTGTTTGCCACTTCTAATTATTTTTTCGTGTTTCCAGAATAAGAAAAAAATAAAAATGAGTAAAATAAGAAATAAAATTAAGTTAAGAGAAAAAGCTTATTTAAAGGGGTCTTCTTTGAGTTCTTTGATATTTTTTTTATAGGAGGTCGGGTTAAAAGAATCTGAAACTGTTAAATTTCAAATATAAACAGTTCTAGAAAAGGAAAAGTGGCAAGGTAACGAAGAGAGATGAGTGATTGATAAAGAATGTGACGTTGTGGTTGTTACATCGCTTTACATTTTTTTTTGTTTAAAAGATAACAGAAAACAAGACATTGTTCATCTTTTTTAGAAAATAAGGATGGAGAAAATGTGCCGTAGAGGAAGAATAAGAAGTTGGCTTTTACTATATCATGCCATGTTACATTCTTTGTTCTGTCAAGAGTAAATTTTATGGTAACCGACCAAAGTAAAAAGATGTAATGTTAGTGACCATACTTGTAAAAGAAAATAGTTTGATTATCAAAATTAGAAAATTTAAACCGTTTGTTGACCAATAATATAATGGAAAAACTACACGGTGGTCATAAAACTATTCATGTTTTTCTGTTTTGGTCACCAAACTACACGGAATGCCTTAGGTTCATAAAGACTTACCCTATGCCCATTGGGCATAGGAGCTTAGGTCCATAAGTGCTTACCAGAGTTGAGCCTACAGATCTTCATTTATATCACAGATAATATACCCCAGATGAATTAGTTTATTTTCAAAAGACAGTAATATCAGAAAACAGATATCAGGTATATTTTTATATCAGAAGACATATATCAGGTTTATTTTTGTATTAAAAGACGAATATCAGATATATTTCTGTATTAGAAGACAAATGCCAAGAGTCGAGCTTTCATTACGGGTAACAGAGTTATACTTTTAATTCAGAGCAAATAGTCTTAGTTTAAAGCAGAGTGAATTTACAGACATAGGGTACACACTTTATGGTTTAATATATTTCTCAGAGACACTTGATAATTATAGAAAGGGAGCATAGAACGTCTGACAATTTTGAATTGATTTGAAAACGAGGTCCCTAGGTAAGGGAGCTCGGTACTAATAGCTCAAACCAACATTCAGAAGTTGACACATTGAGATTTCAGATGTATCGAGAGTGATCCAATCAATTAAGCTTACGAGGGCACTTTGGTCATTTCGACCTTCAAGGGTAATTTGGTAATTAGACTATCAGGTAAAAGTAGTGATGTACAGAGTTCAGAAGTTCTAGTTACTTATCAGGTTTCTAAGTCCCTTTGAAGTGATCGCAAACCATCATTTCAGTGTTTATTATTTAGCCGAATCGGTACCTTTAAGTACTCACTTCTTAAAACCGACTACCTTGTATAACAAAAGCTCTTTTTTACTAAGCAACCATTGAACGTACAACGGGGAAAATCAAACATGTATTCAATTGGTATTCTCCAAGTATTCGAACATGTGTATTGTACCTGAACTCAATCCGTAACATCGAATGCATGCGAAGAACATACTACTTTTACCATTGACTTAAGTACTTCCTCCAAATAACATTGACATGTTTTTATATGGTATTCTTCCAACATCACAATAGTTCCTGAAACGACCAACCAACATGGGTCGTGTATTACCACTTTTAAAGCCATTATCTTCGCTTTCCTTTATTGATATTTCTCATTTTAAGTCTTAGAGGTATTTTCGGTCACCTCGATGTTTGAAGGTGTTTCAATTATTCGGAGTCTTTCGGCACTTCCGACTATTTATTCATTTTAGATCTCGAGAGTATATCCATCATTTCAGATAATTTGACAATTAGTACCCGAGGATATTGCAGTCTCATGGTTATTATGTTCATCCCGATCAACTCAGTCTAATCGATGTTTTCAATCCTCTTTGGTCATGTCAATCAGTCTGGTATCTTACGCCACTTTGATTAGTTCGGATATACAAATATTTTTCCATAAATTATCTTCAGAGATTTATTCAGAATCTTAGAAAATCTGAGTACCTTACAAAACCGAAGATTTAAGTCTTGATACTAGAACGTTCCAAGAAATTCCAAAATTTTCAGATGAATCGGTTGTTTTACCAGAACCATTGTATGTTTCTATATTACTTTCATTGCCATGGTTATTTTAGTCCTTTCTAAACATTTAGGGCATTTTTCTAATTTTATACCATAATATTTGACGTTGAATCCTTCTAACTCTATTAATTGGGTTTCAAGATTAACTACCATATTAATCACCTAGTTAACTCAATCCTTTTAGTCTACTAAACTTCTCTTCCAAATAACTCGGTCTTATTCAGATTGCCATCCTTTGTTTCGTAAGCGAGCTGACTTAGTAGAGTTGGAAGTACACTTAATCAAAAATATACATACTTTAACAGAATACCAACATGTTTCATAAAGCATGCAAGAGGTAAAAATGTATTACCTCAATTCCGGGCTATATTGGTTGACCCTTGAAATGACATTTGAACATTCTCGATTTTGAATATGACGTCCTTTATCTCAAGAATGCGAAGATGCGCGGATACCTTCAATTAAACAAAAATTCTTAATCAATCCCTTATTCACATTGCCTTAAAATTGAATCATGAAACACATAAACATGATTGGGTTTCAAGGTCAGATTCGGAGGCTTTCAGGTTGGAATTTCACGAAACAGACTTCAAAAATTGACTCAGGACGTCGAAAAACATAAAATAGGGTTTTTCGAAAAATTTGACTTTTTTTGTCAATGTCAACAATGACGTCAGCAGTCAAGTCAACGTTGGCGTCATCTTCACGGCACTGGTCAACTGGTTTGACTCAACTGAGTCAACTTGAGCGAGCTGACTCATTGAGTCGACTCGGGAAAAGGGTTAGGTCGTACTTGGGCAGATGGGTCAGGTCGGACTCGGGCAGACGGGTCGGGTCGAACTTATATGGGCCGGATCAGACACCAAACTGGGCTTTGTTTGGTTGGGCTCGGACCGGGTTTGGTTAATGGTTTTAAACCGGGTATAATATAGATCAGTTCAGACCAGTTCACATACCCAAGGGCATAACTGGTCGTCGGACGGTCATTGGAGCAATCGCCGGAGATGCCATAGAACACCAATCTGTCGGAAAATGAAAGCTTGTCAACTCACCAATTTAACCCATTCGTTAAAAACATAAAACAAGCCAGAATCTTATTGGATTTAACCAAGAAAAAGGTGACGAGGTTGATTTGGCGTAGCTCCAGCGATGGACTAAACGTCCACGGACAGTCGATCAGATAACTGGGTTTCACTCAGCTTGAAGTGAGAAGTTCGCCTGCGATGAGGGTGCAACAAACGGACATTGATTGGCACTAGAATTGTCGCAAAATAGAGGCGGCATGAGTTTAGGTTACATTGGAATATTTAACCAAATCTCCACGACGAACAACGCAGCTCCTCGGCGAGTGGAGCACGGGGTGGGTTCGAGACGGGACGACGATTTCGTCGGTATAGGAAGTGGTGGCCACGGTGGCATGGTGGAGACGATCGGGGCTTGGTCGGAAAGGTGGGGAGGTGATTTTGTTTCTCTTTAGATGCAAGTGTAAAAGTTATGGTTGAGGTTGGTTCGAAATGTTTAATTAATTTAATTTTTTTGGTCGAACCCGAGAAATATAAATCACATAAAAACTTATTGAAACTAAAACTAAAGAATGGTTTAGCTCATATGGTTAAGGCTCTTGTACACCATCCCAAAGGTCATAGGTTTAAACCCCAATGACACCAAATTTTTTTTTATGGGTGTTACATTAGGCCTAGAATCTATCTTATATCAACTAAAACATATATTAAAGGTAGGATTTATCTCCTACACTGGCGGAGTTTCCACAAGTGCCTTAATTTTAGGGTTTAGGGTCTTAGTCATCCATAAATTCTAAACTCCTACACCTAAACCCTACACTCTAAACTAAGACCATAAATCCTAAAACTAACAGGCACTTATAGGAACTTTCAGTTTCCACCGCCAGCGTATAGGAAAATAATCATTGAAGGTATATTACGTTACCACCAACGATTGCAAAATCAATGTCTTTCAATAAGTAATAATAACGAGTTGGTCAAACTCCTCACGAGTTTGATCAGAAATTGTTTCTTTATAGGATTTCATTTGATTGGCGATTGATGATGTTCTTGAAAGATAGTTTTGCACCAATTCCTCGGTCCCCATGGGTTTGTTTCTAAGTGTTGAACGTAAGAGCTAGGGTTGTTGCATTCTTGTTAGTTAACGTGTATTCGTTAGGATTGCTGAGTCAGCAAGGTGGTTGTAACGGCTAACCGAGTCTGTTAGATGGTTAGCAGGCCATTCTAGTGGCTATATATGTACAGCTCCTTTGGTGAGCAAATCATCTTCTTAATCAATAAAACACCTTCATTCTTTCTATTCTTTCGATATTTCAACATGGTATCTTTCGCTTGGTGATTCTAGGAGGTTATAATCGTTCTTCCACTCGCCTGAGTTTCTATTCTTCTTTTTCTTCAAGTTCTTGTTCGTTTACGATCTGTCTCTTCCATCATGCCTGCTTCTGGTGATGTTGCTCATTCCAGTTCTGATTCTGGTGATTCATCCTCGACGGCCAAGATGTTTACCAACAAGAAAATCAATGTCATGCTTGATGAAACGAATTTCCTGTTGTGGAAACAACAGGTGTTGCTCACAGTGCGCAGCCATCGTCTTGAAAGGATGCTTACTGGGCAACTTACCCCACTGGCGAAGAAGGTTCGCAACGAATCTGGCGAAATGATGCTCAATGATGATTATAAGATCTTTGTGGCACAAGACAATATTCTCGCGTCTTGGCTCCTTTCGACGATTAGCTCAGATCTTCTTCCTCAATTTGTGGGTGCTGACACGGCACAAGATGTCTGGAATACTGTGCTAAAGTTTTTTGCGAATCGATCCACGACGAGTGTTATGGGTTTACACTGTAAACTTCGGTCCATAAAGAAAGGTGATGAGAGTATGAGGTCGTATCTTATGCAGATCAAGGAGGTGTATTATTCACTGGCAGCATGTGGAAGTACAGTCTCTGAGAATGAGCAAATTGCTACAATCTTGAATGGGCTTCCTTTCGAATATCAATCTTTCATGGCTATAATAACTTCCACTAAAGAGAAGTTTTCTTTGGATGGAGTCAAGTCCGTACTAATGGATGATGAGGCTCTGTTGAGGGGATTTTAGACTCTACTTCACTTGCCAATGAGTGTGAATATGGCTCAAGGTCCTGTGACTTCTCAAGAAGCTTCTACTCATAGGCCACTTTCATATCACTTCAATGGGGGCAGGTCTGGTCATGGTGGTCGTGGTCGAGGAAGGTCCAGACTTCAGTGTCAATTGTGTGGCAAACTTGGGCATTCTGCTGATCGGTGTTGGCATAGGTTTGATTGTGAGTTTCCAAGGGTGTTGGCCTCTAAAAATGAGTTTGCTGATGTTAATGTGAGCATGTTTGAACGTTGCATGTGCCACGATTGTACTACTGCTCAAGCTCCTATGATTTCCTCATCTTCAAATGGTGATAAGTGGATTGTGGACACAGGTGCCACGCATCATGTGAAACCTGATGCGTCCAAGGTGGTGGATGGCTCAGAGTTCATTGGTTCAAGTAAGTTAACTGTTGGATCTGGTCATGTCTTAAGCATTAGTAAATCTGGGAGTGCTCATCTTCCAATTGATTCACGTACTCTGTTGATTAAAGATGTAACCCTCTTAACCCGGCCCAGACGGTTGAACCGAATTAAGAAGTTTACACGGGGAAAACCAAAGTCAACCTGAAAGTCAACCTTGATTAACGACCTTTTTTTTCTTTTTAATCTTACCTAGATGCACATTAACCCTAGATATGTTCACAAGATCAGCATACTCAAAGATCATAACAATTAGAGAGCATTCAGGGACTCAATTGCATAAACTAAGGAATTAGGGACCAAATTGTAAATTCTGAAAATTTTAAGGACTTAACCCAATTAAAAGTTACCATTATGGAATTAAACACATTTCATGCTTCTCTGTCAAATTTCAGCTCAAACGAACATCTCAAACTCATTCAATTGCAACAACAAGGTTCAGGACTAAAACGCAAATATTTCAAAACATATAACCGTCAATTTCAGGGCCCAACGGTCGAGTGTTCTGAAACAGGGAGGACCTGTTCCGAAACGCGGGACCGTTCCGAAACGAGTACCCAAACAGGGCTTGGCAGTAGCATTTCCGTTCCGGAACAGTTCCTCCCGTTTCGAAACGTCTAGGCCATTTCAGGCCCCCGTTCCGAAACGGTAGCACCCGTTCCGATACGGCCTGCCCAGATTGCAGAAAAATTTGCTGGTTTATCACACAATTGACCCATCAAACATGCTCCAAAGGCAACCAAATTATACCAGCAAGTCATAACATGCATAAGGAACATAATTGCATCAACCATACACAAACATGGCATCAATTAAAGAAATCCCCAATTCTATAGGCATGCAACCTATTTAGAAAACCATTCAAGCATCAAAATACCAAACCAACTTCACAAAGGCCAATTACATGTTCCAACATCATCAACAACATAAAGCCAACTTAGGGAGTCCAAAACATCTCCCAAAACAACAACATGGGTCCCCCATTGCCAAATGCCCAAAAGCTAATAGTTTTAGGAAAATGTTCACCATACATGAGTGTAGAACTAATGTTTTGATATAATAATTGAAAAATGTTTTGGACTGTTTAAAAAGTATTTAAAACATTTCCCAAGTCCAAATATATGTTTAGGGATTTTTTCATAAAGGTTTTTCATGTTTTCTAAAGCCAATTTTAACAAAACTGACCAAGTGTTTCGAAACACCTTAGGGCGTTTCGAAACAGGTGCCTCCAGTGGCCTCCAGTGGCCAAAACGTTTCGATACACGTATCGAAACAGGGCCAACGTTTTGAAACAGGCTAGGCCGTTTCGATACGCCCACGTGGCACTGACCACAATGGTCATAAACCCCAACGGCTCTTTCCCAACTAACTTTTAAATGCAGGTCGTTTCGATACGGGCTTATAGCGTTCCGATACGCGTTCCGAAACGGCAAGGGGGTGTTCAAAAACGGGTACCCTGACAGACTGCAACGGCTCTTTCTACATTGAGGGTGTTTCGAAACGGCTTCGAGCGTTTCGAAACGGGGAGTTGTAGAATTGCATTTATGGAGGGAATTAAAGGGTCCAACGACTCTATTTCAACCCCAACGGTCCTAAACGGCTATAAACTCAATTGGGAGTATAAAAGGGACCTCCAAGCATCAAGAGAAGGCTAATGCTTCAATTGTCAATCAACAAATGATCAAGAAATTGTCTTAGTGCTTAAAGTGTCATTTCTTGTATAGACAAACACTAGTGAGCCAAAATTGTCAAATTTGCTCAA
Source organism: Hibiscus tridactylites (assembly GCA_958450335.1). Classification (NCBI taxonomy): domain Eukaryota; kingdom Viridiplantae; phylum Streptophyta; class Magnoliopsida; order Malvales; family Malvaceae; genus Hibiscus; species Hibiscus tridactylites. The sequence continues at coordinate 80,043,659 of OY288283.1, read as the reverse complement.
GTGTTTTAGGTTTTGGGTGAGTGCTTCATTGTGCAAACAAACACCTATTAGAAAGTTTTAAGTTTGCTTTATTTATCTCTTTGTAAAAGAGGGTTTTGATCAAGGCTTTGGGTAGAAGCTTGATCGGTTGTAAGGGTTTCCTCCTAATCCTAAAAAAGGGGACGAATCAATTAGTGGATTGATTGTGAAATCCTTAGTGGGAAGCTAAGGTAGTGGATGTAGGTGCTTGTTAGAAGGCCGAACCACTATAAATCATTGTGTCTTTAATCTTTTTAGCTTCCACAACCCTTCCACCCAAATATCCACCTCTCCACCACTTGGTGAGCTAAATTGGTTGATCGAATCGAGCCCCACACAACTCAACAATTGGTATCAGAGCTTGGCTCAATCGGTGAGGATTAACATCCTATTGAGAAGATCCGGCAAGCTCAATCAATATTTCATCAACCGGCTCAAATGGCGCAATCCATCGACAAACCGCCTTTCTTCGACGGAGACCACTATGCCCATTGGAAGACAAAGATGAAGTTCTTCATCAAATCAAAAGATTACAAGCTATGGGATGTAGTTGAAGATGGCCCGTTCGTGCCTAAAAGAAATAAAGCGGAGTGGAGTGCCGACGATCGCAAGAAGATGGAGCTTAATTGCAAAGCCTTGCACATATTGTTTTGTGCATTTGGTCCATCCATCTATGAGAAGATGTCTTCTTGTGAGAGTGCCAAGGAGGTATGGGACAAGCTTGAAGTCACATACGAGGGGACAAATGAAGTCAAGGAGACCAAGATTGGGCTCCTAACCTTGGAGTATGAGAACTTCAAAATGGATCCGGAAGAGAACATCGAGAAGATGTTTGATAGGTTCTCCACCATCACCAATGGTCTTAAAGGTTATGGAGAAGCCATCCCGAAGGAGAAGCTTGTTCGAAAGCTCATCTACTCACTTCCCGAGTCTTGGGACTCAAAGAGGACCGCCATCATCGAAGCCAAAAATTTGAAGACTTTGAAGCTTGATGAACTCATGGGGTCACTCCTTACTCATCAAATCATGAAAAAGAACAAAGAGGATGAGAAGAAGAGGGAAGAAATTAGAGCTATAGGAGAGAAGAAAATCAAAGGGCTTGGCATCAATGCAAGTGCCATGGCTCTCAAATCCTCCACTTGCCATCATGTCTACACAAGTGAAGAGGAGGATGAAGATGAAGAGATAGTTCATCTCTTCAAGAAGTGTGCCCCTTTCATGAAGAAAGCCTTGAGAGAGCTTGAACGAGAACCTAAAAGAAAGGAGAGGGCAAGCACTTCAAGCCATAAGAAGAAGGCACATGTGGCTACTTGGAGTGATGAGGACTCCACCGATGATGAACAAGCCAACCTTTGCCTTATGGCCATCAAAGAAGATTCAAGGGTAACTTCTAATTCATCTACTTCATGCTCTTACACTTTTGATGAATTACAAGATGCCTATGATGAATTGGTTTTAGATTTTAAAAGCCACATTTTGAAAAACAATAAATTGATTTCAAAGTTAAAAATTCAAAATGATTTGCTTTCTAAAACCAAACTTGAACTTGAAGCAAAACTTGAAGAGTTTGAACTAAAATGTCTTGATTTACAAAAATTGCTTCAAAATGTTCAAGTAGAAAAAGATTTGATTTCCAAAGAGCTTGAAAAGAAAAACAATTTTGGAAAATCAAATTTTTATGTTAGACAATCTAGTGCCCCTAGATTTATGAATGGAAAATGTTTTAGAAGTGTTTGGGTCCCAAAAGGACTAACCACTTCAATTAAAAAGGATGACATTGAAAAATGGATTCCTAAGGGGTCAAAAATTTGTGCAACTAACGTTTATGGATCCAAAGCAATTTGGATACCAAAAATTACTTGATTGTCTATTGTAGGTGTGATGGAGATGTTCAACAAGTCAAACATTGAGGGGAGCTCCATACACACAAGAAAGAACACTTGAAGAAGGAAGGCTTCACATCCTCCCTTGGGTTCAAGTGTTGGTAAAATTTCTAGTTGTTTTGATTTTATTAGTCTTATTTTTATTTAATTCAACTAGATGATCATATATGTTGTGACTAACATTTCAATGATGCCTTGAGTAAGGGGGAGCCATTTTAAAACCAAATTCTTATTTTTGTCAAAATTTTACCTCTACTGTTATTTTTGAACTTAATGTTTTAAATTCTTTTTGATATAACAAAAAGGGGGAGAAATGGTTTGAAAAATTGAATTTTCAAATGAATAAGGGGGAGCTTTATTTGATTTCATATCTTTAGTCTCTTATTCACTTTTTTAAAGTTAAAGGGGGAGAATCCCAAACAATTTTTCAAGAGAGTTTTATTATATCAAAAAGGGGGAGATTGTAGAACTAATGTTTTGATATAATAATTGAAAAATGTTTTGGACTGTTTAAAAAGTATTTAAAACATTTCCCAAGTCCAAATATATGTTTAGGGATTTTTTCATAAAGGTTTTTCATGTTTTCTAAAGCCAATTTTAACAAAACTGACCAAGTGTTTCGAAACACCTTAGGGCGTTTCGAAACAGGTGCCTCCAGTGGCCAAAACGTTTCGATACACGTATCGAAACAGGGCCAGCGTTTCGAAACAGGCTAGGCCGTTTCAATACGCCCACGTGGCACTGACCACAACGGTCATAAACCCCAACGGCTCTTTCCCAACTAACTTTTAAATGCAGGTCGTTTCGATACGGGCTTATAGCGTTCCGATACGCGTTCCGAAACGGCAAGGGGGTGTTCAAAAACGGGTACCCTGACAGACTGCAACGGCTCTTTCTACATTGAGGGTGTTTCGAAACGGCTTTGAGCGTTTCGAAACGGGGAGCTGCAGAACTGCATTTATGGAGGGAATTAAAGGGTCCAACGACTCTATTTCAACCCCAACGGTCCTAAACGGCTATAAACTCAATTGGGAGTATAAAAGGGACCTCCAAGCATCAAGAGAAGGCTAATGCTTCAATTGTCAATCAACAAATGATCAAGAAATTGTCTTAGTGCTTAAAGTGTCATTTCTTGTATAGACAAACACTAGTGAGCCAAAATTGTCAAATTTGCTCAAGTGTTTTAGGTTTTGGGTGAGTGCTTCATTGTGCAAACAAACACCTATTAGAGGGTTTAAGTTTGCTTTATTTATCTCTTTGTAAAAGAGGGTTTTGATCAAGGCTTTGGGTAGAAGCTTGATCGGTTGTAAGGGTTTCCTCCTAATCCTAAAAAAGGGGACGAATCAATTAGTGGATTGATTGTGAAATCCTCAGTGGGAAGCTAAGGTAGTGGATGTAGGTGCTTGTTAGAAGGCCGAACCATTATAAATCATTGTGTCTTTAATCTTTTTAGCTTCCACAACCCTTCCACCCAAATATCCACCTCTCCACCACTTGGTGAGCTAAATTGGTTGATCGAATCGAGCCCCACACAACTCAACAATGAGCTTAAATCTTCACTTGGATGCTTGGCTTCCTTGCTTCCCCAAATGCACTTCAATGCTCTGCATTATTGATTTAAGAAAAGAGAGAGCGTAAGCAAAAAGCTTAGTGAGGAATGCTCATTTAAAACAACACAATAATGCAATTAAAAACACCTTTATAAACCTTAGTTCAAATCATCATTTGTACATGCACATAAGCATTTAAAACAAGCATTTCATGCTTCAAGTTTATAACATGTCATATTGGCCACAAGTGATACAATCTACTTAAGATTCACACATGGACTTTTAAACACCATTGCGATCTTACAATTCACAAGGACCACACATGGACTTTTAAACATCATTGTGTCCTTAGCACAAGAATCATCCATGGACTTTTAAACACCATGATGTTCTTACAATTCACAAGGACCACACAAGGACTTTTAACCACCTTTGTGTCCTTAACAAGAATCACCCATGGACTTTTAACCACCATGGTGTTCTTAAATACACAAGGCTCACACAAGGACTTTTAACCACCTTTGTGACCTTAACCAAGAACTAACCATGGACTTTTAACCACCATGTTGTTCTTAAAATAGACAAGATTCACACAAGGACTTTTAACCACCTTTGTGATCTTAACCAAGAATCAACCATGGACTTTTAACCACCATGTTGTTCTTTAAACAAGAACCACCTATGGACTTTTAACCACCATAGTGTTCTTAACCATTCTCAAGACATCACTTGCCAATATACATCATTTAACAACAATATTCCACTATTTTAAAGCATTTAACAAAGCCATAATCATCATGCATCATTAAGCATCAAAACCACATTAAACAATGTTCAAAACAAAGATCTCTTACCTTGAGCATCCTTCAACACATGGCTTATAAAACCAGCAATAAACATGCTTAAATATGCTTTCAAAACAGAATTTAAAACATGCAAATCAACCTCATTGCAACAACCATTCCATGGTTCAACATAAAGTGAATTTATCCGAAAACTTACTCTTGAGCTTAGCTAAGTTGCTTAGACTTAAACTAAGCTCCCAAACCTTCAAATCATTGGTTTCAAAGCCTTAAACCAAAATCCACTCACCGATTCCGTTCCGCCACTTGCCGAAACACCAATCAAGCTTCCGGATCACCACCACAAGGATCCAAAGATGACTCCCCTGTTTTAAACACATCAGAGCAGAGGATTAATGCATCATCATGCATTAATATCTTCAATGAAAGCACCTAAACTCGCTGCTCTCATCAACACTCCCATTTCGGTTACCAAACACAACCGAAATCACCTCCAAACAACTCCACAACACTACCCAGCCATGATCCATCCATTCTAAACATTCTTAAACCTCAATTAACATCCAAAAAGGATCTAACCACGTCCTTATACCTCCAGCTATAACAGATCATCAAGATCACACCAAAAACAACCAAAAACTCAAGCTAAACTTAGGAAAATCTACCTATTCGGGATTGCATTGATTAAACCTCAATTTCTCATCAATTAAACATTCTTTTAACATCAAAAAGACACCTCAAATCAGTGCCCAATCAGATCATACGAATTCTATCAAAAATCAACCAAATCTTGCATTTAAAAGCCAAGATCAAGAATACAATTATAAAACCTTTAATAAAACACAAATCAAGGATTGAGAACTTGGGAATTTCAGTAAAGAACTGAGAATTTAGAGGAGAAGGACGTTCATACCTCTAAACTTGAGTTTCTCCCTTTTTGGAACCAAGATTCTTGAAAATCCAATTAGCAAATGATAAGGTTTTGTTGAAGGAATGATTAGAGATCAAAAGAGGATTGAAATCTCATATTTGGATGTCAAAATCAGAGGGAAAATGTGCTGGAAAATGTGTTTGGGTTGAGAGAAAGTTGAGAGAAAAGGAAAATGGGAATTTGGAAAAGTTAGTTGAAAAATGCCAAAATATCTTCCCTCCCTTTTACTTTTATTTAAAAACCATTAATTAATCCTTTAATATTTAAGAAAAATCTGGAGAAACTCCTATTGGGTAAATAGCTCCTTAAAGATTCAAAGTTTCAATCCTTTTAAAACAGTCACACAGTTTTCAAAAATTACATTTTGGTCACTAACCCAAAATGTTACTCTTCCAAACCTCATTTTGTAAAATTGATTTCACCTTTCTCTTATATATGATAAAAGAGGATTTTAAGACATTTTTCCATATTTTTAATGCAACCCGAACTAGGCTTTCCTAAATTCACCCTTTTATATTCGAATCGCACTCCGACCGAACCGGTCCAAACCCAAAACTTCTAAGCCCAAAATTGGGGCGTTACAACTCTCCCCCCTTAAGAAATTTCGTCCTCGAAATTTACATGAAGGAAAGAGGTACGGAAACTGCTTCAACATGTCATCCTTCCGCTCCCACGTGGCTTCTTCAACACCACGATGCTTCCATAACACCTTTACCAACTCAATGGTCTTGCCACGAAGAACCTTATTATCCGAATCCAGAATCTTCATCGGTTCCTCATCATAGGTCAAATCCGGATTCAATTCCACTTCTTCCACAGGCATCACATGTGAAGGATCCGATCTATACTTCCGAAGCATAGAAACATGAAACACATCATGAATCTTTTCCAACTCTTGAGGTAACCTCAACTTGTACGCAACAGGACCCACACGCTCAATCACCTCGTATGGTCCAATGTACCTAGGGCTCAACTTACCCTTACGGCCAAACCTCATCACTTTTTTCCAAGGCGAAACCTTCAAAAACACACGGTCACCCACCGCATACTCAATCTCCTTACGCTTCAAATCCGCGTAAGACTTTTGCCGATCAGAAGCTGCCTTCAAACACTCACAAATGAGCTTCACCTTCTCGGTGGTTCCTTTCAACAAAGCCGGCATCGAACCCAACTTCTGACCCGTTTCAGCCCAACAAAGAGGAGTCCTACACTTCCTCCCGTACAAAGCTTCATAAGGTGCCATTTGAATACTTGCCTGATAACTATTGTTATAGGCAAACTCCACCAAAGGCAAATGTTTCTCCCAAGAGCCCTGGAACTCAATCACGCAGCACCTCAGCATATCCTCCAAAACCTGGATAACACGCTCAGACTGGCCATCCGACTGAGGATGATAAGATGTACTGAAATTCAACCGCGTACCCAAAGCTTGATGCAAACACTGCCAAAAACGCGATGTAAACCTCGGATCCCTATCCGACACAATCGACTTAGGCACACCATGCAGCCGCACAATCTCAGCAATGTACAACTCCGCAAGCTTATCCAAAGAGTACGTAGTATGCACAGGCAAGAAATGCGCACACTTCGTCAGGCGATCCACAATCACCCACACCGAATTCTTCTTCGATGGTGACAAAGGCAAACTAGACACAAAATCCATGGTAATCCTTTCCCACTTCCATTCAGGAATCTTCAACGGTTGCAACAAACCTGACGGAAACTGATGTTCAGCCTTAACTCGCTGACACACCATGCACTTGCTTACAAACTCAGCAACATCCTTCTTCAAACCCACCCAATAGTACTCATCACGAAGATCACGATACATCTTAGTACTACCAGGGTGCATAGCAAAAGGACTACTATGACCTTCAGTCAGAATAGCACGCCTCAATTCAGCATCACTGGGCACTACTATCCGACTCCCAAAACACAACACCCCATCATCACTAAAACAGAAAACCGAAGGCCTGCCCTCCGCAATATCATGAACATGCGGTACCAAGGAATCATCCAACAACTGTTTTTCCTTAATTAACTGAACCAAAGATGGTTTCACTTGCAACTCAGCCACAAGACTACCATCACGCGAAATACTGAAGCTAGCAAACATAGCCCTCAGCTCCACAGCTACCTTTCTACTCAAGGCATCCGCTACAACATTAGCTTTTCCAGGGTGATACTCAATCGTCAAATCATAATCCTTGAGCAACTCCACCCAACGTCGCTGCCTAAGATTCAACTCCTTCTGAGACATCAGATACTTCAAACTCTTGTGATCAGTGTACACAGTACACTTCTCACCATACAGATAATGTCTCCAGATCTTCAAAGCAAAAACCACCGCAGCCAACTCGATATCATGCGTAGGATAATTGCGCTCATGCACTTTCAACTGCCGCGATGCATAAGCCACCACCTTACCCTCTTGCATCAACACACATCCCAAACCAACATAGGACGCATCACTGTATACCACAAACTCTTTCCCTAATTCAGGTTGAACCAAGATAGGAGCTTGCGTCAAGGCTGCCTTAAGCTTCTCAAAAGCCTGCTGTCTCGCTTCCGTCCACTCATACTTAACATCCTTCTGCAACAACTTTGTCAAAGGTGCAGCAATCTTTGAAAACCCATCCACGAACCTCCGGTAGTATCCCGCCAAACCAAGGAAACTACGGACTTCATGAACAGACTTAGGAACCTTCCAATTCATCACCGCCTCAACCTTCTGAGGATCAACACAAATCCCCTCAGCAGAAACCACATGACCAAGAAACACTACTTCTCTAAGCCAGAACTCGCACTTGCTCAGCTTGGCATAAAGCTGATTCTCCAGCAAAGCTCGCAACACAATCCTCAGATGCTCTTCATGCTCCTCCTCAGTACGCGAGTACACGAGGATATCATCAATGAACACCACAACAAATTTGTCCAGGGATTCATGAAATACACGATTCATCATGTCCATGAAAGCTGCAGGAGCATTTGTCAAACCAAACGGCATCACAAGGAACTCATAATGCCCATACCGTGTTCTGAAAGCTGTCTTTGGAACATCCACATCCTTCACCTTCAACTGGTAATACCCTGACCTTAAGTCAATCTTAGAGAACACGGCTGCTCCCCGAAATTGATCAAAGAGATCATCAATTCTCGGTAATGGATACCGATTCTTGATAGTCAACTTGTTCAGCTGACGGTAATCAATGCACATTCTCATAGTGCCATCCTTTTTCTTCACAAACAAGACCGGTGCACCCCAAGGTGACACACTCGGCCGAATGAAACCACGATCAAGCAACTCTTGCAATTGCGTCTTCAGCTCTTTCAACTCCTTAGGTGCCATTCGATAAGGGGTAATGGACACAGGCGTTGTATTTTCATACAGCTCAATCCCAAACTCCACTTCACGATTAGGAGGTAATCCAGGCAACTCCTCATGAAACACACTAGGAAACTCTCGCACAATCCTGATATCTTGCACACGCAACTCCTTAGAACTGGGATTCATCACAAAAGCTAAATAAGCTTCACAACCTTGCCTCAGCATCCGGCTCGCCTCCAATGTAGACACCAGATTGGCAAGAAACTTCACATTCTCCCCAACCACAACTACCTCATAATCATCCGCAAGCTTCAACGAAACTCGCTTATTCTCACAATCCACTACGGCACGATGCTCAACAAGCCAATCCATACCAAGGATTACATCAAAACCATAGAGAGGCAACTCCATAAGATCAACAGGAAAAACATGATCTTGAACAACCAAAGGACATCTTCTAAAAAGCTTTCGAGTCACAACAGTCTCACCAAAAGAACTAGTGACACGCATACCAACATCCAAAGACTCAACAAGCAAACCCAGCAATTCAGCATGCTCACGCAATATGTATGAGTGCGTAGATCCAGAGTCAATCAAGGAAAGTAATGACAAGGATTGCAAAGTAAAAGTACCTGCGATCACATTCGTGTCATTCCTCCCCTCCCGTTGAGCATACACCCTAGCCTGGCCGCCACCCTCAGGCTGAACAGCTACAACATGGGCCACATTCCGACCACCTTCCTCTCTACGCTGGAAGTTACCACGGTCGCGCCCACGACCTCTCTGTGGTGCAACAACTACAGGAGCACGCATTTGGCCACCAGCCAACATAGGACACTCTCTCCTCATGTGATCCGTAGATCCACAGTTCCAGCATGCATTACCAGCCGCCACAACAGGTGCTTGCACCTCCCTCACAGCTCGAGGACAATCACGTTTCATATGGCCACGCGAACCACATGTCCAACATACGCTCGGATCAACTCTAGCCTTGCCTCCCTGAGCAGGCGCACCACCACCTCGCTTAACCGAAGACTGATACTTCTAATCACGTCCCCTCTTGTTTCGTCCACCACTGGAACTATATTCAGCAACTCGCTTACCAGCACCAGAACCATCACTTCTAGAAGATAAACCCAAGTTCATCTCAATGTCCTTTGCCCGACCAACCAGCACATCGAAATCATTATACTCGGTAGCCAGCACATACATCTTTACATCCGTCACCAAACTATAACGGAACCTTTCACACCTCTCCCGCTCGTCCGGAACAAGCTCATGTGCGTATTGACTGAGTCGGACAAACTGTACTTCATACTCAGCTACAGACATGCTCCCCTGGGTAAGAGACATGAATTCCCTCTTCTTTTCATCTAGCTACCTCACACCTAGATACCTTCTCTTGAACGCATTCTGGAAGAACGTCCAAGTTACATCAGCTTCCGCCATCCCAGAGATAGTGGTTGTCCACCAAGTGTATGCATCATCTTGCAGCAATGACACCACACACCCCAGCTTCTGCACATCAGTGCAACTCATCTACCCTAAGATTCTCTTGGTACTCTCTAACCAAGACTCCGAACCTTCAGCAGACAAACCCCTGAACTCAGTCCCTCCTAGACTGCGCAAACGTTCCAAGGGTAGTCTAACTCCAGCATCTCCCTGATGCCCAGCTCCTTGAGCTCCAGCTACTGCCGCTCGAAAAGCTCCAGCAATGGCTTGAACCAACATTGTCATGTCAGGAACAGCTTGTCCCTGACCAGCTTCAGGTCCAGCGACCCTAGCACCAGCTGCAACACCAGCTCCTTCACACTCAGCACCACCACCACCAGGCGGAGGAGGTAAATCCACAGCATTCTCAGCGTTCTCTTCATTTTCATTTTGAGCCATAGCTCGCGTATTAACTCTCAACTCTCTACGAGGTGTCATACACTAACAATGCAATAAAACAAGGTCAGGCTCAGCAAGGTAAGCAATCCAAGTACTCAAGCTCATTTCCACTTAAAAACAATATCATTACATTAGCTTTGATTTGGCAATGGGTACCCACAACATGCTTCACCACAGCATACATTACAATTGTAACATATTACAATTCATTCAACATGCTTTCACTCAACAAGCATACATACTTTAATCATCCACATAATCATTCCCAATTTCTCGAGAACTCGGCTCTGATACCACCAAATGTAACCCCCTTAACCCGGCCCAGACGGTTGAACCGAATTAAGAAGTTTACACGGGGAAAACCAAAGTCAACCCGAAAGTCAACCTTGATTAACGACCCTTTTTTTCTTTTTAATCTTACCTAGATGCACATTAACCCTAGATATGTTCACAAGATCAGCATACTCAAAGACACCAAACTGGGCTTTGTTTGGTTGGGCTCGGACCGGGTTTGGTTAATGGTTTTAGACCGGGTATAATATAGATCAGTTCAGACCAGTTCACATACCCAAGGGCATAACTGGTCGTCGGACGGTCATTGGAGCAATCGCCGGAGATGCCATAGAACACCAATCTGTCGGAAAATGAAAGCTTGTCAACTCACCAATTTAACCCATTCGTTAAAAACATAAAACAAGCCAGAATCTTATTGGATTTAACCAAGAAAAAGGTGACGAGGTTGATTTGGCGTAGCTCCAGCGATGGACTAAACGTCCACGGACAGTCGATCAGATAACTGGGTTTCACTCAGCTTGAAGTGAGAAGTTCGCCTGCGATGAGGGTGCAACAAACGGACATTGATTGGCACTAGAATTGTCGCAAAATAGAGGCGGCATGAGTTTAGGTTACATTGGAATATTTAACCAAATCTCCACGACGAACGACGCAGCTCCTCGGCGAGTGGAGCACGGGGTGGGTTCGAGACGGGACGACGATTTCGTCGGTATAGGAAGTGGTGGCCACGGTGGCATGGTGGAGACGATCGGGGCTTGGTCGGAAAGGTGGGGAGGTGATTTTGTTTCTCTTTAGATGCAAGTGTAAAAGTTATGGTTGAGGTTGGTTCGAAATGTTTAATTAATTTAATTTTTTTGGTCGAACCCGAGAAATATAAATCACATAAAAACTTATTGAAACTAAAACTAAAGAATGGTTTAGCTCATATGGTTAAGGCTCTTGTACACCATCCCAAAGGTCATAGGTTTAAACCCCAATGACACCAAATTTTTTTTATGGGTGTTACATTAGGCCTAGAATCTATCTTATATCAACTAAAACATATATTAAAGGTAGGATTTATCTCCTACACTGGCGGAGTTTCCACAAGTGCCTTAATTTTAGGGTTTAGGGTCTTAGTCATCCATAAATTCTAAACTCCTACACCTAAACCCTACACTCTAAACTAAGACCATAAATCCTAAAACTAACAGGCACTTATAGGAACTTTCAGTTTCCACCGCCAGCGTATAGGAAAATAATCATTGAAGGTATATTACGTTACCACCAACGATTGCAAAATCAATGTCTTTCAATAAGTAATAATAACGAGTTGGTCAAACTCCTCACGAGTTTGATCAGAAATTGTTTCTTTATAGGATTTCATTTGATTGGCGATTGATGATGTTCTTGAAAGATAGTTTTGCACCGATTCCTCGGTCCCCATGGGTTTGTTTCTAAGTGTTGAACGTAAGAGCTAGGGTTGTTGCATTCTTGTTAGTTAACGTGTATTCGTTAGGATTGCTGAGTCAGCAAGGTGGTTGTAACGGCTAACCGAGTCTGTTAGATGGTTAGCAGGCCATTCTAGTGGCTATATATGTACAGCTCCTTTGGTGAGCAAATCATCTTCTTAATCAATAAAACACCTTCATTCTTTCTATTCTTTCGATATTTCAACATGGTATCTTTCGCTTGGTGATTCTAGGAGGTTATAATCGTTCTTCCACTCGCCTGAGTTTCTATTCTTCTTTTTCTTCAAGTTCTTGTTCGTTTACGATCTGTCTCTTCCATCATGCCTGCTTCTGGTGATGTTGCTCATTCCAGTTCTGATTCTGGTGATTCATCCTCGACGGCCAAGATGTTTACCAACAAGAAAATCAATGTCATGCTTGATGAAACGAATTTCCTGTTGTGGAAACAACAGGTGTTGCTCACAGTGCGCAGCCATCGTCTTGAAAGGATGCTTACTGGGCAACTTACCCCACTGGCGAAGAAGGTTCGCAACGAATCTGGAGAAATGATGCTCAATGATGATTATAAGATCTTTGTGGCACAAGACAATATTCTCGCGTCTTGGCTCCTTTCGACGATTAGCTCAGATCTTCTTCCTCAATTTGTGGGTGCTGACACGGCACAAGATGTCTGGAATACTGTGCTAAAGTTTTTTGCGAATCGATCCACGACGAGTGTTATGGGTTTACACTGTAAACTTCGGTCCATAAAGAAAGGTGATGAGAGTATGAGGTCGTATCTTATGCAGATCAAGGAGGTGTATTATTCACTGGCAGCATGTGGAAGTACAGTCTCTGAGAATGAGCAAATTGCTACAATCTTGAATGGGCTTCCTTTCGAATATCAATCTTTCATGGCTATAATAACTTCCACTAAAGAGAAGTTTTCTTTGGATGGAGTCAAGTCCGTACTAATGGATGATGAGGCTCTGTTGAGGGGATTTTAGACTCTACTTCACTTGCCAATGAGTGTGAATATGGCTCAAGGTCCTGTGACTTCTCAAGAAGCTTCTACTCATAGGCCACTTTCATATCACTTCAATGGGGGCAGGTCTGGTCATGGTGGTCGTGGTCGAGGAAGGTCCAGACTTCAGTGTCAATTGTGTGGCAAACTTGGGCATTCTGCTGATCGGTGTTGGCATAGGTTTGATTGTGAGTTTCCAAGGGTGTTGGCCTCTAAAAATGAGTTTGCTGATGTTAATGTGAGCATGTTTGAAGGTTGCATGTGCCACGATTGTACTACTGCTCAAGCTCCTATGATTTCCTCATCTTCAAATGGTGATAAGTGGATTGTGGACACAGGTGCCACGCATCATGTGAAACCTGATGCGTCCAAGGTGGTGGATGGCTCAGAGTTCATTGGTTCAAGTAAGTTAACTGTTGGATCTGGTCATGTCTTAAGCATTAGTAAATCTGGGAGTGCTCATCTTCCAATTGATTCACGTACTCTGTTGATTAAAGATGTAACCCCCTTAACCCGGCCCAGACGGTTGAACCGAATTAAGAAGTTTACACGGGGAAAACCAAAGTCAACCCGAAAGTCAACCTTGATTAACGACCTTTTTTTTCTTTTTAATCTTACCTAGATGCACATTAACCCTAGATATGTTCACAAGATCAGCATACTCAAAGATCATAACAATTAGAGAGCATTCAGGGACTCAATTGCATAAACTAAGGAATTAGGGACCAAATTGTAAATTCTGAAAATTTTAAGGACTTAACCCAATTAAAAGTTACCATTATGGAATTAAACACATTTCATGCTTCTCTGTCAAATTTCAGCTCAAACGAACATCTCAAACTCATTCAATTGCAACAACAAGGTTCAGGACTAAAACGCAAACATTTCAAAACATATAACCGTCAATTTCAGGGCCCAACGGTCGAGTGTTCCGAAACAGGGAGGACCTGTTCCGAAACGCGGGACCGTTCCGAAACGAGTACCCAAACAGGGCTTGGCAGTAGCATTTCCGTTCCGGAACAGTTCCTCCCGTTTCGAAACGTCTAGGCCATTTTAGGCCCCCGTTCCGAAACGGTAGCACCCGTTCCGATACGGCCTGCCCAGATTGCAGAAAAATTTGCTGGTTTATCACACAATTGACCCATCAAACATGCTCCAAAGGCAACCAAATTATACCAGCAAGTCATAACATGCATAAGGAACATAATTGCATCAACCATACACAAACATGGCATCAATTAAAGAAATCCCCAATTCTATAGGCATGCAACCTATTTAGAAAACCATTCAAGCATCAAAATACCAAACCAACTTCACAAAGGCCAATTACATGTTCCAACATCATCAACAACATAAAGCCAACTTAGGGAGTCCAAAACATCTCCCAAAACAACAACATGGGTCCCCCATTGCCAAATGCCCAAAAGCTAATAGTTTTAGGAAAATGTTCACCATACATGAGTGTAGAACTAATGTTTTGATATAATAATTGAAAAATGTTTTGGACTGTTTAAAAAGTATTTAAAACATTTCCCAAGTCCAAATATATGTTTAGGGATTTTTTCATAAAGGTTTTTCATGTTTTCTAAAGCCAATTTTAACAAAACTGACCAAGTGTTTCGAAACACCTTAGGGCGTTTCGAAACAGGTGCCTCCAGTGGCCTCCAGTGGCCAAAACGTTTCGATACACGTATCGAAACAGGGCCAACGTTTTGAAACAGGCTAGGCCGTTTCGATACGCCCACGTGGCACTGACCACAATGGTCATAAACCCCAACGGCTCTTTCCCAACTAACTTTTAAATGCAGGTCGTTTCGATACGGGCTTATAGCGTTCCGATACGCGTTCCGAAACGGCAAGGGGGTGTTCAAAAACGGGTACCCTGACAGACTGCAACGGCTCTTTCTACATTGAGGGTGTTTCGAAACGGCTTCGAGCGTTTCGAAACGGGGAGTTGTAGAATTGCATTTATGGAGGGAATTAAAGGGTCCAACGACTCTATTTCAACCCCAACGGTCCTAAACGGCTATAAACTCAATTGGGAGTATAAAAGGGACCTCCAAGCATCAAGAGAAGGCTAATGCTTCAATTGTCAATCAACAAATGATCAAGAAATTGTCTTAGTTCTTAAAGTGTCATTTCTTGTATAGACAAACACTAGTGAGCCAAAATTGTCAAATTTGCTCAAGTGTTTTAGGTTTTGGGTGAGTGCTTCATTGTGCAAACAAACACCTATTAGAAAGTTTTAAGTTTGCTTTATTTATCTCTTTGTAAAAGAGGGTTTTGATCAAGGCTTTGGGTAGAAGCTTGATCGGTTGTAAGGGTTTCCTCCTAATCCTAAAAAAGGGGACGAATCAATTAGTGGATTGATTGTGAAATCCTTAGTGGGAAGCTAAGGTAGTGGATGTAGGTGCTTGTTAGAAGGCCGAACCACTATAAATCATTGTGTCTTTAATCTTTTTAGCTTCCACAACCCTTCCACCCAAATATCCACCTCTCCACCACTTGGTGAGCTAAATTGGTTGATCGAATCGAGCCCCACACAACTCAACAATTGGTATCAGAGCTTGGCTCAATCGGTGAGGATTAACATCCTATTGAGAAGATCCGGCAAGCTCGATCAATATTTCATCAACCGGCTCAAATGGCGCAATCCATCGACAAACCGCCTTTCTTCGACGGAGACCACTATGCCCATTGGAAGACAAAGATGAAGTTCTTCATCAAATCAAAAGATTACAAGCTATGGGATGTAGTTGAAGATGGCCCGTTCGTGCCTAAAAGAAATAAAGCGGAGTGGAGTGCCGACGATCGCAAGAAGATGGAGCTTAATTGCAAAGCCTTGCACATATTGTTTTGTGCATTTGGTCCATCCATCTATGAGAAGATGTCTTCTTGTGAGAGTGCCAAGGAGGTATGGGACAAGCTTGAAGTCACATACGAGGGGACAAATGAAGTCAAGGAGACCAAGATTGGGCTCCTAACCTTGGAGTATGAGAACTTCAAAATGGATCCGGAAGAGAACATCGAGAAGATGTTTGATAGGTTCTCCACCATCACCAATGGTCTTAAAGGTTATGGAGAAGCCATCCCGGAGGAGAAGCTTGTTCGAAAGCTCATCTACTCACTTCCCGAGTCTTGGGACTCAAAGAGGACCGCCATCATCGAAGCCAAAAATTTGAAGACTTTGAAGCTTGATGAACTCATGGGGTCACTCCTTACTCATCAAATCATGAAGAAGAACAAAGAGGATGAGAAGAAGAGGGAAGAAATTAGAGCTATAGGAGAGAAGAAAATCAAAGGGCTTGGCATCAATGCAAGTGCCATGGCTCTCAAATCCTCCACTTGCCATCATGTCTACACAAGTGAAGAGGAGGATGAAGATGAAGAGATAGTTCATCTCTTCAAGAAGTGTGCCCCTTTCATGAAGAAAGCCTTGAGAGAGCTTGAACGAGAACCTAAAAGAAAGGAGAGGGCAAGCACTTCAAGCCATAAGAAGAAGGCACATGTGGCTACTTGGAGTGATGAGGACTCCACCGATGATGAACAAGCCAACCTTTGCCTTATGGCCATCAAAGAAGATTCAAGGGTAACTTCTAATTCATCTACTTCATGCTCTTACACTTTTGATGAATTACAAGATGCCTATGATGAATTGGTTTTAGATTTTAAAAGCCACATTTTGAAAAACAATAAATTGATTTCAAAGTTAAAAATTCAAAATGATTTGCTTTCTAAAACCAAACTTGAACTTGAAGCAAAACTTGAAGAGTTTGAACTAAAATGTCTTGATTTACAAAAATTGCTTCAAAATGTTCAAGTAGAAAAAGATTTGATTTCCAAAGAGCTTGAAAAGAAAAACAATTTTGGAAAATCAAATTTTTATGTTAGACAATCTAGTGCCCCTAGATTTATGAATGGAAAATGTTTTAGAAGTGTTTGGGTCCCAAAAGGACTAACCACTTCAATTAAAAAGGATGACATTGAAAAATGGATTCCTAAGGGGTCAAAAATTTGTGCAACTAACGTTTATGGATCCAAAGCAATTTGGATACCAAAAATTACTTGATTGTCTATTGTAGGTGTGATGGAGATGTTCAACAAGTCAAACATTGAGGGGGAGCTCCATACACACAAGAAAGAACACTTGAAGAAGGAAGGCTTCACATCCTCCCTTGGGTTCAAGTGTTGGTAAAATTTCTAGTTGTTTTGATTTTATTAGTCTTATTTTTATTTAATTCAACTAGATGATCATATATGTTGTGACTAACATTTCAATGATGCCTTGAGTAAGGGGGAGCCATTTTAAAACCAAATTCTTATTTTTGTCAAAATTTTACCTCTACTGTTATTTTTGAACTTAATGTTTTAAATTCTTTTTGATATAACAAAAAGGGGGAGAAATGGTTTGAAAAATTGAATTTTCAAATGAATAAGGGGGAGCTTTATTTGATTTCATATCTTTAGTCTCTTATTCACTTTTTTAAAGTTAAAGGGGGAGAATCCCAAACAATTTTTCAAGAGAGTTTTATTATATCAAAAAGGGGGAGATTGTAGAACTAATGTTTTGATATAATAATTGAAAAATGTTTTGGACTGTTTAAAAAGTATTTAAAACATTTCCCAAGTCCAAATATATGTTTAGGGATTTTTTCATAAAGGTTTTTCATGTTTTCTAAAGCCAATTTTAACAAAACTGACCAAGTGTTTCGAAACACCTTAGGGCGTTTCGAAACAGGTGCCTCCAGTGGCCAAAACGTTTCGATACACGTATCGAAACAGGGCCAGCGTTTCGAAACAGGCTAGGCCGTTTCAATACGCCCACGTGGCACTGACCACAACGGTCATAAACCCCAACGGCTCTTTCCCAACTAACTTTTAAATGCAGGTCGTTTCGATACGGGCTTATAGCGTTCCGATACGCGTTCCGAAACGGCAAGGGGGTGTTCCGAAACGGGTACCCTGACAGACTGCAACGGCTCTTTCTACATTGAGGGTGTTTCGAAACGGCTTTGAGCGTTTCGAAACGGGGAGCTGCAGAACTGCATTTATGGAGGGAATTAAAGGGTCCAACGACTACATTTCAAAACATATAACCGTACACAATTAAAGGGTCCAACGGCCTGCCAAGATTGCAGAAAAATTTGCTGGTTTATCACACAATTGACCCATCAAACATGCTCCAAAGGCAACCAAATTATACCAGCAAGTCATAACATGCATAAGGAACATAATTGCATCAACCATACACAAACATGGCATCAATTAAAGAAATCCCCAATTCTATAGGCATGCAACCTATTTAGAAAACAATTCAAGCATCAAAATACTAAACCAACTTCACAAAGGCCAATTACATGTTCCAACATCATCAACAACATAAAGCCAACTTAGGGAGTCCAAAACATCTCCCAAAACAACAACATGGGTCCCCATTGCCAAATGCCCAAAAGCTAATTGTTTTAGGAAAATGTTCACCATACATGAGCTTAAATCTTCACTTGGATGCTTGGCTTCCTTGCTGCCCCAAATGCACTTCAATGCTCTGCATTATTGATTTAAGAAAAGAGAGAGCGTAAGCAAAAAGCTTAGTGAGGAATGCTCATTTAAAACAACACAATAATGCAATTAAAAACACCTTTATAAACCTTAGTTCAAATCATCATTTGTACATGCACATAAGCATTTAAAACAAGCATTTCATGCTTCAAGTTTATAACATGTCATATTGGCCACAAGTGATACAATCTACTTAAGATTCACACATGGACTTTTAAACACCATTGCGATCTTACAATTCACAAGGACCACACATGGACTTTTAAACACCATTGTGTCCTTAGCACAAGAATCATCCATGGACTTTTAAACACCATGATGTTCTTACAATTCACAAGGACCACACAAGGACTTTTAACCACCTTTGTGTCCTTAACAAGAATCACCCATGGACTTTTAACCACCATGGTGTTCTTAAATACACAAGGCTCACACAAGGACTTTTAACCACCTTTGTGACCTTAACCAAGAACTAACCATGGACTTTTAACCACCATGCTGTTCTTAAA
Source organism: Hibiscus tridactylites (assembly GCA_958450335.1). Classification (NCBI taxonomy): domain Eukaryota; kingdom Viridiplantae; phylum Streptophyta; class Magnoliopsida; order Malvales; family Malvaceae; genus Hibiscus; species Hibiscus tridactylites. The sequence goes on along the minus strand of OY288283.1, from coordinate 80,024,440 downwards.
ATACACAAGATTCACACAAGGACTTTTAACCACCTTTGTGATCTTAACCAAGAATCAACCATGGACTTTTAACCACCATGTTGTTCTTTAAACAAGAACCACCTATGGACTTTTAACCACCATAGTGTTCTTAACCATTCTCAAGCCATCACTTGCCAATATACATCATTTAACAACAATATTCCACTATTTTAAAGCATTTAACAAAGCCATAATCATCATGCATCATTAAGCATCAAAACCACATTAAACAATGTTCAAAACAAGGATCTCTTACCTTGAGCATCCTTCAACACATGGCTTATAAAACCAGCAATAAACATGCTTAAATATGCTTTCAAAACAGAATTTAAAACATGCAAATCAACCTCATTGCAACAACCATTCCATGGTTCAACATAAAGTGAATTTATCCGAAAACTTACTCTTGAGCTTAGCTAAGTTGCTTAGACTTAAACTAAGCTCCCAAACCTTCAAATCATTGGTTTCAAAGCCTTAAACCAAAATCCACTCACCGATTCCGTTCCGCCACTTGCCGAAACACCAATCAAGCTTCCGGATCACCACCACAAGGATCCAAAGATGACTCCCATGTTTTAAACACATCAGAGCAGAGGATTAATGCATCATCATGCATTAATATCTTCAATGAAAGCACCTAAACTCGCTGCTCTCATCAACACTCCCATTTCGGTTACCAAACACAACCGAAATCACCTCCAAACAACTCCACAACACTACCCAGCCATGATCCATCCATTCTAAACATTCTTAAACCTCAATTAACATCCAAAAAGGATCTAACCACGTCCTTATACCTCCAGCTATAACAGATCATCAAGATCACACCAAAAACAACCAAAAACTCAAGCTAAACTTAGGAAAATCTACCTATTCGGGATTGCATTGATTAAACCTCAATTTCTCATCAATTAAACATTCTTTTAACATCAAAAAGACACCTCAAATCAGTGCCCAATCAGATCATACGAATTCTATCAAAAATCAACCAAATCTTGCATTTAAAAGCCAAGATCAAGAATACAATTGTAAAACCTTTAATAAAACACAAATCAAGGATTGAGAACTTGGGAATTTCAGTAAAGAACTGAGAATTTAGAGGAGAAGGACGTTCATACCTCTAAACTTGAGTTTCTCCCTTTTTGGAACCAAGATTCTTGAAAATCCAATTAGCAAATGATAAGGTTTTGTTGAAGGAATGATTAGAGATCAAAAGAGGATTGAAATCTCATATTTGGATGTCAAAATCAGAGGGAAAATGTGCTGGAAAATGTGTTTGGGTTGAGAGAAAGTTGAGAGAAAAGGAAAATGGGAATTTGGAAAAGTTAGTTGAAAAATGCCAAAATATCTTCCCTCCCTTTTACTTTTATTTAAAAACCATTAATTAATCCTTTAATATTTAAGAAAATCTGGAGAAACTCCTATTGGGTAAATAGCTCCTTAAAGATTCAAAGTTTCAATCCTTTTAAAACAGTCACACAGTTTTCAAAAATTACATTTTGGTCACTAACCCAAAATGTCACTCTTCCAAACCTCATTTTGTAAAATTGATTTCACCTTTCTCTTATATATAATAAAAGAGGATTTTAAGACATTTTTCCATATTTTTAATGCAACCCGAACTAGGCTTTCCTAAATTCACCCTTTTATATTCGAACCGCACTCCGACCGAACCGGTCCAAACCCAAAACTTCTAAGCCCAAAATTGGGGCGTTACAAAAGATTTGTTGCATGTGTCTGCTATTAGTAAAAATCTCTTGTCTGTCTTCAAGCTTGTTAGAGACAATGTTGCTTACCTTGAGTTTCATGCGAAGGAGTGCTTAGTCAAAGAGGAAGGTTCCGGGAAGGTTCTTCTGCGAGGAATGGAATGCAACGGGCTCTATCACTTTGGTGCAACTATTGAAGATTATAGTTGTCATCATGTAGAAGTAGATGTAGCTAAGAATGCTGAAGAGTGTCGGTTGTGGCACATGAGGCTAGGACATCCTGCCCATTCAACCTTAGTTTAGGCTTGTAAGAGTGTAGGTGTTGTAATACCTAGTCAAGTTGATAATGTTGTTGATAATACTTGTATTCCTTGTCGATTGGGCAAGAGTCACAAATTGAGTTTCAATGAATCTACATCAGTTTATGATTCACCTTTTCAACTTGTGTTTTCTGATTTGTGGGGGACCTTCTCATGTTGTTTCGAATGGTTTTCGATACTATATATCATTCGTTGATGCATTCTCTCGCCATTGTTGGGTATATATGCTTAAGATAAAGGACCAGGCTCTTCAGGCGTTTCATTTGTTCAGTAAAATGGTTAAAACTCAATTTAACACTACTATAAAGGAAATGCAACCAGATTGGGGAGGTGAATACAGAAGTATGTATGTAGTCCTGGCTTCGATGAGAATTGTTCATCGTCTTTCTTGTCCACACACCTCTGAGCAGAATGGTGTTGTGGAAAGAAAACACTGACATGTTATTGAGCTAGCTTTGGTGTTAATGGCACAAGCATCGTTGCCCTTTAAGTACTGGGCATATGTTGTGACTATAGTTGTCTTTCTAATTAATCGACTGCCATCTCGTGTGTTTCAAGGCAAATCCCCATTTGAAATGTTGCACAATAAAGTATCAGATTACAAGTTCATGAAAGTGTTTGGGTCTCAATGTTTTCCATACTTTAGGCCCTATCAAAATCACAAGTTGAGCTATAGATCTCAAGCATGTACCTTTCTAGGCTATAGCCCGAGCCAGAGGGTATCAATGCTTGGCACCATATGGGTGTATTTACATCTCAAGGCATGTTGTGTTTAATGAAAAGTGTTTTCCTTTTGCAGGCAAAGAAACTCAAAAGAGTACATGGTCCAATGCTGTTAAACCCTCCAAGATGACCGTTGTGCATGGTGTAGCCAGAGTATGTGCACCATTGACATCCTCCAATTCCAATTCTAATTATGCATCGATGATGCTTCGTTCTCCTGGTCAACTACAAGTGTCACCAGGTACTTCAGCTTCTTTGGATGTCAATGATCATGTCTCTCATGCTCCTGAAGAAAGTGTGGATTCCTCCAATGAATTTGGTTAGCATGGTGATGAAGGGTTTCATCAAGGGTTGGAAGAAAATGTACATGTAGGGGTGAGCCATGATTCGATGCCTGATTCGATGTCTGATGTGCCTAATGCTCCATCTAATGTACCACCAGCTCATTCGATGTCTGATGTGCCTAATGCTCCACCTGAGGTACCACCAGCTCCCGTTGTCTCAGGTCATCACATGCTCACTCGAAGTGTGGCATTTTCAAACTAAAATTGTATATGACTGCTCATGAAATTGAAGAAACAGAACCTAGCTCAGTGTATGAAGCACTCAAGTCGACTCAGTGGAGTGCAGTTGTCCATGCTGAGTTTGAAGCATTGGAAAGAAACAACACCTGGACACTAGTGCCCTTACCTGAAGAAAGGACTATTGTAGATTGTAAATGGCTATTCAAGGTAAAAAAAATGCTTATGGCACAGTGCAAAGACATAAAGCGAGGTTGGTAGCTAAAAGGTTTTCCCAGGTCCCTGGTCAAGATTTTCAGGAAACATTTAGCCCAGTAGTGAAGGTAGCCACCATTAATTCTATTCTTAGCATAGCAGCCCGCAACGGATGGCCATTGAGACAGGTGGACGTCAATAACGCCTTTCTCAATGGTGATCTACAGGAGGATGTGTACATGTACCAGCCACAAGGTTTTGAGAAAAGGGCAGATGATGGATAGATGTTGGTGTGCAAACTACAAAAGGCATTGTATGGGCTTAGACAAGATCCACGCAACTGGTACTCGAAGCTGAAGGATCATCTACTGAGTTTGGGGTTCAGGAGTTCTCAAGCTGACACCTCAATGTTTATCAAGCACGAGCATGAGCATGTAGTGTATGTGTTAGTCTACGTGGATGATATTATTGTCACAGGCAATAACACTATTGAAATTGAAGATTTGGTTAAGCAATTGGGAGAAAAATTCTCTTTAAAAGATTTGGGGAAACTTAGTTTTTTTCTTGGCATTGAAGTAAAACGTGTAGGGGATGTTGTTTTCTTAAGCCAAAGGAAGTACATACTAGAGCTTCTACCCAAAGCACGCATGAATGGTGCTTCATCAGTCCCAACTCCCATGGTGGCATCGCTCAAGTTATCCAAGGATGTTGGTAGTCCGTTGGTGGATGCAAAAGAATATCGAAGCCTGGTAGGATCATTGCTATATGCTTGTCACACTCGACCAGACATAGCATATAGTGTAAATAAATTAGCACAATTTATGTATGTTCCTTGTGAACAGCACCTTGTTGTTGTCAAGAGGGTGCTGAGATACTTGAATGGCACACTTGATCATGGGTTGGTGTTCACACCTACAACAGATTCATTTTAGTTAGTGGCATTCTCTGATGCTGACTGGGGTGGCAGTGTGGATGATCGACGGTCAATATCTGGGAGCTGTGTATATTTGGAAGGTAATCTTGTGATGTGGGGCTCGAAGAAACAGAAAACTGTCTCCAGGTCAACCACGAAAGCTGAGTATCGAAGCCTGGTAGACACAACTTCTGATGTTACCTGGTTGAGTGCATTGTTGAATGATATGCAAATTGATCTTCAAGCAACGCCCGTGATATGGAGTGATAATTCCAGTGCCATAGCCATGAGCGTTAATCCAGTTTATCACACAAAGGCTAAACACATTGAGCTCGACGTGCACTTTGTTCGAGAAAAGGTGGCAGATAACAAATTGAAGGTGAACTTTGTTCCTTCAGAACATCAAGTAGCAGATGGAATGACAAAAGCGTTGTCCAGTTATGCTTGTTCAGAAGAAAATTGGGAGTGGTTTCATTCTCAGAAGTTGAAAAAGGAAAAAGTAAGGAGCATGTTGAACGTAAGAGCTAGGGTTGTTGCAGTCTTGTTAGTTAACGTGTATTCGTTAGGATTGCTGAGTCAGCAAGGTGGTTGTAACGGCTAATCGAGCTTGTTAGATGGTTAGCATGCCATTCTGGTGGCTATATATGTTCAGCTCCTTTAGTGAGCAAATCATCTTCTTAATCAATAAAACACCTTCATTCTTTCTATTCTTTTGATATTTCAACACTAAGAACATTGATTTTGTAAGTGTAATTGGTAAAAATATATGTTTGAGTTGAAATAAGAAAGATTCTAAGCTTAGCATAATTGGAATGTACTTGCTCTTATCATGCAAGAGGACAAGGTGAGAGGTCTCACCACCCTGCTGATAGAATAATAAAATTAAATAAAAATAATACGTGGATGAGAGAGAGAAAATTGAAAAATATTTTTAAAAAATCAACCTTCAGCATTAGAAGTGGCAAATGGATTGTTCGGTTCAGGTAATTTCGGGTCTGGTTTGCTTTTAATACGAGTCTTTGATAATTTGGGTCGGGTCGTATATTTTTGGGTCGGTCGCTTTCATATCAAGTTAATATCGGGTCAATAAGAGATCGTTTTTTTATTCAGGTCGGCCTTTAGATCTTCTGTCGATTTCATATAGTATATTATTATCGGTAAAAGTTTGTTTGGTCAAATCGGATTTGAGTAAAATAAATTCAGGTTATCTTCGGTTTGAGTTACCTTCAGTTATGGTAAAAACGGTTCAAATTACTTTCGATTCGATTGAAAGTAGTTAAGATCTATATTGATTCAACTAAAATTTGGTTGTAAGGCATGCATATCACGAAATCTCGAAATTGATTTTGTTTAGAGAGTGACCTATGCATATTGCATACTAAGACATCTTTTATATTTAATTATTTAATGAAACTATCATAAATAATTTAGTTCGTTAATAATAAAAAATCTATAATATAATTTAATAAAATTAAATGATCGTGACTTATAGAAAAATAATATCAAATTCAATAATTTAGAAAGGGGTCAAAATATGCAGACTGCTCTACTAAGGTAATTTAATAAGTATCCATATTTAATTTTTTAATAGTATTTTAAAATTTTTAACAAATATCAATATTTATAAAAAATATATATCAATATTTGTCCCCAAAAAATTAATATTTTTAAATTTTTAAATAAATATCAAATTTTGTTGTTTTTTTTATTAATAAAGAGATACTATGGTAGGCCTCGTTAAAAACCTCCCTAACCTAAATGGAGAAAAAGAGTACCCACCATAGCATTACAGAAAAGCGGGAAAACGACCCGACACATAACAATCAAATTAATCAACAAGACTAGGTAATTCCTCATGTAGTAAATCAAACACCGCATCCGGCGGGGCACAATAATAATTCGCTTCATACCAATTCCAAGGACCCAATTTAGCAAGGACATCGGCAACCCGGTTAGCATCCCGAGAAACATGACGAATCTCGCATGTACTATCCCTCGCTAGTAAGCGACGAACAGAACCCAACAGAGACAACTGACCAACGCCTCCACGCTCCTTTTGCAACAAGCGAACCACCTCAAGACAATCGGATTCAATTATCACCGCCACAACATTACGCTTTAACGCGTATATCAATCCCTCATATATCGCCCATAGTTCCGCTTTAAAAGCATTACAGCGACCTAAAAATTTCGAGAAGTCACCAATTCAACTACCCGTAGAGTCGCGAATTACACCCCACACGATACAAGAGCCTCAATTCGATCGCATGCATGATGCACCATCCACATTAAATTTTCAAGATTTGCCGGGCGGTGGAGTCCAATATTGATGACGTTGCTGGTCGTAAAAATATGAAGACAACTATACTAAAGTGATTAGACAACTGGACGTGTCAGAATACTTGAATGAAAAGAGGAAACGAGAAAGAAACAGAAATGTAAAATATATTTCATTTTAACTTGAATGAGTCCAATACAAACATTGACTTTTATAGCCCACAAGCTAGGCCTGCTAACTAACTCGAAGGGCCCAGCTTGAATAATAGAAAGCCCAGTTGGCATAACAAAATTACAACTGAGATAAAAGTTTCTACAAGCGCCTTAGTGACTAAATTAAAAAATTAAGATTAAAACTTATGATTTATAGGTTATAAAATAAATCTCTAACTATATTACATTAAACTCTAACCCTAATCTATAAATCCTAAATTTTAACCATAAGCCTTAAGTTTTGCTTGGTAGAGAGAAAAGAAATTTGAAATGATAAAAAATTAAAGTGATGGAAAAATGGAAGGATGAAAAATATTTTTTTTTTCTTTCCATTGGTATGCTTGGTTGAGAGGATGAAAAACTAGAACAAAAATAAATAAATAAATTCCTCTCTATTACTTGGTACAATGGGAAAGTGAGAAGAAAGAAAATTAAGTTTTGAAAAATATATTTTATTTTAATTTTTATAGTTTAGTCCAATGTATTTAATGTGATTATTTTTATTCAACTTAGTCTCTAAAATATTTATGCAGTCTTAAATTGACAACTATTTATTTCTGATTTTTATAATTTAATTTAATATTTTTAATTCTTCATCAAATTAATCCCTAAAATTTCTTTAATTCAAAATTGACCCATATGTGTTTTTATAATTGGATCCAATATTTTTCATATTATTTTATAAAATGGAAATAAATAATTGTCAATTCTAAATTAAATAAAATTTGAAGGATTAAAATAACAAAATAAAATCATAGTATAAATATTAGATAAAATTATAGAAGTTAGAAACAAATAGGGTTCAATTTTGAATTAAATAAATATTTTAAGGACTAAAGTGGGAAAATATTATTATATTAAAAAGATTAAATTTAATAATAAAATTAGAAACAAATAAAAGTAAATTTTAGATTAGATAAAAAATTAGGGACTAAATTGAACAAAAATATAATTATAATAAAAATATTTGACAAAATTATATAAACTAATCATAAATATGGTGAAAATAAAATTAAATTTTTTTATAATTCTATTATAAAAGTATGATAGCTTTCACTTTCCCTTCCTATCTCCACCCAATTTTAAAGGGGAAATTATTTGTATATGAGCAAAGAAAACTACCTCACTTCTAATTTTTTCACTCTACCAAACAACACTTATATTCATTTTTTTTCTAATTTTCTCTTCCTCTTTCATTCCTTGCACTTTTCTACCCAACCAAGCAAAGTCTTAAAGTCTAACCACAACCCATCTATTCTACCCCTTAACTTCTAACCTTTAAACTTTAAAACCAAACGCTTGTGAAAAACTTTTTGTTCCACCGCATATATATTAAAAATTAATCCTTCCTTTATACTTTAAAATTATCATGGTTTTCTTCTTTATCAATGCGTAATCCATCTAACGGCTCAACTAACTCCTCAATATTTTTAGTCCAAATCCATATTAATTTTCCTTTTGGTAACCGTTTCCGAACGTTTTTTGTTCTTGTTTTTAATGCTTAATATAAATAAATGTCCAAACTATCTTTTGTGAACTTTAGGTGCTTAAATTATATTTTGGTAAAAATATATATTTAATTTTTTATTTCGTTAATTTTAAGTGTATGGTAGTTAACTGTTGTTAAAAAATTTGTTAACCAATCAAAACATGACACCTGATATGTTTTTTCAAAATAAAAAACTTATAATAAATTTTTTACCCAAAATTTTTAATTTTTTAGAAAATCATGAAATTCCAAGAATTTTACAAAACAATCCCTAAATTCCTAAATTATCCCAAACCACAAAATCTCAAATCGTCGCCCTTAAGCCCACCCTTTGGTCGTTGGTCCTAGACACTCGTTTTCTCTAACATGGTGTCATCAGAAAACGATGAACGATGTGATAACCTAACGTCGATTTCACGTCGTCGTTCGACGGGCACGTCGTTCGTAATTTTTTGATGATACCATATTAGAAGAAATGGCCGACAAGGTCCAGCGATTGAAAGGGGTGGACTCAGGGGGTGACACTTGGTGGAAGTGGTGATAATTTGAGGTTTGGGTTGGGATATTTTAGGGATTCGAGGATTGTTTTATAATACTTGGGGAATTTCAAGATTTTCTAAAAAAATAAAAAATTTGGGCTTTTTCTCAAAAAATAAAAATAAATAATATTATTGTTAAACAATTTTTAACGGCCAAACAGCTAAAATTATAATGGTTTAAATGTTAGACGCCTATTTTTACAAAAAAAAAAATTCTTATTGACAAATGAAATTTTATTAAGGATTTAAAAATTACCAAAAAATAGTTTAAGCACCTAGATTTAACAATATGGTAGTCTTAAAATTATTATAAAGTAGTTTTTGTTCTTATTTTTTTTTACTCTTTAATAACACACATTACAAACAAAGCTACTAAAATCAAAATTTCTTAGAATCAACATCATCATTTTCTCCGCTCAAATCATTAATTAATTACCAAACTCTCTTGTTCTTTTAGATTATCTCCTTGTTGCCTCGGATTATCGTAAGCTGGAAAGTGGATCGTTACATAGTTTACATCAATCAATCAATTTGTGTCGTTTGAATCGGGTATTGCACGTAATGAGAAAAATGTTAGTCTCTTTTTCACCACAAATTGATCACTTAATAACGTTGCCAACTTTCGAGTACAAGTTTTGTTTTCACAACAACCTTCTAACCTCACTAATTAATTTCTCTAACGTATCAAACTTGAAGTCTGGTCCATTCAATAAGTTATAGTTATCTTGTTTTAAAATAATGATAGTTAAAAAAACTTATAGTTTTTTATTTAATAATACACCCGAGTACAAAATAATATTTGTATTCAGTTAAAAATTTAAATAAATTCATATTTATCTATAGATTAAACTGCTCGAATTTATATTATTTAGGTGGAACACGTTATCATTTATTACTACAATCACATTTTGGGTTCAAGAAAAAAATAATAAACTTTTGCACTTGCACTAGTGTAAATCGGAGGTTTAACAAAAAGTACACATATAGATATGGGAGAGATGCACTTGCACTAGTGTAAAACTACATTATTTTTACACACTTCTATAATTATTTGTACAATTAATATTTTAACAATCTAATCATCATATTTCATGTTTTATTTACTTAGATTATGCAAGTTGAATCTTTTTTCATTAAATGTTTTATAATTAGTGGCGGAGATATTAAGGATACCTAAATTTTTTTCACTTTTGTCTATATGATTTTTTTTTAAATAATTTATTTATAAATTTGTCTCACGCTCTCAAATATTTACGTTATCTCCCAACTCCAAATCTTGGCTCCGTCCTTAATTATAATATAGATAATATTCTCAAACTACATAATACAAATATTGGGTTAATGTAAAACTACACGTATATAACTTGATGTTGGCCTTAAGATGGATGCACTGAGCGGGAAGGGTAGCATCACTCTTTTCGTCAACAACCTATCTCACAATCTCCATTGGAGTGTATTGTTGAGTTGTGTGGAGCTCGATTCGATCAACCAATATTGCTCACCAAGTGGTGGAGAGGTGGATTTTTGGGTGGAAGGGTTGTGGAAGCTAGAAAGGAAATAGACACAAGGATTTATAGTGGTTCGGCCTTCTAACAAGCACCTACATCCACTACCTTAGCTTCCCACCAAGGATTTCACAATCAATCCACTAATTGATTCGTCCCCTTTTCTAGGATTAGGAGGAAACCCTTACAACCGATCAAGCTTCTACCCAAAGCCTTGATCAAAACCCTCTTTACAAAGAGAAACAATAAAGCAAACTTAAACCCTCTAATAGGTGTTTGTTTGCACAATTAAGCACTCACCCAAAATCTAAAACACTTGAGCAAATTTGACAATTTAGGCTCACTAGTGTTTGTCTATACAAGAATTGACAATTTAGGTACAAAGACAATCTTTGATCATTTTTTGTTTGACAATATGAGCATTAGCCTTCTCTTGATGCTTGGAGGTCCCTTTTATACTCCCAATTGAGTTTCTAGCCGTTTAGGACCGTTGGGGTTGAAATAGAGTCGTTGGAGCCTTTAATTCCCTCCATAAATGCAGTTCTGCAGCTCCCCGTTTCGAAACGCTCGAACCCGTTTCGAAACATCCTCAATATAGAAAGAGCCGTTGCAGTCTGTCAGGGTACCCGTTTCGGAACACCCCCTTGTCGTTTCGGAACGCGTATCGGAACGCTATAAGCCCGTATCGAAACGCCTGCATTTAAAAGTTAGTTGGGAAAGAGCCGTTGGGGTTTATGACCGTTGGGGTCATTGCCACGTGGGCGTATCGGAACGGCCTAGCCCGTTTCGAAACGCTAAGGCCTGTTTCGATACGAGTATCGAAACGTTTTGGCCACTAGAGGCACCTGTTTCGAAACGCCCTAAGGTGTTTCGAAACACTAGGACAGTTTTGTGAAAATTGGCCTTTGAAAACTTGAAAAACCCTTTTGAAAAATTCCCTAAACATATATTTGGACTTGGGAAATGTTTTAAATACTTTTTAAACAGTCCAAAACATTTTTCAATTATTATATCAAAACATTAGTTCTACAATCTCCCCCTTTTTGATATAATAAAACTCTCTTGAAAAATTGTTTGGGATTCTCCCTCTTTAACTTTAAAAATGTGAATAAGAGACTAAAGATATGAAATCAAATAAAGCTCCCCCTTATTCATTTTGAAAATTCAATTTTTCAAACCATTTCTCCCCCTTTTTGTTATATCAAAAAGAATTTAAAATATTAAGTTCAAAAATAACATTAGAGGTAAAATTTTGACAAAATAAGAATTTTGGTTTTAAAAATGACTCCCCCTTACTCAAAGCATCATTGAAATGTTAGTCCAACATATATGATCATCTAGTTGAATTTAAACTAAAATAAACAAATGAAAGCAAAAACAACTAGAATTTTACCAACACTTGAATTCAAGGGAGGATGTGAAGCCTTCCTTCTCCAAGTGTTTTTCCTTGTGTGTATGGAGCTCCCCCTCAATGTTTGACTTGTTGAACATCTCCATCACACCTACAAAAGACAATCAAGTGACTTTTGGTATCCGAATTGCTTTGGATCCATAAACGTTAGTTGCACAAAATTTAGTCCCCTTAGGAATCAATTTTTCAATTTCATCCTTTTTAGTTGAAGTGGTTAGTCCTTTTGGGACCCAAATACTTCTAAAACATTTTCCTTTAATAAATCTAGGGGCACTAGATTGTCTAACATAAAAGTTTGATTTTCCAAAATTGTTTTTCTTTTCAAGTTCTTTGGAAATCAAATCTTTTTCTTCTTGAACTTTTTGAAGCAACTTTTGTAAATCAAAACATTTTAATTCAAACTCTTCAAGTTTTGCTTCATGTTCAAGTTTGGTTTTAGAAATCAAATCATTTTGAATTTTTAACTTTGAAACCAATTTATTGTTTTTCAAAATGTGGCTTTTAAAATCTAAAACCAAATCATCATAGGCATCTTGTAATTCATCAAAAGTGTAAGAACATGAAGTAGATGAATTAGAAGTTACCCTTGAATCTTCTTCGATGGCCATAAGGCAAAGGTTGGCTTGTTCATCGTCGGTGGAGTCCTCATCACTCCAAGTAGCCACATGTGCCTTCTTCTTATGGCTTGAAGTGCTTGCCCTCTCCTTTCTTTTAGGTTCTCGTTCAATCTCTCTCAAGGCTTTCTTCATGAAAGGGGCACACTTTTTGAAGAGATGAACTATCTCTTCATCTTCATCCTCCTCTTCACTTGAGTAGACATGATGGCAAGTGGAGGATTTGAGAGCCATGGCACTTGCATTGATGCCAAGCCCTTTGATTTTCTTCTCTCCCATAGCTCTAATTTCTTCCCTCTTCTTCTTATCCTCCTTGTTCTTCTTCATGATTTGATGAGTAAGGAGTGACCCCATGAGTTCATCAAGCTTCAAGGTCTTCAAATTTTTGGCTTCGATGATGGTGGTCCTCTTTGAGTCCCAAGACTCGGGAAGTGAGTAGATGAGCTTTCGAACAAGCTTTTCTTCCGGGATTTCTTCTCCAAAACCTTTAAGACCATTGGTGATGGTGGAGAACCTATCAAACATCTTCTCGATGTTCTCTTCCGGATCCATTTTGAAGTTCTCATACTCCAAGGTTAGGAGCCCAATCTTGGTCTCCTTGACTTCATTTGTCCCCTCGTATGTGACTTCAAGCTTGTCCCATACCTCCTTGGCACTCTCACAAGAAGACATCTTCTCATAGATGGATGGACCAAATGTACAAAATAAAATGTGCAAGGCTTTGCAATTTAGCTCCATCTTCTTGCGATCGTCGGCACTCCACTCCGCTTTACTTCTTTGAGGCACGAACGGACCATCTTCAACTACATCCCATAGCTTGTAATCTTTTGATTTGATGAAGAACTTCATCTTTGTCTTCCAATGGGCATAGTGGTCTCCGTCAAAGAAAGGCGGTTTGTCGATTGATTGTGCCATTTGAGCCGGTTGATGAAATAGTGATCGAGCTTGCCGGATCTTCTCAATAGGATGTGAATCCTCTTCGATTGAGCCAAGCTCTGATACCAATTATTGTTGAGTTGTGTGGAGCTCGATTCGATCAACCAATATTGCTCACCAAGTGGTGGAGAGGTGGATTTTTGGGTGGAAGGGTTGTGGAAGCTAGAAAGGAAATAGACACAAGGATTTATAGTGGTTTGGCCTTCTAACAAGCACCTACATCCACTACCTTAGCTTCCCACCAAGGATTTCACAATCAATCCACTAATTGATTCGTCCCCTTTTCTAGGATTAGGAGGAAACCCTTACAACCGATCAAGCTTCTACCCAAAGCCTTGATCAAAACCCTCTTTACAAAGAGAAACAATAAAGCAAACTTAAACCCTCTAATAGGTGTTTGTTTGCACAATTAAGCACTCACCCAAAATCTAAAACACTTGAGCAAATTTGACAATTTAGGCTCACTAGTGTTTGTCTATACAAGAATTGACAATTTAGGTACAAAGACAATCTTTGATCATTTGTTGTTTGACAATATGAGCATTAGCCTTCTCTTGATGCTTGGAGGTCCCTTTTATACTCCCAATTGAGTTTCTAGCCGTTTAGGACTGTTGGGGTTGAAATAGAGTCGTTGGAGCCTTTAATTCTCTCCATAAATGCAGTTCTGCAGCTCCCCGTTTCGAAACGCTCGAAGCCGTTTCGAAACATCCTCAATATAGAATGAGCCGTTGCAGTCTGTCAGGGTATCCGTTTCGGAACACCCCCTTGCCGTTTCGGAACGCGTATCGGAACGCTATAAGCCCGTATCGAAACGCCTGCATTTAAAAGTTAGTTGGGAAAGAGCCGTTGGGGTTTATGACCGTTGGGGTCATTGCAACGTGGGCGTATCGGAACGGCCTAGCCCGTTTCGAAACGCTAAGGCATGTTTCGATACGAGTATCGAAACGTTTTGGCCACTGGAGGCACCTGTTTCAAAACGCCCTAAGGTGTTTCGAAACACTAGGACAGTTTTGTGAAAATTTGCCTTTGAAAACTTGAAAAACCCTTTTGAAAAATTCCCTAAACATATATTTGGACTTGGGAAATGTTTTAAATACTTTTTAAACAGTCCAAAACATTTTTCAATTATTATATCAAAACATTAGTTCTACAGAGTGGATTGCGTCAAGCGTTTGGCTGGCATGGAGATGTGATAGATTCCTACATTGCAGGGAAGCTGAGCAGCACTGGGAGGAGGTTTGGTTTTGTTAGATTCTCAAACAGAGTTGATGCTGAAAGGGCGATAGAAAGGCTCAATGGATTCAAACTGTACGGGTCAAAGATTTCAGTAGGTTATGCAAGGTATAAGACTCGTACTTCTTACTGGAGAAAAGTACGTACAGACCCAAAAGGAAGAAGACAGCCTCAGTTGAAGGATGGTAATCAGTTTGAGTTAAGAGGAAGAAGCCCGTTCGGGAGGAGTGGTCAGATGAGTCCAGTCTACAAGTGAAAAAAATGGAGGAATCATTAGGGCATCAGTATGAGAACACTAAAAGAGTTATTGGTCATGTGGAGGAGGAGACGCTCTAGAAGCTAGGGAAGAAAGTAATAGGAATCACAGGAACAGACTGCTCGACGGAGGAAATCCAAAGAAGGCTCATTGCTTGGGGTCTTGATACTTTTGGCGTAAAAAAAATGGGAAGTCGCCATTTCCTCCTATCAATCGAAGATGGAGAACTTCTAACACTTCTGGAACAGCATGAATGGTCCCTCCTAAAAGAAATTTTTGTAGAAGTGAACTTCTTGTCCGAGTCGTTTCACATTGCAGAGAGAAATGTTTGGGTCAAGATTTCACATCTCCCGTTACATTGTTGGAATGACATTACTTTCAAAAGAATTGCAAAGCTGCGGGGATCGCTCATATCATTAGGTGAAAATATGAACCAAGTGGAGGGATGTGAAAGTATCTCACTTTTGATCAAAACAAACCATCTCCACGGAATTGAAGAGCTCTTCGAAGCTGAGGTAGGTAAGGAAGTTTATAAGGTTGCGGCAAAGGAAATGTCTTCAATCAGAATCATCAGTGAGAAGAAGGATAATATCCAAGGAAGGAGGTATCCAGAAGTGGGAGAGGAAAGTTCGACCAAGTCAGTCTCAGGGAAGTCAGGGAGAAACGTTTCGTCTCCATCTCCAGCTAACGGCAAGATCCTGGGAATCGATGAAGCAATTAATGTTAGGGAACTGGATTTCTCTCCTAACGTGCCCCACA
Source organism: Hibiscus tridactylites (assembly GCA_958450335.1). Classification (NCBI taxonomy): domain Eukaryota; kingdom Viridiplantae; phylum Streptophyta; class Magnoliopsida; order Malvales; family Malvaceae; genus Hibiscus; species Hibiscus tridactylites. The sequence goes on along the minus strand of OY288283.1, from coordinate 80,008,809 downwards.
TTGAAGACTATCGAAGGTGCAATGAGGATATGATGAGAGGCAGCAAACTTCCTGAGACACCTCTCTCTACCCATGTGGTAGTAGGTGGGCCAGGGGTGAACGCATTAGCCAAGAAAAGATGGATTGAAGTGGTTAAGGAAGGTTTAAATGAGCCTACTATAGAGGGTACTATTGGTAAAACTTAGAGGGAAGTAGATGACTGTTTATGGATGGGATTAAATCCAAAAGTATCGTGTAACTCAAACTCTACAAGGGTAAATGACTTTCATCTTGAGGGAGCAAGTAGAGGTATTTCCTTAAGCCCGGAAAAACGGAAGAGTGGGTCAAGAAACAACAAAGAGTCTATCTTGTCTGTGTCAGAGAACGAGAGTGGCGAGACTGGGAAAGAGATTTATTCAGATCAAGAAGACCTTCAAAATTTTGAGATTCCAGAACTTGCTCCCACATGAGGTAAGGTGAGAGCGAGAAGATACGGATCGCTACAGGTTTTCCAAGATAAAGTCTTATCTGAAAAGAGAGGAAGAAAGTACTAAAGGCGAGAAAGAAAAGCAAGAAGGGGAAAAAAGAAGAGCTAAGTTCGGAACTTGAAGGAAGATCCTTATCAGATTCTGACCTGAAAAGGCGGTGGGAGATTGGAATAAGAGATGTGGCTAAGACGCTAGCAACATGGAAGGAATTGGGGATAATATTCAAAGGAAATGAAGATGAGGTGATTCAAGACATAGTGGAGGCGGAACAAGCGAATAGAGTGTAAGAGGCTTAGAAAGACTGACTTTTCCATGAGAATACTATCATGGAATATTCGAGGTTTGGAGACAGAGGTAAAAATTTCAGAAGTCAGGCGGTTGGTGAGGGCGAACAAGGTGGAGATGTTATTTTTACAAGAAACAAAAATGGAGGAGATAGACACCAACAAGGTGAGCAAATTATGGGTGGATGACATGTTTGATTTCGTTTTTGTAAAGACTGTTGGGAGCTCAGGAGGTTTATTGTCCGTATGGGATACAACTAAATTCAAGGCTGGGAGGAAATTTACGAAAGACAGATTCATTGTGATAGAAGGTAATTGGGAGGATAAAGGTGAAAGTTTCGCTTGTCTAAACGTTTATGCACCATGTGATATTCAATCCCAAGGAGTCTTATGGGAAGATATTATCCAATTGAAGAATAGCTGGGAGGCAATTTGGATTTTGGGAGGTGATTTTAACGCAATCAGATCGAAGAGCGAAAGAACGGGTTGTAAGAAGATGCTTACAGGAATGGCAGCTTTCAACTCCTTTATTGACTGATGTGGAGTGTACGAGGTCCCGCTAGTGGGTAAGAAATTTACATGGGTTGGTCCCTTGAATAGAAGAAGCAAATTAGACTATTTCTTGGTGGATGAGAATTGGTGCCACGGAAATCGAGATCTGTGTTCGTGGGGCTTAAATACATCTGTATCAGACCATTTACCAGTCTTGTTGGCTTTTGAATAATGTAACTGGGGACCTAGACCTTTCAAATTGATTAACTCATGGCTGCTGAATTCAGATTGTGTTAAGATGATTAAAGAGTCATGGGAAGACCCAAACGTTAAAAAGATGTGTTTTCCTGAAAAGTTGAAGAGAGCTAAACAAGTGCTAAAGAGGTGGAGTAAAGACCATTGTGAGAACTTCAATAAAAGAGCAGGGGAGCTGGAGAAGAAAATTAATGACATCGAGGACTCAAATGGTGCTGGGAATCTGGATAGGGAAAAAATAGAAGAGTTGAAAATGCTTAAGGAGCAATTGTGGGATGCTCTCAAAGCTCGGGAGGACTTATTGAGGCAACATGCAATAGTAAAATGGATTCTTAAAGGAGATTCAAATCCAACTTACTTTAATAAAGCAGTAAAAATAAGGGCAAAAAGAAATATGATCAGAGGGCCAAACTTGGGGGCAGATCCATGGTTAAACCACTTCCAGCTAAAACAGTTAGTGTGTAATCATTTTGCAGAACATTTCCGATGTAAGAACATGAATTGGAAGGCTTATTTTGATCTCAGTTTCAAGAAGCTGTCAACAGAAGAAGTAATAGAGCTGGAAAAACCGTTCTCCATTGAAGAGATAAAAGTAGTAGTTTGGAATTGTGATGAAACAAAAGCACCGGGGCCAGACGGGTTTAATGCCTCTTTCTACAAAAATGTTGGGAGTATGTGAAGGACGACTTGGTTAGAACGTTTGAGCAATTTTCTGGGATGGTAAGCTTCAAAATAATTTAAACTCGTCCTTCATCGCTTTAATACCAAAGAAAGAAAGTCCAGAGAACTTGTCGGAATACATGCCTATTAGTTTGGTGAGCTCAACCTACAAAATCATCGCTAAAGTGTTAGCAGGAAGGTTAAGCAAGGTGCTGGAAAGTGTTGTTAGCGAATCACAGTGTGCTTTCGTGAGGGGCATGCAAATATTTGATGGGGTACTTATCGCCAATGAAGTAATACACTCCATGCAATCTGAAAAGTCGAAGGATGGAGGTCTGATTTTGAAGCTAGACTTTTCAAAGACCTATGACTGTGTTAGGTGGGACTTCTTACTCATGGTGATGAATCGAATGGGGTTTGGGGATAAGTGGTTAAGCTGGATTTCGGAATGTGTTTTATCGGCAAAAGTCTCGGTCCTGCTAAATGAATCTCCGACGAAAGAATTCAGAATGTTCCGAGGTCTAAGGCAAGGAGATCCGTTATCTCTATTCCTTTTCATCTTGGTGACAGAAGCTTTGAATTTGTTAATGGAAAAAGCAAAACTACTTGGAAAACTTGAGGGAATCCATGAAGTTATACTGGAGTATGCAATTTTGCACCTGCAATTTGCGGATGACACCATCCTGTTTTTGAGTCCGAAGATGGAAAATGTGGACTATGTTAAGCGGATTCTTTGTTGCTTTGAAATTTGCTCGGGATTAAAAATTAACTTCAAAAAATCTTGCTTAGTTGGAATTCGAGTGGAACATGGGAAGCTAATTGAGCTTGCCAATGCTTGCGGATGTAAAATTTCAGACTTACCTCTCAAGTACTTGGGGATGCCGCTGGGTGCAGATCCGAGAAGGATAGCTACATGGGATCCGGTAGTGGAGAGGTGCATTAAAAAATTACCAAGCTGGAAGAGTAGGTCGTTGAGCTTTGCTGGAAGATTGGTGTTAATAAATTTTGTCCTCTCTGCTCTACCACTTTATTATATGTCTTTGTTTGAAGCTCCAAAGTCAGTTATTGGAAAAATTGATCAGATCAAAATGAACTTCCTTTGGGGGAGCTGGGATGGTTCAAAGAAGTTAGCAAGAGTTAATTGGGGAAGAATTTGCACGCATAAGAAGTTAGGAGGAGCAGGGGTGATGAATTTAAAAATCAAAAAACAAAGCGTTACTGGCGAAATGGGGTTGAGGGTTTGTTGTTGAAAAAGATACGTTGTAGAGAAGAGTAATACAAGCAAAATATGGTTTTCAAAACCAAAAATGGGTTAATACTCAGGTTAGAAACTCAAAGATGTCTTCAATTTGGAAGGGGATTGTGAAGAACTTGAAGAGTGATGAGGTTAAACGCTGGATGAGCAGCTCATAATTTAAATGGAAGCTAGGCGATGGGAAAACAATCCTTTTTTGGGAAGATTGGTGGGCAGGAAAGAACCCTCTTAGAGTTGAGTATCCGAGGCTCTACAGCCTTGTCAAGTTTAAAGGAAGTTTGGTAAGTTCCTTGGTGCTTTCCAACTCACTTAAAGACATAGACTGCGCAATAGTTTTTTCGAGACCACTATTGGAAAGGGAATTGGAATCCCTTGATAAATTGAAGCGGGAATTGGAAGAGGAAGAAGTTATTCAAGAAGTTCAGGATAGAATAATCTGGATTCATGAGACAAATGGTAGATTTTCGGTTAAGAAACTATCTGAATTACTCGATTCCACAAAGATTGAAAATCCCAGCTTTGACTTCAACAAAATCTGGAAAATGAAGGTTCCTCCAAAGGTGTGATCTTTCTTATGGTTGCTAAAATTAAAAAGAATTCCAACTAAGTCCTTTTCTCATGGACCGTAGCTTGCATTTGGAAAACTTCAAGGTAGAATGTCCTTGGTGTGATCTAAACGTTGAAACAGTTGAACATCTTTTCTTAGAATGCATGGTATCTTTCTGTTTTTGGCAAAGTTTCTGTTCGTGGTGGTCGGTTATTTGGCCTGGGTTGGCAACCATTGAGGAGCTTTTCTCCTTCAGCTTATCAAAGTTCAGCAATAAGAGGGAGGAAACAGTCTGGCTAATCTCAGTTTCAACAGCAATTTGGAGCCTATGGTTGGTGCGGAATGACAAAGTGTTCAATTCGAAAACTATCTCTCTGAAAGGCATGGTTTTTTCAGCAAAGATGTGCGCTCTCATATGGATTAAAGCTGTAAATGAAGACTGTTGGCTGAGTGAGAAAAACTGGTGGGATAACCCCTTGGAATGCATTGGTCAGGAGAGGAAAATCGAAGCTTGGGAAGAATGGCGTCCTCCTTCAGCGAACATTGTAAAATTTAACGTCGATGACTCTTTCAAAGAGGGAGTAGGGGGATGTGGTGGTGTGCTTAGGAATAGCAAAGGAGATGTAATAGCAATTTTTTCTGGTCCGGTGTATGACCATGGGATTGATTTTACTGAACTTACAGCAATTCTTACAGCACTTCGAATTTTTATAGATGCAAGTCTGAAGAATAAGGTGTTTCTGGAAATTGAGATTGGCTCGCAAGTTGTTCTGAATTTGCTGAAAAGCTCTGTACTTCGTCCCTGGCGTTGGTGGGAAACTTTTGATAAGATTGAAGCGCTGAAAAAGGAAATAACCAATGTCCGTTTTGTTTACGTTCCAAGAGAAAGAAACTCCATGGCAGATCAGTTGGCAAAACAAGGGAGATTTAGACATATTCTTTTCAAGGCCTGGTGGTAGATGAGTAGGTTTTTGTGTTTTGTAGTTAAGAGTTCAATTACCCGGCTTGTTACGTACTCTTTTTTCCTCCTACTACGGGAGGTTTTTAATGAGACGTGCAAGTCGGATGAGGCGAGATGTAATATTTCATCTTCATTAATCAAAATTTACTATTGCCGAGCAAAAAAAAAAACTACACGTATATGAAAAAGATCCACCTACACTAACGTAAAATAATTTTGTACATTTTTATAACCTTTTGTACAACTAATATTTTAACAATATGATATTTTGAGTTTATTGATATAACTGTATTTTTATTTTGCATGCATAAAGGATGAAAAATTAGTTAATTAAATGGTTAAGATTCAACGTAAAGAAATAGTTATAAATCTTAACCATTTGATTAACTAATTTTTCATACTTCTTTTTCATCCTTGATACCAAGCAAAGATTAGAGTTATTGCGGTATCCGCATATTTTTAACTAGATGTGTCTAGCCATTTCGAACAACTCTTCAACATCTGAACTTCTACTAATTATCACCATAAATGCTTATCTTAAATAAAGTGATAATTCCACTACAATGGATTCTAATATATCTAATTTTCGATTAAAAAATAATGATATCTAATTAATTTCCTTTTACTATCAAATCCTAGCTTTATGTATAAAGTGTTATGTTATCCACTCGAATTTCTAGTTGAAAATTTGGTTAATAAAGCAAACTTATTCGAGTCTCTCTCTCTCTCTATCTTTTATTTATTTATTTATAATAAAAGAATATAAAATTATGTCTAGAATAAAACTTCTCTATTCTTTTTTTCGGTGTTCCTATTTATACCCCTACATAAAAATAGAATTAAAGTTTAGAATTAAGGTTTAGAGTTAAGATTGGGGTCTAAAAAATTATGGGTGTAATATATTTTTAGGGTTTAGAATTTATAGCTTAGAATTTAGGGTTAGACAGATGATTTTTCTCCACTTAGTGTAAAAGTAAGTGTAAGAATAGAGGATAAGAAAGCCATTAGTGTACGTCACTTGTTTATTTCGAAGGGATAGGGATGTTATCGCAATACACAACTCTTTGTTTCAAGCCTTATAAGCAACGCCTTGTCATCCAGATAATTTCTTGGTCTCCCAATCCCATTGTTGATTTTTTTTTTGTGGATAAATTTGTTCAATCTCATCCCAATTTTGTGTGATTTTCATTCCGGAAAGGCAAAATTCAAAGTGGGGTCTCATTTTCAACTTAGATATCATATGATATGAATATGATCCACTTATGGCCAATTCTCATCCACTTATCACAAGACTCTTTGTTCATCTCCCTTTCTAATATCTAGGGGTGGCAATCGGAAGGTGAATAACTGAAAATTGTAAAGATCTTAATTGATGGATGAGAAATAACCGAAATATTCACTCACGTAGACAAAAATAGAAAATTTTATTTCTGAAGCTCAAATGGTGATGAAGATTGCTATATCTGAACCACAAAAGATCCCTGAACTGTACACATATAAATCTCCATGAAGATCTTCGAAAAATATCCGCAGAGATCCCAAAACAAGAAATTATATTTATTGTTTTACATAGCCATGAAGGACTGCCATTTTTTTAACATAGGAGTGACTGTCATTTTTATTTTATTTAAATTAAGACCTTGTATTTTATTAATTTAAGATACATGGACCATGTTTGGTTGACCACCATACGAGTTTAACTTCTTTCAAAGTTCAAATAGAAAAATAAAGGATGAGTCTACCACGTTCGACGAACACCGCAGAATACCATTAGCGATGAACATCATTGAACACCATTAAATTAATTAATAAATATTAAAAATTTTAAGGACTAGACTTATAATTAAAATTATTTCAAAAGAAAATTAAAAAATAGATTTAATAAACATTTTATATTTTTTATAATATTTTTAATTGATATATTAGAATCAAATATACTAAAATCTTCTTAATCGACCTAAAAATGCATCATCGTCTTCATCGTCAAGCTCATAAGAAAACTTAGCTAAATTACCAACTGAACTAATTTCTTCCGGTAATGATCCATTAAATTGGTTCTTAGATATAATCAAAAGTGACAAATTCTTAGCATTTGCAATTGATTTCCCTATGTGCCCGGAGAACGAGTTATCATCAAGTTCAAGTAAATAAACATAGGAGAGGCCCCAAAATCCGGTTGGTATTTCGCCAGATAATTTGTTGTAACCGAGACGGGTCTGGTTGAAGCTTTGGAATTGCGCTAAACTCAACGGTATTCGACCCCAAAATCAATTGTATATCATTAGCATCTCTTCCATTTCCCTTTCTCGCATAAACTGGGTGGGATGGGACTGGTGAATTAGATGATGAAGGCGATGATGCAGTTTTAGGTGGTAGCAATCCCGGCAGTAAAAGTAAAATAAATGAGTTAGGTTTAGAGTTTTTGATATTAAGAAGATTTTGGTATATTTGATTCTAATATATCAATTAAAAATACTATAAAAATATAACATGTTTATTAAATTTAATTTTTAATTTTCTTTTGAAATAATTTTAATTATAAGTCTAGTCCTTAGATTTTTTTATCTTTATTAATCAATTTAATGGTGTTTAACAATATTCATCGTTAATGATGTTCAACAATGTTTATCGTTAGTGGTGTTCAGCGATGTTCGTCGCACGTTGTAGAATTTTCTAAAAATAAATCCATAAATTCAATTTGTTTAGAGAAATTTACATTGAACACGTGTTAGGATCATAACCAATCGATCATTTTAAAAGTTTTAAATTTCGATATTATCCAAATTTACGGATTTAAATAGAGTGCCTTCTGAAAAGGGTTATGATAGCAAGAAACGAATCTAAATATTGCAAACAAAAAGATGAATCCTTGCCAACTCAATCATATATCGAATGGCTTAACATTATTGTTAGTTATTGAAGATGAGATTGGCATGGCAGCCTGTCCACTTAAACCCTAATAAATGCTGAACCCCACACCCATGCAAAGGTAATGTGCTGAGGATCACTTCACATGTTGTGGATTTTATATTAGTACATGTTAGCAAGCAACCGTTTGATTGGTTGTCAATGACTGCAAGCAAATGCCAATCCAAACTGTCGATGAAAACCAACTTTTTTTTATAGCAACTCTGTTTTGTTATGACTAATTCAGACTGACTCACGTTATATATTTAGTTTTAATAGGTGAATCTCTTAATGGAGATTTTCTGTATACACAAAACCTCTAATTCAAAACATACTTATGCGATACTAAGTTGCTTACCACATACACAAACCTATATCAATATAACAACTCCATTATTAACAACACTTAAAAATATGGATCTCATTCCACTATTCAAATGAGAGAGAAAATGATTAATTTTGTTTTTGGTTGGATTTGACTAAAGTAACTCAACCAAGTTAAAGAGGCTAATGCATGACAGTGGATTAAAGCCGTGCATGGAGGAAAAAAATTTCATCATCGGTTTACTAAATAACTAATCACATATATTATATATGTATAATTAGTTGATCCACGTCCACTGAAGTTTTTTTCTTCAAAAGTGACTTCAATTATCACAATGTTCCCTTAATTGTATATTTAAATATTAATTAATGGCGGATTGAAGTCGTTTGTAAAAAAAATATTGGTAATGTATCAAATAATAATCACACATATATATTACTTGTTGAATTTGTGATTAATTTGGTCTCATAAGTCAACTCTTACATCAACTCAGTTGAAAATTACATGCCATTAACCAACAAGTGTTGGGTGCAAGGACCGAGTCAGGATTTAAGGTTAGGGGAAAACTATAAATGTTTGAAAGTGAGGGAAATTCATAAATAAAATAATTTTTAAAAAATTTAAATAAGGGAACAAAAGTGGAAAAAAATTCTTCGGGGTGGGGGATATTGCCCCACCCCTTAATAGCTCAGTCCCTGGTTGCGTGCATTGGTAAGGCACATTTCACTCTTAAGGGAAGGACGCGAGTTTAAACCTTAGAGATGACATTGTTGAGAGGGGCAGCCTCGCACCCTGAACATGGACCTTAAGACAGACATGCATATTAAAAAAATACATACTCTTACTTAGGGTTGTGTAAAAAACCCGACAAACCGAAATCGAAATCCGAAAACATGGTTAATCGAACTGAATAAATTAGTTACGGTAGGTTTTTTTTAAGAAAAAATATTATTTCAGTTTGGATATGGTTCGTAGTTTTGAACAAAAGCAAGTAATCGAACCGACCGATTACATAATATATAAAATATAAAATATGCATATTTATACAATTATATTGATAAAATTTTAGCGCCATTGTTAACTTATTCTATTCCCCAAATATTTTTCGAATATTTTTATTCTTGGAAAGTGAAAAATTAGCGGTAAATTTTAATATATTTCACTGCTAAATATTAGCTTATTTATTTTACTTTGGGGAAGTAAAAAATTCAACTTTAATTGTCAATTATTTCTTATTCTCATTTTCATACATTAATACTTTTCTTCTTCAAATATTTCAAAATTAAACTCTAGCTTATTTTTCACTATGTTATTATATTTGATATTTTAATAAGAAAAAATTAATAAATCATTACCCGAACCAAACCGAATCAAATATTTCGGTTAACCGGTCAATCGGTTTAATAGTTAAGGTTTAGGGTCAAAAATTAAGCTATAATAACCAAAACAATTTTCTAACGGTTAACCGAACCCAGTTTTGCACACCCATACTCTTACTTTAAATTATAATAAATATTATTGTAGGGGTGTCTTTGACATTTCACACTTTTATAAATCTTTAAATACAACAAAGAAAAAATTATTTTTACTGTATAACTAATTTAACAAATTTCATTAATTTTAAAATAAAATTTATTTTTATATTGTAATTTTTTTTTTAATTTTTAAAAGTCACGTCTGTCTCAAATACTAATATATATGAAGTAATATATTAGTAGGGCTACGTATGTATTTTAATTCAAAAAAATCTTGCTCTTACTTTTTTTGTTAAAGTAAAAAGTTTTACGTTTTAAAAACAGATATTAAAGGTTATTTTTCTAAGTGAATATTAAATGTTAAACTCATACAAAATAAAATAATTTAAACATTATTGACGAAGCATATTTTTTAATTAATTATTTTGATTTTTTATGTACAAAGGATTTGGTTTAAGATCATGTTTCTTATTTAAAATACTAATTAATGACCTATAACGTTGGTATCAAATAATTTTTTTCTCTTTTTATAAAAAAACTATTTATGGAAAAGACAAATAACACAAGTTATAGGAGGAGGTAAAATATGAAATTTAATTTTAAAACAAAAATTTGAAAACCAGTCCCCGATTTTTTATCCTACAATTTCTTTTATCAAAACAATTTATATTTTTTTATTTATGTATTAATAATCATTATTATTTTTTAATATTAATAAGCATTATTTACAAAAAGATTACTGTTAAGTAATTTTTAAATTTTTATACTTCTGAGTGACACAAACTAACAAAATAATTAAAGTTAAAATATAATAAAGTTATTAGATAAGAACCCAACTAGAGTCTAGTGTCATAACAAAGAGGATGATGATGTTCATCTTAGGAAACTTGGGTTCAAATAACTTTTTTTGTAAGGTTCGTGTTATTAAAGAATAAACAAATATAAGCAAATACTACCTTCTATAACAAATGGATAAAGAAGGAATAGAGTTACCAACGGGTTGGTGCAATTGCTATGCAACTTGACATAAGTATATCTCAAGTTTGAGACCTTATATATGCAGAAAATTTTTGTTGTAAAAGTTACTCATCAAAATTAGACGTACGATACAAATTGGTATAAATTAATCAAGATAAAACTTTAGAGAATGGAAAAAAGAATAGAGTCGAAATCAAAGAGTATGACATGAAGATACATAATGATACAGAGTGGTAAAGCCGAAGCATATGATTTCATTTCATGACATTATCTGGCTTGCAGTTCTAACATTATGGTCCCACATTCAAAAGCCTGATCCAATCCAACACCATTTGAAAGGCAACTTTCAGACACCCACTTAATGCACAACATATGAATCTGAATCCATCTCTGATGTGCTCCGCTTCTGTTTGGTTTAGTTTGACAAGTCTGTTTTTTTCTTTGGGGATATCTTCAAGGTTTCAACTATGACCTGTAATTTGGACAAGTGGTTTCGTTTTCGGATCAAATCAATTTAGGTAGTTTGAAGTTTGGATTTATATTTAATACACGGGCAGTAGTGGAAATAATTTTTTAAAAGTGTCTTAGTTTTAGGGTTTATAAGTTATGTGGTTTAGGTTTATGGTTATAATTTTTTATTTATAATTTATGTGGTTTAGGCTTATAGGTTTAAAATTTTGGGTCGTGGATAGAACTTAGGGTTTAAAGGTTATGATTTAGAGTTTAGGGTAATATGGTTAGGGATTTAGTTTTTAAACTATAAAGCTTAGATTCTAACCATAACTCATAATTCTAAACCACTAAACCTAAACTCCAAACCTCTAAACCTTAAAATTTGACCATAAACATTAAAACTAATGGCTTGTGGAAACTTTTTGTTTCCATTGTCAGCGTATAGAATAATTATTCTTTGTTTTATATTATTTCGAGTTGGGTGAATATTTGATACTCTGTCAGTGTAATTTTTTTTCTTTACACAAACATGCCCATTTCCAAGCTAAAATCTAAATTTTTAGCCTAGAATCCTAAAACTCTAACCACAAAACATAATCCTTAAATTCTAACCATGAACTCTAAATTCTAAACCCTACCACATAAATCCCTAACCTTTAAACCCTAAACTAAACCTCAAACTCCTAATTAATCCCACTTGTGAAAACGCTTTTTATACCACCAATGTCTAAGATAATAATCATTTCGACTCATATATTTTTGGAGTTAGATCATTTAGAATTTTAATTATTTGAGTTTGCCATAGGAATGAAGTCAGAATTTTTGTTAGGGGCTAGAATTCAAGCATAAAATTTAACAGTTAAAAGTACAATTTTATCGTTCAATTAATTTATAGTTGCGTTATTATGCAATTGTTGAAAAATAACAATACTAAAAACAGGAAATAAATGAAGAAATACACTCAGAAATTGATGAACTAATCTACCGATTTTATTCGGCTAGAAGGATTTAAATACAGAAGCAAAACATAACTAAAGTACATAAATAATGGAACAAACTCCACTACCAGTAAGACTCTTGCTAACAACCCCATATGACTAGGACTCTTAACAACAAATTATTGACTGATTAAACTACTGACAAAAACTACTAAATTAAGACTTTTAACTAAACCAGATTTATGCATTATATCGTAACATTCGCTCCCTTAATGCAAAAATCTGTAACACCCAACCTTTCTCTAAAACAAATGAATTTTTCTGCAGACAATGACTTTGTAAACAAATCAGCAACTTGTTCTTGAGAGATGCAATGCTCTATCCTTATGCTTCCTTCGTTCACCAATTCACGAATATAATGATGTCGAGTATCAATATGCCTTGTGCGATTATGATAAACAAGATTTTTCGTCATCGAAATAGTGGCCTGATTATCACAGAAAATTATTGTAGCTTCCTTTTAATGTTTCTTCATGTCACCTAAAATTCTTCTTAACCATATGGCTTGACAAGCAGCCAAACTTACAGCCATATATTTTGCTTCTGATGAAGATAATGCAGTAGATGGTTGTTTTTTTGAACACCAGGAAATTGGACGTGATCCAAGCATGAACAAATACCCAATAGTACTCTTGCGATCATCGATCGAACCTGCCCAATCACTATCGGAAAAACTCAATAATTTAAAATTATTAGAATTAGAGTACCACAAGCCATAAGAGCATGTTTCCTTCAAATACCTAAGAATATTTTTTGTTGCATCATAATGAATAATGTTGGATTTACATGAACCGAGACAATAGAGTTGTAGCTTGCAAGATATCAGGTCTACTATTTGTAAGATATAGCAGGCTTCCAACTAAACTCCGATACAACTGAGCATCAACTTTTTCTTCTCCATCATCTAAACAGAACTTTTGATTCATAATCATTAGAGTTATGATCGCATTGCATTCTTTCATATTGAACTTTTCCAAAAAATCTTTCACATTTTTTTGTTGTGAAATAAAAATTTCAGCTCCACTTTGCTGCACTTCTAATCCCAATAAATAGCTCATTTGACCCAAATCAGTCATATCAAACTCAGACACCATAATCTTCTTGAAATCGTTAACCAAAGCAACACTATTTCCTATATAAATTAAATCATCCACATACAAACATACGAGTAATACCTCATCAACTCCTTTGGTTTTCACATACAAAGTCACTTCACTTCCACTCTTTAAGAACCTATTTTTGCTGAAGTGACTGTCAATCCTTTCATACCAGGCCCTTGGTGCTTGCTTAAACTCGTAAAGTGTTTTCCTTAGCTTGTAATCCTTCATTTCCTCTCCTTTCAATTCATAACCCTTAGGTAGATGTACATAGACTTCTTCATCCAAAAAATCATTTAGAAATGTTGACTTAACATCAAATTGATAAACGTTCCACTTGTAGTTAGCAACAATTGATAAAACAGTACGAATAGTATCAAATCTAGCTACATGTGAGAAAGTTTCTTCAAAATCAATACCTTCACGCTGCATATAACCCCTCGCAACCAAACGAGCTTTATGCTTTTGGATTGAACCATCTTGCTTGAATTTTAGCTTGTAAATTCATTTAAGTCTGATGACTTCCTTTTCCTTCAGCAAGTCGACCAGCTCCCAAGTCTTATTTTTCTCTAGTGCCTTTATTTCGTCATCCATCGCACTACACCATGCAACACTTTGAACAACTTCATCAAATGAACTCGGTTCTGCAATTTGGACAAGCTGGCACCTTTCTATCTACTCATAAATCTCTGTTAATGATCTCCATTTCCTAGGAGGTGTGCTTAAGGAAGACGAACTCGCTGATGCAGATGAACCAGAAACAGAATCAGGTGTTGACAGTTGTGAATTTCCACCACCATCAGTCATGTTTCTTTCTATTGTTTGATGGTTTGTGGACTCATCATCTTCTTGAATGATTGCTTCATTTATCTGCATTTCATTCCACGTCCATGAACTTTTCTCGTCAAACACAACATCACGACTAATCAATAATTTTTTAGTTTCAGGATTATAAAATCGATAACCTTTTGTCTCCAAGCTATATCCCACAAATATACATTTGACACTATTATCATCAAGTTTACTCCTCTTTTGAGATGGAATAAGAACATGCGCAACACAACCAAAAATTTTAAAGTGTGTTACCTTTGGCTTTCGTTCATGAAATGCCTCAAAAAGAGTTCGGTGTATCAGTGCTGAAGTTTGACTACGGTTGAGTACATATGTTGCGGTATGAATCGCTTCTGGCCAAAAACTTTTTGGAAGACATTTTGCTTTTAGCATGCTCTTTGTCATTTCAACAAGACTCTGATTCTTCCTCTCGGCCATCTCGTTCTGTTGAGGAGTGTAGCTGGCTGTCAATTGCCTGTGAATGTCCATCTCTTCACAAAAATTAACGAATTCTATAGAAATAAATTTGCCACCACGGTCTGTCCTCAAGACTTTTACTGCATTTCCGCTTTGCTTTTCAATAGAAGACTTGAACTTCCTGAAGATAGAGAACACCTCTGATTTTTCTTTCACAAAAGAAACCCAAGTTATTCTACAGAAATCATCAACAAAAACCACAAAATATATGTTGTTATTTAGAGAAAGGGTCTTCATAGGTCCACAGACATCAGCGTGAATCAATTCAGCTATCTTTGAAGCTCTCATGTTGTTGCTCTTCGAAAAAGTGTCTCTATGTTGCTTACCAACCACACAACTTTCACATACAGCATCAATAGGCCTTATCATAGGTAACCCATCCACCAACTTTTGATTAGACAATAAACTTAAACTTGTATAGTTGAGATGCCTATACCTATGATGCCACAACCAATTGTCATCTTCTAGTGTAGCTGCTAGTGCCTTCTTCTCACCATGGATAACAACAGGAAACACGTTGTTCCTTGACATTGGAACTTGGAGCAACAAGTTCTTCTTTGTTTTATCAGTGAAGACAATACATGAGAAATCCTCGAAGACCAAGCAGTAACCTTCTCTCAAATATTGCCCGACATTCAACAAGTTTGAGTCTAAATTCGAAACATATAGAACATCTTTGATGCAGTTACGTTCTCCAGAATTCAGCCATCTTTATCACTCCTTTTCCTTCCGTGTTACGAATTATTCCATCAGCCATCTTTATATGAGTTTTAGTCGACCTGTCCAAGCTAATAAAGAGCTCCAAATTCGCAGTCATGTGACTACTACAACCACTATCCATATACCACACTTTCAGAATTAAAAACATTAGTAGCATAACAAGCAAGAAATAGACTTTCAGTTTCTTCTTTATCCTCAGCAAAATTTGCTTGATTTTCATCATATTGTTTCGTATGACATTATATTTCTATATGACCAAGTTTGTGACAATAATAACACTCAAACTTACAAATATTTTTTCAATCATCAGTTGATTGTTGTTGTCTGTCGCTTGATCGTCCACCACCTCTGTATCCATAGCCACCCCTTCTCCCTCGATAAGAAGAACCTCAACGACTGTTGCTGCTACCACTTCGTTCACGACCAACATCAGTATCATTTGACAATTTTAGTTTGGTCTAAAATGTCTTTTCGGTATTCTCCTTCTCATAGCTTTTATGTCTATCTTCATGGGATTGAAGAGATCCCAACAACTCATCAGCGGTTAAGACTGTTAAGTCTTTGGATTCTTCTATTGCAACAACAGTAGATTCATACTTCCTTGTTAAACTGCGAAGTAGTTTCTCAACCACCTTTTGATCTGATATCTGCTCACCATACTTCCTCATTTGATGGACTGTGACCATAAGATTATTAGAACAATCATGCACCGATTCTTCATCCTTCATTCGAAAACTTTCAAACTGTCTGCGAAGTGTTTGAAGTTTGACTGTGAGCACCTTCGTCGTGCCTCGATATCCATTTTTGAGTGAATCCCATACTTTTTTTGCTTTTTCTGCGTCGGAAATCTGAGAAGAAAAAATGGCATCATCTACTGTTGGATGAAAAAGAGAGCTTTGGCATCCTTCTTTCTCATATCTTTCAAAGTGTCAACTGCTACACCTTCCTCGATGTAGTCTTTCTCTACGAAATCCCATAAGTCATGAGAGATAAAGAGAGTCTTCATCTTTGTGCTCCAAACGTCATAATTGCTGCCTAAAAAATTTGGAATTGTCGGTTGAGAGATGTTTACACCATTTGCATTACCTGCCATCACAAAATTTCTTTACAGGCCTCAGTAGAAGCTCTGATGCCAGATGTTGAAAAATAACAATACCAAAAACAGTAAATAAATGAAGAAATACACTCATAAATTGATGAACTGATCTACCAATTTTATTCAGCTAGAAGAATTTAAATACATAAGCAAAACATAACTAAAAGTACATAAATAATGAAACAAACTCCACTACCAATAATACTCTTACTAACAACCCCATATGACTAAAATTCTTAACAACAAATTATTGATTGATTAAACTACTGACAAAGACTATTAAATTAAGACTTTTAACTAAACCAGATTTATGCATTATATCGTAACAGACTAACAGTGATTAAACGATTTTTTTTTTCATTTGTAGAGGCAAAGATAGTTGTCACCCCTAGCTTGGCCCCTTGGTTACTATTAGATTTTCGGATTTGATCAGTCAATTTTTATCATTTGATTCATTACAAGTTCAAGCTAATTAATTTGTTTATTTTTATTTCCAAATCAAGTTTAATTGAATTTAAATTTTAAATAAATAAATAAAATATTTCATGCACCAACGGTAAAAAATTGTTTTTAGAAGTGCCTTATTTTTAAGATTTTAAAACTTAATTTAGGGTTTAAAGGTTATAGTTTAGGTTTTAAGATAATATGTTAGGGATTTCGGTTTTAATCTATATACACTAAATTCTAACCACGATCCTTAAATTCTTAGCACATAAACCTAAACTCTTAAACTATAAATTCTAAACTTTAAAACTATATAAAGTTTGTACAAACAAAAAAAAATTCACCGTCAGTACGTGACATAATTACTTAAAATAATTGAGTTAAATTTTTAGGTTTATATCAAAACCGTCAGCTCTACATATTCCCCCATACCATATAAATATAATCAATTAATAAAAAGAAAGTTTGTTGCTAACTAACAATAACAAGACCAGCTTGCCTTTTTATCTTTGTTTGTTTTGCTTTTATGTTTCTCTTTTTATTACATTTTCCGTAGGAAAAAAGCTATTTAAGGAATGTGAATTTAATGCTGGATACGAAACAACCGCTTATGCTGTCATGTCTTTAACCTAAATATTAATGCAACAACTTGGAGCAACTTCCAAGGAGATGAAATCTGGGATCTTTAATTTAGTGTCCATAAATTCCAAATCTCAATATTTATAATTAATTTAGCTTTACAAGAGAAAAGAAACCAAATTAAATATATTATTATAAAAGGGTAAACTATGCATTTCGTCATTCAACTTTTACCACAATTTTGTTTTGGTCACCAACTTTAAAATTTTCTAATTTTACTAATCAGCTTTCAAATTATGTTTTTTTATCATCTAGCCGTCAATTGTATAAAGACAATAGCAACATGTTGTGTTTTAGATAACTTTATTTATGAAATTAACCTAATATTTTGCTCTTCCCCATGACTAACATCATTTTCAACTGTGGTTGGCCATGTTGCAAAGTAATTGGTATCGAAATGTTTCTCTTTCTCCATTCTTTCTTTTTCACAGTTTGGTTTTCCTTGAAATCCCCTCAAAATAAACAAAATTCAAATTAAAGTTTTGACTTTATCTTGATTCGATCTACAGCCTCCACCATCTACTCATCGTTGAATCTTATATATATATTATTTTTCTCCTCTTTCTCTACCCCATTGTTTGAATTTAGAAGAAAATTTTTCGGCGACAATGAATCAAAAAGAGTATGAAAACTCGGGCTTAACAAAGTTTGAAAGTTGTGGTAAAATAAAAAATATTTAAAGTTCGATGACTAAAACAGAAACGTGGTAACAAATTTTAGTTTTTCTTGGAGAAAAACAATGAAGGTAGTATTGTAATAGGAAGAGAGACAAGACAAATAGAGAGTTTTTATTTTGTACTATTTACCTGTTTTATTGACAGCTATCAAATATATTCTTCTTGTCTTCATTGAGAAGACCTTCCATTGTTTGGACCTTAAGCTTGCTATAGCTTTCAAAGCTTGTTTTATGGGGGGGGGGGGGGGGGGGGGGGGGGGAATTTATGCATAGATGGTTAATAGTAAATTTGTTTAAGGGTAAGGTTTTTTGTTAAATTAAATTAGATTTAAAATAATAAATTTTGAATTTAGTAAGTGGCATTAGTACTAGAAAAGGATGATGTCTTTTTTAAGATCTAAATTTGAACAATTTTATTTACAAGATACATATGAATTTTATTAGGGACTACAAATTGAACAGAGCATTAGGGATGCTAAAAAATTTAATGTATGTTTGTATCAATTATAATTTAATTATAAAATAGAGGTTTAAATATGTAATAAACCCTTGAACTTTTGAAAAAATAATGAATTAAGCCCTTAAACATTTTTTACATCCACTTAAGTCCTTGAACAAAGAAATTTAATCATTAAGTCCTTGAACCAAGAGATTGAATAAATTAGTCTCTTTAACCAATTTTGACAATTAAATTTGACATTTTTTCTTTAGGTATTGCTGGCACATGATTACTACAGTTCTATCATGTTGTATTTACATATTTTTTCTAAACAAATATTTTTTATAAGTTCTTTTTTAGAATTATTAGAATTTTCAAAAAAAATTTAAATAAAATAAAAATTATGAAAAATGCCAAGTGAAAATATTGTGACACGACACACTACACCAACATATCAAAAGTGTCAAAATTTAATGGTCAAATTGAGCTTAGTTGATTAACCTTCTTAGTTCAAGGGTTTAATTTGGTGAAAAATAATTCTAAAAACTTAATTTTTTTTATAAAAAAATCAAAATTTTCTTACCCTCTTAAGCCTAAAAGTGAAATAATACTTTTTTGAGAATAATAGAATATCTTTTGGGGTCATAGAACCAAATCAAATCTGGAACAAATAAAATGTATATAATCCAAACTTAATCAATGATGAACATGTCGAATTAATTGTTTTGAATTAACAAAATTAATCATGAAAAAACATGTGAGCTTAGCAAATTCTTAATTGGTATTGTGTCTTTTTCATAAGTGGCCGGTAATTTTTTTTAATAGTCTTAAGGTGATTTGAGGTAATATCTGTTCATATTTTTTTAAAAATTTTTGGTGTGTCACACACTTTACTGATAAAGCAGATTGATTGAACTTGGGTCTTTAAGATGAATGGCATTTTTTTTCAAGTAGCAGATAATTTGATAAAGAAAAAAATGGTTTATTGAATGTGATTATGGTACAGAACACATATTCTTCAAATGAATGGGTCCCAAACCAATCAAAAGATTACTTAATTTATACTACAACTATATATTATGTTATCTTTATTATCCCATCTGTCAACAACCATGTCCATAAATATATGATAAGTCCAAAGAAAAGAAAAAACCAGCTCTCATGCAAGGTTTCTACAAAATTATCCATATCATAATCATATTATGAGCTTAAGAAAATATTTTATATAAAGCATATCTTTTTAAAAAATATTCAATGAATGATATGTAATGTGGCAAATATTTGTATATAAATTCATCGAATCTGAATTTGGTCATTAAATAATAATTTTTAACTGTATTATTTAAAGATTATATAAAAATATGAAAAAAAAACCTACATAGTATTATTAATTATTATTTAAAATAATAATTTTTTGGTATTCAAAAAGAAAAATAATATTTTTTTTGAATTTTAATTGAATTGATGTATTCCATTAACAACGGACGGATGTAGAATTTTATGTTTGGGGTAAATCTATAAAATTATAAGAGGGCGGACTTATAAAATTTTAAGCAGACGAACCTATAAAATTTTAAAGGGCGAAAATAAATTTTTAATAAAAAATTTATAATCATATATAAATTTCAAATTTTTAAGAGGGACAACTGCCCCTCTACCCCTCTCGGTCTATCCTACCATTAACATGTCACGGATTTTTTTTTAAAAAAATAAAAAGTTTTGAAATATTGATATAAAGATTCATATTGTATTAGGCATATAGAGAGTACGAATAAAAAGGTAACGGTATTACAATAAAAAAAATAAAGTTCATACATGATTATTAAACTATGTTTTAATGAAGCACGAATTAACTTGCCCCAGTGGTTAAGAAAATGATAGTTATTCTTAGAGGTTATGAGTTCGAGCACTAGCAGCTGCAGCATGGTGATTGAACATGCATTATCAAATGATTGAGAGTATATTCAGAACAAATACTACTTGTAATCACTTTAGCTTAGAAAAAACATTATGCTTCAATAAAATTTTGGTACATCAAACTTTTAATTTTTACACAAATGGTCACTAAGATTTCAATTTTATTATAAATGATCATTGAACTCTAACTACCGTTAAGTGTGGTAACGTGAGATTTTGGGTAAAATTGTTTAACAACACAGTTAGTCCTCCATATGTATAGTTTTGATTAATTTGGTCCTAAATCGAAAATATCAATGAATTTATGCTCATTATTTTTTAACTCGAATTAATAATATTATTAAAAAATTAATAATATATCAATACATTTAAAAATATATTATTAAAAAATTCATATAAATGTATTTTAACAAATAATTAAATTATTTCTAATAAAAAATAGAATCGTGTCACCATCTGGTTGGAGTAAAAAATATTAAATTATATATAATAAAAATAGGACTAAATTGATAGAATTTATAAACGAAGAGCCTAAATTTATTGATTTTTTCGAAATAGGACCAAATAATTCATTTTTTTCGAGTTATTCGAATTTTTATTTTATAACTTGAACTTTATTTTAAAAAAATTCGAGCCAATTCAAGTTTATGGAATTATGAGTCGAGTCAAATAATTCATTTTTTCGAGTCCAGTCAAGTTTTATCCACCCCTATTTAATGGCAGTTAGGGTTCAGTGACCATTTGGTAATAAAATTGATAGTTTAGTGATCATTTTGTAATAAATGAAAGTTTCGTAACCAAAATGCTTATTAACGCATAGTTTAGTGACCATTAATGAACTGTACCAAAAAATATAGAAAAGGTAACGGTATGGTTGCAGTCACGAGATTTACTTTTTATTGGTTTATGTGCCGAGGTAAAATCACGTGTATCAGAAATTTACAGTCCTCAATGTCAGAAAAATAATTAATTAATTTAAAATCATTATAGAAATTAAAAGTTAATGTCTATTATTTAGAGTTTAAAAGTTATAATTTTAATATTTAAAATTTAAAATATACGATAATATTTAAATGTTATATATTGAATTAAAATTTTTTAACTGTCAATATAACCGATAAAATTCTTAATTAATT
Organism: Hibiscus tridactylites; assembly: GCA_958450335.1. NCBI lineage: Eukaryota > Viridiplantae > Streptophyta > Magnoliopsida > Malvales > Malvaceae > Hibiscus > Hibiscus tridactylites. The sequence continues at coordinate 79,987,280 of OY288283.1, read as the reverse complement.
AATATTAAAATAAAGTAAGGGGGAAAACACACATCTGACCTAATTGTAGACCAAAACCAAGACAAATGCATGCATTTTATGTAGACCATTCACTGAGATCTGATTCAAGTTTTGTTTGACTTTCTACTCTCTTTTTATCCTTTACTGCTCACATTTTTGTTGATTTATAATTACTAATTATACTACACTTGTGATCATAGTAAACTGTCTTGTCTTTTTTCATATATACTTGTTAGGATAAATTACAAAATATTACGCAAATTTGTTCCCCCATGGCCCCACAACTTCAACTTTTATTAAGGAAAATTGATATAAGTAACTGTCTCAATATTTTTTAATCACCGATATCTAACTTATTGGTTGAATAATTCAGATTAAGTATCGCAGAATTTTATTATGAGGATGACCATTTCAATTCAATTGTTCTATTTACAATACTAGAATTCGAACTATTAACTTTACTTAAAATTTTAGTGTCTCATCTTACTAGATCAACTAATTAGATATTGTCTCAATATTCTAATAAGTATATATTATATGAAAAAGCTTATATAATTTTTCGTAGAAAATGGAAACCTGTTATTAGGTCCATTGAAAAATAAAATAAAATAAAATATCACATAAGTCGCTTTTTATATTTTTATTACATTTAATATATCCTACTTAATAATTTAGCTTTAACATAAATATAAAATAACTTCAAAAAATATGCTCGATAACATTATTAACCCATTGATTATGAAAAAAAGTTAGAGAGTAATGACTATTTTTTATACAATATTAATTATGATGATGTATTTCTTGAGATATTATTGTCACGTGACACACTACAATTCTTTCGTGTGACATTTACATATTTTTAAAAATTTATTTTTATAATTTTATAAGTTTTTTTTTAGAATTTGTAAAGAATTTTTAAATAAAATAAACAATTTTGGAAATACTAATTGACAACATTGTAACATGATATGTTACACCAGCTGATAGAAAAACTATTAGGTTTAACGGTTAACGTTTGTCAAAGGGTGAATTAATTAAATTTTAAAGTATAAAGACTTAATTGGGTGTAGAAAAATTCGGGGGGTTAATTGATTTGTTTTCTAAAAGTTCAAGGCTTATAATATTTTTAAGCCAATTAGATATAATATTTTAAATTCTTAAAGTTGAATGGAATTTAACTGTATACCAAGCATATTTTTTTAGTATTATAATTCAATTATAAAATAGAATATTAATTTGATTTCAGTTTGTAGATAAACTTATGTAAACTTATAGAATATGTTGCTTGAACTCAAATAAACTAAAAAAACAATGCCATTTTTATTCGGTTCTTTTCTAAGATTTTGGTGGCCTAAGTGCGAACCTAAAATTTAGGTTCCTAATAATAAGTATTGAAAAAAATGAATTTTCGAGAGAATGTCCCTAATAATAAGTATTACAAAAAAATAGGGCTCTAACAACAAGAATTGGAAAACTAATAAAGTTTTAAAAGTATGTACTTAATAACAAATATTGAAAAAATTGAGCCCTTAATAACAAGTATTGGAAAATTTTGGACCACTAAAAACTAATATTGAAAAAAAAATAAGAGTAGACCCTAATAACAATTGTTGAAAAAAATTGAACTCCTAATAACAAAAATTGAAAAAAATTAGGCTCATACTAACAAGTATTGAAAAAATTAAACCACTAATAACAAGCATTAAAAAAAATAAATTTTAAGAGTAGGCCCTAATAACAAGTATTAAAAAATATTAGACCTCTAATAATAATTATTGGAAACAAATTAAAATTTAAGAATAGACCCCAAGTATTGAACAAATTGAATCATAATAATAAATGTTAGAAAAAATAAGCTATTATTAAAATTGAACCTGTCTAATTATGGGTTGTAGATCCTGAATCGTCATCCTTATTGTCCACCCTTGTGGATGGGCTTGATTGTTTTTGTCAAAATAAGTACTTAAAGTTTATTTTTTTGATTAAGTCAAGTACCTAAAGTATACTTTTTGGTCAAAATAAGTACTTGAAGTATTTTTTGTCAAAGTAAGTACCAAAAGTATATTTTTTGGTCAAAATAGGCACTTAAAGTATATATATTTTCATCTAAGTTCCTAAAAGTTGTCATGTGACATTGATTAAAAAAATAGATTAGATATATATTTTAACAAAAATATACTTTAGGTACATATTTTACCGAAAAAATACGATAAGTACATATTTTTGACCAAAAATACACTAAAAGTGCTTTATTTAACCTAAAAATATACTTTAAATATTTAATTTAACAAAAGAATATTTCAATGACCTAAATGAATAAATTGATATACTTTAGATACATGGTTGTGATATAAGATTTTATTTAACTCCATCATTTAAAATAAACAAAAGCAATAGTAAAAACGGAAAACGAATAAAATGGATTCATTTAGAGAGCGGTTAACGTGACTGATGAGATCAGAAAGATTCTGTAGTCCGTGACCACTCGCTCTTTATTTTAACGTCACGTCTAACAATATTTAGTTTTTCTTTTCTTTTTTTCTCTTTATCTTCTTCTTCGTCTTTCTTTTTTTCAATCTTTATATTATGGTTTTAATGGCTAAAAAAACACTCAATTTTCCCTCACTCATTTACTCCATTAACTAATATTCCAAAAACTACGTGTTCATTTCAACTTGCTTTCTCTTTCACTTTCACAGTTGCTTTCTCAATGTTTAGCTTTAGCCTCCATGGACGTGGAATTCCAATCATCAGAATTCAAACCCCTTCCCCCCCTTATATATACCCCTCCGCCCCATTCCCCTCACCCCCATTCCAAATCCCCTTTCCCCAATGGCTAAACCTTCCTCTCTCTTTTCTCTCTGTCTTTTAATCGCCGCCGCCGTTTGTATTTCATCGGTAGAATCTCGTCCGCCGTTCGCATGCGATCCTCGGGATGGGCTGACGAGGAGTTTCAAATTCTGTAGGGTGAATCTGCCCCTTCATGTTAGGGTGAGGGACTTGATCGGCAGGTTGACATTGGCCGAGAAGATTAGGCTGCTTGTTAACAATGCGATAGCGGTGCCTCGGCTTGGGATTCAAGGCTACGAGTGGTGGTCCGAGGCTCTTCACGGCGTCTCCAATGTCGGTCCCGGAACTAAGTTCGGTGGTGCCTTCCCCGGCGCCACCAGCTTCCCTCAAGTTATCACCACCGCTGCTTCCTTCAATGAATCTCTCTGGGAGCAAATAGGAAGGGTAAGATTCCGGATTTATATTTAATACAATAACATAACTAAATTAAATACTAAGAAGAGTTATATATTATTTTGATGATTTAAAAAAGATAGTCACTTTCAATTTTTCATTCATTCTAATATAACCATTAAGAATATTTATAAAGTAGAGAGAATATCTAAGGAAATGCATGGTGATATGTTGTTAATGTAATAATTAATATATTTTCCAATGCACTCAATTATTATTTATATATATGTTGGTTTCATAGTTTCTAAATCAGCCCAAGCCTTGCATGTAGTGCATTGGACACTAACCAATTGTTTCATTTTAGGCCACTTGTGGCTTTTGCTTTTGGCTCTTTCTAATCCTATATAGTTGTTTGTTTTGATATAGTAATATATATAGGGATATGATCAAATTAATTTCAGCTATTCATTTTTCCCATCTAACGATATAAAAAATATGTATAATTTATTTTTTTACACTGTATAAGTAAATTTTAACCTATATATATATATATATATATATATATATATATATATATATATATATTCAAGCATGGTCACCCACTTGCACTCTTTGGCACCCCACTTTCTCAAAAAGGATTCATAAGTTTGAAATAGTTATATATTGTTATGTGATATTGTCAGTGGAGTTTTATTTATAATCAAATGTTATTATTATTTTTTAAAAGTACCACTATTGTTTCAAATAATTATTTTTATATTCAAGAAATCTATTGAATGGTCTGAATAGTAAAGGATGACGTTATTTTTTATAGGTAGCCCAAGTTTAAGTAGCATAGTCTGCACGGAGTCTATTCTTTTTTAAAAAGTTAAAAATAAAGAATGAATACTATCATGTAATCACACCACAATATTGAAAAAAAATAAGCTAGGCTGGAATGGCCAATACCTTAAAACGCTTTAAATTTCAAAATTTTAATTTTAAATAATCATACAATTATATTTTAACCCTTTTAAAATTTCTAATTCATCCCTATCCCAGAAAAAAATCCTAACTTCTCCCTTGGTACATATATATTTACATTAAGCCTTGCACATTAGAATGGTCCTCTTTGTTAGTTAAAAATTTTAATTTATTTACCATAATTTTTTTTTCAAAAAAATGTTTGTGGCTATATAGTACTATTGATACACGTCAAATCAAATGCATTTTGTAATCTAAAAACGAAGCGTTTCAAACGTGTATAACTCTACTTAAATAATAACACACACACAAAATCAATAACAAATAATTGACCTTCTACTACTTGCATGAGTTTGACAATAAAATGTTTTTAATGATGCTATCCGAATTTGCTAAAATTACTAAAATTCTTTATTAACTTTTTACTACATGACAAAGATTTTTTTTTGTCTTTTTTACGCTTTTTTATACCCTAACATTAAAAATATTAAAAGTTAAATTTTACTTAAACGCTATACCTTAAAAAATGAACACTAACCTTAAACCTTAAATCTAAATTTTAATGTGAAAACATACATAGAAGTATTGAAAAGGCGTAAAAAAATTTCTATTCTCCATGTAAGACACAACACTTTAATATTCTTTTGTCTTTGTTTGCTTTTTTTAAGCAGAATGTGTTTTCATTTCAAAATAAATATCAATATTTAAATATATATAAATAAAATAATATAAATATTTTTGATCACTCAACCAATTAATAGATCTTTAGTATGTTATTTTTAGTGATGCTGAAACTTCGTCTCCATCAATGTTTTAAAGTTTCTAATAGAACATAAGAAATTAGCCTAACAGTTGGAGATTAGCAATCTGCAATAGAATTAATGTTTTGCACCAACTTTTTTCATTTAATTTATTTATTAAAAGTTTTTAGATTAATTTATTGATAAGTGTTGAGTATAATGATAAATATATTGATGAATTCTGTTCGGATACGGATCACAGGTGGTATCGGATGAAGCTAGAGCAATGTACAATGGAGGAATGGCCGGTTTGACATACTGGAGCCCCAATGTTAACATATTCCGAGACCCGCGGTGGGGCCGAGGCCAAGAGACTCCCGGCGAAGACCCTGTTTTAGCCGGAAAATATGCCGCCAGATACGTCCGCGGTCTCCAAAGTCCGACGGGGACCCGGCTCAAAGTGGCTGCCTGCTGCAAACATTACACCGCATATGATATTGATAATTGGAATGGTGTGGACCGATACCATTTCAATGCTAGGGTAAGCAAAGAAACCAACATACCCCTCCAACTTGGCAACTTGTTTTCTATCTTTTATAAGGCAATTAATTGCTTAAATTATTTGCTGCAGAAGTTAGCCATTTTTATATTTGTTTTTTCTATTGGATTTCACTTCCAATGCCCATACCTCTGTAAGAACCTTGAAAACGACTACTCAGTAGCTTTGGAGGGATCTTATAGCTTTTATATATAGTTAGGTATGGAATCAGGACCATTCTGTTAGCCTAATCAGAAGTCGGGGTTAGTTTCACATCATTTTTAAAAAGTACGGTGAAAAGTGCTTTTGAGAAGTCCTTTTGAAAAATGCTTATTCATTGTTTGTTTAAAAATGTATCTGATATTATTGTCAAAAAGTGCTTTTAAGTAGATAAAACGGATTGCAGGTTAGTAAGCAAGACCTGGCGGATACATATGACGTGCCGTTCAAGGCATGTGTGGTGGAAGGGAAAGTTGCAAGTGTAATGTGTTCTTATAATCAAGTCAATGGGAAGCCCACTTGTGCTGACCCCGACCTACTCAAGGGTACCATCCGAGGTCAATGGGGCCTTGCCGGGTGTGTTTTTATCATCTTAATAATTACATATGAAAATGTATGAATTTGGTTTACTTTTTTGCAGATTGGTTTCTGATTTTTATGTTATTGCTTGGATCAATTAGGTATATCGTATCAGATTGTGATTCGGTTGGTGTAATGTATGATACTCAACATTTCACTGCTACCCCAGAAGAGTCTGCTGCAGATGCCATCAAAGCAGGTCGGTTCCGAACTTGGATTCCTTTCAGGCTGATGCATAATGTTGATTCAATGATCATTGCTTGACCATTTGATTCTGCAGGTTTGGATTTGGATTGTGGACCATTTTTGGCTATCCACACCGACATGGCGGTGAGGAGGGGCTTGATATCTGAGACCGATGTCGATTTGGCTCTAGCCAACACCATAACAGTTCAAATGCGGCTGGGCATGTTTGATGGCGAGCCATCAGCGCAGCCATATGGGAACTTGGGTCCAAGAGATGTGTGCACCCCGGCTCATCAACAACTTGCTCTCGAGGCTGCCAGACAAGGCATAGTTTTGCTAAAGAATTCTGGGTCTCTGCCGTTGTCGACTACGCGTCATCGCACTGTTGCTGTTATTGGACCCAACTCTGATGTCACCGAAACAATGATAGGAAATTATGCTGGTAACAATCTGTTTTACCAGTAGTTTGTAATCCATTTTTCAAGCCAAGTTTATAAATTCTGATGATTCCTTTGTTTCTTTGATGCAGGAGTCGCGTGTGGTTACACGAGTCCATTGCAAGGCATTGCAAGATATGCAAGGACCGTTCATCAACCAGGGTGTTCAGGCGTTGCTTGCGGCACAAACAATCAATTTGGATTAGCAGAGGCAGCAGCCCGCAATGCGGATGCAACCGTACTCGTAATGGGGCTTGACCAATCTATAGAAGCAGAATTCAGGGACAGGGCAGGGCTGCTCTTGCCTGGATTCCAGCAAGAGCTCGTTTCCCGTGTGGCTCGAGCCTCTAGAGGCCCAACCGTGCTGGTCTTAATGTCAGGCGGTCCTATTGATGTCACTTTCGCTAAGAATGATCCTCGAATTAGTGCCATTATATGGGCTGGTTACCCTGGCCAAGCTGGTGGAACTGCAATTGCAGATGTTTTATTCGGAACAACCAATCCAGGTAATCTATCACTTTCGGGACATTTTAACGTCGAATTTCCCACTTTCTGAGCTAATTTTCGTGTATATAACAGGCGGAAAGTTGCCAATGACATGGTATCCGCAAGATTATGTAGCTAAAGTCCCAATGACAAACATGGGGATGAGGCCATCAGGAGGCTACCCTGGAAGAACCTACAGATTCTACAAGGGACCGGTAGTGTTCCCCTTTGGTCATGGCTTGAGTTATACAACTTTTAGACACACTTTAGCCTTAGCTCCAACTGATCTCTCAGTACTTCTCGACACCAACATGTTTGCCACCAAAAACTACTCATTGTCGAGCAACTCTGTGAGGGTGAAACATGCCAAATGCGACTCACTGTCGTCGCTCTTTCACGTCGACATAGAAAACACCGGCAACATGGATGGAACTCAGACCTTGCTCGTTTTCTCTTCACCGCCTGCCGGACAAAAATGGTCTCCAAACAAGCAATTAATAGGTTTCCGTAGAGTTCACGTTGTCGCCGGGTCTAAACAACGGGTTAAGATCAATGTTCACCCCTGCAAACACCTTAGCGTCGTCGATGAATTCGGAATTCGAAGAATTCCGATGGGTTCACATAGTTTACACATCGGCGATCTCAAGCATTCTATTTCTCTCCAAGCAAATTTGGAGGGCATCAAGGCCTAAATTCTGAAAGAGTAATCCATACTAAAAATTAAGATAATTTTCATTAATTTAAAAGTCTACCTAAGAAATCTCTCTCAAATTAAATGAGAAAAAGCTCAAAAAGTTTGGGAGTGTTTCAATTCCACAGCACTTCCAAATGGGAGTGTTTGGATTTTAATAATTGTAAAATAGGTATTGAGTTACAAATCTATTTTGTTTATAAAAACAAAATTGATTTAAAATTTGAGACAATGAATGATAGGAACTTGTAATTTAGGGTTTGTATTTTATTGTTTGTAAAACTTCAGATTTAGAAACTCTGAAGATTTAATGAAATACATGAATTTATGATGAAAATTTCTATTATGCTATTTGCCAATATTGCACTATTTTATTCCATTAAGCATCTTGCTAATATGTATAATGTATTTGATTTATACGGTGATGAAATTGGGCCAAAGGTCGCTTGTACCACTTGGTTAATTTCTGAATTTGGTCCCTCTACTATATCCAAATTAGAGATTTAGACCCTGTACTTTTCATATGATACGATTTTGTCTCTACTTTTATAATGTCATTAGATAGTTCAAATAGTAAATAATTTTAATTATTCTAGTTAAATTGTTTTTTTAAATAAAGTCAATATATTAATTGAATAGTTTTTTTTGAACAAATTGATAATATTTTAATGGAATAGTTAATAGTTTTAGCAATTTAGACAAATTAATAATATTATAAAAGTAGAAGATCAAATTATTTAAAATTAAAAGATACTATAAACTAACACCGAATCAAAGTAGAAAGACCGAAACAAAACTTGAAAAATGGAGTTTTTATATAAAAATTTAAAAAATGAACTCTTGAACCCTATGTACTGGTTCTAATGGTAAAAAATGACATTTCATTTTAGATAACTCAAATTTGAGCAACGAGCGTAATCTACAAATGTGTATTTATCTAAAATTTAAAACCTAAAATCTTAAAAAAATAAATAGAAACTCCTAACTATTATGAATAAATATTATTTTAAATGAAATTACCCAACATGTTTGAAATAGTTAATGAATGAAAAATACATAAATAAACTCAAAGTAAACTATTCATCTGTTGTCACTACATTTTTACTTTTTTATTTTATTTTTATTATTTAATAATAAAATTCATCTCCAAAAAATAATAAACTCATTTTATTTAAACTCATAAACCCATCTCAAAAAATAAATAAGAAATCTATTTTAATTCAAGAGGCCCAAGCTAACCCATTTATCTTTTTTTTCTCAAGTTTAATCAAGATCGTTGGATCAGGGGTTGAAAATATGGATGGCTTGAATTGAATAAAAAAAAGGAAAAAGGGGAAAGTCCCGCGCGCCACGCACTAGCGCGTGCGTGATCATTTCCCAAAATCCCGCTCAACTCATGTTTTGGTCGGTTACCGTCCATGGCCGTGCCGTCCTTGGGTCACGGCGGCGGACGAGGTTGGTGCCGGTCGACTCACCTCGATCGGCTGAGTCTAATGCCGCCGACCCTTCCCTTGCCGTCGCCGGTAGCTCGCTAATTTAAAAAAAAGTTCGAACCCTAATTTAATTTGAAGGCAAAATTTTCAAAATTCGAGCTAAATTAGATAAAATCCAGCTAAATTGCAAAGATTTCAGACGTTTCTTATATAGAGGGATAATTTTCAGGGATGAAAATGAGGGTTTTTGTCTCCAAATTGCCTTGATCCCCAATCCCCTATAAATAGCTCTTTTTGTGCATTGTTAAAGGACACTGAAAATTCATCAAAAATCACACAAAAATTCTTTGAAAATTACTGGAAAATTGTTGAAGTTGGTTCAAGTTTGGAGTATCTTCAGTTTGAATTCTTGAAGAGGAATCAAGCTTTTCCGGTGGCGTTTGAAATCGATTCGAGCTCGTAATTTCTTCATTAACAGTATATTTTTTGTTCTTTGTACTCTTTTAATTTAATTTTTCTGGTTTAGTTTTTGTTTGTTTGTTTTGTTTATGTTTTTAGGTTGCAATTTGGTGTTGGAAATTGAATTTTGTGCTTGGTAACTTTTTTCTCATTGTTTTTATATTATAATTTTTAATTTATTCTTTAAACTTTGTTTGATCCATCTCATTCTAAAAATAAAAAAGTATTGTTGTTTTCTAATCACTATTTTTTTCCAATGATCAATTTTCTTTTCTGGAACTGTCAAGGGGCTGCTAGTCCTTTTTTTTCGTGGTCATTTTAAAGATTTTTACAGAAGAAACATCCCACATGTTGTTGCTATTTTTGAACCAAGGATAAATGGTGTTACATCGGACAAGGTTATCTTACGATTGGGTTTTCCCAACTCTTTTCGTGTTGAAGCGAGAGGTCTCAGTGGGGGTGTATGGCTTTTTTGGCAAAACTCAGTTCAAGTCGAAGTACTTAGAATTGCAAATCAGTTTATACATGGCCGAGTTCGTCAGACTGGTTCTTCGTGTTGGTTTTTCTTTACAGCAGTTTACGCATTTTCGACTGTTTTTGTACGCAAACTTCTGTGGAATTAGTTAGCAGATTTGAACCCCGGTGCTGGTGAGCCTTGGTTGTTAGGAGGCGACTTTAATATTATTCTGAGAAGGGAGGAACACTTTGGTGGTTCTGCCAGGGGTAATGGTGTTTGCACGTTGTTTAGTGAGTTCATCTTCGATACAAGTTTGCTTGAGATTGAGTATCGGGGGTCTGACTTTACCTGGAAACGTGGTGATCTTAGTAAACGGTTGGATCGCTATCTTTATAACGAAGCTTGGGCTAGTTTGTTCCCGACGGCTTTTGTGACTCGCCTTGATAGAGTGGGTTCGGATCATTGCCCACTTTGGTTTCATTCTCCTCGACATGAGGGTGTGGACGGTGAGCGCCCTTTTTATTTCTTAGCAGCATGGTAAGACCATCCAACATCCGAAGGCTTTTTGCACGATGTTTGGGACAATGATCTAGATGTTATGGTTAATGTGGATCATTTTGTTACCAAAATTCAAGATTGGAACGTCAATGTATTCAAACATATAGGTAAAAAGAAGAGGGAGTTGCTTGCTCGGCTTAGGGGAATTGATAAAGCCCTTCGGGTCGCACATTCAGATTTTTTAGTACAATTGGATGCTTCTTTACGTGCAGAATTAGATAGCATCCTTCTCCGGGAGGAGAGCTTCTGGCTTCAGAAGTCTAGAGAGCAATGGGTGCAGTACGGAGACAAAAATATGAAGTATTTTCATAATTGTACAATGCAGCGACGAAGACAGAATTTCATACAAGCGCTTAAATTACCTGATGAGAGTTGGTGCTCGAATCAAGGGGTCTTAAAAATCTTAGCTGTTGATTTCTACAAGGATTTATTTTCGTCGTCGGGTGATGTTGATATTAGTCACGCGAGCAAGGGTTGCTTTCCCGCTGTGGATGATACGTTGTTGAGGGGTCTGTTGCGCCCGATCACGGATGAGGAAGTCAAGACTGTGGTGTTTGAGATGGCGCCTTTGAAGGCTCCAGAGGTTGATGGTCTTCATGCGTTGTTCTATCAGCGCAATTGGTCTATCGTCGGTCCTTCTGTCTGTCGTTTTGTGCGTGATGCTTTTGCCGGGAAGCCTTTTGATTCTTCTTTGAATCGAACACTTCTTGTTTTGTTGCCTAAAGTTCGTAGTTCTGAATCGATGAGTCAATTTTGCCCAATTGGTCTTTGCTTGGTCTTGTATAAAATTGTGATGAAGACTATAGTGAATCGTCTCAAACCTTTGTTGCCTCGTTAGATTTCTGATATCCAAACGACCTTTGTCCCCGGACGTTCCATTACAGATAACATTATTATCGCCCATGAGGTTATTCATTCCATGCGTGTGAAGAAGGGTAATGTGGGTTTGATGGCCATAAAGATCGATCTTGAAAAGGATTACGATAGGCTTGAGTGGGAATTTATCAGTGACACTCTTAGAGAGATTGGTCTTCCTGCAGCGTTTCGTGAGTTAATTATGCGATGTGTCTCATCGGTTTCTACTCAAGTTCTATGGAATGGCTCTGTTTTGGCTCCATTCTCTCCGTCTCGGGGGATTCGACAAGGAGACCCACTGTCACTGTATTTGTTTGTGCTTTGTATGGAACGTTTGGCACATTCCATTCGCGCGAAGGTGGCTTGTAAAGCTTGGAATCCGATTCGGTTAGTTCGTCGAGGCCTGGAGATTTCACACCTTTTCTTTGCCGATGACATGATCCTATTTTGTGAGGCGACTATGTCCCAGGTTTCGGTGTTGGATGATGTTTTGCGCCGGTTTAGTGTAGCATCTGGTCACAAAGTGAGTCTTGCTAAGACTAGCATTTGTTTTTCTGGGAATGTGGATCAAGTTCTTCGGGATTCTATTAGTTCCTCTTTTGGTTTTAGTCAAGTCGCGGATTTGGGCAGATATCTTGGTGTTCCCTTGTTACACAGGCGAGTTACTAAAGCTTCTTATCAATATGTAGTGCAACAGGTTCGCGATAAGCTTTTCGGCTGGTCAGCTAAAACGCTATCTCTCGTAGGTAGAATCACACTTGCTAAGTCAGTCCTACCGTCGATACCTTTTTATGTAATGCAGTCCACTCTATTGCCCAAATGCACTTATCAGGAGATTGAGCATCTAATTCGAAGTTTTATCTGGGGGAGTTCTGAGGGTCGTGGTGGTGTTCATCTTGTTAATTGGAAGTCCGTTTGTTCTCCAACATCCGAGGGTGGCCTTGGTTTCAAATCACTTGTGTTACAGAATGAGGCATTCTTAATGAAAATTGTGTTTAATTTAGTATGCAATTCTGATCAGTTCTGGGCGCGAGTTTTGCGTTCCAAGTATAAATGGACTTCGTCTGTTCCGGTTACTATTTCTCGTCCATGTTGTTCTCATCTCTAGAAGGGTATTAGCTTGGTTTGGGATGAGGTGCGTAATAGTCTTGTTTGGACTATCGGTGATGATCAGTCAGTGGATTTTTGGCACGACACTTGGTTGGGTGATGTCGGGGATTTGTATGATCATGTTTTGGTTGCCAGTGAGCGTTCAAGTTTGCCGCGCGTAAGCATGGCTGATATGGCTAATGTTCATGGCGGCTGGAAATGGCAAGCTTTCCAACATTTGCTGCCTCAGGGGACTCTGTTGCGTCTTGCGACCACATTGTCGCCGCAACAAGTAGGCGCAATTGATGGCGTGTGATGGAAATGGACGGCGCGACGGGATTTTTTAGTGTGTTCAGCTTATAAGGTTCGTTCCGGCACCTTTAATGGACCATCCAAGAAGGTTTGGAGGAGTATTTCACAGTTTAGAGGTCTTCAACGGATCAAGATTTTCTTATGGCTTATCGGTTGTGGGAATTTACTCACCAATGCCGAATGAGCAAGGCGTCATATGTCTCATAGTTCGCGTTGTGGTGTTTGTGGTGATCCGGTGGAGTCGATCGACCATTTGTTTCACCAATTTCCACCAGCGATATCAATGTAGATACGCCTAGTTCATCCTTCTAAACTTGGCGAATTTGGGTCTATGAGCATTCATGATTGGTTGCAGGTTAATCCAATGATGCTGGGTTATTTTGCGCGTGAGCCGAAGGATTGGGACTTATTTTTCAGTGTTGTTTTGTGGTCCATTTGGAAACATCGAAATGCTTGTGTATTTGATTCGGATGCTGCGGGCGATTTTAATATCCAGGAGCACAGCAAGTGGTTGTTCGATGAGAGTGTGAGGTCTTTGTCGCTGCCGAGTGTGGT